>OY856412.1:1427423393-1428623393 GCA_963693085.1 Alisma plantago-aquatica
CGGTTAAAAAGTTGGAAGTTGTTGTAAAATTAAAAGAAAATGAAATAAAACAAAACAAAACAATCGATTAAAGGTTTAGTTTAATCAACTCAAGTGGAGATCTTTAGGATTGCAGTTTCACTGCGGGTTATCATTGTATGAATTTCTATATAGCAACTCAGATTTATCTCTCTTTCTAGGTAGTGGCCTGTAGTCAGAATTTCCCACTGTCGTGGTACAATTCACTACCTATGTCTAGGTCGGTTCCACCATCATAGTAACCTATACCCTAAACTAGGTGCATTAGAATCGACCTCTGGGTATCCACCATTAACCTTACACCACCTTATTCAAGGGATTTGTTAATTAATGTGAATTTTGTCTCTTTTCAACTGTAAATTCTTCTTTCAAAGAAATTAAGGGCATTAGATTATTATTATGGTGATCAAGCATAACAATATAATTGAGAAAACGAATTCATACCATGGATTTAAGAGGTAAGTGATGAATTACTATGGTAAAAACATCATATAATGCTTCCCCGGGCTACTCCCGATCCTAAAGATAAAGGGTATTAGCCCCGCATGTTCATCTCAGAGCAAAACATGGTAGAGAAAAGGGGAAACATGGAGAAAAATGTGATTAAGTAGTGAAACCCCTGAACGGAGAGGATCCAAGCGTTCCTTGTCGTAGAATGTGCGATCTCCGGCCTTTCGGTGGTGGAAAACGTCTTCTTCGACGTCCAGAATGGCTGGGGCGTTCTTCTGGGCTCCGTTCTTCTCTCCACACCTTCTCAAGATGTGTGCAGTGGCTAATGACGTGATAGATTGCTCTTGGCCACCGTCATTAGGCATAATCACCGATTTAGGTAGCAAAAATATCGTAGCCGTCGGATTTAGATCGATCTGAAGCAAACTTGTATCTGACGGTGTTGATACCATCGATGTGAGTCGATGGTATCGACTCTGCACGGTATTGGTTGGTCTTCTTTTCTTTTCTTTTTCACGACTGATGCTAACTTGATACCATCGACGAGGGTCGATGGTATCGACATTCTAAGGTGTCGGTTTTTGTCCTTTTCTGTCGTTGCAGCTCCACTTGTCGATAGTATCGACTATCTTCTCACAGCAACTTGATGGTATATCGATACCATCGACTCTCCTGTCGATAGTATCGACACTGTGATGCTCCTTGCGGTTGGCTACCTGTGGTTGTGTCGATGGTATCGACAACAGCAAATATGCATTTTTCCTGAAATTGCAACACAAAACCACATAAGCCGAAATAAAACATATTATTGTAATCATTTATGCTCAAAATACCAAAATAAGGGAGATTTGACACTGAGAATGATCATAGACCAAAGTAAATGAATCATACAATATTAACCACCAAAATGACCAATAAATGCATAAAACACAAGTAAAATATGTCTATAAATGCGACTCAAAATCATCGCATCATGCCTCTAGGTCAATCCCACTACCTTGGAGCTTATAAATTTTTGAAACACATATACATGATCTTCAAATGGTGCTTGAAGTAAGACACATGGAGCTGATTACACATCATGTTATACTAGGGTTGGTGGGAGTGATACCACCAATATATTCCAAGATTCAGAGAAAACTCATGCTTGGGGTTCAACTTCCCTAATTCATGGCTATCGTGGATAGGTAAATTTCTTAAAAGACATAATTTTCTATGTAGATGGGTAACTCCATGTATTATGCATTAGTATAGATTTTTGTGGGGTTGGGTACTCACAATCAATATAGATCATATCTGGGATGGATGGAAAATCATTAGTATCACTTATACTAAGTCTTTTCTGCTTCATTCCATGTAAATATGCTAGTTTAAGACAAAGTTATAGTGATTCTTAACCCACAAACAAGGACAGATCGAACACCATTAATATGAGAAAGGAACACAATCCTTTTTTAAGACATATTGTTTGATGATTGACCTCACAAGCAACATAGGATGAGATCCCAAAGATCAAGTCATTGAAGCTAAGGGTTACCTAAGATAAGACATCTACTTGTGACCATATTACCCATTCTCTTGGGTACAACCACTAAATTGCTATATCAAGGACCACTAACCTAATTACAAGACCTTGTCAACAAAGATCCTCCAAGGTCTTGGGACTCTCCCCTAACCTAGATGTAAAGTTCATCATACATGCATCCTCTAGAGTCTCAAGAATCTTCCCTCACCTAGATGTAAGATTTCTTAGGAATAAATACCACAACCTTTCTATCAAAACATACATAGATGTTAGGTCCCAGTTTGGACATCTAGGGTTTCTCACATCATAAGAACTATTAATGAGGTGGTCTAACTCTTTTATTTGAGGATTATCTTAGCTTAGGGTTTCACCATTTACCACATTATAGTTTCTCTAGTCTAAACCCCTAGCCTCCAATGCCTGGAGTTTTCCCTCTCAAGGTCTATCCCTCTTTGGGGGAAAACTAATAGAAAGTCCTAGTACTAACTAACCTCCTCTTTAGAGAGTTCACATCTCATGTTGGTCTTGTCATTTTTATTTGATCAATACATGTTTAGCTACACATGTATTGGAAGGTGTAATCCATACTACCACTGAGGCCAAATCCTCAAGGTAATGTTTCTTGCCCATACACCCATCACAAACTTTGACATGTTTTATTAGGGCTAACAACCCCTATTGGATATGTTTTTATACAAACAATTATCATACTTTATTTTAAATTATCATGAATATCCATTAAGGTTGTAACCAACAATATCTTGAGTATGATGTCATATTCCATTATTTTTCATATGACATTAAAATTTTCACTCAATCATGCTGAAGTAGGGTTTATCCATTAACTCTATACATAGTTTTTTGAGGTAAAACCTTCTTATATTTTGATCATATCATTACTTTAGTCTTAAGATACTCATCACAATTGTCATGTATTGCAAGTGGATACCCTTTCTCCGACACCAACATGTGAGATAAAATAAGTAGTTGTGGTTGAACAAAATATTCACCTTATTCATGTGTAGATATGGTGAGTCCACATATCACAAAATTTTCCTCCAGGTGGAGTCATGCTGAATGTGTGAAACATCATACTTGTACATTTTTTGAACTCCAAAATGTTCTCAAAATTAAAAGAACCGAGGGGAAAACTATCTTTTCTAAGGGCCCTTGAATATTTTTACAACTTCACTTTGGGTGTATTGTTTATACATTCCTCGTGCATCATTAGACTTGGTCCTTCCCTTGGGATCCCTAGGGGTATATGTACTTATGAAGTGGAACTTGTCTCATGACCCCTCGGGCCTTACTTAGTAACATAGTGTTATTTACTCATGATTGTTTGGGCCTTATTTACCTCTATATCCTCCCTACTTAACGCAAAAGTTGACTTATGTCACTACCACACATATAGTTGTTGGAGGTTATATAAGTTTCATTTGAAAAAAAGGGTATATTTGATTGTCAGGATTTCATCACCTGTCGAATAATATTGAACAAGGAATCCCTTAAGATCACATGTTTGTGGTATTACATCTTTTAATATATTAAACTATAATAGACTTATTTATTAAATTCATTCATCTATACATGTTCAAATGCACATACTAATATCACATTTTCAAACACCACAATAGAACATACTGTAAAAATATATGTGTGTATGTATGTATGTGTGTATATGTGTGTGTGTCTGTGTGTGTGTGTGTATATATATATATATATATATATGTATATATATGGGCATTCATTCAATACCCGCACGGGTAGCCTGATTTTTCACTACCCACACATCTAAAAGTGTAACTATATGGTACACAAAAGTAACTCTAAGATCAAAAGAGTAATTATATTGATAAAAGAGTAACTATATTACTAAAAAAGTAACTGCGTAGAAAATATACAGTCAGTAAATATATGGACGAATTTTTTTTTATTTTGGTGGGGCAAATGATATTATTTTTGGATGAATTTTTTAGGGAGCTAGATAAAATGCTCCTCTACAATTGTGAATTTTTTTTATAAAAAAAAAGTGACAGGAAGGGTGTGCGGGTATTAAATATGAGCCATATATATATATATATATATATATATATATATATATATATATATATATATATATATATATATATATATATATATATATATATATATGTGTGTGTGTGTGTGTGTGTGTGTGTGTGTGTGTGTGTGTGTGTGTGTGTGTGTGTGTGTGTGTGTGTGTGTGTGTGTGTGTGTGTGTGTGTGTATGGGCATTCATTCATTGCCCGCGCGGGTAGCCTGGATTTTCGCTACCCGGCAGCCAAAAAAGTAACTCTCCTGGCCCAAAAAGTAACTCTGTTGTCATAAAAGTAACTATGGTGAACAGAAAGTAACTACACGAATAAAAGAGTAACTATGTACAAAATATACAGCAGATATATATAAGGACGGGTTTTTTGATTTTGGAGGGGCAAATGATATTATTTTTGGCTAAACTTTTTTGGAGAGCTAGACAAAATAGTCCTCTACAATTGCAAAAAAAAAATTGAAAAAAAGTGGTCAGAAGGGTGGGCGGGTAGCTACCCGCGCGGCAAATAAAGATGGGGCATATATATATATATATATATATATATATATATATATATATATATATATATATATATATATATATATATATATATATATATATATTAATGCATAATTTATTAGGTGATTGTAAAGACTTACATCTCTTATATTCTATATCGTAGATCATAATTCATATCATCCTTAAGGTTTAGCTCCTTAAAGGACATCCAATGTTATATTTAAACTAATTAAAATCAAAGATGGGTTAGTTAGAGTCATATATAGAGTAGGTATCTAATCTAGGATTTTCCTTATTTCTCAGTACTAGGTTAGGTTATACAAACACACATCACATGATTTGGACTATTACTCCTCCATAATGTCCTCCCTTTTACATGGGATGACCCTCCACGTGTTTGAAAACCACTCCTAAAAGAAATTTTGAGTCTCAACTAACTCTATACATAAGCACTAAGCTTTGGTGTTTTTTGTACTTGCATAACGACATATATGTATTTCATATATATGCATGTGCTATGTACTTGCAGGACCACTATGTGTACCTTATGTACATTTCATGGCTAGTGTACCTTACATACTTTTACTTTCTTTACTTCTTGTACCATATGTACTTACATGGTCGTTTGTACCTCAACCACATGCATGCAGTCCTACTAGTACGTAAATTTGGTGACTAAGATAGTTCATTCGACACATTCAAGATTTCATTTCCCTAATTCTTACATGTGATCCACTAATCACCAATATCTTTACATTATCACATGGGTCACTCAAGCTAGGTTTCACATGTTAAACATATGTTTATGTTTTTGGTATTGGTCTTGCTAGGTTGCTTTCTATATCGACCCTCATTAGGATCTAGATATGCAATACCTAGGTACAACCTGTCTTAGCCATAAAACATCACAAGGTTTCTCTATAAACTTCCATATATACAATCTATTAGGGGAAACATGATTTCCTTCTCAGGGTGGGAATCCTTACTTAGAGCTTTCTTGAAAACATTATGACATTTTCCTTGGTGTAATAACCTTCTTTGTAGTTTGAAACTCATGTCGGCGTGTCATACAACATGACACTTTCTGAGGTGACATTCATAGTAACAAGATACATGTATTATAAGTTATTTACTCTTTTCTTAGTTTCAATAATGGGACTTCTTAAATCTTAGATTGATCATGAACATATATGGACTCTAGATTCCATCATCGACACATATAAAAATCCCAAGAAACCCATTACATTTCTGTTGTAACCCTAAGTTATGTGTTCTTCTATGGTCTGAGTTATTAGTCTTATCACAAATGCAAAGAATTCATAACTAGGGTTTTAGGTTGCAGTGAGATGATCTAGGTAATTGTTTGTTCTTCTCATTGGTACAATAATTTCCCAAAAGTCACCACTTACGTCTAACATATATTATATATGTTCATAGGTTCATTAAAGTACCATTTGTTTATTCATTTGTGGGCAGGGAATATGCATGGTTATGCCCTCAACACCATCAAGGGTAGGTTTGAGAAGGAGGTTCTTTTCAACTTGATTGTTTTCTCTCCATAGTCTAATTATCATTGTCGATAGGTGGCATAATTCACTTCCTTGTACCCATGTGTAATTGGGATCATAGTGACATTTCTAGGATTGTGGTAATATCCTCGGGGGTATTAGTCTAGGGTCTATCATACTCAAAGATCGTGGGTTCCTTCCTGAAACTTGAGGTGGTATACTAATATATTATAACTTTCTTCACCTAATGTTGGTATTTACATATACTTATGCACCACCTTCCATTGTTTATTTTATTTCCCTTGGATCATGATTTTTGGTCAATGATGGCTTACGTAATTCATCTTTATATTTCTCCAACCTTTATTTGAGTTGTTCATATTTGAGTACTTTCCATCATAAATCATGTATACCCAAGTATAGGGTTTGGATATGGGTGAGGAGAAATTCTTCACATCCTAAAGCACAATGTCCTCATAGGTACACAACACTAAGTAATCCAAGCCAACCCAATTCTTTTTCTTTTTATAAGGACCAAAAATCACTTATTTTGTCTTTTTGACCCCATACTCTCATGATGGACAAAGAGAAAGAGCTTCTAGAGATCCACCTTGGGGGGTCCCGGGTCATGTTTCAGTCCCAGTGTAGTTGATCATCTAAAAAGTCCAGCTAAGAATCACTGGGAATTTCTATTGACTTCATTAGGAGGCTCGCATAGTTTGACCCCTAAACTACCAGACAAGAAAGAATAGGGCATCTCCCCATGGCCTTTAAATATTGTAGACCCATACCCCTGAACCATGGAGGAGGGAAGGTGATCATTATGAAACTCAGTTCTATCAGCCAAAGGCACATCCGGTCTTGTACTCCTCACACTATTGCTGCCATTATAGAGACCTAGTATAGGGTTTGTAAGGATAACTTTCATTTCATAAGGTTCTAACTTCATCTACCTTACTCATGTACTTTGCATATACCTAGTATATTACAGTTCATCCTGGGTCCCTAGGAGTTTCTAGGGTTTCTTCTTATAGGAAGAAAATGCAATATATAAAACATGTTTCTCATATATTTATTCTTTGATTTCAAATTGGCATTTAATATGCTTTCCTTGGAAAAGAATTCCTTAACCTAGTTGTATTGAAAATTTCTCTTAGATGAGGAGGGAAGTATATTCTAAGGTTCAGAAAGGGGTACTCTTAGGGTTAAAAATAATGGACAAGAGAGGGTGGTGGAGTTTAGATGACAACCTCTAGAGGCATTTTTATTTGGTATTTCCTAAGACTTTGAAGAGGAAGAAATCACATTGGCCTCAGGTGTCCTCATAAACCAACTAGTGGTGTAGAGGAAAATATTTCCAGCCCTCATGTTATGAACCATAATAGATACTATATCCTCTTGAAAATACCCTAACAATTTCATGTGATTCTATAGATTTTTTGAAAATAATAAAACTTAGAAGTAATTTGTACAAATTTGGAATAGGATATCAATTGTAAGGAATGCCTCCTCTCGTTATCCTAAATATATTTGAACCATGAGGCAAGGGTTATTGGCATATATTTTCAATGATCCATATTTTAATAGTCAACAATTAAGCATTACAAAATGAAGTGTTTTTTATATAAGGGAACACAAATCTCCTCCTAGGGAGTTATAATAATCTTACTAGGCAATGTCACGAATGAGGGTGCCATCATCAACATAAAATCAATAAGGTTGACGTGACATTCATGAAAAAGGTTGGTTTTCCATGATTGAAGGGAAGGAGGTATTCGGTCAACAATTATTGCAATCATCTCTTTCATCATGTATAGGCAGTGATCAAAGATATATATATATATATATATATATATATATATATATATATATATATCTGTGTGTGTGTGTGTGTGTCTTGGAAGAAAACCAGGATCGATCTCTAAAGTCAACTAGCACACTAATTGTGACTCCTTATTCATCAGTCAACCAAGCCATTATATAAATATTTTATATAATATTTCAAAATCCATAAATTCTAAAACGTAACTCCTATTGATCTAAATTTTAACTAGTAATCTCTTATCAAGTAATTTATTCATGTTCGATTTCCATTACAAAAGGGCAAAATGTCAATTTCCAAATCAAAATTCTAAAAGGGCACATATATTGACAGCAAATGGATAATTAGTTAAATATTCCTTAGTGAGATTCCAAAACCATGCATCCTTAGATTGATGATTATCATTTTCTTGTCAATGATGGGAAATAATTGTGCAACTCTCATGCACACGACCATTTTTCTCAAGTTATGTTCAATGAACTACAAAACTGGAATAGAATCATTTCAAACAAACTTTATACTTGGCAAACTTTTCATGTATCTTTACAAGACAATTTAAAAAAAAACATTTAATACTCAAGCTATGACCTTATTTAAAAATGATATTAAACCATTGTATTTTATTCTCTTAGATTGTTGACGCAAAAGTGAGGATGAAACATCTCTAATTATGTAGAAGGTTATATTCAATAATATTTTGGTTAGACATTCAATTAAAATGAGTGAAAAACCAACTTCATACATCATTACCCACTTCAAATAATTTTTCCCACAAATTTCGTCTCAAATAGAAAGGGGCTTTTATCATGTCAACTTTTATCTCTGAATTTCATCCTCTCTATTATGACTCTATTGAGACTTAGTCTTTTATTTTGGAGCTCCTTCACCTTTGAATCCAATATCCTCACAAGTGACTCTAGGTCAATCCCACTACCTTGGAAAATATAAAGTTTTGAAACATATATACATGACCGTTAAAATGATACTTGAAGTAAGATACATGGAGTCGATTACACATCATGTTATACTGGGGTTGGTGGGGAAAGATGATAAATCATACCACCAATATATTCCAAGACTTTAGAGGGCCCTCATGCTTGGTTTCAACTTCCCCAATTCATGGCAATATCATGGATGGGTTAGTTTCTTAAAAGACATAATTTTCCATGTAGATGGGTAAGTCCATGTATTGTGTATTAGTATAGATTTATGTGGGGTTGGGCACTAACATTCAATATAGAGCATATCTGGAGTGGATGGAAAATCATTAGTATCACATATACTAAGTATTTTTTGCTTCATTTCATGTAATTATGCTAGTTTAAGTCAAAATTATTGTGATTCTTTACACATAAACATGAATAGGTCAAACACCATTAATATCATAAAGGAACAAAATCTTTCTTCAAGACATATTGTTTCATGATTGACCTCACAAAAAGCATAGGATGAGATCTGAAGGATCAAGTCACTTAAGCTAAGGGCTACCCAAGACAAGTAATCTACTTGTGACCGTATATTACCCAATTCTCTTGGGGACAACTACTAAATTACTATATCAAGGTCCACTAACCTAAGTACAAGCCCTTATCCACTAACCTAAGTACAAGCCCTCCTCCAGAGTCTAGGGAATCTTCCCTCACCTAGATGGAAGTTTTCTTAGGAATAAATACCACAACCTTTGTATCAAAACATATATAGAGATTAGGTCCCATTCTGGACATCTAGGGTTTCCAACATCATAAGAACTATTAATGACGTGGTCTAACTCTTTTATTTAAGGATTATATTAGCTTAAGATTTCACCATTTACCACATTATAGTTTTTCTAGTCTAAACCCCTAGCCTCCAATGCCTCTGTGGGAAAAACTCATAGAAAGTCCTAGTATTAGCTAACCTCCTCTTTAGAGAGTTCATGTCTCATGTTGGTCATGTCATTTTTATTTTATCAATACATGTTTAGATACATATGTATTGGAAGGTGTAATCCATACTACCACTGAGTCTAAATCCTCAAGGTAATGTTTCTTTCCCATATGCCTATCACAAATTTTGACATGTACTGTTAAGTCTAAGAACCACTATTGGATAGGTTTTTATACAAATAATTGTCATACTTTATTTAAAATGATCATGAATATCCATTGGGGTTGGAACCAATAATCTCTTGAGTATGATATCATATTCCATTATTTTTCACATGGCATTAAAATTTCACTCAGGTCATGCCCAAGTAGGGTTTATCCATTAACTGTACACCTAGGCTTT
Source organism: Alisma plantago-aquatica (assembly GCA_963693085.1). Classification (NCBI taxonomy): domain Eukaryota; kingdom Viridiplantae; phylum Streptophyta; class Magnoliopsida; order Alismatales; family Alismataceae; genus Alisma; species Alisma plantago-aquatica. Next base: position 1,427,433,554 of record OY856412.1, read on the forward strand.
TGAGGTAAGACCTTCTTATATTCTAATCATATGATTACTTTAGGCTTAAGATATTCATCACAACTATTGTCTATTATAAGTGGGTACCCATCCTCCTACACCAACATGTGAGATAAAATAAGTAGTTGTGGTTGAACAAAATGTTCACCTTATTCATGTGTTGATGTGGTGAGTCCACATATCATGAAATATTCATTCAGGTGGCATCATGTTCAATGTGTGACTCATCATACATGAACATTTTTTGAACTTCAAATGTTTTAAAAAATAATTGAACCGAGGGGAAACATTCTTTTCTAAGGGACCTTGAATTTGTTCACAACTTTGCTTAGGGTTTCATTATTACACAAGTCTTCTTATTTTTTATACATTCCCCATGCATCATTAGACTTGGTCCTTCCCTTGGGATCCCTAGAGGTATATGTAATTATGATGTGGAACTTGTCTCATGACCCTTCAGGCCTTACTTAGTAGCATAGTAAGATTTAACCATGACCCCTTGGGCCTTATGTACCACTATATCCTCCCTACTTGATGCAAGAGTTGACTTACGATTCTACCATACATACAGTTATTGGAGGTGTCATAAGCTTCATTTTGAAATAAGGGTATCTTGGTGTGACAAAGTGATATTTAGCATTATTATGAATTAATTACTCTTTTGACCTCATTATACCTACTAATGGTTTGAAATTATTTTTCTTATCTTTTTAATCAATGTTGAGACTCAAATTCAAAATATGGTGATCAATGTGAACCTTAAACACATTATAAAACCACAAATTTGATTAATTCATCACTTTGCCTAAAGAAGAAAATTGGTCAATAAAAATTCATCATTTAGTTCTCACAATTTTTCTAGATATTCTCCACATTATTTTGAACCTATGCTCCAAATTTCATCCCATTTGGACATTCCTACAAATTTCTATGAATTTTGGAAGTTCTATGAACAAAATTCCTTTGTATTTGTCTTTTCTGACCTTTTCTAGGTCAGCAATCCACGGCCTAAGGCAAGGGATGGACCTCGGCTCTTGGATTGACCAGCCACGGATTGTGGCCCCAATCCTATGGTCAAGAGGTCATCCCCTACCTCCCGCAATCAATGGAGAAGGGGGGCGAAAGATTCAAGTGCTTTTGGCTCGTCTGGACTCTATTTTGAAAATCAAATCAAATGAGGATGATTTCCCTACAAATCTGAATGCAGCCATCCTTCCCCCCCTCGAATCAGCCAATTTTAAGAGAAATTGAGAGCTTGCAATTGTGGCCACCTCCATGGGTCCTATGGCCTTCAAAACCCTAAACTTAACCTTCTCGAGCTATAAAAATCCCACTACATGTTTTGGCGTTCTCCCACGAGCGCAGTCGGTGCCTTTGATCCCTCTCCAATACCCTCAAACACCCCTGACCTCCTGGTGCTCCAAGCAGCACAGCCGACCATCCCAAATTGGGCATCGTACTTCCTCGGCTCACCACCAAATCTGCTACCACCATCCAACTCACGAGGGCGTGGTGAGCTTGGACAACATCCTTTCTACCCTCCTGGACGCCTCTTACTCCTATCCCCCCAACCTCCGATGGCCCTCTATTCCTTTGTGGAAATAGGGGAGCACAGCACAAGGAGGGCATCGATTTGGGTGATGCGCAGGAGAGGGATCACTTGACTAGGCCTGATCCTCAAGCCGCAGGGTGATTGGGCCTGAAATTGCGGCCCACTTCCATCTATCCAGGTGAATGTTCATTTAAATCAAGAAAATAAAACCCCATTGATATTTTGATCTTATATCATGCTAGGATAATCCAAATAAGGCAAGTAAGTAGTCAATTTTCATCAAAAAATCGAGGGCAATCAAATGGAACCATTTTCAAAACATGATTCTATATTGATTTCAATGATGTCATTAAACTATGATCTTTGATTATCCAATGATTGTCTAAATGACTCTATTGGTGGTTAATCTTGACTAAACATTGAAAACCCTAGATTTGGACTCTAATGATTATCTTGTAACCTACATATAATCTAGTTGAATTATCTACTCTTGAAAATGAATCATTAGTAGTCTAGATATATTTACATGATTATAATCTTTATGATTAATTAGTCATCTTGATATTGATCTTAATTTTGCAAAACCCTTGATATACTTTTAAAACATCAATATGATCTTGAATTCCAATTATGCTAACTATCATGATGATGATATAGACATTTGATGATGACTTGGATAATGGCCATAAATTAGGGTTAACACATATGATCCTAGAAAACCTAGGTAAGTCATTCACACTCGAAAATACTTGACACTTGAAATAATGTTGGACATATTGAAATGTTGATTAATTACAAGTGAATGACCCAACCCTAAGGTTGACATAGGAAAAGTGTAACCCTAATATAAAATATTAAAAAATTATCTCCATTTATTATGATCTTGACCCTTGATCCAAATATTGTGATTTAGGACAAGACTCGAAGGGTTGACTTTTACTTGTTGATCCATACTCAAAATCATCAGTGAAAGGTACACTATTATATAACTCCTCCTTGATTGTATTAAAGATACTTTTATGTATCTCTTGACTGTATACTTGGCTACTTACTTGGATTATCTACTATTCCCTATGATTAGTCCTCTATTTTTCTATACTATATTTTGAAAAACATGAAAACATAAATTGCATGCCCATTATGACTGCACATATATTGATAATGTTGATATTGAGTGCAATAACCCCCTCATTTGGAGGTGGGACGTGTACATTGACCTCCTATTTCCTATGGTGAGAAGGAACCTAGTGACCTTCCCCATCGTGTTGGGGTAATAGAGTCACACAAAATATATAAGCATGCTTATTTGATTACAGCATAATGGAAACTCATAATAAAAATTGAATCGTTGAATAACAAACATTTTGTCGAATGATATTGGTTTTGGAAATCATTTTTTATTCTTTTGAATATAAGTCCTGTCAAGTATACTATTTTGTTATAAACCGCTTTACTTGATTTTGATAGTGTACCATGCAATTGCATGATTGTGTCTCGATTTTCTTGATTTTAGGCAATACAAATGGAATACTGAATAAGATCGCTTCTGCACTCTACCTACTATGATGACAAAGATAAATTAGATATATCTCCATATTGGATTAGTTGTTCTTTAAATATCCAATTTTTGAGTTATTATTTCTTATTGTATATGCCAATGTGATAAATCATATTGGGCTACTCAGGGACGGGCACTTCAATCCCTTTACCACTATTTAGGAAAGGAGATCGGGATTGGGGTAAGGATGGTTCTGTGACTGTTGGTATTAGAGCCCTTACACACTCCCATATACTCTAAGTAAATAATTTCTCAAGTCTCTTACAACCAAGAAACCTTAAAGTCCATAATGGTGAAAATTTAGGTGTCTAGGCTCAGGGTCCTGGCATAATTTCTCCTATCCATCTTCATGGTGGTTGAGATCCCCCACTCTACCTGGCCTTAATTGATCCAGAACTGGACCTAAAGGTTCTCTTGTGAAACCCTAGAGAGTCTTCTATCATCTCATCTCTTTTTTAAGGACTATCCTAAGCCACCCAAGTAGATAAAGATTAGGTAGTTTTCTCATCCCCTCATGTGGTCCTTTCTTGTGATCTTTTGCCACATGATGTCTCGATTATGGGTAGCTTATGCATGGGAAAAATGAATATCATTAGAAGATTTTGAAAGTTGATACCATGATCTGGCCTTAATTTGAAAACTCAATTTCGATCAATTAAGCTTGAAATCAAATACTCTTGTATGATCCCTAACATCATGCAAACTCAATTTAGCCAAAACTTGATTATATGTTTGCTATGTTTGAGGTAAATATTAATGATTTTGATCTGGTAAAATAAGAAGGACTTATACCTTATACCTCATTGTTGATGAGGTCTATATTTGATTAAATGTCCATGTTTCCCTATTATTGATTAAACCTCAAATATAGTTAAGCAAAATCGTATCCTATTTTATACATATCTTGGCCATGCTATCAGGTGACTAAGCTAAATCTCACAAAATCATGATATACGACCTATGATGCAAAAAGTAGTTTTCCTATTGATCATTGATGCCTTTTGCAATCTCAATTTTGATATGATGATGATGGACCTAGATTTTGCGCTATTATGCTCTAATTCCTCGAATGCCAAATTCAAATCCTTGATTTCCAAATTATATCACTACCTTCATCATGAAAGGAATGCAAATATTAACTTGAGTTTGTAAAATTTTGACATTATTGCCTTATTATGATCTTGAATTTTTATCTCATGACCTTAGGGAATAAGATTTGATCATTAATACTCTCCCTATTTGAATAAGCTCAATGGATAATGACTAATATTGGTAATGTGCTAGATTAGGGTGGTAGTTGACTCATGACTCCCCTAACCTAGGTCACATCCCTATTTTGACTAAGCTCCAAATTTTTGTATTGTTGATTATTTTGAGTTTGGAAAGGTATCTCTTTTCACTCGATTTGTATTGGTTGACCTAAGACTAATTGGTTAAAACCATGGTTGATACTCAATCTTGAGTATTGATTTGATAATGACCTTTATACATGACAATGTTGACTATAGCTTGTGGTTGACTTCCTAGATAGACCTAGGTCTAGATCATTCATCAAACTTGGATACAATGATGATGAAATCTTGATATGTTTCCTGAATATTGCTTGAATATTGTTGCTCAAAATTGAATATAGATGAGTGATCTCCACTAAGGTCTAAATAGGAATCTAAACCCTAGATTCAAAATTCTAGACGTATGACTTTTGATGTCCAAAAAATTGACTCTTGATATTTATTAATAGAATTGTGACTCATGATTATCAATCTCAATAATGATACAAATCCTATGATCACACTATTTGGACCTTGAGATATATAACAAATGACTTCAAAATCCCAAATCCTGAAATTTTTGAAATGATGACTACTTTGACTCTCTCAATTTATGACTTAGGGCTTAGCTCTCATTAGGATTAGGGTGGGGCACCCCATTGATATATAGCTCAAAAATCATGATATTGAAAGTATGATGTTGTATTGAAATGTTGAAATATGAAATCTCAAATCATGGATGTATAACCCCACCTGGGCCAATGTAGAGTCTAGTCTAGGACCCTGAGATATTGGGATTGAAAGTCACCTTGCACACTTGAATCCCATTTGTTTGACCAAAAAATATGATCTCTCCAAATTTGTGATCAATGGGATGCTTTGCAAATTTGTGACTCATATGATGACTTTGGACAATATATGCGCTGACCTTGATACTCAATTGCTCGATGATGAAACAATGTTGACCAACTTAGTTATGATATGAAACATGGAATCACAAGTATGATGATTATGCTACTAGAACTTTGAGGACATGATTTTGATTATATAGTTGAGGATACCCTAGTATTTGAGGATATGATCTGGTTTTCAATAGTCTCGATTTTGAGGTTGTTTTGAATTTTGGGGACAAAATTCCTTTTGAGGGAAGGATGTGACAAATTGAAATTTAGCATTATTATGAATTAATTACACTTTTGACCTCATTATACCTACTAATGGTCTCAAATTATTTTTCTTGTCTTCTTAATCAATGTTGAGACTCAAATTGAAAATATGGTGAACAATGTGAACCTTATACACATTATAAAACCAAAAATTTGATTAAATCATCACTTTTCCTAAAGAGGAAAATTCGTCAATCAAAATTCATCATTTAGTTCTCAAACTTTTTCTATATATTCTCACATTATTTTGAACCTATGGTCCAAATTTCATCCCATTTGGACATTCCTACAATTTTCTATGAATTTTGGAAGTTCTATGAACAAAATCCCTTTTTATTTACCTTTTCTGACCTTTTCTAGGTCAGCAATCCACGGCCTAAGGCAAGGGATGGACCTTGTCCCTTTGGTTGGTCAGCCACAGATCGTGGCCCTGATCTTATGGTCAGGAGGTCATCCCCTACCTCCTGCAATCAGCACAGAAGGGGGGCCGAAAGATCCATGTGCTTTTGGCTCGTTTGGACTCTATTTTGAAAATCAAATCAAATGAGGATGCTTTCCCCACAAATCTGAATGCAGTCATCCTTTTTTTCCCCTCGAATCAGCCAATTTCAAGAGAAAATGAGAGCTTGCTCTTATGGCCACCACCATGTGTCCTATGGCCTTCAAAACCCTAAACATAACCTTCTTGAGCTATAAAAACCCCACTACATGTTTTGGCATTCTCCCTTGAGCGTAGACGGTGCCTTTGTTCCCTCTCAAATACCATCTAACACCCCTGACCTCCTACTTCTCCAAGAAGCACCGCCGACTAGCCTAAATTGGGCGTCATACTTCCTCAGCTCGCCACCCAAATCTGCTACCACCATCCAACTCACGAGGGCGTGGTGAGCTTGGACAGCATCCTTGCTACCCTCCTTGACGCCTCTTTCTCCTTTCCTCCCAAGCTATGACGGTCCTCTGTTCCTCTATGGAAATAGGGGAGCACAGCATAAGGCGGGCATCTATCTGGGTGACGCACAGGAGAGGGATCGCCTGGCTGGGCCAGATCCTCAAGCCACAGGGTGATTGGGCCTAAAATTGTGGCCTACTTCCATCTATCCAGGTGAATGTTCATTTAAATCAAGAAAATAAAATCCCATTGATATTTTGAGCTTACATCATGCTAGGATAATCCAAATAAGGCAAGTAGTCAATTTTCATCAAAAAAATCGAGGGCAATCTAATGGAACCATTTTCAAAACCTGATTCTATATTGATTTCAATGATGTCATTAAACTATGATCTTCGATTATCCAAAGATTGTCTAAATGACTCTATTGGTGGTTAATCTTGACTAAACATTGAAAACCCTAGATTTGGACTCTAATGATTATCTTGTAAGCTAGATCGAATCTAGTTGAATCATCTACTCTTGAAAATGAATCATTAGTAGTCTAGATCTATTTACATGATTATAATCTTTATGATTAATGAGTAATCTTGATATTGATCTTAATTTTGCAAAACCCTTGATATACTTTTGAACCATCAATATGATCTTGAATTCCAATTATGCTAACTATCATGATGATGATCTAGACATTTGATGATTACTTGGATAATGACCATAAATTAGGGTTAACACATATGATCCTAGAAAACCTAGGTAAGTCATTCACACTCAAAAATACCTGACACTTGAAATAATGTTAGACATATTGAAATTTTGATTGATTATAAGTGAATGACCTAACCCTAAGGTTGACATAGGAAAAGTGTAACCCTAATATCGAATATTTAAACATGATCTCCATATATTATGATCTTTACCCTTGATCCAAATATTGTGATTTAGGATCAGATTCAAAGGGTTGAATTTTACTTGTTGATCTATACTCAAAATCCTCAGTGAAAGGTACGCTATTATATACCTCCTCCTTGATTGTATTGAAGATACTTTTATGTATCTTTTGACTATATACTTGACTTCTTACTTGTATGAGCTACTGTTCCCTATGATTAATCTTCTATTTTTCTATATTATATTTTGAAAAACATGAAAACATAAATTACATGCCCTTTATGACTGCTTGTATATTGATAATGATGATGATATTGATAATGTTGATAGTGTTGAGATTGAGTGCAACAACCCCCTCATTTGGAGGTGGGGCTTGTACATTGACCTCCTATTTCCTATGGTGAGAAGGAGCCTAGTGACCTTCCCCATCGCGTTGGGGTAATAGAGTCACACAAAATATATAAGCATGCTTATTTGATTACATCATAATGGGAACTCGTGATAAAAATTGAATCATTAAATAACAAACATTTTGTTGAATGATATTGGTTTTGGAAATCATTTGTTATTCTTTTGACTATAAGTCCTGCCAAGTATACTCTTTTGTTATAAACTGCTTTACTTGATTTTGATAGTTTACCAGGCAATTGCATGATTGTGTCTCGATTTTCTTAATTTTAGGCAATACAAATGGAATACTGAATAAGATCGCTTCCACACTCTACATACTCTGATGACAAAGATAAATCAGATATATCTCCATATTGGGTTCATTGTTCTTTAAATATCCAGTTTTTGAGTTATTATTTCTTATTTTATATGCTAGTGTGATAGATCCTATTGGGCCACTCAGGGATGGGCACTTCAATCCCTTTACCACTGTTTAGGAAGTGAGATCGGGATCCGGGTAAGAACGGTTCCGTGACACTTGGATTGTTAGGATTTCATCCTCGTCGAATCATACTGAACAAGGAATCCATTAAGATCACATGTTTGTGGCATTACATCTTTTAATCTATTAAACTATAATATACTTATCTATCAAATTCATTCATCTACACAGGTTCATATGCATGTATTGAAATCACATGTTCAAATGCCAAAATGGAACATATTGTAAATATATGTGTGTTTACGTATGGGATTAAAAGATAAAGATTTCTCACCCCTCCCATGCCCGTGATGGAGGCCAAATGCCCTGGAGGGTGGTAAATCAAGGCAGCAACTGGGATTCAAACCCAGGTCCCTTTGTTAGGGGACACTATGCTTGACCACTTGAGCCACTCCTTGTTGACATGTGTATGTATGTATGTATCAGAATCAGGTAAATATATTCCGACATCCCCCTCCTACAACTGTAGAAAGAGTCAAAAGGTTACATATAGCCCTATGCTCGCTATACATCAATATCGTGAGCAACTCACACATCTACCTCATACATACTCTCTTTTTGACATTTTTACAAATTTTCCCAGCAATAGTACTCTCACTACTAACCATCCCTCCGTGCTTACGAGCGTTCCTTTCCATCCAGACATGGTAGCATAATGCAGCAAATAGCAGCCGTTTTGTCTCCTCATTGGCGCACCTTTTAATCACCTTCTTGATGTCTTCATTCAGCGCTATATGAAGGTGGAAATCCTTGCAGATTTTGTCCCAAATGGTCTTTGTGAAACAGCAACATCCGAAAAGATGACTAAGAGTCTCCTCCTCCGTCTTGCAAAGGTAGCAAGTGGTAGAAATATTGCTATTCCACTCCCGTATTTTGTCCAGTGTAGCTAGCGAACCATGCAGAATTTTGAAGATACAAATCGACCATTTAGGAATATGTTTACCTTCCCATATCAACCCCATAATCTTGTCCTTTTCCGCCCTAGTCCTCGTGATCTCCCACATATCAAGGTTTGGATTGAACATGCTCCATTATCCATTATGTTTCAGATAGAAATGATGCTTTACCTGGGGCCATAGACTCCTCATCATATGAATGGTGCGTGAGATGCCTTCCCTTGTCCTTGGCTGAAAATCCAATCCTTGTGGATATCTTTCTCTCATCCATCTCCCCCATATAGAGTTACCAGATTGGTAAGAGATGACTCTCCTAAGAGTTCCCCACTTTGCAATGTCTCTTGGAGTTTTCAATTGTAGGCCTCCTTCATCTTTCGGAAAAGCAAGTCTAGAATAGTGCATTGGGTGATACTCATTTGCTCAAATGAAGTTTAAGATTTTCATCTCCATCCTGTCAAGCACAGCTCCTGGAATCTCACCTTGTTGAACCCAGAAAATAAGAAGACCCTCAATAGCTGCTCGGATAAGCGTAGCATGACCTGCCATGGAAGTCTTTTGTGTAGGCCATCTCTCAATCATCACATCTAGTTTGTCAATGCATTCGGAGAAGTCCTTCACCTGACGATTACCCCCTGCCAGAGGAAAGCCAAGATATTTTGTTGGAAATTTGCCCAACTCCACCCCCAAAGCGTCCTGCAACCTGGATTCCATGGAGTGACAGTTTTTAGAAAGAAAGAGTTGCGTTTTTGCAGCATTAATGCATAACCCCGTCTCCTCTCCGAATTTCCACAGAAATTTTTTCAGCTCCCGTAGCATCTTCACTTTAGCTTCAATGAACAATAAGACATCATCAGCGAAAATCAAATGACTCATAGTTTTCATACCATGGACCGTGAAGGCTTTAATTAATTTCTTCTCTTCTGCCATCTTCAGCTTTCTTGTGAAATATTCCATGACCACCGTAAAAAGAAGAGGAGATAGTGGATCCCCTTGCTGTAAACCATTGCTGCCCTTAAACATGCCTGCAGACGACCCATTAACAAGTACAGAAAAGCTAGTTGTGCCCACACACTGTTGCATCCACTGAATCCATTTGTCACAGAAACCCATTTGACGCAGCATCCACCATAGTTTGTCCCACCTCACACTGTCATATGCCTTGGAGATATCCAGTTTGAGGCAAGCCTTCCAACTACCTCGCATGACATTAAAATTAGCCAGAAATTCATCCGTGAGCAGGGCACAATCACTAATACTCCTTCCGGATATAAACGCTCCTTGATTCTCAGAAATAAGAAAGGGAAGGACCAGTTTCATTCTGGCTGCAAGGATTTTAGCAATGATCTTATATTGTATGGAGCAACAAGCAATCGGTCTAAAATCCGCAAGAGAGGCAGTAATCTTCTTCTTTGGAATAAGGACAAGAAAAGAATGGTTCACCTGTCTGAACATATTGCCACCCTCCAGAAACCACCTCACATACCTTATAAGGTCTTGTTTAATAGTGTTCCAGGCTGTCCTGTAGAAGAATGTGTTGAATCCATCCGGTCCATGGGATTTATTGCAGCCTATACTCCACAAAGCATCTTTAACTTCTTGTTCGGATACCTCCTTGGTGAGAATGTTATTATGAGTGCTGCTTAGCTTGAACTTCCATTCAATATCCACATCCTCTTTTGTTTCTCTAGCTTCTTTATTATATAGCTCGGTGTAATAGTGCACGGCCTGCTCCTCAATATCTTCTTGCTTATTCACCACACGCCCATCCTTATCAATTAGCTCGCAAATGATGTTGTTAGCTTCCCTCCTTCTCACTGCCGTGTGATAGAGTTTGGTATTCTTGTCACCATCTTCAAGCCATTTTTCCCTACTCCTTTGCCAGAAAAAATTTTCTTCGGTTTTCTTTAAATCAGCAAGCATCCTTCTTAACTCACGGTCCTTTTTAATCAGCCTTTCATTGAATGGATCAGCCAGTAAAAGTGTTCTTACCTCCCTACATTCCTTTTTTGTTGCCTCCAATAAGTTCAGAATATTCACCTTGTCTTTTGCCCACTTTTTTAAGCTTGTTTTCAGCAAGGAAAGCTTTTTTGCAAAGACGAACATTGGATTACCCAGGATATGTGTACCCCATGCCTCCTTCAGAATATCATCAAATCCTTCCCACTCAGCCCAATAGTTGAGGAAGCGGAACGGTCTTCTTTTCTGCTTCTTGTCAATGATCTAAACTAGAAGAGGAGCGTGGTCACTAAGTTCGGAACCCCCTGCCTTTACCTGAACATTAGGAAACATATTTAACCATTCTTCATCAACCAGGGCTCTATCCAGCTTGCTAGCTATTCTGTCTTCTGGGTCTTGTTCATTATTCCACGTGAAGAGATCACCACCAGTCATAGGAAGCTCAATCAGGTTGGCTTTATCAATGGCTATGTTGAAAGACTCCATCACAGCCCGATGTACAAGTCTGCCTCCGATCTTCTCGCCGAGCAATCTGGCATTATTAAAGTCACCAACCACTAGCCACGGCACCTGCATCTGTGTAGACAAGGACTTCAGATCATGCCAGAGGAACTTCCTTCTTTTTACGTCATTGTGGGCATACACAGCTGTCATACACATATGGAATCCCGCTGCATTCCTGCAATCCATCGTAATATGTTGATCAGACATCATCCTCACCGACACCTGCCATGCATTTGGTTTCCAAGCCACACACACCCTAGCTAGCTCAGAGTGTTGTAGGTTGGACACATGCTCCCATCCTTGTGGAAATAGATAATTGATACTTTGTTTATTCTGCACCTTTATTTTAGTTTCAACTAGAATTGCAATAGACGGGCCACTTGTACCAATCCAATCACGGATTTCCTTCTTCTTATTTCTGTCACACCCCCCTTTAATATTCCACATGTGTATGTATGTATGTATGTATGTATGTATGTATGTATGTATGTATGTATGTATGTATGTATGTATGTATGTATGTATGTATGTATGTATGTATGTATGTATGTATGTATGTATGTATGTATGTATGTATGTATGTATGTATGTATGTATGTATGTATGTATGTGTGTGTATGTATGTATGGAATTAAGAGAGAAAGATTTCTCCCCCCCTCCCACACTCGTGGCGGAGGTCGAACGCTCAGGAGGGTGGTAAATTAATGTGGCAATCGGGATTCAAACTAGGGTCCCTTTGTTAGGGGACACCATACTTGACCACTTGATCCACTCCTTGTCAGCATGCAAGTATGGGATTAAGAGAGAAATATCCCCCCTCACATGCCCGTGGTGGAGGCCGAATGCCCAGGAGGGTGGTAAATCAAGGCAGAAACTGGGAATCGAACCAGGGTCCCTTTGTTAGGGGACACCATGCTTGACCACTTGAGCCACTCCTTGTCGGCATGCAAGTATGGGATTAAGAGAGAAAGATTTCTCCCCCCTCTCCCATGCCTGTGTCGGCATGCAAGTATGTATGTATGTATGTATGTATGTATGTATGTATGTATGTATGTATGTATGTATGTATGTATGTATGTATGTATGTATGTATGATGTTTGTATACATTATATATATGCATAATTTATTAGGTGGTTGTAAGGACTTACATCTCTTATATTCTATACCACTAGATCATAATTCATATCATCATTTAGGTTTAAGTCCTTAAAGGACATCCAAAGTTATATTGAAACTAAAATCAAAGATGGGTTAGGTAGAGACATATTTAGAGGAGGAATCTAATTTAAGATGTTCCCTTGTTTTAGTAGGAGGTTAGGCTATATAGACACACATCACAGGATTTGGACAATTAGTCCTCCACAATGTCCTCCCTTTTACATGGGATGACCCTCCACATATTTGAACACCACACCTAAAAGAAATTTTGAGTCTCAACTAACTCTATACATAACCACTAAGATTTGGTGTTTTTTGTACTTGCATAAAGACATATTGTATTTCATATATATCCATGTGTTATGTACTTGCAGGACCACTATGTGTACCTTCTGTACTTTTCATGGCTATTGTACCTCAATACTTTTACTTTCTTGACCTATTTTACCATATTTACTTGCATGGCTTCTTGTACCTCGCGTACATGTATGAAGTACTACTGGTACATAAATTTGGTGACTAAGGTAGTTCACCTGACCCATCCAAGCTTTCATTTCCCTAATTCTTACATGTGATCCACTAATCACCAAAATATTTACATGCTCACATGGGTCACTCAATCTGGGTTGGACACGTTAAACATATGTTTATGCTTATTTTATTTGTCTTGCTAGGTTCTTTCCTAGATCGACCCTCATTAGGCTCTAGATATTCAATACCTAGGTACAACCTATCTTATCCATAAAACATCACAAGGTTGCTCTATAAACTTCCATATGTACAATCTACTAGGGGAAACATGATTTGCTTCTTAGAGTGGGCATCCTTACTTAGTTTTCTTGATAACATTATAGTATTTCCATGGTGTAATATCCTTCTTCTTAGCTTGAAACTCATGTCGGCATATCGTACAACATGACACTTTCTAATGTGACATTCATAGTCCCGAGATACATGTATTATATACTATTCCCTCTTTTCTTAGTTTTGATAATGGGGTTTCTTAAATTTTGTATTGATCATGAGCATATATGGACTCTCGATTCCATCATCGACACATACAAAAATCCCAAGAAACCCATTATATTTCCTTCGTAACCCTAAGTTATGTGTTCTTCTATGGTGTAAGTTATTAGTCTTATCAAGGAAAATTAGTCATAATTAGGGTTTTAGGGTCACAGTGAGATGATCTATGCAAATATTTGTTCTTCTCCTAAATACAATAATTTCCCAAAAATCACCACTTATATGTCTAACATATATTATATCTATTCATAGCTTTATTAAAGTACCCTTTTTTTATTCACATGTGGGTAGGGAATATGCATGGTTATGCCCTCAACACCGTCAAGAGTAGGTTGGAGAAGGAGGTTCTTATCAACTTGATTGTTTTCTCACCATGGTCTAATTATCATAGTCGATCGGTGGCACAATTCACTTCCTTGTACGCATGTGTACTTGGGATCATAGTGACATGTCTAGGTTTGTGGTCCCATCCTTGGGGGTATTAGTCTAGGGTATATCATACTGAAAGATCTTGGGTTCCTATTTGAAACTTGAGGTGATATACTAATATATTATAGCTTTCTTTGCCTAATGTTGGGATTTGCATATACTTATGCACCACCTTCCATTGTTTACTTTATTTCCCTTGGATCATGATTTCTGGTCGATGATGGCTTACATATTATTCTTCTTTATATTTCTCCAACCTTTGTTTGAGTTTTTCATATCTGAGTACTTTCCATTATAAATCATGTATACCCAAGTATAGGGGTGGGGATATGGGTGAGGAGAAATCCTCTACATCTCAAAGCGTGATGCCCTCGTAGGTGCACAATGCTAAGTAATCCAAGCCAACCCAATTTGTTTTCTTTTTATAAGGACTAAAAATCACTTATTTTGGCTTTTGACTCCATACTCTCATGATGGACAAAGCGAAGAGCTTCTGGAGATCCACCTTGGGGGATCTTGGGCCGTGTCTCAGTCCTAGTGTGGTTGATCATCTGAAAAGACCAGCTAAGCATCATTAGGATTTTCTGTTGGCTTCATTGGGAGGATCACATAGTTTGACCCATGGACTACCAGACAAGAAAGAATAGGGTATCTCCACATAGCCTTTCAATATTGTAGACCCATACCCCCAAACCATTGAGGAGGGAAGGTGATATTATGAAACTCAATTATGTCAGTAAAAGACACATCCTATCTTTTACTCCTCACGATGTTGCTTCCATTTTGGGGAGCGAGTATAGAGTTTGTAATGATAACATTCTTATCATAGGGTTCTAACTCGATCTACCTTAGTCATGTACTTTGCATATAACTAGTTTATTCCAGTTCATCCTGGGTTCCTAGGAGTTTCTAGGGTTTCTCCTTATAGGAAGAAAATGCAATATATAAAACATGTTTCTCATATATTTATTCTTTGATTTCAAATTGGAATTTAATATGCTTTTGTTGGCAAATAATTCCTTAACCTAGTTGTATTGAAAATACTTCTTATATGAGGAGGAAAGTACATTCTAAGGTTCAAAAAGGGGTACTCTTAGGAATTACAATAATGGAGAAGAGAGGGTGGTGGAGTTTAGATGAGAAGATCTACAGGTATTGTTATTTTCTATTTCCTAAGACCGTGAAGAGGAAGAAATCACATTAGCACTAGGTGTCCTCATAGACCAACTATTGGTATAAAGGATAATATTTCCATCCCTCATGTTGTGAACCATTCTAGATTCCATATCATCTTGAAAATACCCTAATAATTTCATTCGATTCTATGGATTTTTTGAAAATAATAAAAGTTAGATGTCATTTATATAAGCTTGGAATAGGATACCAATTGTAAGGAACCCTTCCTCTCGTTATCCCCAATACATGTGAACCATGAGGTAAGGTTCGTTTCCATATATTTTCAAGGATCCATATTTTAATAATCAACAATTAAGCATTGCAAAATGAAGTGCTTTTATAGAAGGGAAGACAAATCTCCTCATAGGGAGTTACAATAATGTTGATGTTGGGAAATAATAAAGTTTCTAAAACTGGAGATAACAATTCAAAATATCTATTTCCTCCTAGTTTTCCCATTGATAATTATACTTTTCTTTCTTACAAGGTAATCCACAACTTCAATCAACATTCCTAGCCTAAAAGTCCAACTAACAAAATGCAGTTGGTAAACATTTATGATAAGTATGTGAGTGAAACTAAAAGTGTATATATAAGAATAATCAACATAGATAGAACAATCTCAATTTGTTCAAACTAATCTAACATTACATTTTCATCTATTTTTCAGTCCATATTTGATCCCATTTCACTTGGTGAACCAATAATTTATCCATCAATGAATTTTGAAGTCTATGTCCATCATTGGGCTAGTTGGTGTGTATCACATCATTGGACTCTTTCACCTCACTTCATATTGGTTTCAACCACCCTCTCAGTTATTATTCTTAAGTATTTTTCTAGACTGGGGTTCTCTTCAAAACATCATTATGAGGTATTGATTATTGGGTTCTATTGTTATTCAAAAGTGATACACATATGGCCTTATAAATTTTTGGAAATAAAAGCATCCAAGTCATATATCATGTTGATCATCAAGAAAAATTTGGAATATAAAATCATGACATAAATGCCCCATGTTCATATTCCATATTTTATAATGATGTTGGAGTAATACAACTCATCGACATGGTCAAACAATACACCCACAAACATCACTTGTATCATCATATGTGTTTATATTAATTTCACATGTGTGTTTATATTAGTTTCTCATGTGTGTTGGAGTTATCCACATCTATGACATTATTACGACTATACTAGTTTCTCATGTGTGTTTTGGTCATCATAACCAAAACTCATTAGTCCATTGTCATATTTTACAAACATCACTTACATCATCATGAAATAACTATATACATGTAGTTGCATCAGGTGGGGTTTTGACCAAGGTTAGGGTTCTTAAAAACATATTATGAGAACTTATCTAAAAATGAAAAGATCCATATATTATACATATTCAAACATTACCAAGGTTACAAATAATTTAGTTGTGACATTAACTTTGAACTACATCATATAATACTAGGACGCATGACTAAACATATTATGCATTATATATTTCAAATCAGAGTTATTATAAACATATTCAATTCAACATTCTAAGGTCATTAATATGTAGGCCACATTCTATTGATTGAAAGTTACATAGTATCACATCATTCCAATCATCCTAAAAAGGTCTATATCATTATCAAGGTAGCATAAAATCTAGTTTTGATAAGGATTAACCTTTGGATTAGTTAAAGTTGTGGAACATCAATGGTCAGGAGTCTCATTTAGAAGGCATCCTAGCCCAACATATGGGATGGGGAAGTCAACTCTAACATGGTAAATATGACATGTCAACTCAGTCACCTACCTCCCCACTTTCTCTTCCCATTCTTAATCTATTTTGTAAAGAATGAGTCCCACATTTACCAAGAGAGTATACTTTATATGTCTCCCACAATCGACATAGTGTGCCAATATTTCAAAAAGTAGTAGGTCTCCATGGACTCCTTGTCTCTCAGACATGATACCTCTCAATGCACTTCCTCTAGTCTAGTACAAGAATAGGGTGCTTCCATGCAATGGGAGGGGTAGATTGGAGTGTTGACCATAAAACTTCATTCATCATGGTGGACTGACACTTTTCATCATGGTGGACTGACACTTTGAGGCAGAAAGATTTCCATCAACATGTATCCTTGCAGCACCTACATGTCCATGCTTGGGAAAAATGATCATTGTGAATCGTTATCCCAGTTCGAGCGAGCCTAAGAAAGGATCAAAACTCCTTAGGGTCGACTTGAGATGATGCCAAGGCCTTTTCTATTCCATGTTCATGAGAGATCAAGCACACCATTAGCATATAATCAAAGGAGGATGGAAGTTGTCTGCCATAGTAGCATGGGTGGTAAGAGCTCGGTAAGTCCCAATGAAGGGAACGTGTTCGAACCTCACTAAAGGCACTTTGTGAATGGTAATCCATGTTGTTTAGGCATGGGAGGGGGTGATTGGACCACACCCACTCGTTTCTCAAGAGTTTACCATGTTGGCTTCACCCGGATGGGTTCTGTCAGTCATCAAAAAAAAGGAGGATGGAAGTTATAGTGGTAGGGTTTAAGGGAAGGAACACCACCATAAAATTATGAGAAATGGGAATCAGACTATGTCATGTCATGTGACTACCATCTAATTATAGGTTCTACTCATGGTATTCTACTGGAGAAGGAGAAGGTTGAATCACCACTCCCTTTAAATATAAGGAATTATAAGAATGTTATGATGATTCTAAAACTATATTTCTAGTCAAAGATGTCAAATCTTGATTCCACAAACTTCTCTGTATCCCACTCCCTATGTTTGGCATAGGAAGGATGAGTACATATGTTGAGTCAAGAAAAAGGATAGTTTGCCTTGGAAAAGGATAATATGAAAGGGAAAGAGTAATTTATTCAACAATTACTTCAAATCTCCCTTTCATCATGTATATGCAGTGGTTAAAGGAAATGTACATATCCATAGTAAAACTTGGGGACAAACTCTAAATTCCCTTTTCATGTTAAATGTGACTCTTGATTATTCAGTCAACCAAGCAATTAGATAAAGTTTTACACAAAATTTGAGAATCCTTAACTTTTAATTTGTAACTTCTATTAATATGAAACTTTAAACCCTAATTTAGTGTCAAACAACATCTATCATGGTTTTGTTTCATTACAAAGAGGCAAAAGAATAATTGAAAAATCAGAATTTTGAAAAGGAATATATATGGCACATATTGGATAATCAATTACATGTAATTACGAGATTCCAAAATCCATGGGATCCTTGGCTGATCATTACTATTTTTGTCAATGATGAGGACTAATTGGGCAAGTTTCATTCCCACAACTTGCTTAATTCAATGTATAAATGGAAGAAAAAAGAAACTAAATTTGGTAAAACTTCTTGTATATATTTATGAGACAATAGTTTTTAATCATCATTTAATACTCAAAGGATCACCTAATTTACAACTTATTGTATGCCATCATATTTTAATATCTTTGATTGATGCCACAAAACCAAGGATGCAACCACTTTAGTTATAAAAAATATTGCATTTTATCATTTTTATTATAATTTCTATAGAAAGGAGGCAAAACCAAGTCCTCATGGTTCATCATGTTGGATCAAATGGACTCTAGGGGGTGAATATAGCTAAAAACACTTGCACAAAATTTGTTAGACCTTCAAGTTACAACTATATATGGGATTGCAAATATTGAATTTGTAGTGCAACTAAACATACATAGCAAGGATAAGAAAGATTGAACAAACACAAGAATACAAGCTGTTTAGAGTGGTTCAATCTCCAAACTAGGAGAAAGTCAGTCCACTACCCAAAGAGGTCAAGCCCTAGGATTTCGTAACCAATGTCTACTTATATTCCATTATAAGACTTACAAGATGACATTCCTTTTCTGGGTCAAGGATACACAACCTTCCCTTTGAGGACAAGGAGCCAATGACCAACAAATGTCTTACCTGTTCAGAGGAGATAGAGCCTTCTACCTCAACAAGGTTTTAACCCCTCTTGCAATCAAATGGACACCTTTATCAAGGAGATCCCCTTCTTGCATCGAGTCTTTTGCCTTGAAGGATTCACCCACTTCTACTCCCGAATCTTCAGCCTTTCCTTCTCCTTCACCTTGGAGAAGCTTTTGCACCTTCTTCTACACCTTGAAGAAGATTGCACCTTCTCCTTCACTTGGAGAATCTTTCACCAACTTGATCTTGAAGAAAGGGGTTGGGAAAAAGGAAGCTTTGAGAGCTTTACAAGCATTTAATAAAATATCTCTCTCACAAAGAACCTATCGCACTCATATGGATGTTTTGATTTGCAAACAAGAGAGAGAAAGGGGCTCAAGTGGATTGAATGCACTCGACTATAGCTAGGAGCTTGAATAGCATGAAGGAGAAACCTTGGAATAAACTCCAAGAGTACATATTTATAGTTGGGGTGTCCACTAGAGGGTAGTAGCACTAAGGAACATTTTCTAGCCATTTGGGGTGTTGTAACATATATAATTTTGAGTTTTGAAACACTCCAACGGTCAGAATAACTTTTTTCATACTTTCTTTACAGTGCATTCAGTTCAGTTGTAATGAAGATAACTCTACCAATTGCACTATGTGACAAAGCTCATTTAAAGCATCGATTGAGTATATCCTGGATGAAATCGGCCGAACTGCTAAAATCAATTTTTCTTAGTACAGGGATCAGTCGATTTCTGTGTATGATAAACTCGATCAAACCTGAATTTTCTCAAAATGGAGCAAGGGGTTCGGTCGAGTTTGTCATAGGTAAAAACCGATCGAAAAACACCCTGTAATGAATTTTAGAAGATCTCATTTGTAACATACCAGATCTAGAACCCTACCTTAGTAGTTTGACCCCTTTTGACTCGGCCAAACAAGGATAAGCTAATACATGTAACTAAGCCAATAATGAAATCTAAAATGTATCACAAGAGGTGTAACATAACAAATCATGCTTAATAAGCATATATGACACATATGGAGATAATAAGAATATAATTGGTTGAATAATGAACTAGTGGGTCATTAATGGGCCATATGACATATCTCATAAAAATATGTCCCAACAATAAAATCTAAGTTTAAAATCATGTTCCTTGGGTCCCAAATACCTTGGGAGTCAACTTTCACATTATTCACATAATAATAATTCATTTAATTCAAATTGGAAAAGAAGATGTGTGTTTTCCCCAAAATATCAAATAAAATAATAAACGACTCCAAATAAGGAAAATAATCTTAAATTCATAATCTACATAATAAATATAGCCTTTGGGTGAATTTTCATCCAATTTGGAGAAAGTTTGCTTAAACAATGAAATCAAGAGAGAGAAAATGTGTAGAACCTTCAAAATATTAAATTAATATCCAAACAACTCCAAAATGTAAAGTAGATGGAAAATTCATATCCAACACATTAAATATGACTTGTTGGTCAAGTTTCATAAAATTTGGATAATCCTAAAGCCATTAATGAAGGAGGAAAGAAAAAATGAGATTTGATTTATTTAACATATCAAATGTTTTCGAAAGACAAATCTAATTGAATATTCGGATTCCTCATATCAAAAATAGGTTGGGTGTCAAATTTGACATAATTTGGGATTCGTTTGCACCCTCAAAGGAGGAGAAAGAAAAAGGAAGATAATTAGTGTATCACTTTATTCGATATTTTGATTTTGTAATTTTCTCTGTCACGCGGTTATTTCCGGTTCATTTTTTTTTGTAAATTTCAATTCTATCCCAACCATTGGATTTTTTAGCCAACGGTGGCAGTGTGTCTCCTACCTTCGACTTCCTATTTTTCCCTCACGAACTGCAAACTCTGATTCCTCGATTCTTTCTCGCCTTCCTCTCTCAACTCAGAGTGATTCTCTCCAATTTCTTTTCCATTACCGTTGTTACTCCCCCTCGATTCCAAAACATATATATGTGCTAGGGTTTCATTTCCATCACACGTATACCACAAGACATGACCTGGTTGCTCTATTCCCTCCCCTATTATCCGCTTCTTCGCCTCTCCTCACCACCACAGGCGATCGAACTATTGGGGGCTAGTTCCCAGACCTTCAGCGGACCCTTGTTCTTTGTTTCCTATCATCAGATCAGTCTCGGGGGAGCCCAAAGGTGATAGCCCTACTCTGTCATCTTTTGGTTGCCACTGTGGGGTTTCCACCATGCACCTGTTCACCGACCGACCTGCAAGTAAATCCGACTGACTCTAGGTAGCTCAATAGGACCCTTCATAGCCTGGATTTGGTTCAATTCGAAGTATATGTCATTTCCCCTTTTTGTGGAATCATTTGCTTGCTTTTCAATCTGGAGCTTTGCCGTCACATTTTTTCTCCTTTGCCCTCGATTTCTTTCTTTTTGCCTTCGTGTGGTTTGGTCATTGATGAGGTGAGACTCGAGGTCTCGGATTTCCAGTTTTTTCCATGCTTCCCGCTCCCAGCTTGGAAGCCTGATGCTTTGTGTGACCATGGTAGGTTGCGATGGGTGAGAAGGTTCCCAACTATGATTTTGTGTTTCTACCTCCCTCGATTGTGCTTGGACTTTTGTTTTTCTACAAGGGTAAAATCGTAATTTCGTTCAGTTTCTTTTTTCTTTGTTGAACGAGCCACACGAGCTTTGATTGGTTGCCACATGATTTGACAGTCTCTCATTGAGCCATGCCACTGGCCCGCCTCCTCTCTCTCTCTCTCCCTCCTGCTTTGTGGGACTTCCTTACTGACTTGGATTTATCGATTTTTCTAATTGGCCTGAATTGTAAAATTAATAACTAAATAACCACTGGTCAGAAAAATATGGAAAAATACTCATTGGAATCACAAAAGTAAGATTTATCTAATGGTATAAGTTTTGATAACTAAATTCAATGATTAATAACATGTATTTTTAATGGGTCTTCATTAATGGATATTAACTTATAAAATTCATAGCTAATTATCTACAAGTCATAAAATATAATAAAATATGTTTTAGACTCCTAATAACATAAACTAAAATATGGCATGGTTTTGATAACCTAATTAACACATTAATAAAAAGGTGGTTTTTAGGATTTGGTTAATGTGTATGAAATTGACAAAAATATGTATTTGTGTTTAATAGGCTCTTTGGTGACCTAGACTTGGATCTAGAAGTGCTTTGGACTTTAGAATTTGATATTGAGGTATGTTGTATCCCCTACTCCTCATTGTTGAGCAATTCACCTATCTTATCATTCTTTTGACTATGGCCTACACATATGTCTATTTTCTTGATATCATGGTTCATGTGAAATATCTTGCTTATTGTGGTCTTGGATATTCTCTTAATACCTTATCTTTTGCTATGGTGCTTATAGACTTGTTGATGGTATCTACCCACTGTTATATGTATGTTTATTTGTGGATGCATGAGTTGTCCATTGTGTGATATGGAAACATTGTATAATTTCTGATCATACCTTCTACTTGCCTCTACATTTACCTATTGTGTGATTCAATAGCACTAGTGTAGTATAATTGCATTGGTTTTGTCTCATTATGATTTATGGAAACATTATGATATTTTGGATGATGGATGTTTGATTTCCCATGCCAGGGTAGGATGTGTGATTCATGGACCATGTTATATTTGGTTGGGGGATGTGTGATTCCCCATGCCAGGGCAGGATGTGTGATTCTTGGCCCATGTCTCACCAGGTTCAAGATGTGTGATTCTTGACCACCTTTGTCTTTATAATATTCTAGTGTTATGCTTATCTCACATGCATGAAGGGTGATGGTTATGATATGTGCTCATGTGGCACCACTTTATTGTTTTATTTATGTAAAGTATCTTACCTTAACATACAATGTTGATTCCTTTCTTTTATGCCTGTGTGGGTAGTCCTTTTATTTTGCATGGGAAGCATTTATACTTTATGTCCTTATTTCCATACATAGATCAAGTTTTCTTTTAGTATACACATACTAGCTTTTTGTTGATGTTTTCTTTTCTTCTCTTCTTTTGTGGGGTATGCTTCCAACCCCAGGTTAGATCAAGGAGAGGTGAACTTTGACATAAACCTTGTAGCTGAGCTTTTTGGAGACTTGAAGAGGTGGTTAGATGACCCTCAGCTTGATCTTTGGCGTATATGTTTAGTTTTCCTTTTGGACACCCATGTGTGGTGAAGTGATGTATTATGTTATCAAGCTTTATAAATTGTTAGATAATGATCTTTTCCTCTGCTACTCGTTGTGTTATGATACATACATGTTGAATGAATTGGTCTCCATCCCTTTGGCAAAAACAATTATGTGGTGTTTGGTTCAAGGGATGTTGCCTTTTTATTTCTAGTAGGGAGTGTTTCCCCTCTGGGATCCCACTCCTTACAGCATGGTATCAGAGCCACTAGCAGTCGGTTATCTAACTATTTCAAACATGTCTCCGTTAGGATGTTTACATTTATCTTAGGTTACTTACACATAGTACCTTGCCTTGTGCAGGCAAAACCCTAATGGCGGGAGATAACTCAATGGTTGACAACCAGTATGATTATGAGACACCCCAAAACCTTAGGTTTGGTCAGGGGACCTCAGCTTCTACTGGTTCGGGTGTAGTCATCTCTCCAGAGCAAGAGTTGGCTATGTATTGACAACTTTTTGCTACTTCCATGGTGGGGAAGATGAAAGACTTGACTGTACCTGAAAAGCCTAAGGAGTTCTCAATCATGGAGTTCATGAAGATGCAACCACCTTACTTCAAGGGTGAAGGTGAGATAGAGATGTTCTACAAAGTTGATGATTGGGTTTTAGCCATTGAGAGGACTTTTGATGGTATGGCATGTCCTCCACATCTGAAGGTTAGGTTTGCTTCATATGTCTTGGAAGGACCAATAAGAGTTTGTTGGAATGGAACTGCAAGGACTAGGGACATCTCAACCATGTCTTGGGTGGAGTTTTTGTCTATCTTCTGTGGGAAGTACATCTACACTACTACTTTGAAGAAGAAGGAAGCTGAGTTCTATAGTTTGAAGCAAGGTTCCATGTCAGTGTCTGCTTATGTACAAAAATTCCTATTGCTTGAGAGATATGCTTCTGGACTTAGTGAAGAATGTAAAGCTGATCTAT
Source organism: Alisma plantago-aquatica (assembly GCA_963693085.1). NCBI lineage: Eukaryota > Viridiplantae > Streptophyta > Magnoliopsida > Alismatales > Alismataceae > Alisma > Alisma plantago-aquatica. The sequence continues at coordinate 1,427,458,023 of OY856412.1, forward strand.
ATCTACAATGACTCAACTACAATGTGGGTCGTGATCTTATCCCACAACTTCCTTTGACCTTTCAATAGATGGTGGATACAGCTTTGGCAGTAGAATCATATCTAGGGTTTCAACCTAGAGAGTTTGATAAGCAGAGGACAGGTGACGAGTAAAGGAAGGAAGTGTGTGCTAGATGTGGTGGTAACCATCCTCCCGGGAAGTGTTATAAAGAAGGAAACAATGCAAGGAATCCACCTAACTACCTGAAGGTATGACATCATTGCAATGAACCTAGACATGTCAGACCTCAGTGCCCCAAGCTTCATTTTGGACTAGGATATGTTCCTCAGCAAGCACCTCCTTAGAACTAAGGCAACAATAATGGTAAAAATAATGGTAAGAATCATGTGGAAAGGAGAGCTTGAAGAGTTTTTGCTTTGGATGGTGAAGAAGTTAATGATGATGAACAAGAGCAAGTTAACCTATAGATCCTTAGATTAGTCTTTATAAGTTATGTTTCCTTTTTTCATGATGCTTATGTAGTTGGATGTAAGAAGTATAGTTGAACCTTTTGTATCTAAAGTTTAGTTTGATATAATAATATGAACCCTTTTAAGGGGTGGTGGATAAGTTTTCTTATGGATATTTTGATTTTGAGGACGAAATCCCTTTAAGGGGTGGTGTGTTGTAACATACTAGATCTAGAACCCTACCTTAGAAGTTTTACCCCTTTTGACTCATCCAAACAAGGATAAGCTAATATGTGAAAATAAGCTAATAATGAAATATAAAATGTGTCTTAAGAGGTGTAACATAACAAATCATGCTTAATAAGCATACATGACACATATGGAGATAATAAGAATATAATTGGTTGAATAATGAACTAGTGGGCCACTAATGGGCCATATGACATATCTCATGAAAATAAGTCCTAAGAGTAAAATCTAAGTTTAAAATCATATTCCTTGGGTCCCAAATGCCTTGGGAGTCAAGTTTCACATTATTCACATAATAATAATTCATTTAAATCAAATTGGAAAATAAGATGTGTGTTTTCCCCAAAATATCAAATAAAATAATAAATGACTCCAAATGAGGAAAATAATCTTACATTCATAATCTACATAATAAATACAGCTTTGGTTGAATTTTCATCCAATTTGGAGAAAGTTTGCTTAAAAGTTTGAAATCAAGAGAGAGAAAATGTGTAGAACCTTCACAACATTAAATAAATATCCAAACAACTCCAAAATGTAAAATTGATGGCAAATTCTTATCAAACACAGTATATATGACTTGTGGGTCAAGTTTCATAAAATTTTGATAATCATAAAGCCATTAATGAAGGAGGAAAGAGAAATTGAGATTTGATTTATTTAACCTAGCAAAAGTTTTCAAAAGGCAAATCTAATTGCATATTCGGATTCCTCATATCACAAATAGGTTGGGTGTCAAATTTGACTTAATTTGGGATTTGTTTGCACCCTCAAAAGAGGAGAAAGAAAAAGGAAGATAATTAATGTATCACTTTATTTGATATTTCAATTTTGTAATTTTCTCTATCACACAGTTATTTCCTGTTCATTTTTTTTAAGTGCAGATTCTATCCCAACTATTGGATTTTTTATCAAATGGTGGCGGTGTGTCTCCTACCCTCGGCTTCCTATTTTTCCCTCGCAAACTATAGACTCTGATTCCTCGATTCTTTCTCACCTTCCTCTCTCAACTCATAGTAATCCTCTCCAATTTATTTTCCTTTTATGTCGTTACTCCCTCTTGAATCCAAAACCTATATATGTGCTAGGTTTTTGTTGTCATCACACGTATACCGCAAGGTGTGGCCTGGTTTCTTTGTTCCCTCCCCTGTTTCCCGCTTATTCTCCTCTCCTCACCACCACAGGCTAGTTCCCAGACCTTCAGTGGACCCTTTTTATCCATTTCCCATCATCGGATCAATCTCAGGGGATCCCAAAGGTGATACTACAACTCCGTCGGCTTTTGGTTTCCACCGTGGAGTTTCCACCAAGCACTTGTTCGCCGAGCGACCTACAAGTAAATCCAACTGACTCCAGGTAGCTCAATAGGACCCTTCACAACCTAGATTTGGTTCAATTTGAAGTATATGTTGTTTCCCCTTTTTGTGTTGTCATCTACTTGATTTGCAATCTAGAGATTTTCCATCACGTTTTGGCTCCTTCGCCCTCAATTTCTTTCCTCTTGCCTTCGTGTGGTTTGGTCATTGACGAGGTGAGACTCAGGGTCTTGGATTTCCAGTTTCTTCCCTGCTTCCCGCTCCCAGCTTGGAAGCTTGCTGCTTTGTGCGGCCATGGTAGGTCGTAATGGAGGAGAAGGTTCCCAATCATGATTTCACATTTCTACCCCCCTTCATTGTGCTTGGACTTTTGTTTTTCTACAAGGGTAAAATCATAATTTCATTTGGTTTCTTTTTTTTCTCTATTGAACGAGCCACACGGGCTTTGATTGGTTTCTGTGTGATTTGGTGGTCTCTCATTGGGCCATGTCACTAGCCCACATCCTCTCTCTCCCCCCTTCTTTGTGGGACTTCCTTGCTGACTTGGATTTATCGATTTTTCTGATTGGCCTAAATTGTAAAATTAATAACTAAATAACCATTGGTCAAAAAAATATGGAAAAATACTCGTTGGAATCACAAATATAAGATCTATCTAATAATATAAGTTTTGATAACTAAATCCAATGATTGATAACATGTGTTTTTAATGGGTCTACTTTAATCAATATTAAATTATAAAATTCATAACTGATTATATACAAGTCAAAAAAAATATAATAAAATAATAACATAAACTAAAATATGGCATGGTTTTGATAACCTAATCAACACATTAATAAAAGTGTGGTTTTTAGGGTTTGGTTAATGTGTATGAAATTGACATAAAATATGTATATGTGTTTAATAGAATCTTTGGTGACTTAGACTTGGATCTAGAAGTGCTTTGGACTTTGGACTTTGATATTGAGGTATGGTGTATCCCCTACTCCTCAATGTTGATCAATTTGCCTATCTTATCATTCTTTTGACTATGGCCTACACATATGTCTATTTTCTTGATATCATGGTTCATGTGAACTATCTTGCTTATTGTGGTCTTGGATATTCTCTTGATACCTTATCTTGTGCTATGGTTCTTGATAGACTTGTTGATGGTATCTACCCACTGTGATGTGGATGTTTATTTGTGGATGCATGAGTTTTCCATTGTGTGATATGGCAACATTGTATAATTTCTTATCATACCTTCTACTTGCCTCTACATTTACCTGTTGTGTGATTTAGTAGCACCAGTGTAGTATAATTGCATTGGTTTTATCTCATTATGATTTATGGCAACATTGTGATATTTTATATGGTGGATGTATGATTCCCCATGCCAAGGCAGGATGTGTGATTCCTGGACCATGTTAAATTTGGGTGGTGGATGTGTGATTCCCCATGCCAGGGCAGGATGTGCGATTCTTGGACCATGTCTCACCAGGTTCAAGATGTGTGATTCTTGACCACCTTTGTCTTTATAATATTCTAGTGGTATGCTTATCTCACATGCATGTAGGGTGATGGTTATCATATGTGCTCATCTGGCACCACTTTACTGTTTTATTTATGGCAAGTATCTAATCTTAACATGCAATGTTGATTCCTTTAGTTTATGCCTATGTGGGTAGTCCTTTTCTTTTGCATGGGAAGCCTTTATACTTGATGTCTTTATTTCCATACATTGCTCAAGTTTTCTTTTAGTATACACATACCAACTTTTTGTTGATGTTTTCTTTTCTTCTCTTCTTTTGTGGGGTATGCTTCCAACCCCAGTTTAGATCAAGGATAGGTGAACTTCGACATCAACCTTGTAGTTGAGCTTTTGGGAGACTTGAAGAGGTGGTTAGATGACCCTCGGCTTGATCTTTGGATTATATGTTTAGTTTTCCTTTTGGACACCCATGTGTGGTGAAGTGATGTATTATGTTATCAAGCTTTGTAAATTGTTAGTTAATGATCTTTTTCACTGCTACTCATTGTGTTATGATACATACTTGTTGAATGAATTGGTCTCCATCCCTTTGGTGAAAAACTTTATGTGGTGTTTGGTTCAAGGTATGTTGCCTTTTATTTCTAGTAGGGAGTGGTTCCCCTCTGAGATCCCACTCCTTACATTATTAGAGTGATTAAATGTTCAAATTTAGTACGCTTGATTTTTTTCTCATCTTAGTTACAAGTCATTATATCAATATAGATGATTACAAAAACCAACCTAGGGGTTTTAGGGTATTTTCCAAAAAGTGCATTTGCATTGCTTTTGACTTGAACTTCATCAAACTAGGGTTTGATGGAAATGATCCTTTTCATGTACCTAATGCCTAAAATCTATCCCAAATGGACATATTACATACATATGAATGATGGTTTAGTCATTATCAAAATATGGACAATGTATAACTCTCAAGTCAACACATCACCCCTGCCATGGTGTATTGAAAGTTTTCTTTGCAAGCAAGTAGGACCCTAAAGTATCTGAGATGCAAATATGTCACTCTAAATCTTTTAGTTGGATTCCCTTGAAGTTAAATGGTGCTAATCAACAATTTGAAGAAAAAATTTATTCCTACAATCTTGACTGTGATAGAAAACATTCGTGGTTATATGAAGGTGGGGAGTGCATCATCCTTAATAACTTTGATTTTTGTCTTTGAAAATGTTAGTAGAGATCATATGAACAAAGATAGGAGTGTATATCCTTATCTAAATCCATTTACTTGGTATGATGATTTAGGCTTAAAGTTGGTCACTTCACAATATTCCTCGGTGTTGGTTCCATGGTTCAGTCCAATTGAATGGGTATTTCTATACTCGGTATTGTTTCCATTTTCAAGTCTTACATTAAGATGTCGCCTTCTAGTGATCGGGATCTCCGGCAATAGAAATCTTCACAGCCACTAGTTCCTAACAATATCATACAAAAAACAACTCTTCTCATAGCTTTCATAATGTTTTTCACAATCGCCTAACTTTTGATCTTTTTTTCTTTCTAGAAGTTATTTCTTCTTTTCCTTTGTTCTCAACTAAAAACATGAGGGATTAACTAAATATGCACCTCATTTGTGTTTGATTTTGATTATAACTATCATTGAATGGTGAATGTGATTTCTATAAAAATATGGGTTTCCCTATGAGCATGCACCCTAACATATTGATGAATTAGTTATTTTGTAGCTTTGCTGAATATAGAGTACATTTCTTGACTTCAACGATTTATAAAAAATTATGTCATATTCCTATTATTGTTCTTTCATTGTTTATCCTATAATATTAATGGTCTCCCTTACATAGATATGTGTTGGAAAAAATGAGTTTGTAGGTTTAGAAGTCAACTTTGCACTTCGCACCCCCCTCTCTTGTGATGTCAAAAAGGAAAGAATACCACTCACTTCACCTAGTCTAAAAGACACAAAGGAAATTGTGGTTGCAGTCCCTAAAATGGGAGCATCCTTAACCCCTAACATGACTACTCCCTTGTATGAGTGATTAATTTTAACAACCATGATCTAGAGGTATAATGAGGGTCATACCCTAACCTAGAGAACCTAGTGGTCTATGTAGTATTGTTTTAGACAAAAGAAACTATCGTTAAAGAGAATTAACCCTCAAAAAGGATTCCAAGCATATATTTGGAAAGTCCTTGAACCACATTACATCATTCCCATTACCTTGACACATTTTAGCAAGATTGTTAGTAGAGCTATACTTTTTTGTAAACATGGACAAAATATATATGATAAGAGTTGACGCACAATATTTTAATGTTGATGAAAATATGGTCTCTTGGTCTACAACCTATATAATCCCTATTAACAATCTAAATAGTACCTAGAGCATCAAATTGCACACAAATAGAGTTGATACCCATAGAAATAGCTCTCTCAAGCCCATATAATATGGCATAAGTTTCAGCATGGGATGACCAGGAACCAAGCATAGTTTTTTAATCCATAAAAATCAGATGATCGAGGTAATTTCTGAAAATGACCCCAAAGCTAATAGTATTAGATATTGAAACAACATCATTTGTGTACATTTTGATAAAACCTTTTTCAATGGGCCTCCATTGGGTGTTGACTCGACTTACCCCAGGTTTGCTTCTATTGATATCACTTAAAAGGTAGCTTTTATGCATCTCTATCCACTTTTTGAGGCTCACTTTTATGATCAATATGAGCCCATCCCCGATAATGTGCTCAATTCTGGCCTTTCAAGATGGTAGACAGTTGAATGCAAAAGTTCCAGATTCCTCCCTTGTTATGTTGTCTTGGACCCGATTGAGAATTATCTCTTGGGATTGGACATCAGGGTTTCCTGAAAATGATAGATCCCTACATAAACCGCATGGGTGCATTCAAAAAGTCAATGGAACGTGTCTTCAGTTATAGTGTAGTAGATGGGTAAAATATCACTACCAAGAACATGCCTAAATTTTAGATTCTTTAGTATAGGGATATGGTTGCTTCCAATACGCCAAAGGAAATGGGTAAGATTCATAGGTAATTTGAGATCCATAAGTCCCACTCACTCTGAGCTCATAAATGACACCCCATCTATTCATGGCCACAACTGTTGAAACTCGGCCAATAAGCCAATCTCACACTAAAATTGCCCTCTTGGGTAGGTAGCTGGTACCACTCATCATTTCAGTTGCAGTATAGACATATGTAGTTAATATTGTTGTTATTTTTAGGTGTAAGGGCGGTGTCCATGATGACCATTTTCCATAGATTGTTTAATGAGACAATACAGGATGCAACCCTTATGTTATCACTATCAAGCACATGTTCCATCCCCATAGCTTAATACATATATCTTTGATATTTGAGAGCCATGGATCCTCCCATAATTTGAATGTAGTACATGACCCAACTTTCCATCTCTACCCTTCATTGGGTAAATTGTTCCCCTAGAAAAAATAAGGACACTCATTTGACGTATTGCAAAATCATGGGAGCAGAACTGGTGATATATTTTATAAAACTCATGAGCCCTAGAAATGGGGGTATGTTTTTTGTGTGAAAAACAATGTATTCACTCTTTGCAAAACCTAATATCTCATCAAAATGCTACTTAACATATTAGCGCTTGTTACCAAATACCCCTTGTAGATTTTAATGGAGGCATCACCATAGGAATCAACAATCATATGTTCAATATCTTACTAGTCGAACATCGTACATACTTCATCACTTCGCACTTCACCAATACTTTTGATGTGCACAAATGGAGATTCACTGGTGTTTATGACAAACCTAATTGGGATGTCCCCGGATTTTCTAAAACTTAATCTAATGTGTGACGTCCAAATTGAAACCTCACCTCAATGAGAATCACAATTTAAATACCACACACTAGGATAAGAAGAAAAAAATCAGAGGAAGTCAAAAGGAAACAGCAATAGCACATGTACATGAACCAGAACAAAAGCATACAACACTTGTTCACCATTCAACATATAATTACATAATGAATTGTTACAACATTTGATATTACATATTGAACTACAAACTTTTAGATATACATGTATTACCACTAAACAATAGGATCTTAAGAAAATAGGTCCACCTGTACATCAGCTCACCACACAACTCTCAAGTATCATGGATCTTCAAGATCATTTGCCCACAACCTAAACAAAAGATTACATATGGTACACGTCAGCACAATATTCTAGAATATTGTACTGAGTACAACTCCGTGTCTTATTATATACCTCTCATTACAAAAATTGGAAATAAGATAAAGCTAGAACTTGGTAGTAATAAACAAATATAAGAAAACACATATACTTGCACAAAGATGTTCATTAACAAAAGAGAACACATATTTTAAGCTCATTTTCCATTATATATCCATGCATTGACCGCCAACGGTTTTGATGCATTCTCTTGACTCTCAAGGAGCTCAATATTAAGGCCTTATGATCTACTACCAAGGAATTTGAGATCAATACATGTGATCTACTACCAAATAGTTTGAGATCACTTCCAAGCATTGTACTACGAAAGAGTTTAGTGCTTTCATATAATGGAACATATATATTATGTTTCATGTGTTCATAGTCATAAGCATGGAAAATTAAGCAACATATCATACAAGAACAATCATTTAAACCAATACCATATGCCAAGAATTTTACTACACATATAATGCAAGCATATTGTATAATAAGCCACGTAAGAGGTAATGGTGTACCTTCAAAATAGATATCCTAATCATCACATATTCCTCAGGTCAATTATATCCTTGTTCAAACCTTGATTAAGACAAGATCATGTACTATCATCATATTCTGATCATCTTAACCCTAGTCATGTTCATTAGGGTTTTACTTAGTCATTAGGATATGTGCATCATTACTTGTCTTATCTTCTTGGAATTAGATTACTAATCTTATATTCTAGATTAAGATACATAATCTGATTATTTAGTTGCATATGATTATGTGCACAAATTAACCCTAGATGATATGTATTAGTCATATTAGGGTTTATATCACTTTAGGAGTCATCATCATCGTAACATAAATTATGTGCATCATTGTGATCTTGGAATTGAATCTGAGGTTCCATATATTGATATAAGATTATACTGATCATTCCAACATTTATTGACAATATATGCATTTTCTATATTTTATTTAGGGTTATTAGCCCCAGATAGTCATACTAAGCAAATTATATGATTTCACGTCCAAGCATTATCATATCTGACATTTCATGGATTATATGTTATATTTTAGAGTTATTGAAGCATTTCCAGAATCTTAGTTCATCATTTGGTATTTATTATACATCAAATGAGTATAATGCATATTATGTGATACCAACATATTTTATTTACCTAAAGGCATATATTAGGGTTCCATTTGGTTCTACGCATTTTTCTGAGAATTTCGGTACCTTGTTCATTTTTTCTGAGAAACATACAAATTACTATGCATTTTCTAAGATCAAGGTATTTCTGGGATTTTTTACCTCTATCTGGCCAGTAGCCTGCTACCACGTGGCTTTGAGGGTGGCACAACTCCTCCCTAAGCCATCCAATCTTCAGCACCTAGATTGGGTTTTCTCTCCTCGCTGGCTCAGGTGCCAGGGTTTAGGCCTTCCTGGTCTGGATCTGTTGCTAGATCTATGGATCCACGGATCCACTACCCCAAGGGAAACTCCCTTTTACTCACATCTCAAACAAACAGCATCTACGTGAGTCCTACGAGACTCTATTCTTCATGTGCACTGCTGCAAAACCTATCTCCAGTAAACGATCCATAGGGTTCCAGGGCTCCTCATCAACTACTAATGGCACCATTAGCTTCAGTGTCAATCTTCAGACCTCCATGGCTACTCTCCTCCTTGGGTTTGGTTGTGGAGCTAGTTCTCTGTGAGGGCACTGCCACAAGGTATCGGTTGTGGTGGGACAAAGAGGAAAACTACCAGTTCTCATCTTTGCACCAGTCTTAAGCTTCAAACAACTTTATAGTGGCTTCATCAACTCTGTGAGACCTTCCAACGACGATGAGGAGACCTACTCTAGGATTCTTGACTCCAGCTTGATGTTGTGACTGGGTATCATCAGGAAAATAGGTCATTTGGACAGTTGTGGTCTTCCTGGCCTTCCAAAGATGGGTATGGAGAGACGAGGAATGAATTCGTATGACCTTATGCTTTCTTTTCTATTCTTAGATCTCGACAAACCCCCAACACATGTCCTCTCTTTCTCCTTCTCTTCTGATCTATGCATGACCATGAAGAAAGCAGAGGAAGTGGGAGCTCATTCTACCTCATCATCTCTTGAAACAAGCAACATAATGGGTCGATATGTAAGCCTCAGCAAGGCAAAGTGAACTACCCACTTCGTTTTCCCTCTGGGTCCATGATCACCCATGAATCGGTGATCAACACTTGCCACTCTAGTCATGATGCCCCATCTAACTATTTTTTAAGGTAGGGATCTAGGCGTTAGATCTGACCCATCCAAAAGTTAGGACAGTGCCACATTGTCTATCCACAACTCCTCAAGTCGTGGGAGCATAACACTGATTAACCTACAAATTAGGTCTAATAATCACCAACTATGCATATTATTTCACAATATTCAAACCTAGATAACTTCCTCTAGGATACTCCAATTACCACTAAATTTGAACTTTAATTTCATAACAACTCAATATACATCCTATTCCAAACTTGGTTCTAAAAATCAACTACTAGACCAATCAATCAAATACTTCAAGCATGAACTTAGGGATCTTAATCACGATATCAACCTCAATCAACACTCAAACTTTACCAAAACAATTGGATCTCTCAAGATAACTCAACATACATGAATTCACTTATGTCATTGGACATTTGTTGATTGTAAAAGTCCAATCCATCACATCCTACACACCTTAAAAGAAATTTCATCCTCAAAATTAAGCCACAATTCCAGTCCATTACATCATATACATCTTAAAAGGAATTTTGTCCTCGAAATTAAGTCATTCATTATTTCAAGGAAAAACCAGAAGGTCTTCATCCATATGTGGGGCACCACTTTAGGTGCAACATATCCAAAAAAAAAGTTCCATAATCATATCCAAACCACTGTTAGGAGGTTAATAAGCATCTTGGGTGTATCAACCCACCATACAAGGTTGAAACAAGGGTTTAGAAACTCTATTTATGTCATGACATGTTTTATATCTTAGTATAGAATCTCTATTCTTAACCCATGCATTAGATTTTCATCGATACATTTATTTCTTCAAAATGAGTTATTTATATCTAACCCAGTTTTCTCTTTCATCTATGTCATATCAAGATGCCAACATCATTTTATATTGTACTAAACTTTCAGACTATATTCAACATATTTATTAAGCATTAACATTATCACTATTTGGCATATATCATTAAGATGATCTCATTTCACTTTCATGTTGAGTTACAAGTTTATTAGTGAATTCATCACTTGATTCACCAACCATACTATGTTATCACTATTCATATAACATGTATCACTAGTGTCATCTCATTGTACTTTCTCATATTAGGTTGTAAACTCTATTAGAGATTCATCATGAGATTAGTCAACTATTCATATTATCATGTATATGGTTAACCATTTATACTTTGATATCTATTAAACCATTTCTAGATTTCCTTCATGTCATGTCCATATGTCAAAACTCAAGATTAGATTGCATTCTTATCTATATTATATCATGATTGTACTAAACAAACTTATACAAGTGGCTTGTTAAACATATATTAAAACTTTATCTAGTCCAATTGAGGTTCTCCTGACCCGTATCATGAGGATAGTGTCATGCTCATTCTCTCTGAGCTAACTCAACCTTATGAGTATATCACATTTTCATATACTTTATGCTTCCTTTCGTAGTCTAGGGTCCTTATATTACCTCAATGGCACTAGTGATAGCCTTACAAGCTCTAGCCACATAAGCACAAACCAAAACATGCTAAGACATACCCTTCATAGATCTATGTCCATGGAACACTATAACTCATCTCTCTCTTACATGTACACTACTAGAGTCATATATGGGAACCACCAGCCTGAGCATGAGGCTTCATAGAAACCAACACAGTTACCTCCTCCAGGGTCTTGGGACTCTCTCTCCCTTACCCAGATGGTAGGTACTCATATTTCCTTATTCACATATGCATACATAAGTAGCCTCTCTCTGACTCTAGGGTATGGTCTTCCCAAGGATATCTAGGGTTGAAGATATCTATAGGAATCATGCATAGAGAAACTCAACTCATTCACTTATGACGAGTCTAGTTTAGGACATACCATAACATACATTTATCATAATTCTCATATCTTGGATTTTAGGTTCTTTGACCTTCTCCCAATGGGTCTCACTCTCTCTTGAGATAACCCTAAAACTAGTCCTAAAATTGGAGGTCCTCCTTCGTAAGAGAGCTTGAGGCTCATGCTAATTCACAACCTTGTCTTAGCTTATATTATCTTAACTTAGAGAAACATACATACTTTCATCATCAAATCCTATCTCACATCCTCAAAATTGAACCTTAATCTTTGAAGACAACATTGCTCATCATAAACCATCTTATATCATCTATATAAGACTTACATCATATCATCATAAGTTATTTCATCTATTCCATCTATCACATATATTCCAACAAGGCTCTAGACATCTTTTTTTTTTAAAGGGGATGGGAAGACCTATGATTGGGGCTCCCTGTTATCTATTAACCTACTAAATCAAGGTTTACAAGAAGCAAAAAGTTCAAAGGAAATGACTGAGTAAAACAAAAGCTATCTACTTGACCCCTACGGGCAGAGTTGGCCACCTCATGGGAAACCCTATTACACCTACAACTGACATGACTCAAGCTACAAAAAGAGAATAGAAGTTGTAAGGAATAAATGTCTTTGGTAATGGCTCCTAGATAGTCCTTTCATGTCTTCTTACTGGTGCATGCATTAATGACCTCCAAAGAGTCTGTCTCTACCTCCACTCAGTTATGTCCCACCTTCCTTGCCCATAGTAATGTTGCTCGCACTGCTAGAGCTTCAGTGATAGTGACGTCCTCCCCCAAATTTACTTTCTCCCCCATTACTCCCACCAGCCTGCCCATGTCATCTCTGGCTGCCATCCCAATCCCTGCCCCACCATCCTCCTGTACTGAGCCATCAACATTCATTTCTATTCTACCCCCTGATGGCTTCTTCCAAATGTGGCATCCCTTGCTTGCTAAGACCGCATCGTCCTCCGCATCCCTCCTCTGTTGGACATCGTCATCCTCCTCTCCTCTCTATTGGGCATCATCATCCCCGTCACCCCTCTATTGGGTACTGTCACCCCTGGCTCTTCCCTACTGGTCTATGTTTCCCCCATCTCCCCTCATCTGGGTGTCTTCACCCCTTGCTCACTGCTGCTGGACGTTTCTACCCCTGATGATGCCTCCTCCCATCTGGCCTTGATGCTTGCCTCCCATCCTCACCATTGCCAATGCTCCCCAAAAAAGATAGACACTATGGACATCACTACTCTGGAACTTCCTCATGCACCTGGCCCTCCAAATCTTTCACAAGGCAGCAACTATGGTTTCAGTCTCTTGCATGGATGTCCTCTCAAGCGTTGCACCCATAGATGAGCTAATATCCTCGTCCCTAGTTTCTTCCACCCACGCTTGCACCTCTCTCGATGTCTGGTATCATACTTCAATGGCATTGGGACAATGGAAGAGCATATGTGGTATAGACTCCTTCTCTGTCCCAGAAAGCATACAAGAGTTGTCATCCAAGCAATGTCTATCAAAGAGGCATCCTCTAGTTGCTAGACACCCTGTGCATATCCTCCAAAGGAAGTGGGCTGTTTTGGGACTCCATCCAGTGTGTCATATTCTCTTCCACAGTGTGTCACCTTGTTAGGAAGTATAGTTCCTAGCTTCCTCTTTTCCTAGCACTCCTAGCCAGTAAGCAAAATAGACTGAGTACTCCCCGTCTCTTGAGGGCCACCACATCCACATGTCCCTGGGTCTCCTCAAGCTAAGATGTATGGAACATATCCTTTTTCCTGGCTGTCTGGGAAACATTCTCAAACTCTATCTTCATCCCATTGAGAACCATCCTCTGTCATGAGCTCACGGACTGTGTTGTAATCTGGGCCATCCTCTCTTCTATGGCATGCAAGTGTGTCATCCTCCCTAGGCAACCACTTGTCATTCCAAATGTTCACATCAGCCTCGTCTCCCACTCTCCATTATACCCCTTCCTTTAGAATGGCCTTCGCCCCCCACAGACTCCTCCAAGTATAGCTGGGATCATGTCCCCGTCTGACTTCCCAAATGGACGTCCTTGGGAAATATCTAGCTTTGAGAAATCTAGACGCAAGTGCTTCCGGGTTGTTGACCATCCGCCAAAGTTGTCTTGCTAAGAGGGCTTGATTAAAAGTTTGGAAATTCCTGAAACCAAGCCCCCCTGCCGCTTTGGTCTGCACATTCTGTCCCAGCTCATCCATGAAAGTTTGCTTTCTTTGTCTATTGCTTCCCACCAGAATCTGGCCAACATCCTCTAGATCTCAGCTATGGTACCCGCCGGTAGCTGGAAAATGCTCATGATGTATGAGGGAATGTCTTGAGCAATCACTTTGATGAGAACCTCCCTCCCTACTTTAGACAGCAGCTTTTTTGACCATCCCTGAAGCTTCCTCCATATCCTTTCTCTAATTAAGCTGAACACCTACTTTTTAGACCTACCCATGGCTGTCGGGAGGCCTAAGTAATTGGCATGCCTGTCCACCTCTCTCACTACCAAGAGTTGCCTCAACACCTCTCATTTGTCCGTCTCTATCCCTTTACCGAAAACAACCTCTATCTTGGAAAAATAAATCTTTTGACCCGACGCCTGTTCATATTGGTTGATGATCTCAACTATCTTCAGGCATTCTACAGTAGTTGCTCTATCAAAAAGGATACTATCGTCTACAAAGAATAGATGTCAGATACAAGGTGCACCCCTACTCGGCTTTATACCATGTAATAGGGTGTCACAGACAGCAGTGGAAATCAAAGTAGAGAAAGCTTCAGCACACAAAATGAAAAGATAGGGGACAGAGGGCCACCCTGGCGAAGTCTACGTGCAAGCTTTGTGCTTTTGGTCCTATCTCTATTAATGGAAAAAGTGTGCTGGAAGGACGTGATACATTCTTGGACTTTACTCCTCCATTTCAAACCAAAACCCATCTTTTCCATCACAACATTTAGAAAACTCCACTCCACCCTGTCGTACGTTTTGGACATGTCCAAATTCAGAGAAAGGCTGCCTTTTTTCTTCCACATATCTCTCTTCATAGAGTGGAACACTTCATAAGCTATGAGGGAATTGTCCATGATCATTCTCCTCGGGACAAAGGCGCTATGATTTTCAAAAATAATGCAGTTCATTAGAGGCTTTAATCAGTTCATCGGCACCTTAGAGGCAATCTTGTACACCACATTGCAGAGACTAATATGTATGAATTCTCCTACTATTTATACCTCTCTGTCTTCGGGATAAGCACAACAAGAGTGTCATTGACAGTCCCTATACTTCTTTCTCCTCTCCACCATCCTTTTAAGTAGCTTGCCACATCCTTTCCCACAATCCCCCAATAGTTTTGGTAGGATAGAGCCTTCATGCCATCCGGACCCAGAGCTTTGTTTGGTTACATCTGTTTCAGCACTGTCCATATCTCCTCATCAATGATATACCTTTCCAAGTCCTCCCGTTGTGACTCTATGATCATCACTCGTAGCCCATTTGATGCCTCTACAAAACTCGTAGGGTTACTAGTATGAAACAGTTGTTAAAAGTATCTCAGAATGATTGCCATGATCTCACCCTCATGTGGTCTCATGATTCCTTGCTCGTCCTCTAAGCAGTCAATCTGGTTCCTTTGCCTCCTATTTGTTGCTTTTTGGTGGAAGTATGTAGTATTACGGTTACCCTCTTTCAGTTCCTTGACACGTGCCTGGGCAGCCCAATACTCCTCATTCTTCTGTAGCCAGTATTGGAGTTCCTTTGATTTTTCCTCCACCTTATCAAGGTTTATTTGGTCTAGAGGGAGAGATTGCAGCCCCTTTAGTTCATTTTCTAGATCTTTAACTTTCCTTCTCCTTTCCCCAAACTTTTCCACAGCCCACTCTTTTAGTTTCTCTTTGCATTTCAAGATCTTTGTGTTCAACTCACCTCCTTCAACAGACTCCCAAGCCTCCTTAATGGTTTTAGTGCATCTTTCTTCACCCACCCACATTGGCTCAAACATGAAGTGCCCTTTCTTCTTGTTTTTGTCGTTGTCCCTATTGTCTACCTTCAAGATGATATGTGCATGATCAGACTCATAGATGGGAAGACGGAACACCTTACAATAATTGAAAAGATTCCTCCATTCGAGCTCAAGAAGGAATATGTCTAGCCTCTCTTGAACCAGAGTTCTTTCAGTCAGTCCCCATTTCCATGTGAAAATGTTTCCTTCAAACCGAACATCTAGCAGCTCACAATCGTCTATGACATCACAGAAATTATGCATAAATTTTTCCTCTTTAGGGGGTCCCCCTTTCTTCTCAGAATTTGACACGATCTCATTGAAATCACCAAAAAAGATGACCAAAACCTCTGCCTCCTCTTTAATCTTCTTCATTAGCTCCCAAGTTTTCACTTTGCTTGCCTGGTCCACCCACCCATAAATCCCAACCACTCTCCACTTTATGTCGTTGATGTCATCCTTAACCAAGGTTGTCACATGCCTATGTGAGTAGCTAAGAATCTCCACCTTTGTATCCTTCCACCAAAATCCCAGACCCCCCGCCCTCCCCTCACTTGATATATACAAACCATCTGTAAAACCATAGCTCCTTTTGAGATCGTCTAGTTTTCTATCTGCAATCATAATTTCCATGATGAAAACTATGTTCGGGAGCTCTCTCCAAACCCAAGACCGAAGAGCCTTGCACATGTCAGGGTCACCCAAACCCTAACAGTTCCAACTGAAGATTTTCATTATCCTTTGCGAGATTGGACTCTTCCAATCTCCGCTGCTTGAGTCGTGACAACCCCAATTCTTCCTACAACATCCTCACTGATCCTCCTGGATCTTTTCTCTCCCACTTCTTGCATTGGTAGATCATCGAGGTCCATGTCACAAACCTCTGCACATCTCCCCCTCTTTCCTATTGCTTGCTCCCACACCACCTCCTCTTCTGGGATGCCCAGTCTTGCCCCCTGCTCATCTTTTAGACCCATGGTTTAATTTTCTTTTTCCCTCTATTTGGTTTGTTTCCCTATTTCATCTTTAACTCAACTTCTTTCTTTCTTTGTGCCCTAGTGATGACTCTCTTTGCTCCTTTAGTTTGGGATGTGTTGTCTTCCTCATAGTGATTTGACCTTTGTTGTTGTATGCTCCCATGAACAAGGTCCTCTTCTTCCACAGGACGAGTGTGGTAATCAGTCCCCTGTGTGTGGGTGTCGCCCACATCCTTTCCTTTTCAACTCTTCTCACCCTACAAGAATGACGGTGTGTCATTACCCTACTCAGGCCACTGCTGGTTGTGACTCAGGTGTCCTCTATGGTTGTAGGCAGTGTCATCTTCCACCTATGGTGACTCCTCCTCCGGAGCTATCTCATCAATGTGCTCTCATCCCTTGAATGCTAGCAATTCCTCCTTTGTGTAGTGTGACGTAGCTCTCCCCTGTGTCATCCCCCTTGTTGGCTCTCAAACTGTCTGTTCTGACACCTTCGAGATGCCCTCTTCTGACGACGCGTCTCCTCTCCCTTTGTATGTTCGAACTGCTTCTGACGTCTCCCCCACCCATGTCTTCAGGCCCGCCGTCTCCTTACCCAGCACGACGTCTCTCCTTCCGCCTGCCTTATCCCCCCTCTTTGCAGTCGTTCTTTCCCCCATTGTCCCCTCGACATTCCTTAGGTCAGAGACTCGTCTCCCTATAACGTCGTCACCCCCAACCCAACCCCGATCCCCCATGACGCCCTCCCTTCCCCCATCCTCCTTCTATACCTCGCAAACATCACTCCCTTTGCACCATCTTCCCTCTCCTCCTATACCCCCTCTGACACTACTGCTATCCCCCTCATACTCCAACCTGCTCGTCTCACCTGACACCCCATTTGCCTTGAACGTTAGCTTCCTACGGGCCACTCCTCTTCCATCTCCTCTTTTATTTTCATGATGATGTTGCTTCTATGGAGACGCCCTCATCCAGCTGCCCCACAGGTGTTGCTGCTCCCCTCCTTCGTCGTAGCTATAACAATCACGATCAACGTGTCCCAGCGTGCCGGAATTGAAACAGAACATCGCCAGATGTTCTTATTTTATCTCAACGTCTATGACGTTCCCACTCTTAACCCTAAGGCACAGATTCCTCCTTGAGGGACGAGTAACATCCAGCAATACACGGACACGGATTGAGGAGTCCCAACCTATCTCATCTCTATCTGTTGCAATAACGTCGCCTATGCGTCCAACAACTTCACGAACTATCTTCTCTGCCCTATATCCCATAGGTAATCCATAGAGGCACACCCAAAAGGGCGTTTGATTGATGATCGGGTGTCCTAGTTGCTCCTCCTTGTCAACCTCCTTGAACAGCAGTAAACGTCTGTCAAAATTCCACGGGGCGCCATCAACAACTCGTTGCTTGTCCTTCCAGTGCAAGAATTGCATCATGAAGGCATCACCCTCTAGTTTCTTGAAATCTACCATCTCGTGTAGACTCCATTCTTGGTACAAGGTTCTTTCCATGGCCTTGAAATTGAACGTCCCATCAGTGAGCATACATCCCACCAACACCAGCTCTGTGTGCTCTTCCTCCTCATCACTACTGCCTATTGGATTGACGTCAATACGTTCCTCTTCATCATCCATCAAACGCAGCCCTGCACAATGATCCGTCAGCTCTGCCTCCATGGAGATAGGACCTAAAACACAGCCACAAGTTTGAACCTGCAAGGGAAAACCCTAATCTAAGGGGATGGACATCCACGGCTTGCGAAACCCTAATCACCAAAGCGAGAGGGTGCAAGGGGATGGGTTCTTGCCTTATTGTTCATCAGGATCTAGACATCTAATCTAGAACTACTCTCTTCTAGACTGATGTCACTCATTTTATCTTAGGTTGCATGATCACCACATACTCGTAAATGTGTGGGGTGTAGTTTTATAACAACTCAAAATACGTCCTATTCAAAATTTGGTGACAAAAACCAACTATTAGACCAATCAATCAAATACTTCAAAAAGGCATGAACTTAGTGATCTTATCATGATATCAACCTCAATCAACACTCAAAATTTTCCAAAACACTTGGAGCTCTCAAGATAACTCAACATACATGAATTCACTTATGTTATTGGACATTTAAGGATTCCAAAAGTCCACTCCATGATACTAATTCTAAACAAAACCCACTTAATCAAGGAGTTTGAATATATCCTTAGAATGTATGTGAGAAAGACTTAGCTTCTGGGTGGTGATTTCAACCTCATCACCCAACCATCTAACATATGTAACCTTCTTCACCAGACAATAAACCTATCCATTTTTGACATGAAATTCTGCAACCTCATCATCCAACATAAAATGATCAACATCTTTCCATCGAACATGAACCACACTTGGAATAGAAACCACTCAAGGGCCAGAATTGATCACTTCATATGTCTGCCTTCCTGGTAAGACCTCTACCCTCATTCATCTATCTTTGTAGCCCATATACCTATCTCAGACCATTTTCCCATCATCATGGACACCAAATCAATCAAATCGAGGCACAAACCTTTTAGCATTGAGAATTTCTAATTACTAGATCCTTTCTATGTAGACATCTATAAATACAACTAACCTACCGCTACTTTGACACCAACACCAGGATACCACATTCACAACAACACCAAGAATATTAGAGCCACCCTTAAAGTCTGGTAAGAACATAAATTTGGTAAAATTTGCACAAACGGGCAGACCTAGAACAATAATTCCTCTTTGTATACAGTGACTCAAATGTTGACCCTACTCTTATTATTACCATTAGAGAAGAAATGGATCATATCCAAAATTGCATCAACCCCATAGGGAAGCAAAGAGCAAAAATCAAGTGGGCCATTGCAGGTGATAAAAACACAAAATTTTCCCACAAGTGTAGTAACCACAATGTCTGTGTGAATGCCATTGACTGAACTTCATTGGAACTATCACCTCAAATAAACACATCATAATAAAACATATAGTGCATTACTTCCATAACATCTTCAATATCAATCACAAGCCATTCTTTTTGCACTCCATCAATTGGAATCTTATCTGCAACAAACCATTCCCTCCCCAAACAACACTATCTATGACTTCACCCACAAAGAATTCAAAGACGATGTCACATCATTTGGAAAGAACAAATCTCTAAGACCTAATGGTCTCAATATATAATTATACCTCTCCCTATGGGAAAACATCAACAAAGACTTTATGCACCTTCTTAGTTCCTTCCAAAACAATTCTGACGTCCAAAAATACATAAAAGTCCTTAACCACAACAACATAGCCCTTCTAAAAAAGTGGAACATCCTAAATTGATATCACAATTCAGACCCATCAGCCTCATCAACAATGCCTACAAAATCTTAGCCAAAATCCTTAGCAACCAGATTAGACCACAAATAGAAAACATCTTAGTTCAAAATCGAAATTCTTTCTTGAAACATAGAAACATTCATGTTACTTACATCGTGGTCAATGAAACTATTCATCTCTGCTACAAATTTATCTATCAAACTATATTTCGAGAAACCTTTTGACTATGTCAATTGGAACTGTCTCCTCAAACTTATGATGCGCTATGATTTCCTAGATAAAGTGATCAATTGGATTCATGCTTGCATCTCTACTAACACCTTCTCTACCATAATTAATGGCACACCTTTTGGGCACTTCTGCATCACTAATGGCCTAAGGCAAGCACACCCCTTTCTCCTTCCCTCTTTATCCTGGTCACTTCACTTCTCACCAACATGTTTAAATGGGCACCTCTCATGGACTTATAGTCTCACCTATTGAATGTTGCAAAAACATCATCCAATATGTAGATGATAACATGATTTTAGTCAAACCTGAAGATGATACCATCCTCAATACCATCTGGATTCTTGGTCTCTTTCCTATATCTTAGGGCTCAAAGTTAATTTACAAAAATCTTCCATCATTGGTATTAACACTTCTACAGACATCCTACTCATATACCAAACCCTTCTCCAATGCAAAATGGAGAATTTCCCTACCATGTACCCAATCTTGCCCACCACCCCTCACCCCACTAAGCACAGCCTATGGATTCCCATCATAGAAAAAATCCACAACAAACTTACATCCTATACAAACAACTTCCTCAACCTGACTGGCCAACTCACTCTCCTCAGTAGCACCATTACACACATAACCACTCATTACCTCAGTTGTATTCCCCTACCAATGAATACCAAGAAACATATTGACTCTCTTAGGGAAAGAATTGTGTGGAACCACCATTTTGATAACTCCAACAAAGCCATGCTTCATTTGGTAAACAGGGACACCATCTGTGCTTTGATCGACTATGGGGGATGGGGGATCACTAACTTCAATGTGCATGCTATTTGTGTCATTGCAAAGATTATGAACACCCTCACCACCAACACTACCAAAAATTAAAACCCTCTCATTATACAAAATTATTATGAAAAATCAAACCCATGGAACAAAACTAAGAAGATAATATCATCACCTCTATAAATAATTGTCAACAAAAACCTAGATACCATTGTAAACATGATCAACACCCCACCACATGCCTTTACAAAAGTAAACTTTTGGTCAGACCCTTGGTTCTAGAACAACACAGCCAAAAACTTCAAATACAACTTCAATATACCAAAACACTTGAAACACATCACCACAACCAAAGCTCTTCAACTCCTAACCAACAACAGACCAAGTTTTCTCAAAATGCACCTTTCCTAGCACCTCATCCCTAACAGCCTATTGGACATTGTCCAAAACCTTCAATTCAACTCATCCAACAACATTTCATGGAAATGGGGTTGCAAATACTCTCCTATAAAATCCTATTATCATCTTACTTATAGAGGACACCCTTCTGAGATGGATACTATTTGGAAAATAAAATGGCCAAAAAATACAAAATTTTCTTTTGGCTTATCTAAAAAAAATAAAATTGTAACTGATCACAGCCTTACCAAGTGGGCTTCCAGGGACCTTTAAGATGATATATGTTTCTTACTACCATTGAGACAACTGAGCACCTTTTCATTCATTGCACTTTCATGATGCACTTTCTTCACAGATTTTTCCACCCAACTCCGTTATAGATCTTTCCTTTTCACCATCTAAGATGAAATGTATCCAGCCCATCAACCATGATCACCCAACATTCGATCTAATCATTGTGATTTCGTGGAATATCTGGATAGAAAGAAACCACAAAAAATAGAACAATACCTCCCACCTACTTCAGAAGATTCTAAACAAGATTGAACATTCTTTGTTTATCATCATGCATTGCAGGACTTACTTCTCCATCAACATAGGTGATGGACGATGAAGATGACCAGATGATGATATTCATGGAACATAATGGGGAAGGACAATAATCCTTGGAGGATATATTAGCAGATGATTGAGGCTTCTGATCACCATCTAAATCACTTTCTACTGTTATTGTAGATAACTTTATTTTCTAGTGGTTGTTGGTTTAAGACCCATTGTTTAAGGGGTACCTCCCCTACACACTCTTTTTTCCTACTTTATGTCTGCATCCTTTCCTTTTAAACATATAAAACATCTCTAACTTGATGGAAACACACTTTAGGTGTTGCTGGCCATGCTTTCTATCTCATTGTATGCTACTGTTTATAGACATTCTTATTTGTAAACATTATCTAATATATTTTTGTTTTACTATAGAAAAGAACATTTCAATCCTTGATCAACCTAACTTTCAAAACCCAACATAGTGTCGAGAATGCTACCAAACATTTTACTCTCTAGTGAAATTAAATATTTCAAAACCCAAAGTAATGTTAAAATGATACCAAAATTTCAACTATTTTGGTATCAATCATTTTCAAATATCCAAATAAGTTTAATATTATACAAATATGTCAACATTTTGGTATAATATTTTACAAAAGTTAAACACACAAAACCTACATAAGGTCTTGATATTGATACATTCCTAAAAGTTTCAAAATCAATGATATCATTGAAATCCTAAGGAACTTCAGAATCAATGGCAAAAACAACTTTCTAAAACCCAATATGGCGTTGAAATGTTGTGAAACTTTTGACTCCTTGGTAAGAACAACTTTTTCAAAACCCAAGGTAGTGTCAAAATATTGTCAAATTTTTTATTCCTGAAAAATCCAATATTTTCAAGTTGGTCAACTTAAAAAATGATGTTGAAGATCTCTTAAAAGTTTGACTTTTTGATAATAATCTCCTACCCTTTGGAAAATTGAAACCAGAGTGTGTTTCTAGCCCTTGGAATATACTCTTATGATCTCAATGATTACTTAGGAGAACAAACGTTTAGAAGAAAAACATGCTACCATATATGTAACACCAACTTTAATACCTCAAATAACATTCAAGTATTAAACATAATATGTTATAAGACACAAACCCAACTAAAGAATAAGAGACAAAATGTGATGACTCACTCATCCTATTATCCACAATGAATGAGGACCAAGGAGGTAAGGGTTGATACTTTACTTTTCTAAAATCTAGATACAGTAAAAAAATAATAGTATTTAATGATTTCAAATCAAGACATTGTTGATAACATAATTGGGAAGATAAAATATCTTTGGAGGAGTTATGTAATCTTTTAAAAATGGAAATTTACTACATAAATTGAGATCCTATATTGCATAGATAATCCTCTAGGTGTCTTTAAATGAATTATCTTTTGGTGCATTCTTTAGAATTTCATTTCTTCAAATGTTAATAATGTTGACTTGAGAGTTCAACATTTTCCTTATTTTGATAATGACTTAACCATTCCATTCTGATGTATCTAATATGTTTGTTCAAGATTTATTTCAGCCTTTAGGTACATAAAAAGGATCAAATTACACAAGCCCTAGCTGGTTCAAGTTCATGTCAAAAGCAATGCAAGTGCACGTTTTGGGAAATCACTCCAAACGACCTTAGAAGAATTTTGTAATCACTTATATTGATGATATGACTTGTAACTAAGATGAGAAAAATATAAGGGACACAAAATACCAAGTTTTAATCACTCAAAACTCAACTTTGAAAATTTGTCACATGTTGTTCATCGGTTGAGTTGGAAACTTGACCAATCCTATGATGGATTTTCTAAAGATAACCCATCAGTCAAGTTGCACACTCACAGAACTCGACCGACCAACTCACTGAGCTAATCTAATTTTAGCTCATCAGTCGAGTTTACCAGAACAAACTCGATCGATAGTTTGAAAATTGGCTTTATCTTTTAGTTGATCGGTCAAGTTACCATTATTGAAACTCGACTGAATGTACTATACAAAAAATGCAGAAAAAGTGATTATAATTGTTGGTGAGTTGTTTTGGGTGAAAATAGATCCATTGCATTCTGGAAAATATCTATATTTTGACCCTAAGTGATCCCTAACTCAAGGTAGAGCCCCCATCTATAAATAGGACCCCTTGGAGTTCATTCCAAGTTTACTCATTCATGCTATTTTAAGTCATTACTGTAGTTGAGTGTGTTGCAACTCCTTGAGCCCCTTTCTCTCTCTATTTTACACTTCATTTAGTGATTGTGAGTGAGTTAGCCCCTATTTTAAGAGATATACTCCCTTGTACATGTAAAGCTCTCATCTTCTCCATCTTCCCTATCCCTTTCCTCCATGAATAAAAGGTGAAGCAAGCTTCCCCGAGTGAAGGAGGAGTTGTAGGTATTCCTCTTCAAGGTTGTTGAACATGTGGTGATCTTCTAGGTGAAGGAGAAGGCAAAGGCTGAAGATCTAAGAAGAGTTGAAAAGTCCTTGAAGGCGGAAGACTTGTGCTTGAGTGGGTAAGACCTTGGAAGAAGGATGAAGACTCTTGCAAAGTGGGTCAATCCTTGGTAAGGTGGATTATTCTTTGTTCTTGGATGGGTAAGCCCTTTGGTGGTCTTGTATTGTAACTCTTATTGGTGATAATATCAAGAAAAGCACTTGCAAAGTCCTAGAGGTTGACCTCTCTAGGTAGTGGACTAACTCTCTCCTAGTTTGGAGAGTAGAACCACTCTACATTGCCTTGTCAAGTGCTTGCTATCAATTCCTCTCATCCTTGATATGCTTGTTAGTTAGGAATTCAAATTGCACTTAAGCTATTGGTTTCAATTTGATATAATTTGAAGGTATAATCTACCTTTTGAGAAATTTTGTAGCTCTATTCACCCCCACTCTAGATTTGTGACGTCCTTGGATTTTCTAAAACCTAATCTGATGTGTAATGTCCAAATTGAAACCTCACCTCGGCAACAATCCCAATTTAAACACCACACACTAGACTAAGAAGAAGAAAATTAGAGGAAGTCAGAAGGAAACAACAGTAGCACATGCACATGAACAATAATAAAACCATACAACACATGCTCACCATTCAACATATAATTATAAAATGAATTGTTACAATATTTGATATTACATATTGCAAACTTTTACATATACATGTACTACCACTAAATAGCATGATCTTAATACAATAGGTCCACCTGTACATCAGCTCGTCACACAACTCACAACTATCTTGGTCTTCATGATCATATATCCACAACCTAAATAAAAGATTACATATGGTACAGGTCAGCACAATATTCAAGAATATTGTATTGAGTATGCCTACGTGTCTTTTATATACCTCTCATCATATCTTGGCAATAAAATAAAACTAATACTTGGCAGTTCTAAAGAAATATAAGAAAAAGCATATACTTGCACAAAGATGTTTATTAACAAAAGAAAACACATATTTTAAGAACATGTTCCATTATATCATTCATGCATTTACTACCTAAGATTTGAATGCATTAGGTCCTTTATGATCACTACCAAAGAGTTAGACCATATGTACAATGTGACCACTACCAAAGAATAGGTCACTTCCAAGCACACTACCAAAGAGTTAGTGCTTTCATATGTACAATGTGACCACTACCAAAGAGTTAGGTCACTTCCAAGCACACTACCAAAGATTTTGTGCTTTCATATAATGGAACAAATATATTATGTTTGATGTGTTCATAGCAGTAAGTATGGAAAATCAAGCAATATATCATACAAGAACAATCCTTTCAACCAATACCATATGCCAAGTATTTACTACTATATAACACACACATATTGTATAATAAGCCAAGTAAGAGGTAATGGCATACCTTGATCAAGATAACCTAACCATCATATATTCCTGATATCATCTATATCCTTGTCAACCCTGATTAAGACAAGATCATATACTATCATCAGATTCTCATCATCATTAACCCTGGTTATGACTTTTTAGGGTTTGCTTAATCATTTGGATATGTGCACCATTACTTGCATTCTTATCTTAGATTTATCTTACTGATTTCATTTTCCAGATTATGGTTCATTATCTGAACATTAGGTTCCATATCCTTTTTGTGCACATATTAATTCTAGTTTGTATACATTATTCAAATTAGGGTTACAGACCATGTATTAAGGATCAACTTCATATAACATGGATTTCATATATAAAACTGATCTCATATTCACATATTATCTTTCAGTTACTGATATGAGGGTGTTTTGTGAATTCCATCATTTATGTATTTTCGACATTTTGATTAGGGTTATTAGCCCTAATTATCCATATAAAGAAAATTACATGATTTCATGTTGAAAAAATCATGATATCTGACATCATATGGATTACATATCATATTTTTCAATTACTGATGCATTATCATAATTTTAGGTCACTATTTAGTATTTATTAGTCATGAAACAAGCATAATACATCTTGCATGGCATCACTATTATTTAAGCATTAAAAAGATAGATATGATCATTCTATTGTGTTCTACTCATTTTTTTGATAATTTTGGTACCTTATTTGTATTTTTCTGATAAACGGTCTATTTTCTATGATTAATTGAATATATGAGCATTATTGAGGTATTTACCTTCATTGGACCAATTAAAACTCGCCACGTGGACCTAAGGAGGGCGCACCTCCTTTTCTCGTTGGGACCCTCCTAGTCTGGGTCTTTAGTTGTATCCACGGATTGAGGGATCTGTTAGCTTGAGTCGACTCTCCTCTCATCACCTCACAATCTCGATCTCGTGAAATCACATGTCTCCTCTTCTTTGTGTGGGTGCCGCCGCCTGGCTTGGCTTCGGCGAGTAACTGATGGCATGAAGGTGCTCCCCACAAGTCCACCAGGCCATCATTCACTGCGTCCACCATGTAGACACCTCCACAGATGCTCTTCTCCTCATCGTCAGCTGTGGAGTTCTTTCCCCACTAGGGTGTCGCCGCCTAGGCTAGGTTTGGCAGAGAGAAGAGGCAAAGTGCCTATGTTCCTCCTCGCACCCATCCAAAGCTCTGAAAGGCTTCGCAGCACCTCACTGGACTCAACAAACACCATTGATTGCAGTGGGAAGACCTCTACCTTCTTCTCAAGCTTGATCTCCTTCTCCGGCAAGATGGAGTTGGTCGTCTATAGAAACAATTGTCGCAGGGCACACAAATGCCTGCAATCATCTCCTCACCCCTCAATCTTCCTTTAACCTCTCTTGTATTCCTACGGTCTACTCTCTGACTCCTTGTTCTTCTTACCGTGCTCCCATCCTTTAGCTATAAAACCAGTGGAGATAGGGTAAGGGAGTGGGAGTCTGACTTCCCTCATCTCTCAGCCACTACCCTCAAGTAAGGGGTCAGCCTTCTTATCTTGATGAGATGGGATCAAATGCTCCTTTAGTCTAACCTCTCGATCCATGATCTGTGACATGGTGGAAGTGGGTCGAGGCCTCGTCTTCTCCCCCACATTCTCCATTGTGACAGGGGGTAGGAGGAGAACTCCTTATCGTCTGATCGTCATCCAAGGGCTGGTAGTGCCCACAAACAGGCCAGATCCATGGCTCTCATAAGTCAACAATGCCATCCATCAGATCATCTATGAGTGACCAGGATTTGTCCATGCATACGCAACCCAAACCAAGGGGCGCATGACACATCCATAATACCCGGACTTAGACAAAATAATCCTAATTTTGGTAATCAAAAAATCAATATATAAATTATTTCACCACTTTCAAACCTAAATAACTCTTTCTAGGAATATCCAATTTCCACCCAATTTTAACCATAGCTTCCTCACAACTTAACCTACCTTGTATACAAGTTTGGTGTCAAAATTCTATTGTTTGATCATCCACTCAAATACCTCATAGTACATTAAAGATAGGGGTCTTAATCATGATATCAACCTCAATCAACACTCAAGATTTTCCCAAACACTTGAAACTCTCAAGATAACTCAACATATGAATTCAATACATCATTGTAGATTAAAGGTTTCAAAAGAGCACTCTATCACATCCTACACACTTGAAGAGAAATTTCATCCTCAAAATTTAAGCCATTCTTGTACTCCAAGGAAAAATCGAAACGTCTTCATACACATCTAGGGCACTACTCTAGGGGCAAAATTCCCATAACATCATGTCCAAAACATATATGTACCACTCCTAGGAGTCTATTAAATCATCTAGGGTGAACTACCCCTTCAAAGGGGTTTGGAAACTCATGTTCAGTCATGACATGTCTCATATGTTAGGGTTGCATCCTTATCCTTATGCATGCATTAGGGTTCCTACATCATATTACCATGTTCTAAAGGAGTTAACTAAATTTAACCCACTATATCAAGGGGTCATCAACATTATGTTGTGCTAACTATCAAATTATATTTTTCAACTTTATGAAGAACTAAGATCAACACCTCATGTAACATATTTCATTCATATGATCTTATTTCATTGCTCATAATAAATTGCAACATTTATTAGTGATTTCATAATAAGATTAGCCAACACTTTCACATTATCAACACTATTCATGTATATGGTCAACCATTTATGAATTGATATCAATTAAACCATCTCTATATTTACATTATATCATGTCCACAAATCACATCTCGAGATTAGATTACATCCTTACATTTATTATATCATGGTTGTGCTAAACAAATTTATGTGAGTGGCTTGTGAAACATATATCAAACCTTTATCTAGCCCAAATGAGGTTCTCCCAACCCTTATCTTGAGGGTAGTGGCATGCTCACACTCTCTGATCTTACTAAACTCAATGAGTATCTCATATGCACAAAATTCATTTTCCCTCTTTGGTCTAGGGTTACCAGGTCTACCTCATTGGCACTGGTGATAGCCTTACAAGCTCTGGCCACATAAGCACAAACCAAAACATGATATGACATATTCTTCATAGGTTCTCTACCTGTGATACATGCTATATCCCAACTCTCTATCTTATGTACACCACTAGAGTCCTACAAGGAACCACCAACCCAAGCATGAGGTTTGACATCATACTAGCATTTCTTACCTCCTCTAGTATCTTGAGACTCTCTCTCCCTCACCCAGATGGTAGGTTCTTATATTCATATTCACATAATCATATGTAGATGGCCTCTCTCTAACTCTAATATTTGGTCCTCCGAAAGGACATCTAGGGTGCAATACCCTAATACAAGATAAGTTGATGAATTTAAGTAAGATAAAAGTGATGAGGAAAGTGATACATCAAGACATGATAGATATCACATTCAGCACCTCAAGGTTGATATACCTTAATGTGCCTTAAATCCAATATACTTGGATGAGTAACACATGAAGTGTGTCATGTCAATTGTTACATTGAGATGTAATGCACTTTGATAAGTGTAGGCTAACATACCTTAAGAAAAGGTTAAGCCAAGTTAATAAAGTATGATGTAATCATATTCTCGTAAAGTTGAGAGAGGAACTCATATCTTGTGTTGATAATTCATTTAATGATAAATGATGAGAATAAATAAGCATGATTGAATACTTATGTTACCAATGTTGGCTCCTAGCTGTGTGGAGTAATGAATTAGGGCTTGATCATTAATAATATGATCTTGAGAACCTAAATGGTTAATAATGGAAAACTATAAACCTAATGAAGGGTGATGATATGTAAGAGAAACCCTAATTGATAAGGAAAGGAAACCCTAACCCTAATGATGGGAAGGTTGTAATTCTTTTGTTGTATAAACCTTGTAAGGCATGTTAAATACTTGAATAAAAGTATACTGTGTAATGGCCTTGTGAGCCATGTGAATAGGTTGTTGCCTAGTGAGAGGTGACAAGATGTGCAATGGCCTTGTGAGCCATGTGAATAAGTTGTTACCTAGTGAGAGGTGACAAGATGTAATGGCCTTGTGATCCATGTGATAATTTGTTGCCTAGTGAGAGGTGACAAGATACTTAATGGGCCTTGTGAGCCATGTGAGATGCTTGTGTAACAAGTATCCTGAATACCTTGGTCAGATGACCTAGAGATAATAGTTACCTGATAAGTGGTAACCATGTTCAGTGATGAACTAAGGGTTTGAATACCCAGATCCAGTAAACATGATGATGATGTTGAGGGATGTGAATTCATAGAAATGAGATAAGGGATTGAGATCCCATTGTTTTATAAAGTTTTGAAAAGTACTTGATAGATGTATTATACTTTTCTTTGTAGCATTTGTCATAATAATTCATGTTTGAAAACTTGACTGATGCTAAAAGAATACAGTAATGTACTTAATTAATCAAGTGGAATCTTATCATGTAGTGCCCTGGCCATAGATCCATCAGCGTCAGGATTTGCTGGATGGTGAAACGGGTTGCTCCGTGGCATAACCCGGAAGGCATATTTTTGATATGCGGGGGTGATGGGTGAAAATATCCGTACGCCCTAATGAAGGAATTGATGTGAGATAAACATTAAATCTCTCAATCCTTCATTATAGCATGTTTGCTTAAGGATTGAATACGAAAATCATTGGTTGATGTTATATTTATTTTATGTATTTTTAGTTGATAAATGATATATTTATGTTTCCTTACATTCCTTGCAAAGCAGATAGATGATTTATAAATCTACCATGGGTAGATGTAATGTGCTCCTTAAGAAAGGAGAATATCTTGTTATGTTCATACAATGATTAATACTTATGCTAATATAAAAGAACCCCTGCTCAGTTTATTACTGCTTATCTGCAATAATAATGTTTCTGGCGGAGAGCTATATCTCTCGCTGGTACAATTTCAATTGTCTCACCCCCGTGGGATCCAACCTTTTTAGGTGAATGAAGATGTGGAGGTAGAAACCATCCAGCAGGGGAAGGATAGTAGTGACATCTCAGGTGGAGATACTGACTGTCGTGTCTTGTAGATAAGAGACCTATGTGTCATCTCTGTACTCTCAGGTCCTTGGAGTCAGTAGTTAGTGCTTTTATGATCGATCTGAGATTTCAGCTTGAACGCCTCGAGGTTTTATGTTGCTTATGTATAGTTTTGGCAAAGCAACTGTGGTATGTAATCCTCGAGAAGTGATGGTACATAGTATGTACATTGTGGACCAGAATGTATATATATAGTACCTTGGTCATCTTTATAAGAGTTTCCTGGAATTGTATCTCTTGGAAAAAAGGTTTTAATTTTTAGTGATTTTGTTAATCTGCTGCTAATGTTTTCTTCCGCATTCATTATTATCTGATGTTTGGTGTCCGTCGTCACAATTTAGTGGTATCAAAGCTTAAGGTTCACTGAGTCTACAGAGACATAGGACTAAGGTGTTGATTCTGTACTAGTATCCCCTAATATATCTTATAGTGACTTCTGCTCATGCAGAAGATAAAGTAAAGTTTAAAGATGTCTAGACTTCTGAAGGAGTACATTACTGAAAGCAATGTTACTACACCAACAGAAGGTGCAAGGGACCAGGCGAGAGAAGAACGAATACCTGAGAAGATGATCCAAATATGATAAGGAATCCTTCTTGTGATATCATTGTTGGGCAATTTAAGACAGCAATGATGTGTATAGTAGACCATGTATTAGCAATACAACCTAGATTACCAGCCCCCAATGATGAAGTTTTGGACTCCAACAGGATTCTTGATCAACATCAGCATGTCGAAGCAATAGAAAATGTTAAAAGAAATAGGTTACAACCCAAAATTAGGGTTTGCTATGGGTGTAAGAAGCCTGGACATATCAGAAGAAATTATCCAGAAAAGGATAATGAGGAAAGAATTAAGAAAAGACCTATACAAACTCAGGAACAGAAGACTAATAGTTTCAAAAAGTGGAAGTTTTTGGTACCCCCGATACAACCAGTGTCTAGTATACTAGGGAAATGGTTACCCAGAAAGGGTAAAGGACCTTTTAAACCATATCAAGAGAATAGAACATGTCACCAGTGTAGACAGGTAGGACATCTAGCAAGGGATTGTCCAGTTGGAAACACAATGGTAACCCAACCACTGAGGCAGAGACATCAAGGTAATCAGAGGAAACAGTTTTCTAGTGGCACTCGAGGACGTGAACAGACGTCCCAGGCAGGATCAACTGTATTAAATAACAAAGCACAAAGTCGACATCAGGCAATGGCAAGATTCTATGAAAAGAATCAGCCTGCGGTAGTAAACAAAATGTGAGATGAGACAGGTCAGATGAAATAGTTTCATTCGGATATATCATTTCATAATTCTATGTGTTAAATATAAGAAAGTAGTTGTTTTTGAGCTTCCTTTGACTAGTCATATGAGGACACAAGGAAGATGAGGACTTATGTTTTACTCATTATTCCTTTAAATGCTTTATAATTTCTCTTATCTGTGTGAAAAAGGATGTGATATAGAAGTGATGCCTGAAGAAAATCTAGGAATGTTAAATCTTGTGTTTATAATGATATGAAAAGTGAGGAACATGATAAGTAAATAAAGTGCATACTACCTAATCTCAGTCCTTGTATACCCTAGCCAGGTATATAATTATTGAAGATAAGGTGAGTATGGAACTCTTAGATTGTTATCTTTCTGACTACTTTGATCAAGTAGTCATTCTGAGACAATCTAGTGAGCATAAAGAAACTAGAAATGTGGCATGGATATTTTTATCACATCCTAAGTGCAAGAAATAGGAATCTGAGATGATCTCATATCAATCTATGTATATGAGGAAGTAAAAGTATAATCCTTATAATAAAGAGAATAAGAACAAGGGAGATGATCCATGTCTAATAAAGCTTGTGTGAATAATAAAAGATCCTTTCTCATGATGTAGAAATGGGAAATGTGATGAAATCACAAAATGACTCATGAAAAATTGAAAGTTCATACAATAATTAGAGGAGATGATAATCTTTTCTCTTTGATAAACAACCTGGGGTGATGATGGGGTGATAAGAGAAATATGTTTCTTTGTGTTCTCTCCTTTTAGGGACATGGCAATCAAGTGAGTACTATGACACTTGATGTGCATGGATTAGAAATAATCCAATGATTGATACTTAGAAAAGTATCAGTTCGTCTTGGACTTTGGTTCCCTAATAAAAATATGTTTAATAAATAATGTCCCAAAGATGAAAGAAAGAACCTTCTATATGTGTGACTTTGGTAATAACAATAGAGGAGTGGAAATGATGAGGATGTGATGTGTTTTTGACTCATGTGATGGATACCAAAGTAAGGAATTCTGGTATCTAAGAAATATCAGGTGGTATGGGAAAGTAAAAGCATAACTTCTAATTAGATGATATATGTTGGTTACCTGGGATGGCCAACTGTGAAATCAGTCTAATTACATAAAATAGTATGAACATCGTGTGTTAGGGTTTATGCTCCGCATAAACATAACATTGGTAAGGATGCACTAATTAAAGGAAACGGTTGTAAAATCATTGTGGGAAAAGCTTATCAAGTTAAAAATAATTCTAAAGATACCTCTAAGATAAGTTCTTAATTAGTAGGTAACCTCCCCTTCTGAGAAAAGTATGTACAACTAATGAAATAATTGGTACAAGTAATAAGAAAGTTTAGTGTTGTGACAATAGTTCGGATGGCACACCAGATGTATAAAGAGACTTGTAGTCACAAGTAGGTGACAAAATGTAACTCTGGTCTTTCCTTGGAAGTGAAGTGTTAAACTGAATGAGGAATATGGAAGACTCCTCAGAATTAAGAATCATGTCACAAAAAGTTATAAGTTGAGAAAGGTGATAAATCAGTGAGGCTTGACACCTAAATTAAATGAGGTATGTATAATGTATCCCTGACTAAGAAAAGTGTTACCTGACACAGAGTTGACTCTATAATCAATAATGGAAAGAAATAGTAGAGTATGTGTCCTGTGTGACAAGTTCTATGATAACCCTGTGTGGAAGGACTTTGTGTTGATCAAAGTTCTATGGCATCTCCATGACATTAATATGTTAGGTGGAGACTTGATGATATGATGAATAAGTAATATTTGTCTTCCTTTAGCTGGGATTTTGGGGACAAAATCCTTGTTAGGGGTTTATAATTGTAACATCCCTGACCTGGGTTATGCCTTAACCCTAGAAGTTTTGCTTAAGAAAGTCATTTATATTTTTGTCTTTATCTTTTGAAAAGTATTTAAGGCTCAAGAGGAACTTATTTTTCAATTTTAGTCCTTTTTGAATAATGTTGAAAACAATGTTTTGCCCATTTTGAACTAAAGTGCAAATTACCCAAGTTGAGGGGTTAAATTGCAAATGTTACATGATAAAATGTTCCTCAAGTGTTGAAGCATCATAAGAATGAAATAATGTAGATGTATGGCTTGTGGAAGCCTGAGCACCAAGAAAGAGCTTATTAAGTAATGTTTTTGCATTAAAACCTAGTTTTTGTGTAATATGCAATTTACCCAAAACCTAGGGTTCAATATGCAAAATACCACTTCTAGAGAGTCCCTAATGTTTATTGGTATCAATTAGAGACAATAAAATTAGAGGGGCATCTCATTTGAATCTCTTTGGGGAGAGAGAATCTTGATATTAAAATAATTAAGATTTAAGCATAATTGAAACCCTAATTCAATTTAATGCAAAAATAAATATATTAATGGAAGTGCCCTTCAACAAAAAATTTGATGGTTGAATTTATATAAGTATGTACGTCCTTGTGCCTTGCAATGGCACCGAAATATCTAAAGTGAGTGGAGAGCCCACTCACATTAGTTAAAGAAAAAGTAATATCCACTAATTTTTGGATATTATTATTAAATTGATTAAGGTGCTTAATTGTTTTCTTTAATTCATGGATAAAGAAGAGGATTTCGAAGGGTAGGATGATGGCTTCATATGCAAGGAAGTGAGGGGGATAAGTGGCACCAATTTAGGGAATTGAAGGATTTTTATAACACTTTCTTTCTCTTGAATTTCCCTTATATACACTCCATTCTTTCACCCACATGAAAGGCTTTTTCGACTCTTCTTTCTTTCCTTGATTTGGCCGAACACAAGGGAGCTTAGGAGAAACAGGAGGACGTACCCCAACCTGTAGGCGAGCTCCTTAATCATCTTCAACCTTGATTTCATGGTGTAAATCGAAGTTCAATACTTATTTTCTTCTTTTCTCCATTCAATCTTCAACTTTAGCCATTATTTTCACTCAAAGACTTGAGGACGGACCTTGGGAAGTTGAGAAAGCTTCATTCACCATTAAATACGTGAAGCTTGAAGCTTGGATTCAACTTTGAAGGTGGGTTATATAACTTGAACCCTTAAATATTATTATTGATTTCATTTCTTCATCATATGTTGGTTCCTTTTTCTTTCCCGAGTTTCCTTTTGATTAATTGTTGAAATCACCACAAAGATCACAGAAAATTTTGAAGGTTTGAAGCATGAAGATGATGATGTCATCTTAGCACACACCTCAAGAAATATCAGGTCCAAATGGTTTCAACTTGAGACCAATCGGTCTCAAGACCGATTGAAACCAAACGGTCTCAATACCGTTTGGGTGCAAACAGTCTTAAGACCATTTGGAGATACTTGCTGATGTAGTTGGATGTTGATCCAATGGTTTTAATTGATTGACTCATAATAGTTTCAGTGATGAATAATCCACTAATTACAAACTCTAATCGGGTTGAAGTGTTGAAACCCTAATTGAATTGAATCAATTTCATGGTTGATGGTGCAAACGGTCTCAAGACCGTTTGAATCCAAATGGTCTCAAAACCATTTGGAGGTCAAAGGTTGTGATGGATGGTTGGAGATCCAAGGGTTATAATTTGATGTACTCTCAATGGTCCAATTGATGAGAGATTCAATGAAGCAAACCCTAATTGATTGGTTGAAGGAAACCCTAGATGATCCTTTCAGTTTCAAGGTAGTTTGGACCAAACAGTATTGAGACCGTTTGAGTCCAAACGGTCTTGAAACCATTTGGAATCAAATGGTCTTCAAACCATTTGAGATCAAACGGTCTCAAACTGTTTGGAATTCCAATCAGTTTCAAGGTTGATTTGTCCAATCGGTTTCAAATGTTGATGGGTCCAATCGGTTTCAATGTACATGTGATCAAACGATTTCAAGGGTTGAGTGCCCAAATAGTTTCAAGACCATTTGGAGGGTAAATGGTCTCAACCCTAGATTTCCAAATGGTTTCAAAATTGTTTGGAGGGCAAACAGTTTCAAAACCATTTGAAGGTTGAGGGGTCAAAACCGTTTGGAGGTTCAATGCAACCAAAACCATTTGAAGACCTAATGTGATGAAAGATCAATTAACCCCATGATTGTTAATGATGTATATCAAATATAATTACAATGGTTGTACCTGTAAGGTAC
Source organism: Alisma plantago-aquatica (assembly GCA_963693085.1). Lineage (NCBI taxonomy): Eukaryota > Viridiplantae > Streptophyta > Magnoliopsida > Alismatales > Alismataceae > Alisma > Alisma plantago-aquatica. Next base: position 1,427,494,549 of record OY856412.1, read on the forward strand.
TAGGATGATTAGTACCCTTAGAGGGGTTAACCTTTGATGCTTATGGAAGCAATATCTCAATACACTATGCTAACCCTAAATGTATGTACTTGAATGAAGGGTTGACTTAATCTAATAAAGCTTGAAGTAATAAAAATCCTAGATAGGATGAGAGAGAGAGGAATTCATACATGTATAATAATCATGTAGTGGTTTAGCCTCAACACTTTCAACATGAATAAAATATGTAATTAGGGTATGATCCTTGATAATGAGATCATGAAACCCTAATCGAGAAGGTTGATGAGCCCTAACCCTAATTTAGGGCAATGCTAGGTGAAACCCTAATCTAGGGTAATGGTGTAACCCTAATATAGGGTGAAGGTATGTGAAACCCTAATTTGGGGTTATAGTGCATGAAACCCTAATCTTGGGCAATATGATGATAAACCATAACCCTAATTTTGGGCTATGGGTTGAGAAACACTAATTTCAGGTAATGCTATGTGAAACCCGAATATAGGATGATGTTATGTGAAATCCTAATGTAGGGTGATGTTATGTGAAACCCTAATATAGGGTGATGTTATATAAACCCTAATTGATAAAGATGGGGAAACCCTATTCCTAATAATGGAATAGTGACTAATATATTGATAAGTGAAACACCTAAAGTGGTTGATAATGGATAACCTTATATCAATAATGCCTTAATCTGAGATGAGTCCATATCATTGAGAATGGTTGAATAATTCAAATAAGTGACTTATGACCAATACATTACATGATAAATGTGATGAACTGGTGCATAAAGTATTACGACGAGAAATACCCTAATACAAGATAAGTTGATTAACTTAAGTAAGATAAAAGTGATGAGGAAAGTGATACATCAAGACATGATAGATATCACATTCAGCACCTCAAGGTTGATATACCTTAATGTACCTTAAATCAAATATACTTGGATGAGTAACACATGAAGTGTGTCATGTCAATTGTTACATTGAGATGTAATGCACTTTGATAGGTGTAGGCTAACATACCTTAAGAAAAGGTTAAGCCAAGTTAATAAAGTATGATTTAATGATATTCTGGTAAAGTTGAGAGAGGAACTCATATCTTGTGTTGATAATTCATTTAATGATAAATGATGAGAATAAATAAGCATGATTGAATACTTATGTTACCAATGTTGGCTCCTAGCTGTGTGGAGTGATGAATTAGGGCTTGATCATTAATAATATGATCTTGAGAACCTAAATGGTTAATAATGGAAAACCGTAAACCTAATGAAGGGTGATGATATGTAAGAGAAACCCTAATCGATAAGGAAGGGACACCCTAACCCTAATGATGGGAAGGTTGTAATTCTTTTGTTGTATAAACCTTGTAAGGCATGTTAAATACTTGAATAAAAGTATAATGTGCAATGGCCTTGTGAGCCATGTGAATAAGTTGTTACCTAGTGAGAGGTGACAATATGTAATGGCCTTGTGAGCCATGTGATAATTTGTTGCCTAGTGAGAGGTGACAAGATACTTAATGGGCCTTGTGAGCCATGTGAGATGCTTGTGTAACAAGTATCATGAATACTTTGGTCAGATGACCTGGAGATAATAGTTACCTGATAAGTGGTAACCATGATCAGTGATGAACTAAGGGTTTGAATACCCAGATCCAGTAAACATGATGATGATGTTGAGGGATGTAAATTCCTAAAAATGAGATAAGGGATTGAGATCCCATTGTTTTATAAAGTTTTGAAAAGTACTTGATAGATGTATTATACTTTTCTTTGTAGCATTTGTCATAATAATTCATGTTTGAAAACTTGACCGATGCTAAAAGATTACAGTAATGTACTTAATTAATCAAGTGGAATCTTATCATGTAGTGCCCTGGCCATAGATCCATCAGCGTCAGGATTTGCTGGATGGTGAAACGGGTTACCCCGTGGCATAACCCGGAAGGCATATTTTTGAATATGAGGGGGTGATGGGAGAAAATATCTGTACGCCCTAATGAAGGAATTGATGTGAGATAAATATTAAATCTCTCAATCCTTCATTATATGTGTCGGGATGGATGTATCACGAATCCCCCGATGTCAAGATGGATGTATCACGAATCTCCCGATGATGTTTAATGCCAGATCGGTGTGAGACAAACATGAGATCTCTCGATTGCGAAGAGAGTGCAGCCGCAGTTGTAGCTCTATAGCAAAGTTGCCAGTATACCCTGGAAAGATATTTAGTAGAGACACAAGATGTCCTACATGGGATCTCGTAATGATTGAGATAAGGGAGGTCATGGCAGTAGGCTCTTCCATTGATCTTGTACGGCATCGGCTTTGGGTTTCACAACCGAAGGTTGGAGTATGAGTGGTATATCTCATCTCCTCAGGGCATAAGTGTGATTGTAAAATGTAATCAGCCGTATAGCATGTTTGCTTAAGGATTGAATACGAAAATCATTGGTTGATGTTACATTTTTTTATGCATCTTTAGTTGATAAATGATATATTTATGTTTCCTTACATTCCTTGCAAAACAGATAGATGATTTATAAATATACCATGGGTAGATGCAATGTGCTCCTTAAGAAAGGAGAATATCTTATTATGTTCATACAATGATTAATACTGATGTTAATATAAAAGAACCCCTACTCAGTTTATTACTACTTATCTGCAATAATAATGTTTCTGGAAGAGAGTTATATCTCTCGCTGGGACAATTTCAATTGTCTCACCCACGTGGGATCCAACCTTTTTAGGTGAACGAAGATGTGGAGGTAGAAACCATCCAGTAGGGGTAGGACAGCAGCTTCAAGGATAGCAGTGACATCTCAGGTGGAGATATTGACTGTCATGTCTTGTAGATAAGAGTCCTATGTGTCGTCTCTATACTCTCAGGTCCTTGGAATTAGTAGTTAGTGCTTTTATGATCAATCTGATATTTCAACTTGAATGCCTTGAGGTTTTATGTTGCTTATGTATCGTTTTGGCAAAGCAACCGTGGTATGTAATCCTCAAGAAGAGATGGTACATAGTATGTACATTGTGGACCAAAATGTATATATAGTACATTGGTCCTCTTTATAAGAGTTTCCTAGAATTGTATATCTTTGCAAAAAGGTTTTAATTTTTAGTGATTTTTGTTAATCCGCTGCTAATGTTTTCTTCCGCATTCATTATTATCTGATGTTTGGTGTCCGTCATCATAAGTCTCCTCTCTAACTCCTTGTTCTATTTACTGTGCTCCCATCCTTCAGTTGTAAAACAAGTGGAGATGGGGTAAGGGAGTGGGAGTCTAACTTCCCTCGTCTCTCAGACACTACCCACAAGTAAGGGGTCAGTGTGCTTGTCTCAACGAGATGGGATCAAATGCTCCTTTAGTCTAACCTCTCAATCCATGATCTGCGATGTAGTGAAAGTGGGTCGAGGCCTCGTCTTCTCCCCCCACATTCTCCATCACGATGGGGGGTAGGAGGAGAACTCCTTGTCATCTGATCGTCATCCAAGGGCTGGTAGTGCCCCACAAACATGTTGGATCTGTGGATCTCATAAGTCAACAATGCCATCCATCAGATCAGCTATGAGTGACCAGGATTTGTTCCTACAGACGTAGCCTATACCAAGGGGCGTGTGACATATCCATAATACCAGGACTTAGACTAAATAATCCAAACTTTGGTAATCAAAAACATCAATATATACATTATTTCACCACTTTCAAATCTAAATAACTCTTTCTAGGAATATCCAATTTCCACCAAATTTTAACCATAGCTTCCTCATAACTCAAGCTACCTTGTACACAAGTTTGGTGTCAAAATTATATTGTTTGATCATCCACTCAAATACCTCAAAGTACATTAAAGATAGGGGTCTTAATCATACTATGAACCTCAATCAACACTCAAGCTTTTCCCAAACACTTGGAACTCTCAAGATAACTCAACATATGAATTCAATACATAATTGGAGATTAAAGGTTTCAAAAGAGCACTCTATCACAAGAGCCCTAGATCTAAAAAGTGGTATCATAGCCAAGGATCTTCTACAAAAAGTTATTGGGATCCTTCCATTAGAACTTCTTATCCTTCCTCCAAGAGTAATCATTATTGATGTACCCTTGTTGTTGGCGAATAAATTTGACATGTTCCTCATCATCAGATCCTTCATCCTCTTTTTCTAGAAATCTCTTTGCTATCAGGTCCATCTTCTCATTTAGCTCTTTAATTCCCTTTGATTCCCCTACAACTCTAACTTGTTCTGGTGCATCTCTATTACCCCATGACTGCTTCTTGGCCATGTTCTTCAAGATCTCCCAACACCTTGTACATGTGTTGTTCAAGAAGAAGCCCAAGCCCACTGAATCTAAGTTGTTTCTTTCATGCTCATTGAGGGCAAAGTAGAAAATTTTAACTTGCTTGTCCTTGTCCATCCCATGATGTGGGCACTTCCTTAGCATGATCTGAAAGTGCTCTCGTGTCTCTGAATAAGTCTCACCGTCCTTTTGACAGAAGTTATGGATCTTTCTCACGAGGTCATCCGTCTTCTCAGGTGGGAAGAATCTCTCGAAGAAGACCTCTACCATCTGGTCCCAGGTCTCGACGCACTCGTCATCGAGATTGTGCATCCATTCATGTGCATTTCCCGCTAAAGAACTGGGAAAAAGCTTTAAGTAAAGTGCTTCTTGCGGGAACTTGTCAATCTTTATCATATCAAAGTTTTCCACAAATGTGCTGATGTGGGCCACTGGATCTTCATTGTTCATCCCATGAAATGCATTAGACTTGACCAGGTTTATCAGTGTTGGATCAATCTTGTATGTAGGAATGTTGATCGCCTGCTTTTTTATCAGCCCCTTAGACGCGGATGAGGAAGAAGCATTGACCTTCTCCCATATTGTCCGTTCCTCAGCCATTACTTCGGGTTCAGAATCTGTGTCTAAGTCTTCAGGTTGATTGTGGATATGCTCCTCCTCGTCACCCAATCCCGAAGGCGGAATCTCAGGTGTCGACTGTGTGTAGTTTGTACTACGCATCTTCACCATGCACTAGTACCTGAAATGTGAAAATTTGATTAAGTACAGTGCTAGATGAATAAAGAATTTGAAATATAGACAATTTACTCTCAATTATTAAAATTATTAAAAGTGGCCTAGAGTGTCCGCTTGTAGCACTCGTAGTGCCAAAAATTGTCATATCCCCGGCAACGGCGCCAAAAATTTGACACGACTTTACCGTGCGTATAACGCAAGTGTATGTGTCAATGTAATATAGGCCTTGTGAGGCCCGAGTTGAACATAGGGAAATATGATTTTTGGTAGACTACTAAAAACTACTCGCGATCAGCTAAACCGATTGTAAAAGTTTGGAAGTTTTTTTGAAATAATAAAAATAAAAACAAAAGAAAACAAAGCAATCGATTAAATGGTTGGTTTAATCATTCAAAGAAATCTCTAGGATTGTGGTTTCACCGTGGGTTCTCATTGTACTAATTCCTTCACAATTATCACAACTCGTCTCCCTTTCCAGATAGTGGCATGTAGTCAGAATTGCTCGCTTCCACGATACAATTCACTACCTTAATCTAAGTCGGTTCCACGCCAGTAGTAACCTATGCCCTAGACTAGGTGCATGAAAAACATGTCTCTGGGTTCCCACCATTAACCGTACATCACCTTTTCCAAAGGATTTATTAGTTGATGTGATTACCGCCTCTTTTCAACCGTTAATTCTTCATCAAAAGCAATTAAAGGTATTAGATTACCATTATGGTGATCAAGTACAATGATAGAAATGAAGGAAACAATATCATACCACAGATTTGAGGGATAGATTATGATAAACTATGTAAGAAAAATCATACAATGATTGGTCGGGCTACTCCAGGTCCTAGAGACAAAGGGGATTAGCCCCGCATGTTCATCTCAATACAAAAGACCATAAAGGAAGGAGAAAACATGGAGAAAATGTGGATGGAGATGGTGTAACCCCTGAACAGAGAAGAATTGGGTGATCCTCGGTGCGAGATGAGCGTTCTGCAGCCTTATGGCGGTGGAAAACTTCGTTTGTGTCTCTGGAATCTCCCTTGGCATAGCTATCAGCTCTGTTCTTGGCTCTCTCCCCCTTCGGGACTTGTGCAATGGAATAGAACATGGATGATGGCTTTGGTCCGTCTTTTCCTAGGTATAGGTACCACTTATGGTAGCTAAAAGAACGCAGTCGTTCGATTGAAGTTGTGCTGGACAAAACTCTGATTTGACGGCGTCGATACCATCGACAGGGTGTCGATGGTATCGACACCTTAGGGTACCGATGCTTTCTTCAATTTCTGGAAGCCACCTGAAGCCTTCTCGATACCATCGACCGTTCCCATCAATGGTATCGATAGGGTGATATTTGGCTCGCTGTTGGACTTTCAAGACCATCGACAAAGTGTCAATGGTATCGAGCTATCTTCTTCCTCTCCGGTTCTGTCATTGTTGCTCTGTCGATGCTATCCACGGGTCTAGAATTGTGAATTTCCTGAAAATGAGAGGAAAACACAAATCAAATCCGAGAAATATGATACTCTATACAAAACAATGTAAAACAAGATGAATTTGATGCAAGCAAAGCTAATAGGCTAAAGGAGTTGAATCATGCAATATTAACCACAAATATGACCAATAAGTGCATAAGACGAGTGTAAAACTAGCCTATAAAAGTGACTCAAAACCCCTGCATCAGGTGTCCTTAGCTTGCACTACTTGATTTCACAATGTATTCCATTATTTAATCTAACTACTTAACCACCTTTTAAGTGCTAATACAAGACATTAAATTATTGCGACCCCTCTAAGGGTAATCAATCTAACAATGGTAAGATTGCTTTCAAGGAGTGTTATTAGTTATGTTGATAATGTCTTTTCACATTGTTAATCTTGATTTAGCATTGATTAATAATCTAAATCACATTCATGGTGATTAAGTAAGAACATGGTAGATTGAATAAACCCCCATCAAAACCTGAAGCAAAGAAATATATAGTTAGATTAAAATTGTCATGCATAGATTACAATCGGGGTACTCTTGGGTCCTAGAGAAAAAGGGATTAGGCTCGCATGATCAACATGATATCATAAGAATATTCAGAGGATAATCATTACATAAGTATTGGAAAAATCCTTCAATTATGATGTGAGCATGATCCCCTCCAAATATGGCCACAATTGGATAGAAATCCAACTATCAATATGCTCCTCAAAGGTTTCGAGATGATCCTCCTCCATGTCTCTAATGTCTCCTTCTCCTTGGTCTCTATTCTTTCATAATACAAGTGATGCCTCTTTATAGATGCCCTCTTTAGGTTTTAACCAAAAATCCAAAGGAGTCATTTATTCAATGAACCGCTAGATGTTCTTGTTTCAAATTCCAGTTGTTAGAGAAATTTCAAATTGTAGTTTTATTTGAATCGCACAAGGTTGCCATTACTGGCATCGAATTTAAAGTTAGTGTCACAAATATTTATTCAGGCTATGTGATCCATATTGTTGGGATCACCAACCTACCGGTGGTATCGAGGTGTATCCTAGTTCTACCGATATGACTCTATGAATTGCCTCATCTCTAGTCCATGTTGGTGGTACTGACATTGATGTTGGTGGTACTGACTCCATCAGAATATGCACCCTTTGTCTACAATGAAACAAACAATGCATTAGGATGCTATGAAGCACTACAATTTTGAATGAAATGTGTTTAAAATTGAGAAAATAGATGCATAAGAGTTTCACAAGATACAATGGCATATACTACATGAAACATGTGAATAACAAAGATTTTATCTAGAAAAACGTGCCTAAAAATCCTTCAAAATGATGATAGAAATATGTGCATTAAATCCCCCTAAGATTGAATATTGCTCGTTCCAAGAAACACTACTATATATTTGTTTCAAACAGTCAAAAGAAAGACATATATGGTAACTAAATCATTCTAATAACCCTTCACTTTACATAATCAAATTGTCCTCTCCAATCATAGAGTGATGTGATGATTTTGAGTCGCATTTATAGACTTGTTTTGCTTGTGTTTTATGCATTTATTGGTCATTTTGGTGGTTAATCTTGCATAATTCATTTACTTTAGTCTATGACCCTTCTCAGTGTCAAATTTCCCTTATTTTATTGTTTTGAGTATAAATGATTACAATGATAGGTTTTATCTCGGCTTATGTGGTTTTGTTTTGCAATTTTAGGAAAAATGCATATTTGTAGCTGTCGATACCATTGACGGTTGTCGATACTATCGACACAGCCACAGGCAGCCAGCCACAACGAGCAGCACAGAGTCGATACCATCGATAGGGAAGTCAATGGTATCGAACTACCATCAGGTTGCTGGCGAGCAGATAGTCGATACTATCGACACGTGGAGCTTCAACGACAGAAAAGGGATAAAACAGATGCCTAAGAGTGTCGATACCATCGACCCGTGTCGATGGTATCGAGTCAACATCAGGCACAATGAAGAAAAGAAAAGAAGACTTGCCGATATCGTGCAGATTCGATACCATTGACCCGCGTCGATGGTGTCGACACCGTCAAATCAGAGTTTGCTTTAGATCGATCCAAATTCGACGGTTGTGCTATTTTTGCAACCTAACTCGGTGATTATACCTAATGATGGCGGCCAAGAGCAGGGTATTGTGTCATTAGGGGATGCACACATCCCGAGAAGGTGTGGAGAGAAGAACGGAGCCCAGAAGCATGCCCCAGCCGTTCTGGAAGCCGAAGAAGATGTTTTCCACCGCCGAAAGGTTGTAGATTGCGCACTCTCTGCCAAGGAGCGATTGGATCTTCTCCGTTCAGGGGTTTCATTACTTATTCACATTTTTCTCCATGTTTCCCCTTTCTTCACCCATGTTTTGCTCTGAGATGAACATGCGGGGCTAATCCCCTTTATCTTTAGGACAAGGAGTAGCCCGGGGAAGCATTGTATGACATTTTTATCATAGTAATTCATAATTTATCTCTTAAATCCGTGGTATGATTTCATTTTCTCAATTATATTGTTATGCTTGATCACCATAATGATAATCTAATGCCTTTAATTACTTTGAAAGAAGAATTAACGGTTAAAAAGAGACGAAATTCACATTAATTATCAAATCCCTTGAACAAGGTGATGTAAGGTTAATGGTGGAAACCCAGAGGTCGATTCTAATGCACCTAGTTTAGGGTATAGGTTACTACGACGGTGGAACCGACCTAGACATAGGTAGTGAATTGTACCACGACAGTGGACAATTCTGACTACAGGCCATTACCCAGATTGAGAGATGAACATGAATTATTATATGGAAATTCATGCAATGAAAACCCGCAGTGAAACTGCAATCCTAAAGATCTCCACCTGAATTGATTAAACTAAACATTTAATCAATTGCTTTGTTTTCTTTTGTTCTCTTTTATTTTCAAAACAACTCTCATAACCTTTTTATTTGTCTAGTTGATTGTGAGTAGTTAGTAGTAGTCTACCAATAATTTAGTGTCCCTGAGTTTGACTCGGGCCTCACAAGGCCTATACTACATTGACGCGTGCACTTGCGTTATACGCACGGTAAAATCGTGTCAAGTTTTTGGCGCCGTTGTCGGGGACACGGCAATTGTCGACACTACGAGTGTTGCAAGTGGACATTCTAGGCCACTTTTTATTTTTTATTATTTTGTAATCATTTTTGGAATTCATAGTCTATTTTTCACATTTTGTAATCGTCTAGCACGGCACTAAACCAAAATTATTATTTTACAAGTATTGTGCATGGTGAGGACGCATAGCACAGACTACACGCAGCCTACACTAGAGGTTCAACTACTGGGACCAGACGATGAGGAGGATTACAATCAAGACCATTCTGAAGAAATAGATTCTAATTTTGAACTAGAAGCAATGGCAGAAGAACAGACGATATGGGAGAAGATAAAGGCTTCTTCCTCATCCGCATCAAAGGGGCCAATCAAGAAGCAGGCAATCAATATTCCGACTTATAAGATTGACCCAGCACTGATAAATTTGGTTAAATCGAATGCATTTCACGGGCTTAAAAATGAAGATCTGATGACTCACATAAGTCAATTCGTGGAGAACTACTATATGATCAAAATAGACAGGTTCCCGCAGGAGACACTTTACCTGAAGTTGTTTCCGAGCTCTCTGGCGGGAAATGCATGAGAATGGTTGCATAATCTTGATGATGAGTATGTGGAATCATGGAATCACATGGTGTAAGTGTTCTTTGAAAGATTCTTTCCGCCTGAGAAGACAAATGATATGATCAGGAAAATCCATAATTTCAGCTAGAAGGCAGGAGAGACTTACACTAAGACCTGGGAACGGTTCCAGATCATGCTAAGGAGATGCCCGCATCATGGGCTAGATAAGGAGAAGCAGGTTAAAATCTTCTATTTTTCTCTCTCTGAGCATGATAGAAGTAACTTAGATTCTATGGGTTCAGGTTTCTTCTTAAACAACACAGGAACGAGGTGTTGGGAAATTTTGAAGAACATGGTTAAGAAGCAATCCTGGGGTGACAGAGACGCCGTAGAGCATGTTCGGGCTATAGGAGAGTCAAAGGCCATCAAAGAACCAAATGAGAAGATGGACCTTCTCGCCAAGAAACTACTTGCAAAAGAAGATACTGAATCCGAGGATGAAGCTCAAGTAAAATTCATGTGCCAGCAGTAGGGGTACAGAAATAACAATTATTCGTGGAGGAAAGACAAGAAATTCTCCTGGAAGGACCCAAATAATTTCTTGCAGGACCCCGACACAAAACCCCAACTGGTGGCGGAGGATAAGAGCACTGATTTGCTCAACCAAGTGATCAAGCAAAACCAAGAACTCATGAGCACGTTTGGTCAGCAAATCAAGCAACAAGGGGAATTCATGAACCAATTTGGGCAGACCCTACAAAGCCATGGGGCTCAGATGAGGATGATAGAGACATCCTTGGTACAAATGGCAGCTGAGATAGAAAATCTGAAGAAGCCAGCGCAGCAAGGCTTTCCAGGTAATACAAACATTCCAGGAGGAAACCAACAGGCTAAGGCAATCTTGCTAAGGAGCGGTAAGAAGATTTTAAACCCCAGGGCCGATGAACCAAGAAAACCCCAGTCAGAAAACATAGTTGAGGCCGCATAGGAGGTCTCGATTCCAACCACAGCACCGATTGAGGATGTGGTAGAGGATGTTGCAACAGAACCCATTATTGCTGAGGAGCAAACACAGAAGAGGACGCCTTATGTGCTGCCACATCAAAGGGCACAGAATGTCCCGGTCCCATATCCAAATAGTGTGAAGACCAAGAAAGTGGACGCTCAGTTCAAGAAGTTTTTAGATAGTTTTAAGAAGTTGTCTGTCAACATTCCACTTTTAGAAGCAATAGAGAAAATTCCCTCTTACGGCAAGTTTCTGAAAGACATCATTACAAAGAAGAGGAAGATCCCTGATACTGAGGTTGTGGTTCTCAAGGAACAAGTGAGTGCTTTCATCATGGGCACATTGCAACATAAAAGGCAAGATCTGGGCTGCTTCAACATTTCATGCTACATTGGTAAAGTGAAGTTTGGCGAAGCACTGTGTGATTCAGGGGCAAGTATAAACCTGATGCCTCTCTCTACATTCAAGAAATTGGAATTGAAAGAATCAAGGCCGAGCAATATGACAATACATTTGGCAGATAATTCCGTGGTGAAACCGTATAGTATTTGCGAAGATGTGTTAGTTAAAGTTGATCGGTTTGTATTTCCAGCAGACTTTGTCGTAATGGAAATGCAAGATGAGTAGGGTAATGAGTTACTCCTTGGATGACCCTTCCAAGCCACTACTGACATGATACTTGAGATGGGGAGAGGTCGTTTGACCTTGGGTATCGCTGATGATCAGTTTGAGATGGTCATGCCCTCAAGCACTATGCAATTTAAAGTAAAGGAGGAATGTTGCATGATGAAGCACTTTGATCAGAACATTTCTATTTGTCTATGTAAGCCATTTCTAGATATGGCTCATGTAATGACTAAAGTGGAAAAAGGTACACTGGCTGTAGACATCATGGAGAAGACCAAGGTTGTGTCTCTTAGCAAGGCTGTGGGTTTTCCCAATGATGAAGAGGAGGACATCCCTCCTTCTACTGAAGATGAGGCCATAGCAAGTTCTATTTTCAATGCATATCCAGAACTGCCTCTTCAAGCCTGCCTGGTTAATATAACACATGATTGGATGAGAAGAAAGTCACTACAAGAATGCACCAAGATGCTTCAGGTGTTGCCGTGTTTATACACTAGGTATTATGAAGACCTTGGAGAACTCCCACCACCGCTTCAGTCATCCTTGATCAGCCCGCCAGATTTAAAATTGAAGCCACTGCCACCTCATTTGAAATATGCATTTCTAGTTGAGGGTGAGAAGCTTCCAGTGATTATTTCAGCATATCTGAGTGCCGAGAAGGAAGCTCAATTGCTGATCGTACTGAAGAACCACTGAGGTGCATTCGGGTGGTCGGTCGCAGACATCAAGGGGATTTCCCCTACATTGTGCCAGCACAAGATCCGGCTCGAGGAGGGAGCCAAACATGTAATTCAGTGACAGCACTGAATAAATCCTAGCATGATGGAGGTCGTCAAGAAGGAGGTGATCAAGCTCCTTTCTGCAGGTATCATCTATGCTATATCCGACTCGACGTGGGTGAGTCCTACACAGGTAGTCCCTAAAAAGGGGGGAATTATTATTACACATAATTTGTTAAATGAGCCAGTCACGACCCGTCTGGTAATCGGGTGGTGTGTATGTATAGACTATCGTAGATTGAATGCTTCTACTCTTAAGGATCATTTTCCTCTCCCATGTATTGATCAGATTTTAGAGCGATTGGAAGGGCGATCTCATTTTTGTTTTCTCGATGGTTATTCGGGCTACAATCAGATTTCCATTGATCCTAAGGACAAAGAGAAGTCCACCTTCACTTGTCCTTACGGAACATTTTCATACCGTCGTATGCCATTTGGTTTGTGTAACGCACCAGCAACCTTTCAGCGTTGCATGCTCGCCATTTTCTCCGATATGGTTGAACACTGTTTGGAAGTCTTTATGGATGATTTCTCTGTCTATGGTGCGTCTTTCGATGAATGTTTATACAATTTGGATAAGGTTTTGCAACGATGTGAGGACATGCATTTGGTTCTCAATTGGGAGAAATGTCATATGATGGTTAGCGAAGGGATCATGCTTGGACATAAAGTGTACAGTAAGGGGTTGGAGGTAGATCTGGTGAAGATTGAAGTTATTTCCAAATTACCCCCACCGAACTCGGTTAAAGGGGTACGGAGTTTTCTAGGTCACGCCAGTTTTTATCGCCGCTTTATAAAATATTTCTCAAAAATTGCTAAACCATTGTCTGAGTTGCTGGAGAAGGATGTTGTGTTTGATTTTAATGAAAAATATTTACATGCTTTTAATGTGCTTAAAGAAAAATTGATTTCTGCACCGGTTGTGCAAACACCGGATTGGACAAAGCCGTTCGAACTGATGTGTGATGCATCGGATTTCACAGTAGGGGCTGTTTTAGGACAACGTGTGGACAATAAACCTGCTGTGATTTTCTATGCATCCAAAACTTTGAATGAAGCACAATTGAATTACACGACAACTGAAAAAGAGTTTCTCGCCGTTGTTTTCACTTTTGAACAATTTCAGCAATATCTTGTTGGATCTAAAGTCATGGTATGAACGGACCACGCCGCCATTAAGTATTTGATGGAAAAGAAAGATGCCAAACCTAGATTGATTAGGTGGATCTTACTGTTACAAGAATTTGACATTGAAATCAAAGATAAGGCGGGAATAGAAAATGTGGTTGTGAATCATTTGTCTAGGTTAGAAAGGGTAGATGAGAAGGATGTGCATATACCTATTACCGAGACGTTTCCTGATGAACAACTTCTATCTGTGAAATCTAAAGATCCTTGGTTTTCTTATATTGTTAATTATCTTGCCTGCAAAATTATCCCAGATGATTGGACATACCAAGAGAAAAAAGAAATTTTTCCATTCTTTACGGTATTATTTTTGGGATGACCCCATTCTGTTGAAGCAATGCAGGGATGGTGTGTTGCACAGGTGTGTACCAGAGGTGTAATATGAAAGTGTCCTTCATCATTGCCATACCCTACCAACTGGTGGCCACCATGCTAGTTCTAGAACCACGGCCAAGGTACTTGAGAGTGTCCTTTACCGGCCTACTTTGTTCTGGGACGCGTATGACTATGTACGGCAATGTGATTCCTGCCAACGTGCAGGTAACATCTCAAAAAGATAGGAGATGCCCCTCAATGTATTTCAGGAGGTCGAGGTGTTCGATCTGTGGGGTATTGATTTTATGGGACCCTTTGTGTCCTCCAATTCTAACTTGTACATTCTATTAGTTGTTGACTATGTATCGAAGTGGGTAGAGGCAATACCCACTAGGACTAATGATGCCATTGTAGTGTGCAGGTTTGTCAAAGAATACATTTTCTACAGGTTTGGTGTATCGAGAATGATTATTAGTGATGGAGGTACACATTTCTGAAATCAGAAGTTCGCGGCATTTTTGAGAAAGTACGGGGTAAAGCACAACATTGGTACCCCATACCACCCGCAGACACAGGGGCAAGTGGAAGTCTCCAATAGAGAGATCAAGTAGATCTTAGAGCGCACTGTGGCTTCGATGAGAAAAAACTGGAGTACCTTGCTATCGAACGCTTTGTGGGTGTACAGGATGGCATTTAAGACACCTATAGGCACTACGCCTTTTAGGTTGGCTTACGGTCGGGCCTTCCATTTATCGGTGGAATTGGAGCATAAGGTGCACTGGGCACTGAGGAAGCTGAATTTGAACTATGATGAGGCAGGAAAGAAATGTATGCTAGAGCTAAATGAACTTGACGAGCTGAGGATGAATGCATATGAAAGCTCGCGGATCTACAAGGAGAGAACAAAGTTGATTCACGATCGACATATTCAGTTACGTGTCTTCAAGAAGGGAGATTGTGTACTCTTGTTCAACTCTAGGTTAAAGATGCATCCCAGGAAATTGAAATCCCGATGGAGTGGACCGTTCACCGTAAAGGAGGTCAGGCCACATGGCGCAATTGTGGTGTGTGATGGCGAGACAACATTTTTGGTCAATCGACAATGATTAAAGTTGTACTTCGGTGAAGATTACACGAGGAGAGTGTGTGAGGTCAAACTCATTGTGCTTACGGATGCATGAGGAGCTTGATTTCGTCTAGCCTAAGACGTTAAATAAGGGTGCTTGTTGGGAGGAAACCTAGCCATTGGTAGTTTCGTTTGGTTTCTTTCACTTTTGGACATTAGTTTGATTTGATTTTGTTTTTTGTGTAAACAAGATACCTTGATCGTTTGTTCCATGTGCAAGACTGAGGCAGGGTCGATACCATCGACCCTTGTGTCGATGGTATCGACATAGGTATAGTTAGGCGGCTGCAAAAATTGCTCTGAGTCGATACTATCGACGGCCTCATCGATGGTATTGACCTACCATTAGGTTTCTCGCCAAAACGGGGTCGATAGTATCGACATGTATGTCGATACTCGCGAGATCCCTAAAGATATTCACACGAAATTTGTCTCAGTGAAGTTGATACCATCGATGGGCCTGTCGATGGTATCAACCCAGTTATAGGTAGAAAGCGACGGTCAGGCCTTGTGAGGGTGTTTGCCCTAAGCAGAAGTCGATACTATCGACTTGCGTCGATAGTATTGACAAGACACGTCACCGATCTGCAAGAGGAAATCAACGGTGATTGCTGCATCAAGAGAGTTGATCCGTGGGATGGGTCGATACCATCGACGCGTCATCGATCCGAGCCCCCACATTAGGCTATCGACAACCGTCGATACTAGCGGAAGACCGGATTGTGCTACAGGTGTCGATATCATCGACCCGCATCGATGGTATCGACGGGCACACAGCAGCGACGGCCACGGTTACAAAAGGGAGGGATTGTTGTCATATGACATCACACCTTCAGAGCCTTTCTCCTCCACTTGTGTCGTGCGTCTTGTTGTGAAATCAGAGCCGGACTACGAGCATCCAAGGAGTGTGATCTTCCCCGATCCTTCACCGAGCGAAGATTGTCTTCTTCGATCTTCACCAAGCTCTGTCTTCTATTCCTTCTTTCTCAAAGACGATGGTGCATACAGCCGGTGCATCCTCTTCACGGGTGGATCCTATGGAGATTCATGCATTCATTCCTCCACCTACTGCATCTATTTCTCGCTCGAGGATTGTCCATCCTTCCGCTGAGGTCCGGAAGGTCTATGAGGAACTGATGAAGAGAAAGATCGAGCCCACGCGCTATGTTGATCGAACAATGGTTCGTGATCTGGGGTTCGAGGCCAACCTCACCTATGTTTTGAAGGGGCAGGCGAGACACACATCCAAGAGGCCCAACGAGTTGCAGTACCATGCCGATGGCCAGCCTTTCTTCGGCGAGTGGCCAACGTACAAGGAGCTCCTGGCGGAGTTCATGGCATCATTGGACATCAATGTGGTGCCCAATGATATGATCGCCACTGACAGAGAGTGGAGAAAAGGGTGGGTGGCATACTCTACAACAATGACTACACCCTCACTCTTGCCCAGTTCAATTCAATTTATAACTGGTTTCATAATGACTACCAGTACCGGAGGCCAGACAACAGGATGGACTATGATGATATATTCGCCCAGCTTGTGACTGCGCCCCCGGGCAAATTTGTGAGCTACCACAATGCGGCAGTTGTGGATTTTGAGCATCCGTTTGTGCGGGTTCTTCACCGCAAGCTATGCACCACGTTGTTCGCTCATGGTGACTTGTCTCTTAGTAAGTTTCAAGAGACGGATTTGTTTTTCCAGCATAAGTTGCTGAAGCACGAGGAGTGCAATTGGGGCGCGTTCTTCTTGACGTGTGTGTTGGTTGTAAGGAGGAGTACGCGGAAGGCTCCAATCCACTTTGGAGGGCTCATCACACCGCTGGCCTCCTATCTTGGGTTAAATTTCTCCCATCTCACTCCCCTTTCCAATAGGAGCAAGGTCAACCTACAGCATCTGCACCGCTCCAACCTCATTCTACTTCGTGATGGCTTGGCATATGCGCATTGCCATGTTAATCAAGCATATCTAGAGTGTTCACTTCCAGACCCCATCTTCAACATTGAGGGCGCTCAGCATTTCCGATGGCCTGTCATTGCCATTGACGACTCCGATGAAGACGGTGGTGATGATGACAACAACGACGAAGGCGACGAGCATGAAGAGGGAGAGGAGGCTTTCACCCCTCTTCGGGCACGAGTAGCACCATGAAAGCGTCCTCGCATGCATCCGGGTGCATCTTCATCTTCACAGCCTCTGCCACCTCTGCCCTCTCATCAAGGAGAGGATGTATACTCCATGCAGGGGATGTATACAATGATGCAAGAGATCTAGCACACCCAACTACAGCATACAGCATCATACACCGGTATTCAGGATACAACGAACCGGCTGTTAGATAATTAGAGGGCCATTTTCGAGAATGAGTGCCTCCTCCTCGACAACCAACAACACATCCATGACAGGTTGCATAGGATGGAGATGCAGCAGCAGCCCTTCTACGATCATTACTGGAGCCAAAATTACTTTGGGGGTATCCAC
This sequence comes from Alisma plantago-aquatica, assembly GCA_963693085.1. Taxonomy (NCBI): domain Eukaryota; kingdom Viridiplantae; phylum Streptophyta; class Magnoliopsida; order Alismatales; family Alismataceae; genus Alisma; species Alisma plantago-aquatica. The sequence goes on from OY856412.1 coordinate 1,427,512,259, forward strand.
AACCTCCACCAATGCCCCATTACGATCCGAGCTTTCAGGGGCAATACCCATCTTGGGACCCCACAGCTCCGCAGTACCCACCTCCTCTTGAAGAATGATCGGTATCACTGTTCCACCTTTTAAGGTTGTTTTTTTACTATGAGGCCATAGTCGAATTCAAGCTTGGGGGGGTTGGAACAGCTCTATCCTTTAGTTTTCTTAGTTTTTAGTTTTTATTGTTTTGTCTTTTGTCATTTATTTCTTTTAGTTTTTAGTTTGTTTGTAGGATCCACACTCTATCTAGTGTAATTGTGGATGTTTTAAGTCATGTGTCATCTTGTTGCTTGTACATGGGAATTAGGGGCAAATTTAAAAAAATTTAGTATTTTGCAAGCTTGTGTTGTTCAACTTTGAGCACATAACTTAAGGAAATGATTGGGTTTGTCAACTCTAAAATAGGAAATCACAACTGTATACTCCTATGATTCATGAAAAGTGGACGGAACTGGTTGTTTGAGCCTAAACTGATCAAATGATAATGAGACTTTAATTTTAAAGAAGAGAGAGAAACCTCTTAATTACCACATAGGTCAGTAAGGAGGGACACATAATAATTTTCAAAGGTCCAGTCAATTAGTCTTATGATCTATCCACCCCATTGTTTTTCATATTCCACCATAAGAATTGGAAGTACATTACAGTTTTAATCTCTTTGATTGCATTCCATGTAGATAGGTCTTGCGTTGCAACTATTTTCACATATTTTTCATGAAAATAAAAAATTAGACTAGTTATACATGCACATTATCCTTAAGTGCATGTCATTTAGTTGCATAATTATCATGTTGTAGTTGCATTCACATTTTTGTGCATAGAGTACATCATGCATCTTATATCTTCTGAACATTAAGGGTGATTAACTTGTTCCATACCTCCTGAATGCTTCAAATGTATAAGTTATGCAGCAATAAGTGAGCCCGACAAACAATTTGTTGTCAGCTATGAAAATAAGGGCTTGAAGAAAAAGAATAAGAGAAAGAAAAAAAAATTTGAAAAGAAAAATAAGAAAAAGAAAAAAGAAGAGTAGTGAGAAGCAAGTAGAATGAGAGGGAGATAGAAACATAGTCTCGCCTGCATTTTAAGAAGAATAAGTGCATGATGTAGTTCTCCTAGATGTTCCATCTCACCTTGAGACGGGATGATAGTGCATGCATCATTCCACCCAAATGTAGGCATTAGGGAATTTTCATTTGCATATGCATCATTTAAGTCATTTTTGCTTTGTGCATGTTAAAACTATATAATGCTTCCATTTCTTCCACTAGCCACCCATTCCATCCACCCGTTGCTCAAATTGGTAGGCCACCGTGATTTTCTCCTCACTTGTTAATATCAGGAGAGCTGCCTCCATGTAGATGGTAGTTAGGGCGAGCAACATAGAATAGGAGATCATAAGATGCATTGAGTCTGAACCAGAGAATTTTATTATGTTAACTGCCTTATATGATAGTGTCCATCAATTTAGAGGTAGATATCTTTTATGGATGATTACTGTCACCTTTAGGGTAATTATCATTTCGTGGTTAGTAAGGGCCGGAATGTGAATGTCTGGCGGGGATCATATGGTGATGTTTGTTGTGATGATCTGTTCTTTAGTTGATCCTCACAATTCTATTCTAAAGTTTAGTTGCTCGAGGACGAGCAATGTTCAAGCTTAGGGGAGTTTGATGCGATGATTTTGAGTCGCATTTATAGACTTGTTTTGCTTGTGTTTTATGCATTTATTGGTCATTTTGGTGGTTAATCTTGCATAATTCATTTACTTTAGTCTATGACCCTTCTCAGTGTCAAATTTCCCTTATTTTATTGTTTTGAGTATAAATGACTACAATGATAGGTTTTATCTCGGCTTATGTGGTTTTGTTTTGCAATTTCTGGAAAAACACATATCTGCAGCTGTCGATACCATCGACGGCTGTCGATACCATCGACGGCTGTCGATACTATCGACACAGCCACAGGCAGCCAGCCGCAAGGAGTAGCACAGACAGGGAAGTCAATGGTATCGAGCTACCATCAGGTTGTTGGAGAGCAGACAGTCGATACTATCGACCTAAAAGTCGATACGATCGACACGTGGAGCTTCAACGAAGGAAAAGGGATAAAACCGACGCCTAAGAGTGTCGATAACATCGACCCGTGTCGATAACATCGACCTGTGTCGATGGTATCGAGTCAGCATCAGGCGCAACGAAGAAAAGAAAAGAAGACTTGCCGATATCGCGCAGAGTCGATACCATCGACCCGCGTCGATGGTATCGACACCGTCAGATCAGAGTTTGCTTCATATCGATCCAAATCCGACGGTTGTGATATTTTTGCAACCTAACTCACTGATTATACCTAATGACGGTGGCCAAGAGCTGGGTATCACATCATTAGCCGTTGCACACGTCCCGAGAAGGTGTGGAGAGAAGAACGGAGCCTAGAAGCATGCCCCAGCCATTCCGAAAGCCGAAGAAGACATTTTCCACTGCCAAAAGGTTGTAGATTGTGCACTCTCTACCAAGGAGCGATTGGATCTTCTCCGTTCAGGGGTTTTATTACTTATTCACATTTTTCTCCATGTTTCCCCTTTCTTCACCCATGTTTTGCTCTGAGATGAACATGCGGGGCTAATCCCCTTTATCTTTAGGACCGGGAGTAGCCCGGGGAAGCATTGTATGACATTTTTATCATAGTAATTCATAATTTATCCCTTAAATCTGTGGTATGATTTCATTTTCTCAATTATATTATTATGCTTGATCACCATAATGATAATCTAATGCCTTTAATTATTTTGAAAGAAGAATTAATGGTTGGAAAGAGATGAAATTCACATTAATTAACAAATCCCTTGAACAAGGTCATGTAAGGTTAATGGTGGAAACCCAGAGGTCGATTCTAATTCACCTAGTTTAGGGTATAGGTTACTACGATGGTGGAACCGACCTAGACATAGGTAGTGAATTGTATCACGACAGTGGACAATTCTGACTACAGGCCACTACCCGGATTGAGAGATGAACCTGAATTATTATATGGAAATTCATGTAATGAAAACCCACAGTGAAACCGCAATCCTAAAGATCTCCACCTGAATTTTTTTTAATTAAGCCAAGGGACCATCTATTCACCCCACTCCCCTCGTGTGGGCACAACAAAGAAGAAACATACAGCTCCTGCTAGAGAGCAGGTCATACCCCACATATATCACCAAAGACACTAAACTGCACAAGCTACCCACATCACCTCTTACCTCTCCGCATCACAATATAAGGCGTCTTGTGTTTCTCAAGGAACACCATGCCCCTAATCCTAGCTGGGACATCCCTAAGATCAGAAACAACAAGTGGTTCAGTCAAGTTTACACCCCATCTCCCTATCTCCTTTGGAATCGAGTTGATAACTTTATGCACTGACGACCCAGCAATGTCCTTCTCCGCAATGATCTCCTTCACCTCCTTGATCAGGTTAACGATCTTCCAAGGGGAAACATCCACTCCCCACAACATACCATAAACCCAACTATCATCAATCTCCACACTAGAGATGCATAAAAACTGGTCTTTCGCAAACTTGACACCAACTGCGCAAGCTTGGATAAGCGCCATCTGGTAACTATCAACCGTCAACCAAGCTCTGGTAATCTGACATACTGCAGCATGATGGTTCCTAACAATGCCAGCCATCCACCATCTATTATGCCCATAAGGATCACGGTTCTGCCCAACCGCAATGTTCAGCTTCAGATTATAAATGTCAGGATTCACCCACCTCACCAAACTTATCTCCTTCAGAATGTACTTTGGATCCTCCACACCATAGGCCTTTAGTCTGTTATGAAAGGAAGAATCAGCTATGCGGGTGAAGCTTTTCTGTTTCATCATAGCGTTAATCTGATACATCAACCAATCCACCTCCCTGTTCCAGAGAATTCTTCTACTGTCATACCTAGCCGCACATCTCATCCGCCATATGCAATAAGGAATGATGGTGGCCATGCAAGCCACAAGCCACAGCTGCAAATCATCAGAACTACCAAAGGAGCATGTATCAAGTAAGGAAATGCGATCCGTGGGAGCAGGATAATCAGTAATCTCAGTGAATCTAGTCCATAAGGAGGTAGCAATCTGACTATGGAACATAAGATGGTCTATATTTTCCACACTTGGCTCATCACAATAGTCACAACGGGACGCTAGGGCAATACAACAGCTGGCAATGTTTTCATCAGTGGGGATAGCATTCTTCATCATCTTCCAAATGAACGCACACACCTTGGGCGATTGAACGTGCCAAAGTTGGTGAAGCCCATGTGGTCCATCATAACTCGTACTCCCCAAGATCAACTTGACAGAGCGAATGGAGAACTGTCCCCTCGTATCCGGTATCCAAATGGGATAATCATATGTATCTGATACTTGTTGACCTGCCTTCTTAATAAACTCCACACCATGCTCGTCGAGGACCTGCTGTAAAGAGGACCAATCCCATCCAATACCATGGATCCAAAAATCATGCACCAAAAACGGATGGTTGCGATCACTATTATAACGTGCGTGATCAAAAAGCCTCTCATCACACCACAAAAAATCCCAAAAAAGAATGTTACCCCTCCCAACAATCCAGCGGCAGTGAGGATAGATGCTCGGGAACTTATTCCATACTCTCTTCCAGTAAGGAGACGCATTCGATCTATACTTCAGATGATTGGGATATAAAGATGAACGGCTATACGCTCTACTAGCATACTTATCGCTGCAAAACTTGGCCCATAAGGTGTCACCAACAATCAGCTCCCAACACGCTTTGGCCATAAAAGCATCGTTAATGCGACGAGTATTCGACAAGCCAAGACCACCTTGTTCCATTGACACCGCCACTCTGTCCCAACTAACCCATGCCTTCCTGTGGCAATTGGCGTGATCCGCCCAAAGGAACTTAGATAACATAGCATCAAGGCAATTAGCAATACCATCTGGAATACCAATAGCAGTCGCTGTGTACACCATAGTAGAAGCGAGAACATGTGCTATCAAAAGCTTCCTGCCCGCAAAAGATAACAGCATGGATTTCCACGAGGCAATCTTGTGAGAAATCTTCTGAATAAGATATTCAAAGTCAGATAACAGATTCCTTCCAACTCTAATTGGCACTCCCAAATATACAAAATTATCAACCACATTATCCATCTGAATAGTAGCACCTATATCCACCTTAGTAGCCATGTCTTTGCTGCCAAAAATACAAGAGGACTTCAACTTGTTAATTCACTGGGCTGACGCTTTCTCATACATAGAGAGTAGATTTTGGATCTCATCCATCGTGTTAGGAGTAGCATTCAAATAGACCATAATATCATCAGCATAACACAGAAATAAAGGAGGAGTCCCATTCCCCCTAGTATGAAATCTCGCCAGTCTTCGCAAATCCCCCATATGTGTAATCCGTCTGCATAGAATTTCTTCAAACATAATGAACAGAAAGGGAGATATCACATTACCTTGTTTCAACCCTCTAATCAAAGGGAAGAAACCTGCAGACTCGTCCCCAATTGTAACTGTCGCCCAAGAATTAGAGAAGAAACTAATACATAACTCGATGAACTCCTTGATAAAACCGAACCTTGCCATGATCCGCTCCAGGATGTCCCACTTTATCCAGTCGTAAGCCTTAGACATATCAAGCTTAATCATGATGTTCGGCCTCTCACCCCCATAGTATATGTCATGCATCAACTCCTTCACCAACCTGACATGGTGAGTAATCTCCCTTCCTCTAACGAACGTCGCTTGCTCATCAGAAATCAGCGCCGGCATCAACCAAACCATCCTGTTACTGATAACTCGTGCAAGGATTCTCAACGCTACATTCTCTACAGATATCGGGCGGAAGTCCTTCTCAAGGAGGGTCGGATCGTCATTCTTTAGAATAAGAACAATACGGCAACAGAACAAACTATGGTGACAATTCTATCTAAGGAAGAACGCCTCAGCGAGCCTCATAAAATCATCTCTGATGTACTCCCAAGCAGCAATGTAGAACGGAATAGTAAACCCATCAGGACCGGGAGCAGAAAACTTGTCCATTTGGCACATAGTATCAAACACCTCGGCTGCACTAGGAACAGCAGTTAGAGACACATTATCATCTATAGACACAACCTCCGGTATACTAGCTAGGAACTCCTCCAAAACATCCTCATCATGATGTACCATCTCGCTGTATGCATTCCTATAAAACTCAGCAGCACACGAAGCAATCTCCTTCGGGTCAGTCACCCTGTCCCCAGATGGTAAAGTAATGCATCTAACTCTTCTATTCTTTCTCCGAGACTTCACTACAGCGTGGTAAAACTTTGAGTTGCATTCACCGTCATTTAACCATTAGATCTGGGACTTCTCTTTCCACACTTTCTCCTCCAAATCTAAAGCCTCTTGTAGCTCAAACTCCGCAATCCTCAAGGCGGTCTCATTGTCCACGCAAGGGTATTCATCAAAAGCATTTTGGGTAACGTGAACAACGTCCTCCAGATCTAGGATCTTTTGGGTCACGTCCCCAAAGGTCTTCCTGCTCCAAGACTTCAAAGCCTCTCTCACCATCCTAATCTTATAGTAGAAGATATTCGACGGGTTCCCATCCCTGGAATCATCCCAATTATCAGCAATGATCTTTAAGCACTCATCATGTTGAAGCCACGTCTGCATACAAGCAAAGAAACTCTTCCTTCTAGCAATAATCAAATTCCCAGACTTGTACAAGATCGGGCAGTGATCTGATACTCTATAGCGAGTAAGATGAATCGTACTGGAATCCGGTCTCAGAGCCGCCCAAGTATCATTTAACAGGATTCTATCAAGTCTCTCCCAAATAGTAGGCATATTGTACTGTTTATTGACCCATGTAAATCTTCTGCCCTCAAACTACGTCTCCTTAAAATATCCATTCTGGATGAAAGTGTTGAAGTCCACGATTTCCTGAAAGCTCCTGTTATTGCCCCCTCTCTTCTCCTGATCACTTCTAATGATATTGAAGTCACCTGCTAAAAGCCAGCTGCTATCGCCAATGATGCCTGACATCTCGAGAACGTCATCCCAAAGAGAACGTCTGCATAAGTAATTATAGCTCGTGTAAACCACAGTAACAAAGAACATATTGTCACTATCATCAGTATATTTCATCGTCACATGCTGCCCATGACATTTCACAACCTCCGTCTTGAGAGTACTATCCGCATAGCACCAAATTTTTCCCCCTTCCGCTGAATTATCAGTCGCCCAATCCAGATTAACAATGTCCAGAAGTTCCTCAGCAACCCGAGCATGTAGAAAAGGTTCGAAGATACACACAATCCTGGGTTTATGCCTCCTGCATAACTGACCCAAGACCCTTCTAGTCTTATTATTCGTCGCCCCCCTAATATTCTAGAATAGATAGTTTGAGTCCATGTACAGGCCTTAAGTCCAGGCGACAACTATCCTTCCTCCATCAGAAATTCCTTTCTCTGTCATCCCAATCGTCATAAACGAGCGGAAGCTCACCTTCAGATAACCTTCTTCTATGAGTAGCTCTGTGTAGTATACCCATACAAACATGTTGATCCATACGCTCCTCACGGATAAATTCCCCACAATATCTACCACTCTTCCTTCTGAATTTGTCACCCTCTTCCTCATGGCCTAGGTGTATATAGTCACGCAGACTTCTATCATGCAGCATCTTCCTCGTACCATCTTCATCAAAGACTATCCTGTGTGGAGCTACTGGCTGTGCTGGATAGTAAACTTCCTCTACACTTGGTTCTGTCTGTGGAATCATCTGCTGCTCCTTCTCACCGGCACCTCCATCATGAATCTCCACCATTTGTCCACCATTACTGAAAGATTCTAATTCACATCCATTTCTATTGATAGACAACGCATTCATTGGTATGTCAAGGTCACGGCCAACCTCCGTCAACGAGAAGAGATTGGATCCAGGTTCTCCACAAGCTACCATCTTGAGGTGCACGTTTGACCTTCTATCCCCATATGTCAGAGTAATGTACTGAGGTATATCTTCATTGAACGCTTCAACAAGCACCAGTATACCAGCAATGTCATCGGGTCCTCTCATCCATCCAGAGGCCACAATCAATCTACCAAAACTATTCACAATGTTGTCTATCGCCTTGTCATCCCGACATATAATAGGCAGGTCTTCAATCCAGAACCAAATTGCCTCCTTTCTAGCACATCTTTCACCTTCCTCCATGCCATGCAGGCTAATATCAAAACCTTTGAACCCCATCACCTTAGCACTGGTAGCAGCTTGTGCTTCCTTCACGCTGCCAAAAAAGATGACGGCCTTGCACTTAGAAAACTGGTATAGATCTGTGGTTTGCGTCCATACATTCTATAGGAAAGGAGATAGCTCTGTCCAAGATACCTGGGGTGGCCAACGTATCTCCACTGCCCTGCACAAAGCTTGAGCCTTTCTTTTACGTTCCTCATCATCTAGACCTAGGTCCGCGGCTGTTCTTTTTGGAACATGCTGGGGTGCACCACGGGCAGGAATACTAGCGTTCAGGGGTGGAAAGACAGTCCTCGACATGATATCCGGGGGTGAAGGATGACGGATGTTCATATTGACATTACATCTTCTAGCAAGGTGACCCAGCTTGTGGCACTTGTAGCACACTTTCTCCTGATTGCACTGTGACTGTCAGTGCCCCTTCTCCAAGCATCTATAGCATGTGTCCCATGGAACGCCAAACAACTGTGCACGTCTATTATCATTGAAATCCCATCTCAGGCTCGGCCGATCTTCTTCAACCCGACGATATGGGTTTGCTGTCACGCTTTTGTTGACCACAGAAATGTTGCCCCGCCCATAGTGGTGCCACTCCTCATCCACGCATGGGACACAGACGATCGACGCCAATCTATGATGATGAGCCGTGTGGTTTTCCATATGCTCCCTTACCGCCACTTGTGGAGTCGTATTTAGATGTCCTTCCGGGTTTCCAATCAGCAACGATGGATCATGCACTTCTCCTCTGGTAGCCGATTCTCCTCCAAGCTCTGCCATGCTTACAACCACTGAAGCCCTCAACTCTGGTTGGACCAACAGCCTAATGTCAGGAATAATCTCGTCCACCTGCACTGCTTGCACCACCAAGGTCACTCTCCTAGCAACGAAAACCTCTCAGACCCTACACCTCCCCCGACTCCCTTGGCTCCCACACCTAGAACGTTCCTCGCTCATCTACGCCGCGGTACAGAAGATGGTAGACCACCGGGGGCGGAGTGCCACACCGGTGATTTGGGAGATGGCGGTGTTGCCACCTCAAGATCGCCTTGGGATCGCCGTTAAACCCTACTGCGCCGCCTCCGCTATCTTGGGGATAAAGATCTTTAGAGATAGATCCAGCTACTTCTTTCATCTCCACCTGAATTGATTAAACTGAACATTTAATCGATTGCTTTGTTTTCTTTTATTCTCTTTTATTTTCAAAGCAACTCTCATAAGCTTTTTATTGGTCTAGCTGATTGCGAGTAGTTAGTAGTAGTCTATCGATAATTTAGTATCTCTGAGTTTGACTCAGGCCTCACAAGGGCCTACACTACATTGATGCATGCACTTGCATTATACGCATGGTAAAATTGTGTCACAGAGCAATAAACTAGTATACAAATGCCAATCATGAAAAATAAATACATTAAAATTACCACTAATCACACAAATAGGTTGAAGTGGAGAGATGTCATGGAAATCACTGAATATTTGAAGTGTATCATAGATCCCCTATATATAGTGCTATGTTTAGAATTTATCATCTAAATGTTTGTTGCTCCCTAAATATAAATGAATGAGGGAAGAAAACATATGGTGGGTTATCATTGAGAGTAGTGGGTGGATGGAATGGGTGTCATGGAATAAGATTCACTCAAAAATCAATTTATAAAATTGATGTGTCTATATGATGGATGCAATGAATTTGATGTCTCCCCGTGCCTATTGTTCATGGTGTAGTGATGCATGCACTTGATACCTCTTCCTAATGTTGAGTATAGGTGGTAAGTTATTTTTCAAAAGAGTTCCACACTATCTATCTTTTGTACTTTAGAGAGATATTATTCTCATTTTCAAATAATTTTCCTCCATTCACCTTCTTCCTTTCATTTTTTTTCTCTTTTTTCTATTTCTTTCTCATTTTTTACTTTTGTATTGCCCTTCTATTAGAAATATGTATATGAAGTATGTGCTAGGCATTTCAAAAAATTTGTGGAAGGAGTAAGGATGTACAACTTTTTGTTCTCTTAATTAAAAAATATGTTGAATTACCAAATAACACCTTATGAACAATGATATGTAAAATGCAAACTATATGGATCTTTGTTTTGAAAAAATTGCAACCGTACTCGTGAAGCCTTCTTTTCATTTCCAAATGTGAAAATAACACTATATGATTCCTATCATGCCATGGTGTGCAATCATAAATAAAAATGAATTGTATCATGCATTCATCCTACTGTAGTGATCAAATTAGCATGAAATGAAGGTGGATGAGATCATGTGACTAGGAGATATAATATTCCTAACCATTTTATGTTTCTCTTATTTTAACTCATGTGCCAGGGTGACCTAAAATTTATTTTTGAATTCACATAAAAGGTCACGTTATTTCTTGGTCAGATTGTACTCAAACACTATCATCTTTCCATAAGCTAAGGATTTAATTGGGATTTAAGTTCACCACATATGTCTTTGGATTGACTATTCCACTTCATTCCTAATGTAGTATACCTTTAAGAAAGACAATTCAATTTTCAATTAAGGGATACACATTGACCTTGACCACATATGACACGTGAGAAATTAATTATAGATGCACAATTACACTAGGTATTTGTGGATTACATGAAGCAAAGCAGTTAAATTGGAAATTGGACATGAAAACTATGGATAATTAAGAAGAAAAACCTAGCAAGGTGCAAGACAAAAATCTTGTTCCAAACCCCCCCCCCAATCTTGAATTCCACAATGACCACATTATAGAAATGCAAACCTAGAGGTGGAACATGTGTACCATGAACTCATGTGTTGGGTGGAGACAAGGTTCCCAATGACAAGTTTGGATCTGGTGCATAAAATGTGACGATGAAATGAGGTGGGTGAGCTAGAATCGATGGTGGATACGTGTAGTTGCCAAAGTTTCTAGTGCCCAGTAGCGATCATAGAGAGGTTGATGCATCTATCCAACATGTTAAATGTGTTGGTGAATGTTCTCTTCATTTTTCAATAGGAGATCCTCATTGAGAAACATTATCTACTCATGCATGAGGATCTACCCTAGATTCTACAAAATCCCCTCTTGATGTGATGCCAACTGTGTCATGGTAGCCTATTGTCGTTGATGTCTCATCTAAATAGTGTTGAACATTTTGTACATGCCCTCAAAATAATACAGGCCCTCATGTGGCTGAGTATAGGTATCGAAAGATGCACCACAGAAGTGCAGAGTGTGATGTCGCTGCCTTCCAAGTCTCACTGGTTTAGCTGGCTTTTCCATGTCCTTGTCATCATCATCATTATTAGTGTGCTCATTGACATTCTCTCCAACGTCATCATCCGGATAGAAAAGGTGGTCAATATCTATAAGTTAGAAGGTGAGGATCTGGTAGTGGTCTCTCTACTATCTTTGTGATCTCATAAATGCATCCTCCATGCTTACTGAAGAACTTGCATAAATGCTTGAAATCTATGTTCCCCTTTGTCTCAATTGGATAGAGGTAGAAGAGGTTGAGGTTGAAGTGCATGGATATGTAGGTGATGAAATCATTAAAATGTATAGGAAGATTCCTCTTCTCACTTTTGGCCACCTTGTACATGTTTTCTAAGAATAATGCACAGAGGCTGACCCATTCACCTCCCTATAACATATTTGTGTATAGCACATATAGATCAGTAGAGTGATACTTCCCTTGGCTTTGTGTGGATCTGGAAAAAAACATCTTCATCAATAGTTGATGCAGAAGGTGGGAAAAGGGGTTCTTGATGTTGGTGACAATGGATTGATCTTGTTTGATCCTGGAACTAGTGGGCTGACAAGTCATCTTGCTCCATGCCATGGAATGATCAAGATCGTTGGGATTAGAATGTGTTCCTTGGTTGGTCCAGTCAAAAATAGCATTGAATGTTGCCAATGAGAGCTTGTGGTTTAAGTCATAGAGCCAGACTTTGACCATCTAAATTTGCATTCACTGGAGTTGGTGTGATGTGCAAGGAACTACCCTCGAGAGAAGGAAAAACATGAGGATCATCTCTTCATAAGTTATCCAACCACTCAGAAATGGGTGATTTGTTGTCATGCATTGACCTATGCACACCTTTTACAAGTTTTGGGTGAAGCCAAGAGCTCAATGAATGATACATCATTGTAGTGTGTGGCTTCAAGATTGTGTTTTTTGAGCTTGATGTGGCATTTCTTCTGCTCATCACTCCTAATAGAATGGTGTGGCTTGGGGATGGGCTAAGAGGCAGACACCACAGATGAAGCTCTATTTGGAAAGGGAATTTTCTCATTGTGGGAAGATGAAGATGAAGAGTGGGAGGTCATTGTAGTGGTTGATCATTGGGGAAGCACTTGGATATGCCTATAATAGAAGTGCTCGAGGAAGAGCTTCTTGAGATGTAAAGAAACCAAATGAAGCTCTATCATTATATAGTAGTAGCTCCATAGTGAAAAGTCAATGGTATCAACATAGAAACCTATCTACATGCTCTCGGTATCCACCATAAATACTGAAAGGTCTGATTTGTACAAGGTTTCAATACACAGATGGCTCATTATCAATGGTACTGATAGAAGTCAGGGGTACCAACTTTGGGTTATCCACAGATCGGCTTGGAACACACTTTGATTGTCACGCATGTGGATTTTAGATGGAGGGCCATGGATCACCCTTTGTCTCATTCTTGATGGTATTGATTGTCATGTTTGTGCCACTAACATTTTCCTATGATTGCCTGCAAGGATCATAAGTTGGCTAAAAATATATAGTTAATGGTACCAAACTGTGATTCAGTGTCACTGATTTTTACATGTAGAATTTGGCTGAAAATGCACCATATTGGTAGCAATGACCATGGAGTAGGTTCCACTAAAATTTCCCTATGACCGTGTGCATGCAACGCTCATAATCAAATTACTTTCAAGTCAGTGGTACCAGTGCGAGGTCATTGCCACCAAAATCTTCCTATAGAAACATATCAAATTGTCATGTTTAGTTAGTGCCACTGACTTTTCTGTTGATGGTACTAAGATATATATAAAAACCCATGAAATATAACACTATTAACTAATAAAAAAATTGGTTGTATTAATGTGTATGTTGATGCTAGTAAAAGTTACATGTAAAAATTAATTAAAACATAGACCTCCTTAAAAGTGAGTCAAAGCCACCAACTTAGAACTTGATGGGGCTGAATTTTGTTTCCAAGAAGCATAGTAGACTCTGGATGTGGTCGGTGCCACTGAGTTTTCCATGTACTTGCACATGTAGCACACCCATCAAGAATCTTATATCACGTATCAAAACCAAAGAACGTTATTAAAAATGGAAATCTAAACCTACTACATTTAAAACAAAACATGTGGGTTGCCTCCCATCAAGTTCTCTTGTTTAAAGTCATAGGCTCAACTTAGCGGAACAATTTAAGAAGGGACAAATGATTAAACTCTTCATGCTTGTACATAATTTCATATTTGAAGTAATGTTTCCACATGTGGTCACCATTTCTCACCTTGAGTTCTCCATGTGGATATGCCTTGACCACCATGCACAGAACACTCCATCAAGATCTCAATTTCCTCAGATGCAACTTTATCATCGAGTTGAAAAGTAACATGTGTTTCCCTAAGTGGAATGTCCTATGAAGGATGTGTCTGACATGCATCTTCTCATCCTTTTTGTATGATCTTACATTCTTATAGGCATCTAACCTGATCTCATCTAACTCACTCAATTCTAGATTGTTCTTTGAACCTACAACCGATAGATCAAGATTCCATTTCTTAAGCATATAGAAGGACCTATGTTCGGAATAGAAAATGACATGCTCTGATGTTGACTAGTCTATAGGGTGTGGTGCCCAATGGGGGTCTTCAAAATGGTTATATATGCCCATAAGACGTCATTGAGATGCATAATCCAATTGGTGCAAGTGTTATATACAATCTTCTCCAGAATCATTTTCACTTGCTATTGGTGATCTCAACTTGACCCTAAGTCTAGGGATGGTAGGGATTTCCTACCCAGTGTGAGACCCATACTTCTTCAACAAAGCACAAAGTTGGCAGTTCATTAAGTAAAAAACCCCATCAATTGTTATCATCCATATCACTCCAAATCTAAAAAATATGTTATTTTTAGCAAACTTGCAAACAACTTGCACATCATGAGTTTGGGTAGGAACTTCTTCCACCCACTTGGAGAGATAATCAATCGATATCATTATATATAAGTTGGAATTCAAAGAGATAGATGGGACATTAAAATGAATCCCCCATAGATCAAAAACCTAAACTTCATGAAAAATAATGAGGGGCATTTCATGTCTTTTGGATATATTGCATGTGTGTTGACATGCTTCACACCAATTCAGATAGTTATATGCATACTTGATAAGGATGCCAATCAAACCCACTCTTTGAAACTTTGATTGTTGTTTTAGAGTTTTCATGGAGTCCACCAATAGTGAATGAATGACAATGAGCAAGAATACTCTCCACCTCCCACTAGGGATCACAACACCTTAAGATGCCATCCATGAATGATTCAAAAGGATGAGGTTGTCCCAAATGAAATAGTGAGAATGAAAAGAATTTATTCCTCTCTTGGTAGTTCCAATCATCTAGAATCACCCATGTTGCTAAATATTTCATGATGTTATAAAACCAAGGGTCTCTAATTTTAATTGTCAACAATTTCTCCACTAAATTTTCTCTTGAATCGGTACCTCTAACCCACTCTCATCAACATTTTATATGCTAGTCTTATCCCTATATCTTATGTTGAATTCTTGTGAGGTAATATACAATGAATCAGATTGGGTATGGTTTCCTTTTTATTCATAAAGAATTTTATCACAGCATGACATGTCCATACAATTACTTTAGCCCCAATTAAGTATTGTCGAAATTTTGTCAAAATCAAACACAACAGCTAAAAGTTCTTTTTTCGGTGAGGTGCAATTTAATTAGCCATTATTTAGTATGCAAGAAGAGTATTAGATAATCAAAAAAATCTTTCCACTATCCCAAAAATGCTCCTACTACAAAATTGGATACATCACATATGAGATCAAATGGATGGATCCAATCAGGAGCCATTAGTGGTGATGAAATCAATTGTTCCTTCAAGATATTAAAAGCATTCAAGAACTAGTTGTTGAAGTCAAATTCCAAATAATTATCAAGAAGCTCTGAAAGTGGTTTTGTGATCTTAGTAAAATCCTTCATGAATCACCAATAAAATTATTCATGGCCTAAGAATCTCTTCACTTCCTTCACTGATGGTGGTGGAGGAAGTTTGGATATGACTTATATTTCCACTAGGTCTACCTCCATGCCCTTTTTTGACTCTTGTGTCCCAAAATAATGCCCTCATTAACCATCATATAACACTTTTCCTAGTTGAGGACTAAATATATGTCCTCACATATTTTTAAGATCTTATCCAAGTTATCAAAACAATCTAACTCTCTGCATAAAAAAATCATCCATAAACTTCAAGGCAATGTTATGCCATATTAAAAAGATGGCAGGCATGCACCTTTAGAAAGTAGCTTGTGTGTTACAAAGACCAAAGGGCATTCGTCAGTAGGCAAAAGCTTCATAAGGAAAAGTGAAGGTTGACTTCTCTTGATCCTCAGGTTGGCTAAGAATCTAGTTGTAACCCGAATATCCATCAAGAAAACAAAAGTGAGAATGGTCATTGGGCCATTCCAAGATTTGGTCAATGAATGGTAAAGGAAAATGATCTTTTGATGTGATGGCATTCAAATGATTATAATTTATACACACGTGTCATCTAGTAACTTTGTGGTAACTTGATCATCTGTAGTATTAGTGGTAATAGTTAACCCCCCCTCTTAGGTACATCCTGTGTAGGACTTACCCACATGGAATCAGAAATAGCATAAATAATTCCTATGGAAAAAAACTTAATTACCTCATTTTTACTACCTCAGTCATGATAGGGTTAAGTGTTCTTCGGGAATTTGGCACATGTTTTATCCCTCCTCAATGTGGACTTTGTGTCGATGCATAGTTGGAGAGATTCCCTTTATATCTACAATTGACCATCCAAAAACTGCCCAGTGGTTGTTCATCTGAAGTGCTTAATGATGAAGAAATTGTAAATGAAAACTTCTCTTCGGTACAATGAAATATGTAGTTTAGGTGTGGTGGTAAAGGTATTAGTTCAAGATCAGGAGATAGTGATGGTGGTGGGCCCAAGTTTTTGAAGTATTCTGAATAGAAAAGGAGTAATGCCTTCAAAAATGCAGTAAACTCATTCATGAGCTCTTCATGAATAATAATCTCTGTAATATCTATAATATATGAATTCAACAAGAGGGTAGGATAAGAATGTCTTAATGTTTCCACAACTCCTTTGGAAATATTGGTAGACACAACAAAAATCTTCTAGCTCTTCTATACATCTTACAGCTTCAACAAGAGAGATTGTGTATAGTTCCTCCATTCCTTTTACTTGGACACAAACATCTTCAACATGATGCCTAATTTTTGACATGTCTATGAAGGGTTTCCCAAAGTGAAAGGAATTATCAGTATCAATATGTTGCATGGCAAGGCATGCGGCTTACTATCCAACATTTTTGGCTTATCTGGCTACTCTGGAAGTTCAAACTCCATCCTATCAGCTTCAGTCTCAAGAATTATCCTTCCTCTCCTCATCTCTAATGTCACATCCACGTATCCTAGGATGTATAGCCTACGAGTACATGACTCATATTCTTCTTGCATCATCATGTCTACAAAATACTTTGGGAAATAAATCTATCCACCTTAACCAAGACATCTTCACAAATACAATTAGGTCAAACAAAAGATTTATCAGCTAATAGAATAATCATATTGGTCTTCCTATTGTGTGCATGGAAATCCCATCTTCTTGAATGTATTCAATGGCATCAAATTAATGTTGACTCATGAATCTCATCGTGCATCCCAAAATTGAAAACTTCCTATTGAAAAAGGTATACTAAAGCACCATGGATATTATCTCTTCCTTGGTAACTATTTTTGAATCATCATACTTACCTCCTGATGCAGAACCACTACACTAGAATCATATATCCTCCTCTTCTTAGTAATTATGTCCTTAATAATTTTTTCTATAAAAGGGAATTTGTTCAACAACCACTACTTAAGGAAGATTCACATGAAGCTTGTGAAATATGTCTAAGAACTTCTTAAATCATAGATCTCTCTTGGTATTATTAAGGTTGTATAGAGATAGAATTAGCATAGCAATATTCCTGAGATATGGTGGAACATAGCCATTCTTAGGGGATTTTTATACCCCTGTGTTGGACTCAAAATGTCTTCATCTATCACTTCCTCATGTATATGAATGGTAACAGCTATCTCCCCTTCAATTTCTGCCATAGGAGTGCATGTAGTTGACTTAGTCTTCCTTTCCTTATTATGTTATTTTGCTTTTTCCTTATCTATCACCTTCCCATAATGCAGTTTTACCAGCTTGGCTTGTTAGTTATTTTGTTGTATGTTTGTATTTCTTGGGAACCCCTACTGAGTAGGAATCCTAATTATGTTAGTTATTTTGTTGGATGTTTGTATTTCTTGGGAACCCCTATTGAGTAGGAATCCTAAGTCTGGTACTATTATGAGATCTATATTTCCAAACTTCTTATATCCGCAACTTGATTTTTCTTCTCCCTTTTCGCTCAGTTAAGATATAACTCATTTTTTTTCATAAATTTTCCAAATATATCCTCTAACTTCTCGAGCTTGTTTGGACTTTTTATACTATTTTTTTGTGGAATGTCAGGTTGGTGAGGGGGTGTTGTTTCACCTATGAAGGAAACTATTGAAAATTATTGGTATTCTTTCAAGCAAATTGGTTATTCTACCAGAGATATCGATTTCTCCTATTGTTGGAATGAAGCATGTACAAGTAATCTTCTTCCTCACCTCCATATGAGGTGGTAGTCATAGTCCCCAACTTCTTTGTCAATTGATCCATAAGTATTATGAGATCCTTGACTTTTCATGAGTCCATGGCACTCTTGTATGTTGTGTGAGGTTCATGTTCACTACCCCAGGATTGGTTCATGTTCATGTTCATGTTCTTTAATATCACATGACACTTCTTTGACTTATTATTTAGGAAGAAACATGCTCATGCACTCATGGTGTGAGCATATCCCCCTTACACAGGTCATAATAGAAAGCCTTTACATGGACATATAGATCTATTCCATGATGTGGATCTCAGCATGTTCTAGTGGTGTTCTCAATCCTCAGAATAAGATTCATCTACATGTTGTTTAAAACTATGGATTTTGTCCACCCGTTCATTTTTCTAGAAAGTACATTTTGAAGAGCATACCATTCATTTCGTACAAAGTGTCTATAGACTCTAATGATCAATTGAGAAATTGTGCATTTGCTTTGTTCATCAACAAATAATAGAATAGCTTCATATAAATAATTGTGGTTGGTATCCTATATCAATCTTCATCACAAAATAGCTTTCTCTAAAATTGTTGATGTAATGCATTGAATCTTTCTTATTGTGATTGTGGAATGCATGTGATTTAATAAAGGAAACCAAGCATGTATCTATTCTATATCTCCTTTAGTTAATTACTTGTCACCTTTAGGACCTAGTTGCAGTATTGTTGAAGATGCCTTTATTTTCTCCCGTATAGTTTGATTGTTGTATGAAACTAGCACATTGTTTTTGTCTTATTTGAGGTTAAAAACATCTTCTTCTTCTTCAACCTATAGAATTTTTGGGATTAAGACCTTCTTGTCTTTGACCACTAGTGTAACTTATTGTATTGTTTGAGGTGTACTCAGAATCATCCCCTAAAATGGAGTTGAATGTCCCTTCGCTTGTTGCAAAAGCTTTGTATGTTCTAAAAAAGGAAGAGATGGTCTTCGTAGCCATTGGGACGAGTTTGGAAAATAAACTATTAAAAATTAGCAAAATAAATGAAAGCATACAAAGTACTAGTTATTGGATAACAAATATATTTAGCAGTTGTTCTGACTAAAAATAAAATCAACAAAAGTTAAAAAAACCTTGAGTGGTTGGTTCTAGCACTCATAATGCTATAGTTATCATTTCCCAAGCAACGGAGCCAAAAACTTGATACGTGTATATTGTGTGTGTGAATACGCAAGTGTATGTGCTGAGTGGTAAGGGACCTAAAGTCATGCCCAAGTTGTCAAACTCAGTGAGTTGGGAATGCTAAAGACTACTTCAAACAAAATTTGGTCAGCTAGGCCTAAGGAAAAGATTGGTTGATTTTATTAAACTATGAATTGAAAATAAATAAAAGTGGATTAAAAGTAGTTTTAAAACCATGAGAATGAATCTTCAGGATTACAATTTCACTAAAGTGCAATCTATACATGAATCCTCTTCATTTAATATAAATAAACCTTAATTCTATGGATTAGGTGTCTATATCTTGTACTATCTACTCTCACGTGTAGTACACTATTTAACCATATTACTAACCCGCTTTCATAGTGCTAATATTAGAGAGTATATAATTATGATCTCCCTCTCGACAATCAAGCTCACAATTGTTAAACCACTATCACAAAGTGTTATGAATTATGCAGATAATGGATTTACTAATTGTGAATTCCACTTTAGCATTTATTAATAATCTAAATCGTACTCATGATGATCAATAAAGAATATTGAAAATTGAATAAATTACAATTAGAAAAATCTAAAGTAAGGAAATTTATATCTAAATGAAAATTGTCATGCATATATCAACAATGTGCTACTCCCAAGTCCTACAAAAGGGGGGATTAGTCCCGCATGCTCAACATGATAGCACAAGAAGATTTAGAGAATAAGAATTATGTAAGAATTACAAAAACCCCTGAAGATGGATGTTTGGATGATCCCCTTTGAATATGGCCGCAATTAGACAGTGTTTTAGTCATCAAACTGCTCCTTGAAGGTATCGGGATGCTCCTTGCTTCACGTCTCCATGTATCCTTCTTCTCTTTTTTGTTCTCTTGTATAACATGTACTACCACCTTATGGACACCCACTTTTTAACCAAAAATCCAAAATGTCACTTATCTAGTGCATTGTTGGATTTTTGCTGCTTTGAATCACAATTGTCAGAGAAATTTTGGTGGTACCAACTTGGAAGTCGGTGCCACCACCTTGTGCTTTCATTTGACTTGCGTAAGGTTGTATTGGTACCACCCATCTGAGATTCGATGGCATTGAGATTTTATTGAGACTCTCTAATCACTACTACAGAAATGGCTTATAACGTCACTTTTAAAGGTGTCGGTTGTAATAATACATCGACGCCTAAACAATAAAGTGTCAGTTTATAAAATAAACTGACATCAATCTGTGAAGGGTGACCAGACACGGGTATCGCTTTTATTAGGTGTTGGTTACTTAATAACACACCGACGCCAAAAATTAACCGCCAAATCCAAAATTTCCAACGAAAAAAATTACCTCCAAAAATTTAACATATGACGTCGGTCATTACCTAAAAAACCGACGATGAAAGGTTATTCGCGAAATAGAAATTGGGCACATTTTGATCGTCGGTTTTCCATCAATGACCGACACTTATGGTTTTTCCCGCGCTCTTCACGGGAAATTTTTCACACCCTTTGAGCGTCGGATTTTCAAAACAACCGATGATTGTGGTTATTAATCGAGAACCAATTTTTAATCGGCGTATGTAGATAGACGTCAGTTTATTTCTAGTTAAAACCGATGATTATCATTTGGAACAAGTGTCGGTTTGTGTTTTTAACCGACACTATTAGTTTTATGTGTCGTTTGTGTTGAATAACTGACACTGAATGTTAACTTAATATCGCGCGAGCGAGCCCGACTCTTCCCCTTTCTCTCTGTGATTGTAATCGGCTATTAGGGTTTGGCGATTTCGGCGTTCACCTTGCTCGCCGTCGCCGATCTCCTTGCTCACCGACGCCGTTCTAATGCTACTTCCATCGCCGCCGTTCGTGGAGCTCACCGCCTCCGTGGAGCTTGCCTCCGCCGTGGAGCTTGCCGTTTGTGGAGCTCACCGCCGTTTGTGGAGCTTGTCGCCTCCGTAGAGCTCTCCGCCTACGTGGAGCTGCCACCGTCGTTGGTCCTCTCCTCCAGTCGGTCCTCCTCTCGCCAGTGCTAGCATTCCTACTGCCGGAGCCAAAGCCAGTGCCAGTAGCCACCGTGCTAGCAGTCCTACTGCCGGAGCCAAAGCCAGTGCCAGTAGCCAGCGCCAACAGCAGCAGCCAAAACCAGAGCTTGCCATTATCATCACCACTGCTACTACTAGAGGTAAAGCCTCCAATTGACTAGGTTTGCATCCTCAATTCATCCTTAACATATGTTAACAAATAATCCCTATAAACATGTAATGTTTATTTAATAGAATTGATGATTGGCTTGGTTATTAATAATATATGACAAAAATAAAATGCTTAATTTTAACATATATCCTGGATAAACCTTGTATATATGTGTCTTCCCTGGAAACCTTATATTGGATCCCACATGTATATAATATTGTCCACTACAGCAAAATTGCCCAATAGTGGCATTTATTCTAGTGGCTTTTATAAAAAAAAGCCACTATCTTTCTAATATACAAGCATTTTTTATTAAAATGCCTCTAAACCACCTATTATAGAGTTTCTAAAAAGGACATAACATTAAAGGCATTTTTATTTTTAATTAGTGGCAATTTGAAATTGCCATACCAAATTATAAAACTAATTGGTAACACAATTTTTACTTCCCGTGGAGCATCGGCCTATTTTTTGATCCTTGGCTTAACCTATTTTTTAATGTGTGTTGACCTTGGCTTAATCTATTTTTTAAACAAGTAGATGTCAATGATAATTTAGTTAACCAATCCCTATGATTGATCCTAATTCAGTTCAGTATTGTTTTACATTCATACACTATCGTGCTAAAATTTGTAGTGTGCATTTCCAGTTTTAGGTTTGACTTTTTTTATGTTACTAGAGGATAGGACCCAGGCTCCTGTTCATTTTTTTTATTCACTTCAAAATGATTAGAATGTTCCTGGGTCCTTATTATAAGTATGTTCTTTTATCCTTTTAAAAAGTATTTCAAACATAGTGGCATGTACTCATAAAACTAAATATGAGTGTTGATTAAACAAATAGATAATAAGTGTCACCTCATTTTATGAAATACCAAGATACATCAAATTATAGAAAATACTAGTCTGAAAATTTATAACCTCGTTATATGTACTTTCACTTTTTCTGAAAATATATAACATCGTTATATGTACTTACACTTTGTTAATACTAATATTATGCAGTCTCTGTCCACCCACAACAGTCACTATGAATTGGGCCTCTATGTCAATGTTAACGTTCCCTATTGAAGAACAATTAGACATCATACTATATGATCGTTCCTTAAACCAATTGGCCATACCCAAACATTGGTGTTTTCTAAAAGGAAGACACTACAGGCCTGGTGAAGTGACCCTAAATTTTAGCAATTATTCACATGTTATCGAGGTTGAGTATGATTTGGCAGGAAATCTTGTATCAAAATCCGGTTGGTGTGATTGGATTAGAAAGATGCTAGTGGGCCATAGAGACAGGCTTTTTCTCCGTCCAGTTGGCCATAATACCATTAACGTTTGGATAACCAACATCAACTGCGAGACCCCCGATCAACTACGGCGGTATGAGCGCACGGCGAAGGATATCAGCTCGAGTTTGGACGAATCTGATTATGAGGCCCCTGTCAGTTCAGATTTGTCTAAATACAGTGAGGATCTCCGCAACACAGCACAATCATCAAAAAGGCCATGGTAGGTCCAATTAACAAATATAATTGTCAAGACAAAAAAATTGTGTTTACACTTTTTGTCTGAAAGCAATCAATACTCATAGCTACTTTCTTTTCTGAACTTCAAGAGAAGATCGCCACAATGATAAGTCCTCGAAGTTACTGATGCGGGACCATGTTGGTGTAGTATTTAGTTGTCTATCTATCTAGAATTGTCTGTATTAATAGTTATTTTAATTATGCGCATGTTTAGGGGTACACCAACCCCTTTGTTTAGTTATTGTTTAGGGGTACACCCATGTGTGTGGATGTAAAAAGAGATTAATGAATGGAACTGAAAGTTGCTACATGAATGCTTCTAACTGAAGTGTGTGTTCCCATGAATGTTCCAAATTCACATATTCATCCTATCTAACGACACATTCGAAACCAAACAACAAAAAGAAATATGCATATCCTATTATGTTACAAATTACTGATAAATTTCATTATAAATGTTCTTTTATCCTTATTATAACTATGTTAACAAATAATCCCTATAAACATGTAATTTTTATTTAATAGAATTGATGATTGGCTTGGTTATTAATAATATATGACAAAAATAAAATGCTTAATTTTAACATATGATTGTCTAGTATTTTTCAATGATCACTTCCATTACGGTTCAGGAGCTCACCGGCCTTCTGCCTGCCCGTTCGGCTTCCACGTGCACCCATCTGTCTCGCCTCTCTCCCTGCTCTAGAGCAAGATTCCCGACTGGGCTCAAATAGAGATAAACATCCCCAAAAACCCTCTGTCTCACTAATTTTTTATTCCCTGATTTTTTATTCATCACATTATTTAAATTTAGGGCTTTATATTTAAATGCATCTAAACATTCATAAGCTATTAATGTTGATTAATTTAGGAAGCATTGATATGTTGTTATGGCTGTCCACAAATGTTTTTATAAGAAATTATGTGTTGAATGGGGTTGTGAACAAGGAATTGGTGTTGTATTTGTTGGCCTAGAAACCCGTCCAAGATTTACTCATTAGGAGTAAATCTTGGATAGTCCCTAGTTTGGGACTATTCTTGAAAACCTAATCTCACTTAGGATGTAAGTGTATAATGTGTATTGGGTTTTCAAGAAAATTTCGGCAGCATTTCCCCGTTTGTTCTCTAAGTACATATGTACTTGGAGAACAGCGGGGAAATGCTACTGAAATTTTCTTGAAAACCCAATACACATTATACACTTACTAGTGAGATTAGGTGTTTAAGAATGGGATAGGTGGTACACATTTAAGAATGACATCACATGTATAAACCCTAAAGTTTTAACCATAAACTCTAATCTGTTTACCCTAGACCCTAATTTTGTTGTAATATATACTTATTTTCTCTTTGATCATAGAATGGATAGATCATGGATGTCCATTCGCAATCGTTGCACCCCAGAGCTTATTTTTGGTCTTGATCAGTTTGTTAGATTTGTCGAGGAACATAGGAAACAACCTGGAGATAGGTTCTACTGTCCATGTAGGCATTGCGGTAACAACTTGAAAGTCAGTATTGGTGACGATATCAGAAGTCATGTCATGTGCAATGGGATTGTACAAGGCTATATAGAATGGCACTGGCATGGAGAGATTTCAAACCTGAAACTAGTGGATGTCGATAGCAGTGCTTGTGTGGAAGAAGAAATTGCCTCTGATGACGTAGATGTGAATGAACCAGTTCCAGTAGACATCGTTGATGCGATGCTGGATAGTTGTGGGGTACAGCACTCCGATCCACCTCCCATGTTTAAAAACATTGTGCATGATGATGAGATACCATTATACATGGGTTGTAAGTTTACGAGGCTTAGCGCTGTGTTGAGATTGTATAAACTAAAAGCTAACAATCGATGGAGCGACAAAAGCTTCATGTCATTGTTGTCTTTGTTGAAAGAAATTCTTCCTGAAGGAAACGAGCTCCCGATCTCAACATACCAGTTAAAGAAATTGTTGTGCCCAATGGGAATGGAGGCCAAAAAGATACACGCATGCCCGAATGATTGTGTATTATTTCAAAAGGACTATGTGAATTTGAAAGATTGTCTGAAATGTGGTGCGTCAAGGTATAAATTGACGACTTTGGGGAAATCCAAAACTGGTTCTCCCGCCAAGGTGATGTGGTATCTACCTATAATACCATGGTTTCAACGCTTGTTTGCCAATCCTATAGATGCAAAGAATTTGAGGTGGCATGCAGATGTTAAGAAAAATAATGATGGGATCCTACGACATGCGTCTGATTCCCCACAGTGGAAGAAGATTGATCTATTGTACCCTGAATTCGGTGAAGAGGATAGGAATCTAAGACTTGAGCTTTGTACAGATGGGATGAATATGTACGGGACATTGAGCAACCAACATAGCACTTGGCCAGTCATGCTTGTTATATACAATCTTCCTCCCTGGTTGTGTATGAAAAATAAGTATGTTATGTTGTCGTTGTTGATATCGGGCCCTAAACAACCTGGAAATGATATCGATGTTTATCTTGAACCTCTGATTGATGACTTAAAGAAACTCTGGGGTGAAGGTGTGATGACCTATGATGCTTCACGAAGAGAGAAATTTTGTTTGCACGCTATGTTGTTTTGCACTGTGAATGACTTTCCAGCATATGGGAATTTGTATGGATATAGTGTCAAAGGATCTAAAGCGTGTCCTATATGTGAAGCGAACACTGATTCAATACGACTAAAACACGGCGGAAAGACTGTATATCTTGCTCATCAAAGGTTTCTTCTAAAATTTCATTTGTATCGTAGATTGTGCAAAGCATTCTATGGACGGAATGAGGAACGTAGTGCACCTAAACCTATATCAGGGGAGGATGTTTATGAAAGAGTGAAAGACATTGCCAATGAATTTGGTAAGAGATCACAATATATGATGGCCACAAGGAGTGACAAGTCTTTATTCAAGAAGAAGTCGATATTTTGGGATCTTCCTTATTGGAGTTCTTTGACAGTCAGGCATTGTATCGATGTCATGCAGGTTGAGAAAAATGTATGTGATAGCATCATCGGTACTCTGTTGAATATACCAGGTAAGACTAAAGATGGGATAAAATCCAGAATGGACCTACGTGAAATGGGAATAAGGTCAGAATTAACAGAATTATGTGAAATGGGTAATAAAAGAACATACTTACCTCCCGCTTGTTACACGTTGTCTAGAAAGGAGAAGAAAGCATTTTGTGAATGCTTGGTAAATGTTAAGGTGCCACAGGGTTACGCATCCAACATTCGTACATTGGTATCAATGAAAGATCTGAAGTTGATAGGTCTTAAATCTCCTGATTGTCACATTCTAATGCAAAAAATATTGCCTGTGGCAATTAGATCTGTATTGCCGAAGCATGTAAGGTTTGCAATCACCAGACTTTGTTTCTTTTTCAACAGTCTGTGCAGCAAAGTTATTGACCCTGATACTCTCGATATTTTGCAAAGAGAAGTGGTTGTTACCCTATGTCAGCTTGAGATGTATTTTCCTCCGTCGTTCTTTGATATCATGGTACATCTTGTTGTCCACTTGACTAGGGAAGTGAAAATGTTGGGACCAGTTTTCTTGCATTGGATGTATCCCTTTGAACGATACATGAGTGTTTTTAAAGGTGATGTTCGAAACTGTTATCATCCTGAAGGGAGTATTATTGAGGGTTATGTGGCGAGAGAGGTTATGGATTTTTGCAATGACTTTCTGAGTGGTAATGACGCTCCCGTGAATGACAAGAATATTGAGGAGCATTTTGGCAAAGGAGTTTTGGGAGCACGGGTGAAAGTAATCAGTCGTGAGTAGTTGGAGCAAGGTCACTTGTATATTTTACACAACATCGATGAAGTGAGTGTTTATATCGAGGAACATACCAATTTCATCAAGAGACAATATCCTCGATCCAATTCAATGTGGCTTGCTAGAGAGCATAACAAGACATTTATTAAGTGGTTTGAAGATAAAGTCTTACATCAACTATCTCAAACACCAGATAATGTTACTGAAACTATCAAATGCCTCGCCTTTAAACCAAAATTGAATGTTATGTCTTATGAAGGGTTTGACATAAATGGTTTCTCATATTACACAAAGCGTCAAGATGATAAGAGTGTCATCCAAAATAGTGGGGTCACCCTTCAAGCGTCTTCATTGTTTTTTGCAAGTGCAAAGGATAAAAGTCTATGTGAAGCTAAAATGTCATATTACGGTGTCATTGAAGACATATGGGAGTTTGACTATGTAGATTTCAGAATTCCGCTCTTTAAATGTAATTGGGTTGACAACAACAAAGGAGTTATAGTGGATGAATTGGGTTTCACGTTAGTGAACTTTGAAAAGATTGGCGAGAAGGGTGAACCATTCATATTGGCATCACAGGCAAAACAAGTATTTTATATCGATGATCCTGCAAATGATAAATGGTCGGTTGTTCTTCATAGTAAAAGACAGTTCATTGAAGATCATAAAGATGAAGAAGAGTACTATGATAAGTATGATGACTCCAATCCATTCTCAGTTGGGTTGCCAACACCACCAAACATTGAAGCTGGGGATCACAATAACTTGTATGTTCACGGGGATCATAATGAAGGATTGTTAATTGATAAAAGATCACAATATTAGAGGCATGGATGTTTATATTTTTATTATGTTCCCATGATGACCGTGTTGATGATCACTGTGAGGGTGAGGACGTGCTTGCACCGCCTGACAATGTAAGTTTTAAGAATATATCCCTGAGGTTTCTATCTATATGTTCATTTATAATTATATTATGTAAGTGTGTTTTTTTTTCAAATTTTTAGGATACTAGTTAATAGCAATTCTATTTAATTTGTAGGTGTTCACCAAAGACTACAGGCTATGCAGGATGGCCATGACATAGCTATGAAGGCCATCGACATTGGTTTGTAAATCCAAAGCGCAACAGTCGGAGAGAAAGCAAGCACCCCACACTAAGGTTATATAGATATATAGTGGGACTAAGGTGATGATCCCACCTGCTAAAATAGGTTACCGACAACTACATGTTACGACTGGGAGGTCGTGATTCAGCAACCGTATGCATTAGCAGGAGGACAAACAGATTTCACCATGAGTTAACATTGAAGAAGGTCTACTAACCTACACTGAGCTAAACAAGTTTATCAGTATACTGATAAACTTGTTTAGCTCAGTGTAGGTTAGTAGACCTTCTTCAATGTTAACTTGTGGTGAAATCTAATACTGATAAACTTGTTTAGCTCACTGTAGGTTAGTAGACCTTCTTCAATGTTAACTCGTGGTGAAATCTGTTTGTCCTCCTGCTAATGCATATGGTTGCTGAATCACGACCTCCCAGTCGTAACATGTAGTTGTCGGTAACCTGTTTTAGTAGGTGGGATCGTCACCTTAGTCCCACTATATATATGTACTAAGCTATAGTGTTGTATGTAAATTCGACACTACTGTTATTATGCACTATATATGTGTTAGTCTGTCATGTTGTTATATGAATCTAAAACACTTGTGCGTGCTGCACTTTATGCATTGTATCTGTATCATGCTTCCCTTCATTGTGTCTTCTTTTGATGTTTCATGGCTCTTTGAATATATTATTTTGTTGACAATGATGACAATGTGAATGAATTTTTATGAATTGTGTGTGAAAATCATCAATACATGAATGTTTCTACATGTGTCTGAATGTGAAAATAGATGAAATAAATGGAACTGTAGGTTACTACTGGTTTCTACATGCGTGTGATGAAAAAAATATGAATTAAATGTTCTTATACATGAGTGTGAATCACATATATATAATATTGTCCATCATGTTAATTTTGCAGGTTTGTGGCATGTTGTTGGCTGATATCAATGGATGTCGTAATACCTGCAGTTCATAACTAAACTGTAGGTTTTTCATCCTGTGACTAGCCACAGCAGGTCTGCAGACTGACAGGAAAAAATAAATAAAAACATCAGCATCAGTTATTTGAAAAGAATCGACGATATATGGTTACAATGTCAGTTTCCATACTAGTAACCGATGTCAATTTCCCTAGAGGCCAGACAACATGGCCGTGCTGGCCAGCACGGCCGTGGCAGTGGACCAGACATAAAATAGGCATCGGATATTTGTATAAAACTGACAACATAGGATAACAATGTCGATTGCCCTACTAGTAACTGACGTCGATTTACCTAGAGGCCAGACAACACGGCCGTGGCAGCGGGTGAGATGGCGTCGATTATCACTAAGAAATCGACGATGATAGTGCCCCATATGGCGCCCTTTCTGTGGCGCGAAGGTATGTGGCATCGGTTTCGAACCTAATAATCGACGCCTATACCCCCTGCTAGCGCATTTTCGGTGGCGCGTGAAGGGTTTTGGCGTCGGTTTGAGAACCGACGTGTAACAGTTTGAGAACAGACGCGTAACGGTTGGGCTTTTAGCGGCACCCACATAGGTGTCGCTTAAGAACCGACACTAAAGGCCTTAAAAAACCGACACTAAAGGCCAGTTATGTACTAGTGAATCCATATTTTTGGGACCATTGAGTTGGATGTGGGTGGTATCAACTCCATGTCTTGGTGGTACCAAGGTGTGTCTCAGTGCTACCAAGATGACTCTATGAATTTCCTCTTCTCTAGTGCATGCCAGTGGTAGCAATGTTGATTTTATTGGTACTGACTTCATCAAAGCATGCTCCTTAATCTACAATGAAACCATCAATGCATTGGGATTTTATAAAACATTATAATTTTGGGCCAAATGCATTTAAGGAGAGAAATAGATGTATAAGAGTTTCATAGGATACTTTGGGCATACAATACATGAAAACATATAATTAATAGAGATTTATCCACAAAAACTCACCTAAAGTATCCTACTAAATAACAATACATATATGTGCATCAGGAGCAAAACTTGAAGGTCAAGGCTTCCTCATATGATTTTGTGGCCTCTAGGGCCCTTAGGTTATTTACAATCATATACTAAGAAAATGGGATTTGTATTATGGAATTTATTTTTGACACTTCTTTGGATTGTGTTTTCATGGATTTGAACTTCAAAAAATGATGTTTTACTAACAAGAAACATCATTCCCCCTAAAGGTAAACATGTGTTGGTGAGTGCCCTTTGTTAATGAGGATGCAGAAGTTAAGTTTGATGTAATCATTAGACATTAAGTAGTATTTGGGTGTCAGCAATATGGTCATTCTCAAGATTTTTCCCTTGATATTCCTACGGATGGGTTAGTCCTGCATATGTCACCATTGGAGAATCACACTATCTTTTGGTATTACCTTATGATTTGTTTGTTTCCAATGGACAAGTATGTATAGTCGCCTCAAAGCATGCTTGGACACTTTTGTGGAGCAAGTGGTTCATTGTAGAGATCTCATAGGTTTCAATTACAAGCATGATTTTATTTGAAGTGATGTATGGTGTGCTCAGAAAATTGAAAGTTACGGCTAAGAAATGGTCACTTGTAGACTGTATGACTGATTTGTAAGAGGGGAGATAGACATTTGGGCCACTTGATGTCTTGCTTTTCTAATGGGTTGGGGGAAGTATGTGTACATTTATATAAGAGGGGTAGATGATTGGTGGACTTGAGGAGTGGGGATTTTATTGTGGGATAAGTTATCCTCAGAGTTGTCTCAACTAAGATGGTCAAGCATGACAAAGTGTGTATTGGAAATAAGCATATTTTTATGCCTTTTGAATTTGATACTATTAGATCTTTAAAACTGCAATTTGTGAAGATTCTAAAGGGTCTAAAAGGTTTTGCAATTACATTATGCAGCCAAATCTATAAATATAATGATTCGGCAGTTTAGTTTTTTCATCCAAATAAGACAAATGGCTTAGCTTGTTGCATGTCTATCTTCCTTCTTCATTTTATATTTCTAGACTATAGTTGCATTTTGATTTAAATACATAGACATCGAGTTTGAAAATCATTATGAAAAGTAAAATATCTCATGTATAAAAATAACAATATAAAAAAATTAGCCAAAGCCAAAACATTATGAAAAGTAAAATATATGTGCATGTCTATCTTCCTTCTTCATTTTATATTGAAACACAATCTAGTTACAATATAAAAAAATTAGCCAAAGCCAAAACATTATGAAAAGTAAAATATCTCATGTTTAGAAATGAATACAACTATAAAGTTTAAGCAAATATGAAATCATAACTTAAGGATAAAATTTCAGTAAGAAAAGTGAAAATATATGGAATTAATGAAGGCATGTGAGAGGAATAAAATATATTGTTGCCAATCCTTATCTCCCAGTCCTTAGGAAAAGGAAAAAGATATAGAAGTAAGGAATGATGCCGCTACTATGAGCATTTTCAACTTTCTTATGCCCCAGTCTTTGCCTTGGGACATTTTCCTTTTCTTCGTTGCTTATGTCATCTCCAGTTGTCTACTATTATTAACAACAGATGAGTAGTATCAGTAAAATGGTCATGAAATTAAGTGTGTTCCAAGACTTAATCCCAAAATTATATCAAGATACATGATACATCCATTGTTTGTTCATTGCTTCCTTCTAATTTCTGTTGTTAGATTGTTTTTGCAAGAAATGGCCTTGTGTATTTCGAGCTAAGCTAGAATGAGGCCTAAATTGGCTAAATGCTACTCTCTCTAAGCATTTGTTGTTGCCTCTATTTTTCTTTAATCATACGTACCATGGGCAATCCAGTTAGATGCCTGATTGATCTTGTTTGGGGGCATATGTGTGCTTGTTTACAAATAAAATTAGTGCCTCAATTCTTCTACATCCATTCACACTGGTCTGGCTTCTATTTTATGAAAGTTTGATTGTTGACCATGGTTAGACTGTGAAGATATAAGAGTGATCCAGTTTAGGGATTCTAAAAGGGTGTGTTGTTGCTTTGATCAAACCATGAAATAGAAGTTTGGTCTGCCTAAAAGCATTTGCATGTAGGTGCTAAAGTGGCCTGCTTACATAGGTTCTAAATCTACAAGACCAGATCATCTATCCATCACTAAGGAGTTTACTGCTTGTACTTACTTTTACGGCTCATTCAAGCACAGAAGTTGGGCTGAATACACGTAGCAACTCATAATTTGTTTGGAACCTTTGATCATATCATGTCCACCTGCCATATAAAGTATGACAATTTTTCGGGGACAAGTAACTTTTTAATGAAATGAATTTTTGCCCATTTGATAATAAAATCAATGCCCAAGGATGAAGTCCTCAAAGTAGCATGTTAATACAAACTCAAGTTGATAAACCAATGTCGCGTCATCATTGAACTTTGTTTGATTTCAATAAAATATCATATTAAACTTCATTACAATCAAAAGAAATGATTGCATCTTCTTATGAGATTACATTTTATTTGAATCTAACCTGAGACTCACCTCAATTTGGAAAATTCAAGATAATTGAATAGAATCTAAACTTTAACTCTAGATAATTGACAATGCAAGATGAAAATTAGTTGAAATCACGCAAGTTATCCTACCACATCAATCTAGGAAAATTAGTGGGCTTGCTTGTGAGGATAGCTCACACCCCAACAGATGAGCCTAGGTGAACATTTGAGACCTCTCTGGAGTTTGTACAATTGTGGTGTTGTATGTATGAGAATGTTCATCAACTACACATATTTCTTTTATTTTATATTTTTCATATTCATTGACTATACATATTGTTATCTATGATTGGTTACACTAAATGTTTGCTACTTCTAGTTACCTTGTTTTATCATGTTTATAACGCTCCTAACCATATAGTTGTTTTATCTTTCAAATTATGTATTTTGTCTATTGCATTGGTTGGGTGACTCGTTATTACATCTTTTTTATAGATCTTTTTTATGTAGAAGTTGATTGCATGTTATGTTTAATTTTCTTAAATATAATATGTATTTATCTAGTTATATTAACCATTTTATGTTCTTTTTTGCTGTAAATATATGCTCGGATATATGCAAAGGTTGATTCTAATGCAAGTAGTTGAGCCTTATAGTGAGGCTAGTAGGATCCTACTATAGAGCATGGATAGCCTTCCCTTTCTTCTTGATCTTATTATTTGTATTTTATTTCCTTGTTTGATATTGATGGACAATGTGTTAATATACACATTACTTTTAATGTACTCTCATGTGTTCTATGGGCAGTTTCATCATATAAGTTGTTGCATGATTTTTTCTATCTTCTATTGACACATGTTCTTGCTCTTAGTGATTTATTAGAGTGTGTAGATAGCATCCAAGTAATGTTATATAATTGCATATCTGACATCTTTAATGTCAAAATGGTTAATAGGGTAACTAAGAAAATTTGATATATTTAATAAAAATAAGGTTTCACTTCCTATGGGATCCCAAAGATATCTATCATAAGTTTAGTGTAATTTTATTTGTGCACAATGAATTCAAAGATGGCCTAATTTTCTTAGGAGTGGTACCAATAGTAAGCACATGGTAATGTCTCCTTGAGTAGTAACTTATGCTAATTTCGTTCTGGCTAGTTACGTGATTTCTTGCATCTTGTTTATTACTTCAACAACTCTCACATGTCCTTCTAAAGCGTGAGGTCAATATGCATTTTGGGTTGGTTGTTGACAAATAGGGTGAAGTGAGGCAATCGGTGACCACTTGTATATAAGATGGCTCTAATGCAACCTAACATAATTCTTTAGGTAACTTTGGTTTATCTACATGTAACTTTGGTCTAATTGAAGTGAAAATATCTTACCTTTTGGTGTTGAGTGTGAGCGGAATGTCTATGAAGGGCCATGAGATTGGTTAATGTTTTGAAATTGGGGGTTCCACTCATACCTTACAAACTTAAACATGAGTTCTTGTGGATCACACATGAACCCCCCCCCCCCACTTCAAGGACACCTTACTCAAATAAGGAAGACAGCATCCATCATGCTACCTTACATTTTTTAGACCTCCTCAACAAAAATCACCCCACCCAACCATCTCAGCACTTCTCTTTCAGATAGCTAATTTTTACAACCTAATAATCAATCCTTCAATCCTTACATCACCCTTCATTGATAATGAAATCAATATATCTATATCACATATAAGTCTGGGCAAATCCATGTGTCTAGATGGATTTTCTAGCTCCTCAAATAGGTATTCAAATAAATCCATGACATGATTCATGCTACCCCCTTTTATGGAGAACCATTAGAAGATGCTACTCACCTAACCTTGATTCCCAAGACAACAAAAAAAACCATCCCACCCTTATCCAAAACTACTAACTAATTAGCCTTTTAGATTGTAACTATGAATTTCTATCTAAAATTATGAGTCGCGGACTTACTTTGCATCTTCATGACATTATCTCACATGAACCATCAAATTATATCAAAGAATGGAAATCCAAGATGCCAATCTCCTAGCCAATGAATTAATCCATTGCCATCAACAGAAAAAATAACCTTTTGTAATTTTTAGAATTGACTTTGAGAAAGCCTTTGATCACAAAAAATGGCCTTTATTATGGCATTTGATGGTTGCACAAGGTTTTTCTACAATCTGGATTCAGTGGATCAAAGCTTGTGTCACTATAGCCTCTTTCTTTACCCTTCGTAGTGGATCTCCGTAGGGATTCTTATACAACTCTAGTGGTCTTTGTTAAGGAAATGCACCATCACACAACCTCTTTCTCTTCATTACATAATGTCTCAAGAGAATGCTCATCCTAGTGGCAGAATGCAACATCCTTGAACCACCATTTTGATCACCTTAAAATCCATTCACTTTGTTAATGGTACCTTGATCTTACTCAAATTAACAACCCAAAATTTCATCAACATCAAAAGGATTTTAGCAATTTTTAATTGGCATCTGGTCTTAAGATCAATAATCCAAATTTAAACTTGTAATCCATCATATTACTCAAATTTGGAGTGGTACTATGTTTACTTTCTAACTTTAAGTGAGACCATCTCCCCACTGAATATCTAGGTCTGCCCCTTTCTCCACACATCCTTCCCTCTAAAACATGGTCACCCAATATTGATGCTTTTACAAAACAAACTCAATTGTTGGGCTAGCTCATCCCTCTTCCTTGTGGGTCTGGTCACCCTTACTAACGTTGTTCTCTATCACCTTCCAACTTATTTTCTCACCTATATTCATTTCCCTAACAACATCCTTCTCACTCTTGATAAACTCAGGAGAGACTTGATTAGGAACTATAAATATATTCATGTTATAGCATGGGATACTATATGTCTTCCTAACACCCAAGGGGTTCGGGAATTAGAAATATTCATACTTCTATCCATTGCTTTGCTATGAAAAAAAACTACAATCAATTACTACCCTCCACACCTTACCCTGGTGCATTCTTGTAAAGAAAATATTACCAATGTTCACCCCTGGGAACTGTTCCTTAATTATAAAATATATCCTATTTGGATACTCATATCCAGCCTCGATGAACTCCTTAAATAGATCATTGTTATCCCTATCAATGATATATACCCTCTTAAATTTTGGTCAGATAACTAGTTTTATGGCACAAACCTCTTCGCCTTCCTTGCACCAAATACCCCAATCCACCCCCAACATCACCCTCCAAAAAGTCACAAAATACATAAATTCCAACAAATCCAATGCTTTAACTAGACTTATACAACCATCGCTACCTTATATGTTATCTGAGAAAGACAAAAAAATCTCATCTCCAAACCATGTAGTCTTTCACCTTTTGTCAAGATGACCTCACTGAGACTTTTGGGGCATGTCTTGGAAGCTTTCCTACCCCCCAGATGACCACTTCACCAATGGTCTTTATTTTTAGTTTACATCAACTATGATCATATAAGCATTACTATTTTCTACGATTCAGAAAGGTCTTTTGGAACTCAAACTCCGAATCAAGCATCTGGATTTGATTAAATGGCAGCACCCAGATCTCAGAAACAAAAAATTGAATCTGGCCTTTGGAAGGGATTCCCAAGCAGGGGAGGGTAGAAGATGATGGTGTGCGGTTTTCATCAAAACAAATGACGGAACACTAGACCTGTCTTTCAAGACATGGATCTCAGCAACTGATTATGAAGAGGCGGGTACCCAGGCGGTGATTGTGGCCCTAAAGATTTGTGATGATGAGCTCATAGACGTCAACACCATGGAGATAGATGATCCCTATTTAGAGGCAAAAATTAAAGAGGAGGTCTGACACCACTAGAAATTTGATCAGCACTTTCGGGTGATTCAGACGCACATTGAGGCGCGATCAATTCTGATTTGCCACACCCCCCCCCCTGAAGCAAATGTTGCTACAAGGGAGTTGGGTAGATGGCGAAGGATGGACATGGAGGTCCTAGTTGTGTGGCATCCAGGCGGGCTACTGAGGAAGGTGAGAGGACTTCTATACCTTGACAAGATGGAAGTCCCCTATATCAAAGCATCCTGGACAGATACGGTCTTGATTGATAAAGGATATGTTAGAATTGTCCCACACCGCTGAGCTCTGGGAAAAGTCATGGGCACACAAAAGTGGCTGCACTTGAGGGGGGGTGTTAGAATTGTCCCACACCGCTGAGCTCTGGGAAAGGTCATGGGCTTATAAGGTGTGTGGTCCCTTCACCCATTGCCAATTAGTTTTGGATTGAATACCACACATTCTAATAGGATAGATAGATAGGATAGAGATATACATGCCCTTTGATGTTTTTTATTCTCTACTGGACTGATAAGTGTACAGAAATCCTTTTTTTTATGAGTTGGCTTGAGCGGGAGTCAGGATGAATGAGAACTCCTGGGTTATATATATATATATATATATATATATATATATATATATATATATATATATATATATATATAAGCATTTCTGTGGTGTTGCCTTTATTCTTTTATATCAACGAATGAACATTATCAGAAAATGTAGCATGTGGGTTTTACGCTTTTAGGTTTGAACATGGACATGAATTATTCTTTGAATAGACTTTTAGAAGGTATATTTCTTGGTTCGATGAACTGTTCACCCATATGTAGTTGGAGACCGTAAACTTATTCCCTAACATTTTGAATAGACTTTTAGTTCTTCATTTTTATAAAATGTTGCTTTAATCTGGACTGGTGCGGAAAAACACAGCAGATATTGCTACCCAGATCTTTGAGATTATGAAGATAATTTTGCTTGTCCAACTGCTCAATAAGTCTATGATATATAATGTTCATGACTCGAGTTTCTTGGATGAATATAAAACTTCTAGTTACAAAGTGTAAATCTTGAAAGCGTAGTTTCTAGTGTAGATTTTCCAAGCGTTCTCTGAGTTAAATTTGTAGCATGTGAGGCTTTTTTTATACCAACGACACATCTATATTTATAACTTTTAGTAAAGTACAAAGAGTAAATTACAGGAATGTCTTAACAGAAGTATGGGCAACAAATTGATCTGTCAACCCTTTCTAAATGGCGAAACTTATGGATCTAAAAATAAAGTTATTGGATGAAGATGCAGAAAGCATAAGATTTCTATTTAGAATATTTTGAAGGTGTCAAAGAAGAGAACTGCATCATCAGCAATCACCCCAAAGCTATCAAAAGTGAATAGTAGAAAATGCTGGTGATTTGCTTCACAAGTTGCTATGTATTTGTAGACCTTTTGTGCCGCAATGTTAAAGGTTGTCTGACCTGCTTTAATGCTATTTGAAAGGGTTCCTGTTAGGGGAGAAACTCCAGTGAGATCCACACATGTGTGTTTGCCATATGTCCAATCAAATAATAAGATAGCAACAGGAGAGCATGGAGACATCAACACGTGTCCCAAGGAAGGCCACAGGAGCTTCCTTCAGTACTTTTATCTAAGCGCGAGAGACAAGATTAAATAGGACGAATAATATTATGACGGAACTTAAATCCAGATCGTGAACGACAATAGAGAGCATTACCAAAGGCATCGAGATTTGGAGTGAAGTTTGTTAGCGTATGCGTAATTAGATCTCAATGTCTATGTACGAATCTAGTGTATATGAATTTCATACTTGTTAGCTCACAACGTAATCCATGATTCATATGATCAGTATGCATCCGTAATATAATAACAAAACTTAGATACTTTCAGAACCGGCCTT
This sequence comes from Alisma plantago-aquatica, assembly GCA_963693085.1. Classification (NCBI taxonomy): domain Eukaryota; kingdom Viridiplantae; phylum Streptophyta; class Magnoliopsida; order Alismatales; family Alismataceae; genus Alisma; species Alisma plantago-aquatica. The sequence goes on from OY856412.1 coordinate 1,427,550,502, forward strand.
TGTTTTCAACAATATCATGGGATACAGCAAAATGTCTTATCGACTTGGGATATATAGGTTGGGCCAGGTAAGAACCGGGTCAAGTCGGGTGAGGTCCAAGTCAGGTGAGGTCCCTTTTTGCGTAACCCCTGCGATTCCACTTTGGGTCGGTCTTAGGCGTACTGAATACAGGTTGAGAGAAAACCCGACTATTGACATGCCTAGGACTCTTCTGCGTGGGCATCTGAAACAGCCTTTTCTAGAACTCACAAGCGAATATGGAAGCCCATGAAACAATACACATCCAAAAGGGGGTATCGGTAGAGTTATAAACGGATTCAATACGGGTATTTGAATTTGAAGAAAAAAAATCAACCTGAGAAGTGAGAAAAGTGACTAATAGTCAAATCCACTGTAAACTTTCTGATTTTGATCTTTATTTAGATTATTGAATGAAGAGCATTGACATCGGAAAAACGCCAAAGAACATAGGTCCAATATCGAATCTGATATCCGATGGACATCATATGATAATATCTGGATATAATCTGAATGCATAATATCTAAATTCGAATAAATATCCAATCTAAACCAAAAAATATATATTAATATTAACAAATATATTATACATAGCAATATGATATTACATTAATTATGTGTGATAAAATATTAATATTTTATATTTTATATATAAATAATATATTTTTAATTTTATTTATATATATATATATATATAATTGTCAAAATTGAATTTCTCTGCAACAGATATAGCTATATTGGATATTCGAGTCAAAAATTTTGGATCGTAAATCCAATCTGAATTCTACGAATGTCGGGTTTTTTTTCAAAATTTTGAACTCAAATTCGAATCAAATGTATGGACATACATTCCAGATATATATCTAAGGTATAGGGGTGAGCAGAATTTGGTTAATAACCGATTAACCGAATGGTTAATTTTGAATGGTTAATTTTTTTTAGACTATTTGGTTAATTCGGTTAATTTGGTTAATTTAATTCGGTTAATCGGTTAAATGGTTAATTTCATGGTTAAAGATATTTTTGGTATGGTTAACTAAATTAACCGAATAGTTATAATTTATTCTTAAATAATATCCTACACACGTATATATACATATATAGTTGTACATTTATTTCAAAAAACTTCCCCATATACATAGTAATCAAGTTTTCACGATCCATACAACATTATATTTCCAGAAATACCACTATAATATAACAATTGTTCAAAATTCAATGAGTATTTCAAATAACATTATTACATATGTGTTATTTGGTTAATCAAATTAACCGACCGAATTAACCGTTAACCGATTGGACAATAACTGAATTAACCGACGCAATTCGGTTAGGTTAATGGTTAAAATCTCAAATCACAAATTAACCATTTAACCGAACCGAATTAACCGTAACCGACCGAATTAACCGAATGCTCACCCCTACTAAGGTATACGTATCCTTCTTAGAGAAATTGATATTGGCGAGGCAGAATGTTTTGCAATCAACGTTAAGAGGAAACATAAATGAATAAGACAATTGGTCTATATAACCAAAGATGATAGACAGTGTCGGTCGGAATAGAATCTGAACACGAAATCAGAGGCAAAAGATATATAGTTTTTACACCAGCAGTCCTTCCCATGAGACAGAGTGCTGATGTCCATCTTATACAGTTTTTGACAACACGGTTATGAGCGGCAGAGCAATTCTTCCCAGTCACAGGTAGCACCTGGGCAACCTTGGGTAGGGTTACAGGGTACATACGCTGGCACCAAGGACAAACGGAACCGCAGGAATTTCCCGTGTTTCGTGCCCTGCAGCGATACAGAGGAATTGCTCGTTCCGGTTTTTCTACAACACGAAACTCTTTGGTGGCAAGACTGCGTTAGGTAGTCTTCTAAAAATTCAATCACTGAACCGAACAGAGCTATCTACTCGGTACCGTCTACCCCAAGCAATAGTAGAATTGCCTATATAATTACTGGCAATTACAAGAATACTTTGAGGCCTAGTTTGGATGGCTACGTTTGGATTTCAGAAAATTATATGTAAAAGGCTAGCACTGCCACATTGCACTGACTGAAAACACTATCACATGTTACAAGTGTGAGATGGTGGCAGCTTCCGTGAGTTTTATATCACACCAAAACTGGGTGGAATGGAAATTACAAGCTCACCCAACTATTTCTACTTTGGATAGTGTTCTAGTGGCATGTCTGCCGTAGACCAATTGTAGAAATGGCAAATGCATTTTCTGAGAGTTAGACGTGCGTAACTAAATTAGTCTTGGAATACAGGGGAAAAAAAACATGTATGGAAATTTGTTCTTTTTGAGTTAGAAGAGACATTAATTTGATACTTTTTCAAACATGTGCCAGATGTCGGGTCACTTCAAAGGAATGCAAATGCAATGCAACAGAAGATTTCAAACCGAGGTCTCTCTGAAAGGATAAACTGAGTCGAACTGTCTGCGCTACACTGGCCAAACAAAATATATAGAAACTTGAATTATATTAACCACTACAGAAATAGACATACATGTTGCTACCATGTATGTGTGTTTAACTTATATTTTTTTTAATTTTAGAAAGAAAAATGGCTTGTCACTTTACAATCAGAAGACTTTGGTGTCAACAGTACCGCGTATAGTTGGCTTCGTTAGAATAGTTGGTTTTTTATATCTCTTTATTTTTTTATGAAGAGGAGGTTGACCTATCACACTTGTGAATGACATAATATAGTAGTTACTTTTAGTCCCTGTTTATGGTCTCCATTTAGCTTAATCCATGCCTTCGCTACAACCAATGATAAGCTTTATCGGCCAAGCTAACTTTTAATACCTGCTAGAATAGTTTGCTAGGTAAATGATTCAATTTAAAAATGTTCTAGTTCAGTGGATTGGTTGATTTTGATATTAGATTGGAGTCAAACATGACACATTATTTAGTATTTGGCAATATTCTTCTTTTTATAACCCAAGAGACATCATGTATATTAAGATTCATATGGGTTTTTATTTTGAGTCATTCCAAATCAACATGTTTTTGCTAGACTCTAAATTTACAGAAGATAGATTTTCAGTTCAAAGTCTTTAACATTAACTTGACCCGTAAATATTTTTGATCTATAGGGCTGACCCGTATATCTACAAACTAAAAATACAATTTAAAAAAAAAATATTTTGTCTAACTTTTGAGAATAATAAAGTATGATCAATGGCTTCAATCTAAACAAACTAAACATCCTATTAAAAATAGATATAAAAATTAATATAATTTATACAAAGGTTTTAAAAACAAATTTATAAAAATAGCATAATAGATCATATTAAAATTATATATAATGAAAAAAACATTGATCTAACATTAATACAAAATATGTAGAATTGTTAGAAATAAATAGATTAAGAACTTATTAGTAATTTAATAAGTTATTGAGTGTAATACATTTTAGCTTTTATTTTTCTTTTCTAATACGTAATTGTCACTGTTAGGTCAATTGGCTCAACTCGGGTCTAAAGTCTAAACCAAACCCGATTCTAAATAATTTTGGATTTCAAGTTCGGGTCAAATTTGAATCGGGTCAAGAAAAAATAGAGTAATCCACTTAAACAATTTGGGTTGAGCCCATAGGGCCAAGTCTGATTTTATCAAACCTAGAATATAGCTTAACTAAAATAAAATGTAGTGCAGTCCATCCAAAAAGACAACTGTGAAATAGGGATCAAAACAGGGTCCCCCCCACACACACACAAATTGGGTTGTCCAATCGAGAAGGTGAGTAGCAGTCTAAAAAGCATCTAAATATCAAAGTTTGGTACAATCCATTGCAACTTAAAGAACTAAGTAGTTTATATAATATAATCCAAATATGAATAAAGAGGCGATGAGAACTTGATATACAAACATTACTCCCTTCTGTAATGAATAAATCATATCCATAAACCACCTACTGACAAATTTGGGTACAATTCATCGCTAACTCTACAAAATGATTGTCTATAAAGAAAGTTTATTAAGATCTCGTGAACGAAATAAGAAAGATGAAGGAAATGGGTTACTAAGCAAAAAAATCCTTGTTGCGAGAGTATCATCTATGGTATCTAGTAGTAAATTATGGTGCAATCCATCTCAATGCATGCAAGAAAGATGTCTTAAACCTTCAATCATATTTGTCCATACAACAAGTATGCAAGGTCGGCACCTAAACTCTTTGATGCTTAGGTGGCATAACTTTTACGATTCTTAGCAGGTGTATATATTTTTCTATATACATTTTAAAAAAAACAAGCTATTAAATTGTTATATATTTAAGATCACAGAAAATAATCTCAAATTCACTAATCAAATGGGTCAACTCATTTACTTTTATTTTAAGGTGCATATCAGTCTCAATCATGTTGATGTTTTAGCTACAAGATCCATGTTTCCCATTCAGTCTTATATTAGGTCATATTCACAATAAATGACGTTTCCAAAAAGTTGCAAACAGAATTACAAATGCAGAAAAATATGTTGCCTATACAGTTTTTATGTCTAGTATACAACGATAATGCAATGTTATATAAAATTAAAAAGGCGTAACAATGATGAAAACTATGCAAGCAGAGACGACATTAAAGTTAATAATATCAAGAGCATGAGCAGTGTTGGGTCTTATGCCTAAGACAGGTTGTAATTCTATTATGTGACAGAAAGTGTCCAATAAGTCTGGGCTATTTACACTTGTCGATTAGTTTAACTAATAACTCTGATTAGTTTGTTAGCCATAGGTCGCAGCTTCAATATTCAGTTGGAGCACTACTGAAGGGGCTAAAACTAACAATGTTTTGCATTGTGAGCTTCATTAAATAAGGAACATGACCCCTTCCGAAATAAAGTAAAAAATGGCATTTTAAAAAAATGTCTACTCAAATCAAATCTTTTAAAAAGGTCCTTGAAAGCACAGTAGCGTCCACCATGTGTTCAACTGTTTTCAAGTCATATCCATTCATGCCATGCATGACTCCCTAATAGTTTCTACTTCCTCAATGCATAGGTGAAGCTAAGAAGAATTGTAAGGCTGGCAGCTGGGAAGTATGAACACAGATATTGACGCAGACACCGACACGGGATACAACAATGTTCAAAAATATAGGACACAGACAGCGGTGGACACAGCACAAAAAAACATATACTTGTATTCAATTTTATGTATAAATGCTAAAAAAACTAGCACTTTCAAACACTAAAATCATCGCATTCACCCTATATCCAATTTCATATTTACATTCAAGCACACATTACATAAATCATGAAATTAAGCCATCACGGACATAGCAAATAAACCCACATTGTAATCAAAATGACACCCAACCTTATAGACAATTGATAAAAATATGAGTTAAATACAAGTATGGTGGAAGTGGAAGTTTATGGAAATTTCAAGGAAGTTTAGGCACAAACTTTGATAGACTTTGATGCCCCTTTTTGAAGAAAATGAGTGAATTTAAAGAAAACTTTGATTAAAAACTTCTAATTATGCTATACTCTATCTTAGATATGTTAATTTAACACAAAAATATGATTCATGACTCTCTAACGTAGGTTGATAATGCAATGTACACTTATAGTTGCAAGGTTTAAATGTGTAATACAAATAAAGAAATACGTCCCACTATACATCGTCCATACAATATAGAGTTAAATAGTAGTTACAACATCTTCTCCAGAAAAGAGTGATAGCCAACAAACACAGGAATTGATATTAGAAGTTGTGAACATGGTTGGTGGCACCACTTATGCCTTATATTGCCTTTAGGGCACTAGTTAGGGTCAATATCCTGAGATGTATCAACTTCCTCCCAACATCACCAACTTCGGGGAAACATCAACAACTTCGAGGATGTTGGGACAAAAATACACTGAAAAAATCCAACTTCGTCGACAAGGGAGAAACTTCGATCTGAAGTTGGGACGAAGTCGACATCATGGTGTAAAGACATCGTCTGGGGTGGAAGTTGGGAACTTCGGGGAAGTTTCGCTCAATTTCAAAGAAGTTTAGTTCCATGACTATAAGAATGGGTTCACTGAATAAAATATTTTACATGTTAATTATTTGGCAGTAAAAAATAATGGCGTTAATGGTATAAAGAAAGAAAAAGATGTATGTTGTTATATGCAGAAAAGAGAATGAATATGGTGATGAAGGAGTTTCATGTTCTTAGAATTGAGCCATATCGTAGCATTGTTCAAGCCGTGTCTGGATTGTGTTCAACTTTTAACGAAAAAAGGGACTTGGACAAATCTAGGCCGTGTCTACCGCATGTCCAGCATGTGTCCATGTTGGACACGTGTCGAACATGGACACGACAACCTCCAAGAAGTATCTATGCTTCCTAGGTTGGCAGTAAAGTTGAGTGGATGTAATATTCGTCATTTCTAGTTAGATTTAAAATGCATGACTCAAATCCAATTCCCAAATAATTTCGGCTCTAACTAAAAGAAGAAGCCAGATCCAAAACTATTAATTTTGAATTACACCCACTCAAACCTAATAATCAAAAGAAATCAACCATAAATAAATCATTACCTAGATCGCAGTTGACATGTACACTATAAATTAAAAGCACAAGAAAACACATAAAAATTTGTCAACGAACATAAAATGATGTACCATATAGAAAAAGTAACTACAAAATGGTGTACATATGTAGCGTGACAACATAACAATATATTTGTAAATGTTTGGATAAAATATGATGCAAAACTAACTTAGAAATCATGTATGTTTATTAAGAGATGTACGGGATTCAGAAACAATTATGTCTAGTATAGCATAAAAAACATATCATACACTTAGACAAGCATTAAAAGAAAAAACATGTAAAAAAAGTGAATGCATTACGGATGGTATATACATCAGAAAGCGCGACCCGGCAAATTGAAAAAATTGTATCCCAATAGATATTTGAATATAAGTTTAGTAAAGCAATGACAACATAAAAAAGTGATGCTTAGATCACGTCAAAATAAAATACCAACATGTATAGTGAAATATCTAATCAAAATACCAATATGTATAGGGAAATGTCTAATCAGAGATATATAGTCAATATCTTTCAAAACAAATCATTAGTTTGGGTCAATTGGAATTGGATCTGGTCTAAAATTGAAGGACCAGACTTATTTATTCCGAGTCAAGTCAGGTCAGGTTTGATTTTACCTGTCCAAGATATATACCAACATCAAAGTGAGAAGAATATAGAAATATCTGATTGGCACCCCAAAAACAGACCTTTGACCGCAAAATTTTCTGATCAAAAACAAACTCCTTTCAAAAGATAAAAGTTAGAAGCCCTTACTGACAGTACCTTCTACATCGAATGGAATAAAAATTCTCTCTCTCTCTCTCTCTCTCTCTCTCTCTCATTAGTCCTAGTAGGCAAGTGAACCAGATATAAAATATATTAGGGGTTTCCTTTTTCTATCCAACATTCTCCGGTCCAGACACCATGAGAGCCAGTATAAGATAGAAACCGCCTGAACGAAAGGGATTAAGTGCAATACTGATGATACTGTTACCGCTGATGGAAGGCCAGTTATGGTTTTATAGAAATCATCAAGGCAGCTGGAAGGGTAGTATTACGGTTGACAAAAGCACTTGTACCTTTACATAGCCTCATCTATCTGAATGATGGGTCTTAACCCAGGGGAAAAATTGGTAATCGACACAACCATGGAAGCTTTGTGGCATTGTCAATGGGCTTAATTATGTTTGGAACAGAAGGTTTCGGAAAGTTGCACTTAAAAACTGATTCAATACCTACTGCAGACACTCTAGAAAAGACTCAATATAGAAGTGCAACCACACCAATTACGGTCTGGATTAACCAACAATCATGGTGGGATGTCAAGACTGCACATATAAAAATAGAAGGGAATACTGCAGCAGATCACGCTAGTCTAGATGCACATCAGGAGAGAGTCACAAAACTGGACGGCCCACTTGACTCACTCTTGATATCTTCATTCAGAAACCCGCCCCCAATTATTCTTGCTGTTTTGTTTACTGTTTATTTTATATCAATTATCTTGTAGTTTCTGAGTGACTGCTTAGAGGACAGGATGCTTTCTTTTGATTTCAATATAGGGGAGAAAAATATCACCGAGAAGATTATAACTAAGAAGACTATGTTGCAAAGCTTTAAAAAGTAAACAGAGTATCTGCATTGCAAAATTAGGCAATAAAGACTTATAAATTGTGGTGTCAAGTTGGCCTCCAAATCTGTTGTACCGGATTTGCTGTCCTGATTGTGTCCCAGAAAATTCTTGTCTTCATTTGCTCAAAAATCCACTCCAAAAAAAAAATTAATGAGGTGTGTGTAGGATTGAGATTAACCGGAAAACATTGGGACAGCAAGTTCAAGACAGTAGATTTGAACCGGTCAAGTTGGATTGAATGGATGTACTACAATGTGATAAGTTTTGGTACATATTTAAATAAAACATGATAGTAAACATGACCAAAGCAAGATGGTTAAAATAGAGAAGTATAACCAGAGTAGCATGAAAAAATCCACTTGGATTAGATATATCAATGTATTAGAAAGCGGGAAGCGGGAGGCGTGCGGACGGCACCCTGTAACCGATTAAGCGGTAGGCGGGCGATTAAGCGGGCGATTTTTGAAAAAGCAGGTGTCTAAATTTATATATTTTTATACAAAATTACATGTATGTGTATATAAAAAATATATTTATAAGGAACTTATATACATATCTAATCAGCAAATCAGTAATTAACTAAGTATTCATCAATACTTATTATTAATCAGCATCTCTAATCACTAAAATCAGCAAGCAGATCAGTAATTGTATATAACTATGAATTATTGAATTAAAGTAATCACTAAAGTAATACTAACCAGCAGTATCAATCATTAATCACTGAAAGCAGCAAGAAAATCAGTAAAACTAATCATGCATTACTAGTATAATAGAGCAATAATATATTTACTTAGATGCATTACAGCAGTACCCAATTATTACAGCTTACACACAAAGTATGCATTCTAAATTAGGACTAGCTATATCATAGAACATTTAATGTATACAAGTTTCGTATATTATAGTCAATACTACTTGGCTATGTAATTAATTAATGTTAGATGCTTACATTAGGATTTTTAAACAAAAACGGGGAAAAAGCGGGCAAAAAGCGGGAAAAAAGCGGGTGAGGCGGGCAAAAAGCGGGCGATTTTGTTCAAAATGATTAAGCGGTTGGGGGTCATGGGCGCTTAAGCGGCCCGCCTGGCCGTTTTTTATTTCACTGGATATATGCTTTATAAAACGAATATGTCTCAACTGTGTTACATGGGAATGTATGTTATAAGGTGAAACCATAATATCTAAAAATATAAGCGAACAAAATATACATTTGAGTGAGCATGGATGACAAGTTACATAAAGGTCACAGGAGATGATATGGACATATATAATGAACAAATGTATTGATTCCAAACATTACTATTGAGTAGAAAAAAAATTAAAGAAGAGGTAGGTTTAAATAAACATGAAAACAGCTACAGAAAGACCGTTTGAATCTTTACATCTTGTTTATATAGCCCATATAATAACTAACTGAAAGAGAATGGTCAAATACAAAATGATTTGGAGTTCAGGGTTCAAAAATGATGTAGATGAAATTAAAACAAAAGATTGTAGGCACAACTACCAATTTTGACCAACAATGTATGACAACTTGTCAATATATAAGTGCGCTAACAGAAAATAATTACATTGTGTAACAAGGTTGTCAGGATCAAACCGGTGAGGCTTCTAGTTCTCGGTTCACAGGTTCAACGGGTGGTTGAACCGGTTCAACCGGTGACGTCAGCGTGATACCATAAATTATTTGTATAACTTGATAATATATTAAGAGTCAAGGAAAAATTAAACAAATCTAGTAGGAGAATATTAAAAACTAGTATGGAAATGGCAATAGCTCAATTGGTAAGTGCATTTTCTATGTCAAATTATTAAGTAATCAAAATAAACTTTTATTAACATGAGGCAATACCACAGTAAAATTGGCATAAGGATATTTGAAACCTAATAGGAAAATAAATTTACAGTAGCACTAGGCTTTTGTATAGTCACTGACTATACAGGACAGTAGGAGCATGCTAAAGAATGAGAAAGGTGGACAAAATATTTTAACTATATGGAAACATTACTAGTGGAACATATGAAGAAGAAGAGAGGCATTGGAGCAATTGTCAGAGGATGCATACAACAACAAAAGGCAGCAGCAAGTAGCAGCAAAAACAAAAGCAAATCCTAGCAGCAAATTTGTTGAAAATACATGAAAAGGAGGATAAGTTGGAAGAAAAGGAAGATCAAGAATAGGAGAAAAGGGAGGAGGGAGCGTGTACCTACAGCAATAACAAATATCATTTAAAATTGTAGCAAATCACTCTGTCAAACTCGGCCGGTTCAGTAAAAACCAACCGGTTCTTGACCGGTTCAAAGTGGTTCCTGGGTTTGGGGTCAAACCGAATCGGTATATTCAGCCGGTTGAACCGGCCGGTTCATTACGGTTCTGATAACCATGTTGTGTAATTTATATTTCAAACACGTACAGTGTGGACTTGTCTAACGGAAGACACCAAGATGGTTAGACACTCGATTTGTTAGCGAGAGGTCTCAGGATCGAGCCCAGGCCACGGGATGAATAGAATGGCCAATTTTTTTTTTTAAACGTGCAGTGTGGACTTGGAAACATATTTAGAATTGAGCATGGAAATTTAGAAAAGAGTAAATTTGGAAGGAAACCATACCAATTACTGTATGGGTTAATCAAACTTCACGAATGACAATGTCAAGAAAACTCACATATAAAGGGAAAGAATTACTCTAGAATAATGACAATGTTCAAAATAACATTTGATGTAAAATCAAAGCAAAATGATTGAATGCTTGAAATGGAGGAGTACAACTTGAATACTATATGATCAAAAGATCCATCATTTAAATTAAAAATTAATTTTGCAATATTATTGTGCCTCTATCATGCTACATAGGAGTAAAATGCTAGACGGAGAAAAAAAAAGTATCAGTAATGTGTATGGCCAAAATGTGATGTTGGGTGAATTATAGATGACAATTTACAGAAAGGTGACAGAAGAGGATATGGACATACAATGGAAATTGAGATTGAAGAATGTTATTGAGTCAAGTATAATCAAAAGAAGAAAAGAACGGTCTAAATTAATTTGGGAACTGCTAGAAGTTGGGGTTTGGAATCTTTACATCTTGATGAGAATATGATCACTAGTACAGATTATTGGAAAAAACGAAAATATAATCAACCTCATTATAGTTGGGATTGAGGTTTACACCAGGATTGAAAATGAACTAAGAAGTTTTCATGTAGATATGTAAATCGGTCAAATTCAGAACGTACGGCGCTTTGTCCAATATTCAAATCAGGAAAAATACGCTTTGGCTTAATATTCGATTCAACATTCAATTGCCATCATATGATAAAATTTGAATCTGATTCCAAAAAATAATATCTAAATTTTAAAAATGTCAGACAAAATAAAATCAGACCTTTAATGTCAATGTATATAGAGCAGTATTACATTAAATATAAATGATAAGACATTTGCATTTTCGTACTTTTATTATGAATAGTATATTTTAATAATATCTGGATATAATTTTTGAATTTGAATTTTTTTAGAATGGCTATGACAAGATCTGAAATTGTCAAATATAATATATGATAATAACATCCGATCCAAAATCAGCAGATATCAGATTTTTGCCAAAAAAAATCAGATGAAATGTGTTCATTAAGGATATTCACTTACAAGTCTAACTGCAGGCACAAAGTACCACCAGAGTGTATTCCGACTTAGATCCTACCATTGTATGACCACTTATCAAAAGACAAAGTATGCTAATCAGAGAATTATCGCATTGGATAATAAAAATATTAGAGGATTACATTGGAGAAAAACTTAAAGTCAATACCAGAATAATAAAACGTAGATGAGTATTACATAGGCGGAAACCTTAAATGTCAATCTGGCGACGCATATTACCGATACAAAAGAACAGTAAAACCCATATAAGGAAATTTCAATAATAGCCGTGTTCAGGGGAAGTTCTCTGGAAGAACAAACACAGGATCCTTCGAAACACCCAGCCCACCACGGAAAGCTTGAGCGAGAGCGTATCCTAGAGCACGAGCCACGGGCACAGCAACAGCGTTACCAACCTGGATGTATTTCTGCTTCACAGGGCCAGTCAGTTGGTAGTAATCTGGGAAACCTTGCAACCTGGCGTTCTCTCTGATGGTAAGAACCCTATCTTGCTCTGGGTGTAAAATTATCTGGTTGTGGGGCTCAGCTCTCGTAACAACTGTAGGGACAGTTTCATCCCACCACAACCTCCCAAAGGGCTTGAGGGACTTGCCTCTGATGAAGCTGATTGCATAATCTGGCACAAGAGGCTTGCCAGATGGAAGGAGAGGCCTTTCAACATCTGGATCTAGCTCGATGACATTGTCAGCAGCACGAACCCGCAGACCACCCAAGTCCCTGAAGTTGGCTCCCTTCTTCTTAGGTATCCGCTGTACTCGTTGGAAATCATCAATGTTCAGTTTCAAGGGCCTGTGGTTGTAGAGAGTGTCGTTCAACTCAAGCTCCTTCACGGGCTTAACAGGAAACTTCAGCATCTCATGGGCTTTCGCTCTGATGTAGTACTGGAAGTCTGTCTTTGGAGCTGTCCCGTAGGGAATCTCATCTCGTGATTCATCATTTGTAACTGCTGGGAGATCTGAGATCGCATCCTTGAGGAACAGTTCCTTCTTCAAGTTCCGGGGTTCATTCTCATCGTATGCCACCAGGTTCCTCTCAAAGGCGTTGGGGATTCCACCACGGAGAACAACATTGTGAGTGGGCAGAGGAAATTTGGGGAGGTCCTGGTTGTACATAGCACCCCAAAGGAAAGCTCTTAGTCGGAATTGGGGAAGCCCATAGCAGCCAGCTGCCATTATGCCGAGTCTGGCTTGATAATTCAACTTGATCAGACGGCTTACTGCATAGCGTCCTAGAAAACCCCCAGCGAATTTGAGAAGGTCCACGACATTCTCCATAAGAACATACCTTGGCTTGAGGTGCTGGACGATATCCATGTACACAACGACCTGTTGGTTCTTGATGTCGTCTAGAGGAGATTCACTGTTTCTGAAGCGGTTGAAGCCAGAGATGCCTTGGCATGGAGGGCCTCCACAGAGCACATCAACATCTCCAGGAAGTGGCAGGATTTTCTCTTTCATGCCCTGATTGACAAAGCTTTCGATGTGTTCTGGGCAGTTCAAGTTTGATAGGGGTTCCCATGTATCTTCCTCAGGTCCATAACCCTTCCACCTGACGTTGAACATCAGTTCCTGAATTTCGGAATCAGTTGGGTGTCCGTAACGGATATCAAGCAGCTTCTCGACTTCAAAAATCTCTCCTTCCTCGTCACTGGACTCTTCATCAGACTTGGCATCGTTGTCCTCTTCCATTGCATCAGTTTTAGCATCTGCAGTAAAACAAGTGTGGGATTTCGAGCATAGCTTTTCCCATTCCTTGAGAAGTTGCAGAAATTTCTCCGCGTTTTCATTCCGGACGTTTGTGCCAGTATGGTTGTGTTTCAGAGAAGCACAGGCATATGGACTCAAATCGACAGCCCACTTGGTTTCCAACTTCAATCCATTGAGATGAGACCCGAGACATAACCCAGTAGACATTGCTCCACAACCAGAGTAAAGATCCAGTAAAGTTGCCGTACCTGATGGTTCCTCTACCTTCGGCTTTTTCTTCCCATTCTCGCTGTTGAATCTCGTGAAGGAAGTATATGACAAAGAATACGCCATGTCGAAGTAGAAATCACAGGGAGGGATCTTTTGTTTCTCCTTGAGCTCGACTTGCACTATCTTCAGCTTGGACACGATGCAGTCCAGAACATTGTCGTTCTTCTCTTCAGAGAGGAATAGACGGCGGGAATCATGGTCAGAAGCACACTTGCCAATGACCGTATCTTCAGCCCTGAAGAACCACTGGGCGGTGAAAAGGAGCCTAGAGTCTTTTGCTATGAAGAACTCAACAATGCGGCCGATGAAGTCAGGTGCTCCATCGTCTGCCTTGACGTACACGTCGTCCCCAATACAATAAATAGTGCCGTCAACTTCCGCCTTACTGTAGTGCTGCCTAGCGAGAGCGTCTTCGTCATCTTCGTCCCTGATGGATGATTTCTTATGCCTGTATCTCTCCGGCCAGCGTTGCTTGGCTTCAGCTTCAGGAATCGGATCGCCGAGGAAACGACAGATGGGCTCCCCATCCTCATTTTTTCTCGGTACTTTTCTGGGCGAGAGATTCTTTCTTGAGAAAGGTTTTTCCTCCACAGCTTCGACAGCCTTGACATCGTCAACTTCCTCTTGTTCCTCTTCCTCCTCGTCCAAGTCGAGGCTCCCTGACCTGGAGCGGGACCCCCTTTCCGATCCATCAGACTCCGGCAAAGGAGCCCCATTTTGCTTCCCCTGCCGCCGCGCCTTCTTCTTCTGCGGCTTGTCCTCCTTGTTCACGGCCTTCCCCTTAGACTTGGGGAGCTTTCCGTTGGCCTTTGCAGACCCGTTTGCCGCCACCTCCGCCGAGACCTCCTCGATCCCAAAAGGCACAGGCTTGACCTCCACCTTTTCGTCCTTCGCAACTCCGTTGAGTTGCGCCTTGGAGGCAGAGGACGAGCGCGTGGTCCTCCCATTGCTCGCGGGGGTCCCGTTGGCCGCGACCTTCCCGTTGGCGATGACATCAGGCTCCGCCGCCTTGCGCTTCGTGGAACTCGCTCTTGCGGCACCCATGGCGGAGGAAGCGGATGGTCGCAGAGAGGGAAGCCGAAAGGGCGGGGAGGGAGGCTAGGGTTTAGCTCGCGCCAAAGAGGTGGCGGCAGTGGAGGCAGAAATGAGTATTTGGTAGTGTGGACGATAGTTGGAAGTAGTTTCGGTATGTAAAGCCCAGTATTGTTGCCCTTGTGTTTTTTTTCCTGCGCGGACTCGCCACCCGCTCGTTTTTCCCGCTATAAACTTTGATCCAAAATTCAAAATCAAACTTCGTGTTCTTGTTTTCACTTCGTGAACCCGAGAAAACCTTGATAGGGATTAGGGACGGAAGCACCATGGGGCCATGGCCTGCCTGCAAGTTCCCTGAATAGTAGCATGGCGATAGGTCACAGGCTCTGGACTCGCTTGACACTATTTGACCGTTACAAGACAGGAAAAATAAATAATAAAGAGGGAATCTTATTTAATGGGAAAAGTTATCACGTTTGGATTTATGTCAACTATGATCAATTAGATTTACTGCAATAACTTTTTACCCACTAGTAAATTTTAAACTTGTTTGATACAAAAACAAATAATCTGGTTAGACTTATGCATTTATTGTTATAAACTTTTAGCCAAACTCGTATTTTCAAATATTGACATAAAATGACTTAAAAAGAATATATACCGAATATTGTGTCTACCATGTGGAAACAAGACCTAAAAAGGAATATGTAGAAAGTTGAAAACACACGGATATGAAAGTGTGAGATAAATATGGATTCAAAATCTAGAAATAGTTGTAGAGAAAGATTGTGTGGTTATGTCATGTTTTTGACAATAGTGATCTATACGATTTCATTTAATTGAGAAACGTGCTTTGTATATACTATATTTTAAAAATGGCGAACAAGTTGTCTTGATTATATTATATATATACCTTAGTTTTAGCCAACCAGAGTATAAGACTTTATAAAGTTCAAAGTTTTTAACTCTCTCTCATCTTAGGTTGTGTTTGGTACATGGTGAAAAAATTGATAGTGATAGGGACGGTGATGGTGATAGAAAAATTATTAAAATATGTTGTTTTATAGCATGTGCATGGTGATAGTGATAGAGATGGGAACAAAATTTAAAAATGTTATTTGTTACATGGTTATAGGATGGAGAGGGGAAATTCTTTATGAAAAATATTGTACACAAGTTAGAATCATATTTATTAGAACGTTTTCTTTTTACATGTGTCTATAAGTAATGGAGTCTTGAAAAATACTTCTTTCACCATGATTCACCATGTTTTTTCATGGAGACAAAAATAAATTAAAATTCACCACGAATTCAACATGATTCCCCGTCACCATGGCAAACAAAGAACATTTTTTGTTTTACCATCATTCTCCTCCTCACGATTCACGTCGTTCTCCTCCCCAACCACCATTAATCTATCCATCTTAGTAATACATCCTTGTCGAACTAGCACCCCTAATCTCCCAATTACTTTTATGGTAACTAAACTTCCTCTCTATCTCTCCGCTAACCAAATCTTGCCATTACTTAAACTCATTGAGTAAATCAAAAATATATTGTTGTGAAGCATATTTATGGGGAAAAAATGTGATTGAGCACATACAATGAGCTTAAAAAAACATGACTGACTTGCTTCTAGGGTTATGAGAGGCGGCGACTCTGGGCGATCGGGAAGCAGAGGAGGTCGGGGTGGCTTCGGCCATGCCCGCCCTCCGCCGGATGGTTTCAATGGAGAGTATGTGGGAACCAATCTTGACGATGACGAAATGATCGGGGCTGACAAACCAAAAGTTCACAAAGATGACGCTCGCATGATAGAAGATCGCGAGCAACCGATCGATTCTGGAGACGAATCAGCGGCACAGCACACAAAGAAGTCTTACAAGGACACTGTGATAGGTCAAAGTAGGCATGACGGTTACCCGATCATCTGCCCGGATCTCTTGAAATCGTCAGATTTGGTCATTGATCGTAATGGAGCCATACCAGCAATCTCCATCAGAGAGGAATTCATCCCCCCTCTCCTGGAACCTTGGAAGTATGTGATAGTCATCAAGGCTATTGGCGTGAACATCAGATTTCAGGCGCTTGTCAATCACATAACTATCCTCTGGGGCATCCATGATAGCTTCTGCATCATTGATCTTGATAATGGGTACTACGTGGTGCAGCTTTTCTCCAATGATGACTACGCGAAGATTCTGACGGGAGGGCCATGGACCTTGTTTGAAAACTATCTTTTTGTTCAAACATGGTCACCATACTTTCGCCCCCAGATCCGATCCCAAGTAAGCTGGTCGTCTGGATCAGAGTTCCTGACTTCCTGGTTCACCTCTATCAAACCCAACTCCTTACCGGAATAGGAAACCTTGTTGGGAAGATGATTAAAATCGACTCTACAACAGCGTAAGGTAACAGAGCCAAGTTCGTGAGAATTGCAACGGAAATCGACACCAGGCAACCATTACTTCCAGCAGTGTTCATCAATGGTGAGATCTTCAAGATTGAATATGAGAATCTTCCCTCCCTGTGCATCCTATGTGGGCGCATAGGGCATGAAGAAGCCCGTTGTCCCCAGACAGTAATGGCAACGCCTGTGGTGCATGCCACCCCTGATCCAGTAGTCCCCTATTCTGTCGTGATGCACGTGAAGAAACCCGAGAGACGTCCGCCTCGCAACTTGTCAGAGAAAAGCTCATCTCAGGAGCAAGCCCCCCCTCCTCGCAAGCCGGACCAGGAGAGGAGACGGCAAACCAACAGGAGAAATCGGAAGAAGATGCCTGGTGTAAACCAATCGAACACCTCTAACAAGAACTCTGAGGCTAGAGAGACTACCCGACCCTCTGACACAGTTGTGCACCTCTTCGGAGACGACACCTCTGTCGGGAGAGCGCAGAGTAACAACGAGGGTTCTTCTTTCCAATTTAACTTCAGAGCTTCACCTGAGACTGAGGGCGGAGCCGGTACAGCAAGACGAGGTGTCTTACTAAGGAATAGGTGTATAGTCTACCATACGACGCCCGGCAACCCAGACAGAATCCGTAAAAAAGGAAAGGCATGAGAAGCCCCGGAGAGTGCAAAAGTGACTGAGGCCCGTCGTCTCTTCAGCTCTTCTGTTCCCAAATATGTAACTGATGATTCGGGTAACGTTATTCACCCTATCGATGAAGACGACCCTGGTCCAGTCATTGGACAACATAACGCAGCTTAATCACCTTTATTAATTAATTACGTCTTCTGGAATATCTAGGGCACTCGCTCTAACAAGAAGATCCAGTTTATACGTAACCTCAAGAGGAGATTTAAATTAAATCTTATAGCCATTGCAGAACCAAGGTGCAGCGACGAAAGGGCTAATAAAGTCATCAGATCTATGGGGTTCTCTTCTTCTCACAGAGTGGAGGCCATCGGCTATTCAGGTGGAATTTGGATCCTCTGGGATCAGAATACCACATCTATGGAGATTTTATTAAATCACAGGCAATTTATCCATTGTCGGGCTAACGACTCTCTAGTCACTTTTGTCTATGGAAGCTCAAACCCGACCACACGCAAGCTGCTATGGAATCACCTTTCAAGCATAGCGAATGAGGCTTCCAGTGACTGGTCAGTCATTGGGGACTTCAACTCCATGCTCTCTGTTACGGAGAAGGTTGGAAGTCATTACTTCAATCATTCAGCCAGTTCTGCCTTTAACGAGGTGCTCTTATCCTCGGGCCTCGTTGAAATTCCCTTTGTTGGGCAGTGGTTCACTTTCCATAGAGGCAAGTTGTTTGAGTGTTTGGATAGGCTTCTAGCTAATGAAGCCTGGATAGACGCTAACCCCTCTACCACTGTGTCAGTCCTTCCTCGCTTTATCTCCGACCATAACGCTCTTTTGGTTTCTCGTCGGTGTGGAAATACCCGTCGCAAAGGCATCTTCAATACGAGATCAAGTTGGCAACTCCAAGCTGACTTCCCCAACCAAGTCGTTGCCTTCTGGGACCCATCACTTACTTTCTCGGAGGCTCTTAACAAGTTCTCCCCGGCAATCTTGAAATGGGAGAACAACATGATGCGCTCACAACATCAACAAAAGAATCTCATTCTCAATCAGCTTGATAGTCTGCAGGTATCTCTCCCCTCATCTCCTTCTATCTCTAACAAACTCAGATGCATTGACCTTCAGGAGCAACTTCAAAACATCCTCGTGAGGGAGGAGCCGGACTGGAGGCAAAAATCCCACATTGACTGGTTACAGCTGGGAGACAGCAACACGAAATTCTTTAACTCCTATGTCAAGGCACGGCGTCAACGCAATTTGATCAATAAACTCAAACACCCAAACGGAGGATGGATTACCGATGAAGAAGAACTCAAGTCCCTTGTTTGGTCGCACTTCAATAACTGATTGGCCTCACCGCCACGTGTCACTCACCATTGCGCCGCGTTTGTGGGCACCTTCACAGGCATCTCCAGTCCTAATCTCTCCAATCTAGCGGCAATTCCTTCCGAAGCGGAGATTAAAGCGGTCCTTTTCAAGATGAACCCTTTGAAGGCAGCTGGCCCAGATGGTCTACATACAGACTTCCTCCAAAACAACTGGAAGCTGGTTGGCCCCTCTGTGGTTTCTACTGTATGCCAGGCTTTCTCCACGGCGTCTGTTCAGCCCGAACTAGCCAACTCACATATGGTGCTCATCCCTAAATCCAACAGTGTCGAGTCCTGCAACGACTTGAGACCCATCTCCCTCACTAATTCCTACTTGAAATTGATCTCCAAAGTGATTGTGGAAAGAATCAAACCTCTTCTGAATGGTTGGATTGCTCAAACATAGTCTAGCTTCATCCTGGGGAGAAGGATTACATACAACATCCTTCTCGTTCAAGAAGCCATTCACTCCATGCATATTTAGAAGAGAAAGAAGCACTGGATGGCGGTAAAGCTCGACCTGTCCAAGGCCTTTGACAAAATGATTAGCACTTCATTGAGGACACGCTCAATAAGGTGGGTCTTCCCGACCACTTAACCAAGCTGATCATGAACATCATCACTTCGGGACACACCTCTATTCTATGGAATGGCACCCCCTCCCTCCCATCAAGACCCTCAAAGGTGTTAGGCAGGGGGACCCCCTAAGCCCTTACATATTCGTTCTCTATATGGAGCGCTTACATCAAGCCATAGCGGCTGTTGTGGGATGTGGGGATTGGAAACCACTGGTTATGAACAAGAACAGGCTGCCCATCTCACATGCCTTGTTCACTGACGACATCATCTTGCTCTTTGAAGCTTCTGTCAGACAAGCAAAATGCATAAATTGTATCCTTCGAGATTTCACCGAAGGCTCCGGGGATAGAAGTCTCTATAAGCAAGTCGAAGTGCTTCTTCTCTCCTAACACTCCAGTGTGTTGGATCAATGGGCTCTAGAAGGGGGGTTGAATAGAGCTTCACAAACTTCACAAAAGTGATTAGACCACCAAATTATATTAAGTGCAGAACTTAATTCAAAACAGCAATTTGATGTCCTAAACTAGCATACAAAGCAAGGATAAGAGACAAGGAAATCATGCACTTGGACAGGTGGTTTAGAGTGGTTCCATGTCCTAAACTTAGGAGCAATGTCAGTCCACTACCTAGATTTGGTTAGGCTCTAGGATTTGTAACTTGGTTCTCTTATATATATCACACAATAAGATTACAAGCTACAACTACCAACCATCCAAGGACTTATATATCAAGCCAAGATCTTTTACCTCACCAAGGACTTACCCACCAAGCAAGTAGTCTTCCACCTTCTTCAAAGGAATTACCCACTCTTGCTCTAGTCTTCGGCCTTGCAGGATTTACCTATCTTGCTTGAGCTTTGCCTTGCACCTCTCCTTCACTTGGAGAGCTTTAGCACCTTCCTCCTTCACTTGGGGAAGAACAACAACCTTCTTCTCTTTCACTCAGAGAAGAAACTTCAATCAATCTTCATAGAGAATGGAGATGGGAGAAGTGGAAAGGAGAGCTTTACAAGATTACAAATGATAGCTCTCATACATGGGATCCTAACTCACTCATACTCACGAATTTGCTTTGAAGGTAGAGAGAGAAAGGGGCTCAAAGGATTAGAAACCACTCAACTAAGGCTAGGACCAAGCATATGTGAATGAGCAACCTTGGAATGAAGTCCAAGAGGTCCTATTTATAGTTGAGGGTGTCCCTTTGAGGTTGGGAGAGTTAAGTGGCAAAAACTAGCCGTTTTACAACTTGCAACGGATCTATTTTGAGTCCCACCAACTCCTCCAACGGTTGGAAATGCTTTTTCTGCATTCCAGTACAGTCCGATCGGCCGAGTTTCATTAAAGGCAATTCGGCCGACACACTAGGCGACAAGTCTGAGAGATAGACTGTCGGCCGAGTTTCCATGGGGAAACTCGACCGATCGGTCGACCTTCAGACTTGACCGATCAGTGGATCGGCCGAGTTTCCTACCATTGAAACTCGACCGAACAGGGATCGGCTGAGTTAGAAACTCGGCCGACCACCCAGAAAATTCCAGAATATATGGATCGGCCGAGTTTGGAATTCGGCCGACAAAATCCCTGTTAAGGGTATTTTGGAATTTTCATAAACTGTACAAACGATGGATTTTTGAGTCCCAATCATTTTATCCATCTTAGATACAATGCAAAACATGATTATGAGTGATTACATAAAATGTTCTAAGCCTCTAAGGGCTATATTACAAAGCGGTTAAGAGTCACATGTTTTGCATGTGCCGGAAGAGTAGCTTTGGAGTTAAAAGTGATTCTTTTCTTGTACCTAATATCTGCAATGATCTCAAATAGATTTGTTAGATACATATGAATGGAATGGTTAAGTCATTATCAAAATATGGGCAATGTGCGACACCTAGGTCAACATTCTCCCCCTTTTTGACAATGACAAACCATTCCTCAACATATTGAAAAGAATGTGAAAATTATACCTTTTCTTTAGGGAATTGCAAGGGGATGCAAATATGATCACTTTGTAATGCTCCCCCTCAATTCATGCTTACTCGTTCCTGCATGGTTAGTTAACACACAAGCAACCATAGCATATATATATATATATATTATATGATTCTAAACAAGTCGAGATGCATTGCAGTTTATAGACAAGAAAAGAACCATACAAGCAATAAAAACAATATTTGAGGTCTTTCTCCCCCTTTGTCATCTCAAAAAGGCAGGGGGGTAGAAGAGCATAAAAGCAAGGTCTTCTCCAAACACTCAATCAACCAAATCACAGAGAGACAGATAAACACCAAGATAAAGCACGAAAGCAAAAACTGTCATTCATCAAAATATGGAACACACTATAAGATAAGCCATACAAAGTGTTTCCAAAAGAAACCATAAGACAAAAATTACACGGACAAACGGAGTAGCAATAGTACAACTCAGATGATGTGCCTAATGTAGATAATATAATCATAGTCCAAAAAGATATATCATGGTCATCCGAGACTAAACTAGACACATCAACTCTAAGCTACACTAATCTATGTCAACATCATCAACGGCAGCCTCCATGTCCTCGTCGGGCTGGTAGTCCTCATCTCCATCATCGGAAGGAGGAGCAGCAGCTGGTGTAGCCTCGTCTTCAGCATCGGCATCGTCATCCGCATCCTCGTCTTCAGCATCCGTCACAGTAGCCTCATCAGCGTCAGTCTCAGCATCCTCCTGGTCAGCCATATCCTTGTCTGGAGGACCAGAAGCACGCCCGGGCCACCTCGCACTCTGCTCGGCCCAAGACATGCCTAGAGCATGTAACTCATAGGCAACCTCAATGGGGGGAGCAGAAGAAGTGTACTGGGCCAGAAGCTCAGACAAACGACCACCTGGGAGCGCCAGAACCGGAGGAGAGTATCCACCTGCAGAGTGATCAGCGGAAGCAGAAGGGGGTGGAGGAGGATAAAACTGACTATACGCATAAGAAGCGTAGTCACCACCAGGGTAGGGCTCGTAGGTGGGGTAGGGCTGAGGGCAAGTCAAAGACATGGAAGACATGATGTGGCACAGATCCTGATGGTGATGTTGCTGGACCTGCATGTTGTAAGCCTGCTGGTGCATGAGATACCCCATGAGGGCCTCATTTGAAACGTGGAAGTCAGCAAAGGCAGGCTGCGAAGGAGGCTGGAAGGATGGCTCAGGAGGAGGAGGGCAGATGTGGAGGGTGGAGGAGGAGGTGCAGCTGAGGAAGATGGAGGTGGAGGTGGAGCTGAGGAAGATGATGCACCAGGGGTAGGCACACTCTTTTGAAGAGTGGTCTCACTGATATAAACTCCTTTACGATCAGGGCGGTAGAGAAAATCGGTAAAGAGAGATTTTCCAGTGGCATGCTGGAAAAGACCACAAATTAGGGCAGGATATGGAAGATGTGTGCCCTTGGTGTTCTTTCCCGAGTCAAAACAGGTCATATGGTGAAGGATGTAACAGGCCCATTTGACTCCTTGGTTTTTCAAAAGTAGATACATCATCATAGCTGTATTCTCAGCGATGTCCGTTTGATATTTCTTGGGATGGACATTACAACTGAGAACGAACGCCAAAACACGGCGAGGAGAGGACAGGGCGGAAGATGGCAGAGTGCCCTTTTTTCTATAAGGAAAATCGGGTTGCTTGAGAAACTTATGAATATCAGTCAAGTCAACCTCAATGGTCCTATAGACGTCCTCGGGATACAAGAGATCAAGATAAACAGGGTAATCGGTAATCCACGAAGCCGTGCCAACATTGCCATTTAGATAAAGATTGAACGAGCGTTCGGTAATATGAAAAGGTTGGCCGGCAATCATAGACGTCAAAACGATTGAGGTGTCCGAAGAGGGGACCAAAGAGTCGTAATTCCACCGCAAGTTAGCGTAGAATTCACGTACGGCTTTGGAGTTGTATTTTAGGTTATGAAAACGGGCATCCTCAATACAAAAAGCTTCAAGATGATGTGTGCGAAAGAGTTGACAAGCTTCGAAAAGGTCGGCGTGAAAGCTATGGGGCTGATAAAGAGCTCGAAAAGGAAAGGGAGAGCGAGGAAGGAGCTCTTTGTAGCGAGCAACAGCAGCATTGTCAACAAAAGAAAGATTATCAAATGCCATATACCTAGGCGCAAGAGGAACCGCAGGGGCAGGGGCGGGAACGACACGTTTCCGGCGTTGGGACCTCATTTGAGAGGAGAATGAGGAGATGGAGCCGATCCACGCGGAGAGAGAGAGAGCAGGAGGCACTCCAAGAGCAGCAAGAACAAACGAACGGGTCGATTTGGGGGCGAAAACGGCCGGAGAGAGAGAGAGAGGAGCACCAGGGGAGGAAGGGTCGGGCTGGGCGGCTAGGGTTCGGTCGACTTTGCTCTAGTTGAGAGGGAGCAAGTCGGCCGATTCCTATATATATTAAACCAGCCTGCCGCCGATCGGTCGAGTTCCAGGAAAAGGAAACTCGGCCGACAGAGCGCACAGGTGCCCTGTACCCGACCGATCGGCCGAGTTGGAAACTCGGCCGACAGAAACCCTGATGAGGAAAAAACCTAAAATCTAGCCCTAGCCTCAAATGACCGAATGCAATTTTTCTGGTTGGACTATATTGTATATTAAGCATATTTAGGCACATTCCCATCATCATAGGGTACTATTTGTCGATTAAAACCCGATTTGTGAGAAAAGCCCGAAGAAGAGATAGAAACAAGAGAAATTTTATCAAAAACAAGCATTTTGAGCAATCAAAGCATTTATAAGCAAGAGCAACACACATAAGATGTAACCAACTAATTAGAGAGCAATTCAACATCATCAAGAGAGATTATGAGCAATTTTGATCTAATAAAATTAAATTGTTCTCTAGCAAGCGGTTTAGTGAAAATGTCGGCCAACTGATTTTCCGTATCCACATGTGTGATATAAATATCCTTTTTGACAATGTGGTCACGGAGAAAATGATGGCGAACTTCTATGTGTTTAGCTCTACTATGCAATATTGGATTATAAGAAAGATTGATTGCACTAGTATTATCACAGAAAATAGGAGAAGCATCAAAATGAATGTTAAAGTCTTGGAGCATTTGCTTCATCCATAGGACCTGGGCACAACAACTTCCGGCTGCAATGTATTCAGCTTCGGTAGTTGATAATGCCACTGTGCTCTGTTTCTTGGAGAACCAAGACACCAAGCATGGTCCCAAGAGGAAGCAAGTGCCACTTGTGCACTTTCTATCAATCAAGCAACCTGCGTAGTCAGCATCACTATATGCTACAAGAGTAAAGTCCCTTGACTTAGGGTACCATAGTCCAAAATTTGGAGTTTTGGCTAAGTACCTCAAAATCCTCTTGACAGCAACAAGATGTGATTTCCTAGGGCTTGATTGAAAGCGAGCACACAAGCCAACACTAAACATTATATCAGGTCTAGAGGCAGTTAAGTAAAGTAAACTTCCGATCATACCTCTATAGAGCTTCTCATCTACCTTCTCACCTTCTTCATCCTTGTCAAGTTTGGCAGTGTTTGACATGGATGTATCCATTGGCTTCATGTTCTCCATCCCAAAGCGTTTGAGAAGTTCAAGTGTGTATTTGCCTTGGTTGATGAAGTTACCCTCCTTGGTTTGTTTGATTTGGAAGCCGAGGAAGAAGGTCAGCTCACCCATCATACTCATCTCGAATTCACTCTGCATAAGAGAACCAAACTCTTTGCAAAGATCAAGGTCAGTTCCGCCAAATATAATATCATCAACATATATTTGAATTATGAGAAAATGGGTAGAAGTGTGTTTTAGAAACAAAGTACAATCAACTTTGCCCATGATATACCCGTTATCTAACAAAAAGTTCTTTAGTTTCTCATACCAAGCTCGAGGTGCTTGTTTGAGTCCGTAGAGAGCTTTTTGCAAGAAATATACATGATTGGGTAACTTATCATTTTCAAAGCCTGGAGGTTGAGCAACATATACTTCCTCCTCGATTGTACCATTTAAAAACGCACTTTTAACATCCATTTGATAAAGCAAGAAATTTTTATAACTAGCAAAGGCAAGTAGCATACGAATAAATTCTAATCTAGCAACAGGAGCATAGGTTTCATCAAAATCAATACCTTCTTGTTGATTGTAACCTTGTGCTACTAACCTTGCTTTGTTCCTTACCACTTTTCCTTGCTCATCAAGCTTGTTGCGGTAGACCCATTTGGTACCAATGATCTTTCTATCATTTGGTCTTGGCACTAAGGTCCACACACGGTTCTTCTCGAACTGCTCAAGCTCTTCTTGCATGGCAAGGATCCACTCATCATCACCAAGGGCCTCCTTGATGTTCTTTGGCTCCAGTTGAGAGATGAAGGCACTATCTGCTTGTTCTTTGTTGTGTGCAGCCCATGTCCTCACTCTTTCAAACGGATTGCCAATGATCAACTCCTTGGGGTGATTCTTTGCAAAGCGGGGAGTGGGATCCTTCCTTTCCTCTTCTTTCTCTTCTTCTTCAACTTGCTTACCTTTGTCTTTGATGTTGAGCTCTTTTAAGATAGGAATGATTTCATCTGCAACATCATCATCACCAAAATGCTTGCCAATACCAGGGTTAGTTTCAATAAATTTAACATTTATAGATTCTTCTATTTTAGATAGTTCAATGTTAAACACTCTAAAAGCCCTGCTAGTAGTGCTATAGCCTAGGAAGAAAGCCTTGTAAGATTTCGGATCAAACTTGTCGAGAGAGTCCTTGGTGTTCAAAACAAAACAAGGACATCCAAACACATGAAAGAAATCAATTGACGGCTTCCTACCATGCCATAGTTCATAGGGGGTTTTCTTAAAAGTCGGATGAGTGAAAACTCGGTTTTGCACACAACATGAGGTGCTAACGGCTTCAGCCCAAAACTTCTTAGGAGTGTCATACTCAAGAAGCATGGTTCTAGCCATCTCTTGTAGCGATCTATTCTTCCTCTCAACAACTCCATTTTGTTGGGGTGTGCGAGGAGAAGAGAAATTGTGCGAATAACCCGATTTTTCACAAAAACATTCAAAAAGATCATTTTCAAACTCTCCCCCATGATCACTACGGATGGAAACAACATGACAAGAAGCTTCGTTTTCAACTCGTTTACAAAAGCTCGAGAAAACATCGAGTGTATCACTTTTAGAAACGAGAAAGAAAGTCCAAGTAAATCTAGAAAAATCATCGACAATAACAAGACAATACTTGGAGCCGCGAAGCGTTTGTGTTCTCATAGGTCCGAAGAGATCAATATGAAGAAGCTCTAGAACTCTCTTGGTACTCATGACTCCTTTGGATTTGAAGGAGGATTTGGTTTGTTTCCCTTGAGTACAAGGTTGACATTCCTCATCCTTTTCAAAATCCAATTTAGGAAGTCCTCGAACCAAGTCCTTTTTGTTCAGTTTCTTCATTTGATGCAAGTTCACATGACCCAAACGTCGATGCCAAAGCGAAAGATCGTTTTTATCCACGACTAAGCATCTATTTAGTATGGGCTTTAAAGCATCAAGAACAATCACATATAGATTACCATTTCTAGTTCCCTTATATATGTCATTATAGGACAGGGAATCTAGAAGCAAGCATTCTAAGGAAGTAAAGAGCACAAGATAACCATTATCACATAATTGGCTAACACTAATTAAGTTGTGATGTAGGCCATCAACAAGCAAAACATTTTTAATGCACAATTCATTACCTACATCACCCTCACCTATAACCTTACCCTTTTTGTTGTCCCCAAAGGTTACCGATCCTCCTTTCTTCTTCACAAATTTGTTGAAATGGCTGATTTCTCCAGTCATGTGCTTAGAGCAGCCACTATCAACAATCCATTTCTTTGTGACCTGCAAGAAAAGAGGATGTCGGAACCCAACTCAAACTTTGGGGTCCGGGGTTAGCTTGGGGACCCATTTCATATTTGGGTTGGTCCCCTTAGGCTTGTAAGGACAATAGGTAGAATAATGATCATCACATTTGCAATGCATACATACCATGGGGTTTTTAGAGCCGGAAGACTCTCCATTGAAAATTGGAGTTTCCACACTCTTTTTCTTACCCTTCTTCTTCTTCTTACCTTTTGGAGTAGTCGCATTGTATCCTAGACCACTAGTACCAACTTGTTTGGTAGAGTGCTCTAGAACATCATTTAGAGACTTCTTACCCGAAAGAAACCTTTGCAAAGTAGATCTTAATTTAGCATTATCATCACTAAGATTTGTAATGGTAGTAGATAAACTAGCAAGATCTTCTCTAGCATGCAAAAGGTCGGCCTCAAGACAGAGGGCTTTAGTAAGAAGAGAGTCTTTTTCAAGAGTTAAGTTTGCAACTTCATTTCTAGGCAAGATAGGTCTAGAAGATAAATCATTTGTTTGTGCAAGAAGTTTAGCATTTTCAGATTTAAGGACAACAATTTCTCTTTGATAAGCATACACTTCATCTCTCCTAGCATCATCAATAAGCTTAAGTTCAACATTTTCAGTTTTTAGAACATCTAGCTCATCTAGGCAATTTTGGTTCTCTATCTTAAGATTTTCAATAGTTTTAAGATAAGTACCATTCTCAACCTCTACTCCATTATATTGAAGTTCAAGGTCTAGAAATTGCCCTTGTAAGGAATCTATGCTATCAAGATGCAATTTCTCATTTTGATCTATAATGTCAATCTTGGCATAGAGATCATCAACTATCTTTCCTAATCTTTTTCTTTTAGCTTTACATTTAGCAAAAGATGATTGACAATCATTAAGCATTTCAATGAGGGTTTCCTTAGATAAATCAAGTAAACTTTCATCACTTACCTTGCTTACCTCACTTACCTCAATTACTTCTTCACTAGTAGAAGCCATGAGTGCAAGGTGACATTCACCATCCTCGGAGCTTGAGGAACTTGAATTAGAAGACTCCTCCCATGCCGCATGAGCTGCATCTTTGGGTCGTCTCTCCTTCTTGTTCTTCTTCTTGTACTTGGCTTCTCTTTTGTATTTGTCATCCTTCTTGTGGCTGCTCTTATGATAGCCCTTCTTGGCTTTTGGGCAGTCATTCTTGTAGTGGCCCTTTTGACCACACTCGTAGCACCTAGGAGTGGAGGAGGATGGCTTGCCCTTGAAGTGTCTTCCTTTTGAATAGTTGGCTTCATGATCATTTGCACCTTCATCTTCGCTTGAGGAAGGGCAGGGAGACTTCATGGCAAGTTGTTGTTGCCGCATCATTTCTTCAACTTGAGCTTTGAAGGCTGTGTCCTTCATCTTCTTGGACTCCTTCTCTTCTCTTTTCTCCTCTTCCTCTTGCTTGTCGAGCCTTGGTTCATGTGCTTGGAGATTACCAACCAGCTCCTCGGTTGACAACTCGCTCAGCTTGTAGACTTCTTCAATTGAAGTGACCTTTGGCTCCCATCTCTTTGGAAGAGATCTCAAGATCTTTGCATTGATGGTACCTCTATCCATGACACTCCCAAGGGCTGCAAGGCTGTTCAAGATGACATTCAACCTTGTGTACATGTCCGCAACTCTTTCATTCTTCCCCATCTTGAAGTTCTCAAGTAGGCCGCCGAGCATATAGACCTTGGCCTCCTTGACTTGCTCCGTCCCTTCATAGGTGACACACAACTTATGCCAAATCTCATGCGCCGTGTCCCAAGAAGAGATGCGGTTGAACTCCGATGGTGAAAGGGCGGCGTAGATGATGCTCACAGCTTTAGCATTGAGTTGAGCACGCTTCATCTCATCTTCCGTCCACGTGGTGATGTTCCCCTTCGGCTCTTCATACTTGAGATGGACTATCTTCCACATCTCGTAGCTCACGCCTTGGATGTAGAATTGCATCCTTCTCTTCCAATATAGGAAGTTTGTGCCGTCGAAGACCGGGGGTCTCATGGAGAAGCTTCCTTCAAGATTGAGTGACCCAAGAGCTGAATCGCCCATCTTCTCCTACTTGTTGAAGTAGCTTGGAGAAGACCTGCTCTGATACCACTTGTTGGATCAATGGGCTCTAGAAGGGGGGGTTGAATAGAGCTTTCACAAACTTCACAAAAGTGATTAGACCACCAAATTATATTAAGTGCAGAACTTAATTCAAAACAGCAATTTGATGTCCTAAACTAGCATACAAAGCAAGGATAAGAGACAAGGAAAGCATGCACTTGGACATGTGGTTTAGAGTGGTTCCATGTCCTAAACTTAGGAGCAATGTCAGTCCACTACCTAGAGTTGGTTAGGCTCTAGGATTTGTAACTTGGTTCTCTTATATATATCACACAATAAGATTACAAGCTACAACTACCAACCATCCAAGGACTTATATATCAAGCCAAGATCTTTTACCTCACCAAGGACTTACCCACCAAGCAAGTAGTCTTCCACCTTCTTCAAAGGAATTACCCACTCTTGCTCTAGTCTTCGGCCTTGCAGGATTTACCTATCTTGCTTGAGCTTTGCCTTGCACCTCTCCTTCACTTGGAGAGCTTTAGCACCTTCCTCCTTCACTTGGGGAAGAACAACAACCTTCTTCTCTTTCACTCGGAGAAGAAACTTCAATCAATCTTCATAGAGAATGGAGATGGGAGAAGTGGAAAGGAGAGCTTTACAAGATTACAAATGATAGCTCTCATACATGGGATCCTAACTCACTCATACTCACGAATTTGCTTTGAAGGTAGAGAGAGAAAGGGGCTCAAAGGATTAGAAACCACTCAACTAAGGCTAGGACCAAGCATATGTGAATGAGCAACCTTGGAATGAAGTCCAAGAGGTCCTATTTATAGTTGAGGGTGTCCCTTTGAGGTTGGGAGAGTTAAGTGGCAAAAACTAGCCGTTTTACAACTTGCAACAGATCTATTTTGAGTCCCACCAACTCCTCCAACGGTTGGAAATGCTTTTTCTGCATTCCAGTACAGTCCGATCGGCCGAGTTTCATTAAAGGCAATTCGGCCGACACACTAGGCGACAAGTCTGAGAGATAGACTGTCGGCCGAGTTTCCATGGGGAAACTCGACCGATCAGTCGACCTTCAGACTTGACCGATCAGTGGATCGGCCGAGTTTCCTACCATTGAAACTCGACCGAACAGGGATCGACTGAGTTAGAAACTCGGCCGACCGCCCAGAAAATTCCAGAATATATGGATCGGCCGAGTTTGGAATTCGGCCGACAAAATCCCTGTTAAGGGTATTTTGGAATTTTCATAAACTGTACAAACGATGGATTTTTGAGTCCCGATCATTTTATCCATCTTAGATACAATGCAAAACATGATTATGAGTGATTACATAAAATGTTCTAAGCCTCTAAGGGCTATATTACAAAGCGGTTAAGAGTCACATGTTTTGCATGTGCCGGAAGAGTAGCTTTGGAGTTAAAAGTGATTCTTTTCTTGTACCTAATATCTGCA
Source organism: Alisma plantago-aquatica (assembly GCA_963693085.1). Lineage (NCBI taxonomy): Eukaryota > Viridiplantae > Streptophyta > Magnoliopsida > Alismatales > Alismataceae > Alisma > Alisma plantago-aquatica. The sequence continues at coordinate 1,427,581,751 of OY856412.1, forward strand.
ATGATCTCAAATAGATTTGTTAGATACATATGAATGGAATGGTTAAGTCATTATCAAAATATGGGCAATGTGCGACACCTAGGTCAACACAGTGGTGATCCGGAATCGCATTAGTCGGCGTCTGAATATCCCTCCCACGAAAGATCTGGGCAAGTACTTAGGGGTGCCCATTCTCCACAAGCGGGTTAATAGGACTACGCATGCATCCATCGTGGACTCCATCAGAACCAAAATGAATGGGTGGACTCAACGACACCTCTCATTTGTAGGTCGAGTCTCCCTTGCTAAATCATCCTTGCAATCAATCCCCGCATACACCATGCAATCGGTACGCCTCCCCTATAGTGTGTGCGAAGATATCAACCAACACATAAGGCATTTTATCTAGCAAGGGTCCGGAGAACAGCATAAAATGTCTCTAGTCTCTTGGAAGAAAGTTACTTCTTGTAAGAAGAATGGAGGTCTTGGCATTAGGGAAACAATTGACCAAAACACTTCCCTCATGATGAAGAACACCTGGATATTCTTAACATGCCCTGAGAAGCCGTGGGTTCAGGTCATGAGGAATAAATACTGCCCCAGAGGAACTATCAAGAGTGGGTCTTGCTCGCAAGCATGGTCCTTCATACATACTTCTATCAACGATGTGAAGGCTAACTGCCATAGAATTGTGAATAATGGAGCTGACATCAACGTGTGGTCTGACGCATGGTTCAGTAACAGGAGCCTTGTGGTCTCTCACCCAGCTTTGATCATTCCTGAGAGCCTTAATGACCTCAGGGTAGAATCTATGGTTTCTTTGGACGGCTCATGGGACTAGGATTTCATCAGGAATTTCCTCCCCATGGACGCGTGGGCCCATATCAAGAGCATACCTCCTCCTGCACCGACCGCCGGGCTTGATGGCTGGGCTTGGAACGATGACTCTCTGGGCAAGTTCACATCTGCTTCAGCGTACACCTGAATCATACGCCAGAAAGAGTTCAGCTGCAATGGTGCTTGGCCGACTATTTGGAAGACCAAGCTCCCCAACCGTATCAAAATGTTCCTCTGGTTGTTACTGCACAAAGCGTTGCTTACGAACGTGGAGAAAGCCAGGAGATACATGGACACGCCAAAATTCTGCCTCCAGTGTAACGCTGAGGATGAAACTCTTCTCCACTGTCTCCGAGACTGTCCCTATAGAAGAGTTGTCTGACAGGGCCTAGATGTCCACTATAGCTTTTTCAACCTGGACGTCGACGCATGGTGCTCGCACATCATCATGTCCGCCACTTCGAACCCTCTATACGCTGTCACAATCTGGCATCTATGGAGGGTGAGGAATGAGTACTCCACTCTCTCATAGATGCTCCACTGCAGGTGCAGATCAAATTCATCAAAGAACGTGCATGTTCTATTGCTGGCCTCCCGAGTCATATCTTTAAGCATGTCCCTGACACTGAGCCATCGATTAAACTTGACGATAGAGACTTCATGGTCTTTGTTGATGCCTCATTCAACAATCACTCTCATCAATGTGCTTCTGGAGTTTACATCACAACCACTACTGGGGACCTTGTGCGAGGAGTTGGCACCCTAGGTTACGCCTCCAGTGTTGTTGAGGCGGAAATCAAAGCCATCTCGCATGTTGTAAACACTTGTCAGTTGGAGGGTCTCTCGAGACCTCTCATCCTCTCCGATTCAAAAACTGGCATCACCTTCTTCAAGAACATGGAGGAGGCACCACCCAGTTTGAAGCCCATCTTCAGGAAATGGTCTAAGGACCAACTATCTTCCTTTGCATTCTAGTTCTTACCTAGGAAGTTCACACTAGTTGTTGATGTTATAGCCAGACATGTTATGTTAAATGCCTCGCCTGTAGATTTTACCCTCAAACCTCCCTGGCACATGCCAGAGGTTTCGTTATGTAACTTGATTTAGCTTAATTAAAAGAAATATATGACTTTAAAAAAAACATGACCGAGAACAATTAGATGATGATGATGATAATGATGTGCTTGGTCATGTATGATTTACTAGTAAGCTAGAAAAACAAAATAAAAGGCACGAGTGAAATGAGACGAGACAGATCTAAAGAGTGTTGACTCTTCATTATTTTTCCAGTCCAATGCCTATTACGGCTTGTTTGTTGGTCTGTTGGGATTATAAACTCATGTTGCTAGGTTGTCGCTAATTATAGCTACCAAGCCAAAGCAAAAGAGACAAGGCAGTCATCAATTATAGATACAGTTCATTTGTTTGTGACACGGGTGATAAAGGAAAAGAATAAGAAGAAGGGAGAAGAAGAGAAAGTGAAGAAGAAAAGCAAGCGGGGTATGATTGTCAAGGTATACATGTTTCTTTTCAAGTCATCTACTGTTGTGCACTTTGTGGAAGCTTTTTGGGAAGTTTTGGGGTGGTAGATGTTGAGATCTCTCTCTATATTGGTATTTTCTTATATCTCCTCCTGGTTGTATTATCTCTGGTTTGGAGTCAAATCCCAAAAAGAACAATTGTGTCTTTCCTTATAGTGACTTTATTCGTCGTTTGGATCATGGTTTTTTCCTCACACTGTTAAGGTTTTCCACATTAAAAATACAATTCCCCCCTATATATTTACGGTATTATCTTGAGTTTCAACACTCATTGATAGTGTTTTTGCATATTTTTTATTTTTTATCGCATCGTGGTTCTCTATTGATGTACATATTTTATATCATCTCTTGGATCACTTTTGGCTGCATTTTCCAATCATTTTAACCCAATAATCACTCTTAATCATGTTAGATTTTCCATCTTTATTGTTGTCTTTACTTGCTCTATGATTTGATTTGTACGTATATCAATTTGGCATCAAAATGGGGAGAAAACACCATTATAACATTCATAAAGACATTTCCCAATCATCTAGACATTCAGAAAATCAATATTGTTGAAACTGATAAAGACACCCTGTGTCTTAATTAAGACATCCCATGTCTTAAAAAGACACCCCGTGTCTTAATTAAGACACCCCGTGTCTTAAAAAGACACAACGTGTCTTATTAAAGACACCTCGTGTCTGTCTTAAAAAGACACAACGTGTCTTATTAAAGACACCTCGTGTCTCAGTTCAGAAATTGAATACAGAACTCCATATTTGCAGCAACACACCGTGTTTTATTAAAGACACACCATGTCTTATTAAAGACATGTCGTGTAACCTCCCAAAACTCGATCCAAACTTAAGTTATTGCATAAGACACATTGTGTCTTATAAAAGACACGTTGTGTGACCTGCAGATATCACCCAGATGCGAATTTAACCGTCTCACACTTATATACATAGTTACCACATATTATTTGGGATCTTTTGGAGCAGGACTCAAGCAAGGGAGAGCAAGGAGGAGTTGGAGGTGTTATAAGGGAGAAAAGTTGGTTTCTCGTGAGGGAAACCTCTTCTTCTTCCTTCTTCTCCAACAATTACACCAAGGATCTCCGCCATTCTCTTCTCTCCACTCAGAAGTGAAGCTTTCTGGAGAGTTTCCAGTGGCAAGGATAGATTTGTGACTTCTTGACCGGTGTTCCAAGTCTATCTTCTTTTTTTCATGGATATCCAAGTTTATTTCCTTCTGTTATGATGTCTAGCACTACTTTCTACTGTTTGTATCTACTTGTGACAGCCATGGATGAGTAGATCTCTTATTCTTGGGCATGGGGATTAACTCCCATGTTATAACATTGTTGAACACGAATTTCATATATAATGTTAGTTGTTTCACTATTCTAAGGTTCATCAGTGTTTAATTCCTCTTACATGCTTTGTTGGCCATTTTGTATGTATGATTTCTGTTCTTTGTATGATCTGGGAAGATGTGCATAGTAGTAAGGAGATGTACCTTAGTTGCACTACCTTGACCACGGGAGTGGCTGGGATGTGTTGGGGAACAAAGGTTTGTAGTCCTAAACTAAGTATATCCACGGGAGTGGTATACAAAGTTAGGACTGTTCTACACTACCAGTAGGTGGGTGTAGGATACATGCCTCCCTTATGTTATTACTAATGCTTTTTATCTTTGTTTTTCTTCATGTTGTGACATGGATGTGAAACCCTATCCTCAAGAATCCCTAATCCAAATTGATCCTTAATACAAATATTTTCTATTTTAGTTCATTTCTTTTTAATTGCTTAGTTAGCATAACAAAACCCCTCTTGTTAAAAAGATCTAGATTGTTGAAGTTTAATACTCTTGCACCTAGCAATGCCTTGCTCCTTGGACGACCTCGATAATACTACATGCACCCATATACTTGTGGGGTAGTGTTCGAGTTTATAAATATTAAAACGTGTGCATACAACTAACAATTTTTTGGCGTCGTTGCCGGGGAGCATCGATATTTTTGTTAGAGTAAGAAGTGTTGAATTGTAAGAGAGACTAGATCACACCATCACCTATAATATTCACCATCATTGTTTTTCCATCACGATCATCATCATTACCATATTGTTGTATCTTCCATTTTCATTTTTGTACTTCACTTGCCTTCTTTACTTGTAGGACTGTGTGAAATGGTCCAAAGGGGTTTTCAACCTTCCACATTTTTAGACCCCAATATTGAAGATAATGCTAACAACCTTCAAAAAGCAAGGAGGAGTGAACCTCAAATAGATATGGAGGAGTCACAACACCCATCACCTTCATCGCCACCATCTTCACCTGAAAGTTCAGCCCAACAAGAAGAACAAATCATGGAAGATGATCGTCCCCTAAAGGACTTTGTTGTTCCAGTTGCTACAAATATCAATGAGGCTATCACTGTCCCACAAATTGAGGCAAATGACTTTTCTATCAGGCCCACTATTATACAGATCATACAACAAAACCAGTTTGGAGGGACGCCAATGGAGGACCCAAATCTCTACATTGCTGAATTTATGCATTATCTTAGCACTTTCAAGATAGATGGTGTTCCTACTGATGCAATTTATCTTCTTCTTTTCCCATTCTCATTGAGAGACGGGGCCAAGGCGTGGCTCTATTCTTTGCCAAACAACTCCATCAACAGCTGGGAGGAACTCCTCAAAGTTTTCTTAGCCAAATACTTTCCACCAAGCAAGACCTCACAATCGAGGAGTTTGGTCATCAATTTTTCTCAAAGGCATGAAGAGACCTTGTATGACACATGGGAAAGGTTCAAAGACCTTCAACGTTGTTGTCCACACCATGGTTTGAGCGATTGGCTTCTATTGCAAACTTTCTATAATGGCTTATTCTACAATACAAGGATATGTATTGATGTTGCTGCAAATGGTGTTTAATGAACAAATCATACATGGATGCTTATGCCATTATTGAAGACATGGCACATAATAATTTTCAATGGAGTCCTGACTGGAGAAGCCATCCTTCTTCTTCAATCTCTATTTTTGGAAAGCAAGCTGCTAAAGTAATTTGTGATGCATATGGAGTAGTAGGACACACTCCTTGTTTATGTTTTTCCACATCATCACAATTTGAAGAGACACCAGAGCTCTACAACAATGTCAACCACAATTTCATTCAACACCAACAATATTTACAACCCAATCTGAGTTTGGAGTCCATGCTTGAGACCTTTGTCTCAACTCAAATTCAGTAAAATGATGAGTTTCACCGACAAAGGGGGCTGCTAAAGGATGCTATTTTTCAACTTTCCTCTAAGGTGGGTAGGATTTCCACTCACACTAGGACAAGCTCTTGCCAATCAAAAAGAATGTTCTGATTCCTTGCCTAATAAACCACATATAGATTTAAGGGAGACATTCATGTTGATTACATTGAAGAGTGGATCTGCTATAGGAGAATCTTCTTCACCGTCAAATACTATGTCATATGAAGTTGTTGACTCTAATGTAGGCAATGATGTTGGTTCTCAAAGGAAGAAATTCATACATTCTCCACGGGATGATTCTTCAAGCAAGACAAATTTCATTTTTCCAGAATACATTTACAAATTTCTTGATTATGAGAAAAGCATTCCCAAATCAGATTATTATTACTTTGAAGAGGAGAATGCATAGACCAACAATGTTGATGTTTAAAAGACCATTTCTACTACAAATCACAAGCGTCGATCTTTGGGCCAAATAAAAGATATATTGACAAAGAGGCGTAGATGCTTAGCACAACAATTTTTAGCCTTAGATCAAAGCAATGGACCTCCATCTCCATATTCACCATGACAGGTAACCGGTGGCAATCCTCTTGAGTTTGTTATATGCAGTGAGGATACTACAAATTTCAAGCTTAGGGGGAGAGTGACCGGCCAGAAGTGTAGTGTAGTTTTATTTCCTTTTTATTATCTTTTTTTAGTTATTTTTTCTAGTTCTGCTCCTCATGGAAAATCCAATATGATATGAATCTTATCTTTTGTATGTGGGTTGAACTCCTATGCTTAACTAATTGTCCTCTTTTGTTGATAAATATCACTTGTAGAAATTGTAAAAGGCATGCATTAATCAAATGAAACCTTTTGACCATCAACATGTGCTTAACTCTGGTTTATGCTTCTAGCCTGAACATTCATCCTTCACATCCTTGATTGCTTAAAACATGTAATGGTTTTAATTTTTGTGAGTAAACCAACTTTACAACATCATTTATAATACAGGATGCCCTTGTCAAGCTCTTAGTGCATTTTCAACCACTCTTTTGATGAAATTTTTTCAAAATAAATGAATGAAATCTAGTTAATGTTGCAATTTAGTTGACTCTCCTATGTTGTGGAATTTTTTTAAAATTTCTCTTGGATTTTTTCACCCTTATACCACATAAAAGATGACTAAACTGCCCACATATCATGCTAGCCTAGTGTAAGTCTGATCTAGCCACGATGGTTAGGTGGTATGTCTTAAAAGAGGGTAAAATACCCCATATGGCACTCCACGTGTACATAAGCCTACATTAGCAGCCGAGTGTCGAAACCCGTAATCCATTATCATATTATTTTTAGGAAAGAAGGAGAGTACAACTAAAAATGTTAATACTAACTAAGATTTCATCATTTGTATCCTTAATAGTTGAGAGTTTGAGTTGCACATCCACTAATTGTTTGGCTTGGTCATCTAAATTCTACTTAGTGTTTTTTAATTTATTGATTCATTTAATTGTGACCACCCCTGCTATCCTAAAAATCTCTTTCTTAGCTGTTTAAGTTGAATTGATGGCTATGAGTATAAACATGTTGATCATGGTTGATTTGGTCATATACACATCTTTCATTTCATTTAATTTATGCATGAACTTGACAATTCTTCATTTGTATTTCTATGCTCTTTTTGCTTGAGGACAAGAAATGGTTTAAGCTTAGGGGATTTGATGTACGTATTTTATATCATCTTTTGGACCACTTGTGGATGCATTTCCCAATCATTTTAACCTAATAATCACTCTTAATCATGTTAGATTTTCCATCTTTATTGTTGTCTTTACTTGCTCTATGGTTTGGTTTGTAGGTATAACAATTTGGCATCAAAATGGGGAGAAAATGCCATTATAACATCCATAAAGACATTCCCCAATCATCTAGACATTCAGAAAATCAATGTTGCTGAAACTGATAAAGACACCTCGTGTCTTAAAAAGACACGACGTGTCTTATCAAAGACACCCCGTGTCTCTGTCCAGAAATTGAATGTAGAACTCCAGATTTGCAGCAACACGCCGTGTTTTATTAAAGACATGTCGTGTCTTATTAAAGACATATCATGTAACCTCCCAGAACTCGATCCAAACTTCAGTTATTGCATAAGACACATTGTGTCTTATAAAAGACACGCTGTGTGACCTGCAGATATCACTCAAATACGAATTTACCTATCTCACACTTATATATACGACCCCAAGCCATCTTGGGACAGTTACCACAGACTATTTGGGATCTTTTGGAGCGGGACTCAAGCAAGGGAGAGCAAGGAGGAGTTGGAGGTGTTCCAAGGGAGAAAAGTTGGTTTCTCGGGAGGGAAACTTCTTCTTCTTCCTTCTTCTCCAACAATTACAGCAAGGATCTCCGTCATTCTCTTCTCTCCACTCAGAAGTGAAGCTTTCTGGAGAGTTTCTAGCAATAAAGACGTATTTGTGACTTCTTGACTGGAGTTCCAAGTCTATCTTCCTTCTTCCATGGACATCCAAGTTTATTTCCTTCTATTATGATGTCTAGCACTACTTTCTACTATTTGTATCTACTTTCTACAGCCATGGATGAGTAGATCTCTTGTTCTTGGGCATGGGGGATTAACTCCCATGTCATAACATTGTTGGACATGAATTTCATATATAATGCTAGTTGTTTCACTATTCTAAGGTTCATCGGTGTTTAATTCCTCTTACATGCTTTGTTGGACACTTTGTATGTATGATTTCTACTCTTTGTATGATCTAGGAAGATGTGCATAGGAGTAAGGAGATGTATCTTAGCTGCACTACCTTGACCACAGGAGTGGATGGGATGTGTTTGGGAACAAAGGTTTTTAGTCCTAAACTAAGTATATCCACGGGAGTGGTATACAAAGTTAGGACTGTGCTACACTACCAAGAGGTGGGTGTAGGATACATGCCTCCCTTGTGTTATTACTAGTGTTCTTGATCTTTGTTTTTCTTCATGTTATGATGTGGATGTGGAACCCTATCCTCAAAAATCCCTAATCCAAATTGATCCTTAATACAAGTGTTTTCTATTTTAGTTCATTTCTTTTTAATTACTTAGTTAGCATAACAAAACCCCTCTTGTTAAAAAGATCTAGATTGTTGAAGTTCAATACTTTTGCACCTAGCAATACCTTGCTCCTTAGATGACCTCGATAATACTACATGCACCCGTATATTTGCAGGGTAGTGTTCGAGTTTACAAATATTAAAACTTATATCTTATATTATGCGTGCACATATTTTCCAACAAAAAAAATGGTATCAGAGCGCATTTGTGCTTATAGGTCTATATGGAGAAGAAAGATGATGCGACAATGATTAAGTTGAAAAGTACAAATTATCAAATTAAAAAAACCCAAGATGGGAGATATGTTACTGTAAGGAGTGGGACCTAATAGGGGATCCACTCCCTACTAAATTATGAGGAATAAAACATTCATTCCAAACACACACAAAAGGTATGCTGGAATAGGTGTAAAATTTTCAAATCACAAATGATGGTATACAAAAGACCAAAGTATAGCAATGAAATATAAAACATGACTATAATAAATCTTACAAAAGTACATCATCATCTTGCGTATTGGGTTTACATGGATATTACATCATAAGGATATAGTAGAGGGAAATCTAAATAATATCAAGTTTGTTTCCAAGCATCAACTCCTTAATCTATGTCCATCTCAACATCCCATGTCCTCCATGTCATACACCTAGGGTTGGAAGAATACACCAACAAGAGGAAAAAAAATATGACATCACCATAAGGCTGGTATGTGCATGCTAAATATGGATTGAGTAACATTATGAAATAATGGACATCAAATAAACAAGACTTTCCATAGAAAAAACAAGAACTACCCAAACAGGTATCAAGAAAAAGAATTGCAATCATATGATAAAAGAGTTACATGCCATTGATAAAACATAAGAGTTGTGCCACACAAGCATATATACATATTTGGGCACAAAACTCATAATATCAAACTACATGCATGTGAGATAAGCATAACACTAGAACAATATAAATAACAAAGGTGCCAAGTGTCACGAACTTGAAACTTGGTAGAGAATGATGTACTGCTAGACTCCCAATATATATAAGGATGGACATCATCACCCGAGTATGGGGCACACAACCTCCATCCCAAAAATAATACATAGGTATTCAACCCAGAAAAGTAATGTACTTACACTATTCTAGGGCTACTGAATCACATAACATGCTTAATCTAGAGGCAAGTAGAAAGTATAGTCAGAATAAACAAGATTGCCATCACATAAATGGACAAAATAAGTATCAACCACATAAGTGGGTAAAATTAGCACATGTAACCATGTAGAAGTTCCATCATGAATCAAGTATAAGATTGAGTAAAAAGAATATCATTCAAAGTAAAAGGATACATAAAAATCAGAACCAATTAATATATTTCCAAGATAAAGACATACCATGTAGGCTATTGTCCATAAGATAAAGAGAAAGATAAAACTAGGTTATTTCTCAAAAAGAATAATAGGAGATGCAAACATACCTCACTTCAAAGTCTAAACAAGTTCCATCATGAATCAAGTGGGTAAAATTAGCACATGTAACCATGTAGAAGTTCCATCATGAATCAAGTATAAGATTGAGTAAAAAAAATATCATTCAGAGTAAAATGATACACAAAAATCAGAATCAATTAATATATTTCCAAGATAAAGAGATACAGTGTAGGCTATTTTCCATAAGACCAAGAGAAAGATAAAACTAGGTTATTTCTCAAAAAGAATAATAGGAGATGCAAACATACCTCACTTCGGAGTCTAAACAAGTTCCAAGTCAGATCTAGGTCCAAGCATGGGTCTCTAAAGCACCTATTAAGCATATAAGTAGATTTAGGGTTTGTTTTACATTAATTACTCAAACCCTAAAAACCATATTTTACTATTAGTAAATTAGGTTATCAAAACCACACCATATTATAGGTTATATTTTTTTGAGTTCATAATATATTTTATTTTATTCTTTTGACTTATGAATAATTAGTTATGAATTTCAGAGATATTTTTTTTTTGGATTTGCAGGGGTCGAAGCCCCCCTCTCCAAACAGGTGCCAGAGCCCGGATGACCCAAGAGGTTGGTAAATACACTGTGAAACGGTAGGTTTCGAACCCGGGACCCCCAGGGGGCCAAGCCGTGCCTAACCAACCGAGCCACAGCGGCCGGGTTATTTTCAGAGATATTAATCAATTAGATAAATACATAAAAAATCATGAAACTATTGTATTTGGTTTAGATGATAAAAATTGCACCATTGGATAGAGAATAACATCCTGAGTCCAAAGCATGTTTTATTTAATTTTTATGAGCTATAAATAATTACCTATGGATTTAAGAAAATCGACCAATCAGAGAAATCTTCAAAGCCATATATATATATATATATATATATATATATATATATATATATATATATATATATATAATACTTTTAAAAACTAGGATGGCATGGCCCAATGAGTGACAGTCAACTGGCCCACCTAAGCACACAACTCAGTGAGGAGGAGTCAAAAGGAGATGCCAAAAGACGAAACTACCCATATATGGCGTGACAGAAACCAATTAAAATTGAGGGCATATTTGAACTTCAACGTATATGCATAGTCTTCTTCACTGAAACACCCCGTGAAAGCCAAATCTTCAAAATAGTTGTAAACTCAAAAAATAAAACCCAATACGAGATCAAATCCGATGACCAGAGCTCCTTCACCTCCATGAAACAACACAAATGGATTCAAAAGATCCCCACAGGGTGTCGGTGGATTCTAGGATCTACTAGGGTTTTGGGAGCGGCGATCTTGGGGGTGATCTCCCACCTTCGTGAAGGGGAGGATAGCCTACCATCTTCCTAGCCATGGCGGCATAAGTAGATGATGCATCGACACAGATCGGGAAAAAGACTTGGTCCCAAGTTCTTGGAGGCACTTAGACCTTCAACCATCACTACTACAAAAATAGCTTATAACGTCACATTTACAGGTGTCGGTTGTATACACGAAACCGATGCCTAAATCCTACAACGTCGGTTGAATACACAAACTGACATCTATCTGTGAATAGTGGCCAGACACGGGTATTACTTTTTATTCAACGTAGGTTCCTAAACTACCAATCGACACCTAAAATCGACCGCCAAATCAAAATTTTGCAGTGAAAAAAAATTACCTCCAAAATTTAACATACGTCGTCAGTTATTAACTAATTAACTGACGACTAAAGGTTTTTTATGAGACAGAAATTGGGCCCGTTTTTATCGTCGGTGTTCTTGCAATAACCGACGTCGACGTGTTTTTGCACGTTGTCCCCGCAAAAATTTTCACCCCCCTTTGGCGTCGGTTTTCTACGATAACCGACGACTATGGTCAAAATTCGAGAACATTTTTTTGCCAGCATATGTAGATAAATGTTGGTTTTTCTAGTTTAAACCGACGACTATCATTGAGCATAGGTGTCAGTTTTGTTATGGGAACCGACGCATATTGTTAGAAGCGTCGGTTGTTTTTAATAACCGACGCCGATTGTTAACTTAATAGCACCCGCGCGAAGCAAAATCTTCCCCTTTCTCTGTTTCATTGTCGATTGAAGGTTAGGTCTGGCAATTCTGCCCCCTGCTCCCTCCTCCTTGCGCGCCGCCGCCTGCCGCTCTCTGTTGCTCCCTGTTCGTCGCTGTCGCGCTGCTCCTTCTCTCTGCTCGCCACCGCCGCCGCTCCTTCTCCCTACTTGCCGCCACCGCCACTATTCCCTGCTCGCCACCGCCGCTCCTCCCAGCTGTGACCTGCTCACCTGCTTGCCACCACCGCGCCGCTCATCTTCTTGATCAAAAGGTACCTGCTCGCCTACTCATCCATTGACTTAAATCAACAACACCAACATTAACACCATCCAGACTTCATATTTGAGAAGCCCAAAACTAAGATCAACCTAGTTTGCAAGAATGTGATAGAATTAGTTAGTAGTATACCATATATAACATGCATTCTTATGCTACATAATGGGTACTGATTAGAAGTGCGAGCCTCCATTGAATTTCAAACAACATTATGTGAAACACATATACTACATATATGTGACGCCATGTATTCACATTACATTAACCAGATCTAGATGCGATCATAAACTAGGGTTTAGGGTTGTCTCGTGTTTGAACTAGGAGTTAGGGTTACAAACCCTAATTCCATCATATCATTGTTTTTAAGATTACAACCTTTAGTTAAGCATATTAGGTGAAACCTTATTCATCATCTTAAGAATATTAGGTTCCATGATACCTAGATCATATTACTAGCATTAAGATCATAGTAAGATGTCCATGGTTTCAAAACACTAAATCAGCATGAATAATATTATTAATCTAAAAAACTTCAATTATGCATCAAAAGTTTCTAATCATATATGACAAGATCAGTTATAATTCTTAACCTAACCCTAATGCAAGTAAGAGATTATGGTACATAGCCTCTTGTGTGATTATTATAATGATAGAGTACTTTCTCTCTCTATGTTGTTGTAACCCTAAGTTGATGTCACATGAACATCATATCTTTTAAATAATGTTGTATTAAGGACATGTTTTGTTACAAATATCTATGAATGGTCTTCCTAATGAGTTTTGTTACAAATATCTGTATATTAGGTTAAGGACATGTTTCTGTTGTGACATGTTGAGTTTTTTTCTATGTTATACCCACCACGATTTGTGTTATAAATCAATACATTGATTAATTTAGGAAGCATTGATATGTTGTTATGGTTGTCCACAAGTGTTTTTATAAGAAAATTATGTGTTGAATGGGATTGTGAACAAGGGACTGGTGTTATATTATGTTGGCCTAGAAACCCGCCCAAGATTTACTCATTAGGAGTAAATCTTGGATAGTCCCCGGTTTGGGACTGTTCTTGAACACCTAATCTCACTTAGGATGTAAGTGTATAATGTGTATTGGGTTTTCAAGAAAATTGTGGTAGCATTTCCCCATTTGTTCTCTAAGTACATATGTACTTAGAGAGTTTTTCCATCTATTTACAAAATAGTAATTTTGAACCCCAGCGGCCAATCAGAAGTTAGCATTTTGAGTTGTCATTCTCTCCTTCACTCAATCTCTTCTCACATTTTTCTCACATTTGTTCTATTTTAATTACTTTTTATTCACCAAAATACTTCTCTCCTATTAAACTACACCTCCACGATGCCCTCCAACTAACCATTATCACCTCCCTCCAACGAACCACCATCTCCCTCTCACCCCATTTCTCTCCCTCTTTGACGAACAAGCCATGATTACTTTGCTTCCCTCACTCTTCTCCATCCACCATGTCTCCATCAAATTAAACTACCCATGCCAAATGCACATCTATATATGATGTTTTTTTGATACTATCTCCCACGTTTCCATCATACACGAAACTACCCAATCATATCTTGCACGTTTCCCTCAATCAAATCTCAAAAGTCCCTGTCAAATACACGATCAAAAGTAAATTCCCAACATGAGTTGCTCAAGCATGCTACCACAAATGCAAAAACTGACATTGTATCCTCCATCTCTTATCCAACAGCAGACCATTCATGGAGTAGTTGGGTGTCTAGATTATCATGAATACTAGGAGAGCCATGAACACATGGTAGCAAAACACATCACTACAACAAAATCTGTTAAATGTCAAGGCAAACTGGTCAAGGATAAGAGTCCTAACCGTATTAGATTTCATATCGAGGACTTATCCTTGGATAATGTATTATTTATCCCTGACCAAATATATCTTTCTCCTTTAATATTTTCCTCCACCGGATTGACCTAGCGGCCATTTTCACTTCTATTAAAACAGAACAGTTGCTTTTCACGCACCCCGCGCCCCCAACTCCTCGACTCCCGTTCTCCCATCCGCAGCCATTCGTAGGCACATGACAAGGATGCCCCCAGAGATGGTGGTTTACGACGTCGTCATCACTGCTTGACAGTCTGCAGCTACACACAAAAGGGGACGGTGGTTTTCCAGCATCGTAGTCACTACGGCTTACAACGCGATGCTATTTTTTTTCCGTTTGACCTTTGGTTAGTCCCTATTATTTCTCTATTTTCCGTAGTTCCTTCGTTCTCACCCTTTTCCCTTCTGCAAACAACCATTATTGCACTCGTCTCTTGAGGTTGTTGGTCTCACACACACTGGCAGGTTGTGCCCCAATTAATTGCCTTGGCACCCACATATCCTACACATTTAGTACTCATAACAGACCGGTGTAGTTATTGCGTGAATTTGAGAAAGATTGGAATTTTAAACGTTGTGAGTGGAAATTAGAGAGACTAGAAGAGAGATAATATGATAAACTGAAGGAGTCATTGATAGAGACAACAATTTGAACGAACAAGAAGAATTGCTCATTTCAACTTTCAATTAAGAAGGGAGTGTGTGTGTCATTAATTCATGCAAGATGGGATAATTAGCCTCACTTTCCGAAGAGAGTTTAGGAGGGGTTTCAATTTTGTAATTGATTTTGATTGGACTAGTAGTGACTCTTTGTCAAACAACAACTCCATTATTTGACTGAAACGCATAATAATAAATTCTACCATTAGAAATTTAGTATATAATAATAGAAAACTTCACCTATAAATCAGTTGGGTTGCCAACACCACCAAATATTGAAGCTAATGATGACTTATATGTGCACGGAGCTCACAATGAAGGATTGTTAATTGATAAAAGATCGCAATATTAGAGGCATGCATGTTTATATTTTTTATATGTTTTATTTTTCTGAATATGAACTTTACAATGTAAACTTTACAATGTGAATGTGAACTTTACAATGTGAATTACTTTACAATGTGAATGTGAACTTTACAATGTGAATGTGAACTTTACAGATTGTTGAGCATTCTCCTGATGACCATGCTAATGATTACCGTGAGGGTGAGGATGTCAATGTGCCGCCTCACAATGTAAGTTTTAAAAATATAACCCTGAGGCTTCTATCTATATGTTCATTTATAGTTATATCCTGTAAGTGTGTTTTTTTTGTCAAATTTAAATTTGGTGATGTACCCCCTGAAAAATTGGGGCACTTGATGAGCAGCAATTTTTTTTTGAGAAAGTGAGGGGAATCACAATGATGAATAAGTTACTACAACAAAGGGGCAATGGACCCAAACTGGTTGTGGATTTCAATCATGCAGGAAATCCAGTTGGAGTGAACCACAACTCATTTATTTCATATCTTGGGGTTCTTACTCGCAGCCATTGTAGTCCTATTTTTGAATCCTGGCGTAAATTTTCTAAGGGGAAGAAAGACTTAGTATGGAAGGAACTATGCATGAGTTAATATTATTTGTAATTCTATTTTTGTAGATTACTAATTTTTAGGATACTAGTTTATAGCAATTCTATTTTGCAGAGTATATTTGATCTGGATGAAAAGCTGCATCGTAAATGCGTGATGCAACGCTGTGGGAGGGTCCTAAGGAACTATAGGAAAAATCTCACCTAAGATTACATATGCGATGCTGAGAAGAGGTTCTTGATTGATTTCCAATTCTGGACATTGATCACTTTTTGACTAACTCTTGTTTGTATTCTCTTTAAAAAATAAATTTAGGCAGAAGGCATCCACTGAGAAATGGAACTACCTGGACACCAAAGACTGGGAGGAGTTTGTTACCCAAAGAAAAATGGATGAATTCAAGGTATTAAGCACCACTCCCAATTTAATTAATATACGTTCTTATGTATTCACCTATTCAAGATTAACCTTTAGTGTCACTAACCAAATCAATGTGCTTACTAACAAGGCTATCAACGATGCTCAAAGAGCAAGGCGTACATTGAATGTGCATGACCACACAATGGGTCCAAGAGGCTATGCAGGTGTTCGCCAAAGACTACATGCTGAGTCTACTGCTCAGTCTGTTGCTACTCAGGAGTCCTCTACTATTGGTCCCACGCCTCTGCCTCGCCATGCTATGTGGATAGATGGGAGGCAAAATAAGAAGGGAGATATAACGAAGCCCGCAACTACTAAGGCGGCTGCAAAAATGGTAAAAATCAACTCTTAGAGAAATCGATCGATATTGATTATTGTTATGTTTACTTACCAATTTCTGTTGATGGCGATTAGTGGGAGCTACACGAGCAGAGGAAGGAAGGCAAGTTCATCCCTGAGGGCACAAGGGATGAATTGACAGTTGCTCTGGGTAACCCAGAGCATCTTGGATGTGTTAGGGGTGCAGGCGCTGGTGTGGGCATCAAAGCATTCTTCGGGCCATCCCAATGCAAACCTATCCCAAAAATGGGACTTTCACAAGTTGAGGTAACCTATTCTTTTTTTAGAATGTTATTGCGAAAGGGAATTCAATAATCGATAGCTACGTTTCTTTTATCCATGTATAGGTAGATGAATTAATTGAGAGGAAAGTCCAAGAAGCAATGGTGAAGTGGAAGGTGTCTCAGACGACCACTCAGACGGTACATGTGACATGCCACACTTTTATTACTCCTACTGCAGAGGTTGGGAGTAATCCTATAGACCCACCACCTAGCACATCCTTTGTAAGTATTTTTATAACATAGTAGCTAGTCTTTTCAAGATGATATGTTTATGTATATATGTATATAACATTCTTTACGTAAATTTGTAGGGGTTGAAGCCATGCCGTCTAAAAAGTCAAGAATATATCGTTGTAGAGGTACATGCTTACCCAGCCCTTCCAGGGGAGATGTTTCATGGGACTCCAGCACCAGTTGGTGCGGTTCGTATGAGCCTGATACATATACTCCCCGATTGGAGGGATCTTCAACTGCCATATGCCCACCCAGATTCTAAGATGCTTGGTGAGGTAGAAGGCGGAGTGATAATGTGGCCCAAAGTAGATGTCGTCTATACTAATATTGTATGGTAAATTTACATTATGTTAATTTGTTAGTGTGTATATATGAGTCAATTGATCTAAAATTATATATACAGGTCAAAAAGATGACACCCGCTACATCTCGGCCTCCACCTCCACCTCCTCAACTACCAAGTTGGCTTCCAAGGGACCTACACGCCTCGTTAGGTCCTAATTGTAGGGGTATGGCAGTATGGATCGGCGAACATGATCAAAATTGCCCTATAAATGTTACAATTCCGGAGGATGCTGCAAGTCAATCATACGATAACAATCTATTTATACAAGTTTTGCATACGTATTAATGCATAGGTATTAATGCAGGTCAATCATACGAAAACAAGCTATTTATACAAGATATTTTGGAGTTGTTTCGTTATGATTGGCTGAACACATCTATGATAGAGCTGTGGATATGGTGAGATCTTGTTTATACATCTGTATACCTTATTTTATATATGGTGATCTGTTTTCTTATATATTAATGCATACGTAATACATGTTTTGCAGCCACTTACACATGATATGTACAGATTTTGCACTTTCCCATATGGGATTTTTGGTTCCATTTTTTATTAGTCTTGTAGATACATACCCTTCTTCAGTTACTTCATACTGATGTGCTACTTTTGAATATTTTGGTAAAAATAAGAAGACAGTGATAATAATTACATTCAATGTCGAGTAAGTTTACTTTGCTTATAATTTGTACTTAAGAAAATTACATTTTTATTGTGGATTTTGAGTTATTAATTTTTAACTTTCTTACCTATGATGGTAGGCATTGGGAGTTACTAGTTATTGTCCCCAAGACATTCACTGTCTATTATCTAGATCCTACGGGGAACGAATTGAATACATTATATGGACACACAATGAAAAGGCCATTATTCGCGTGAGAAATATTTCATATTTTTATATCCGTTAACATATGTTATTACATTACTATTTAATTATGCAATTTAATGTGTTACATTAACATGTAGGGATTTACAAGAGTTCAAAAAAGTTGGAGGAAAGGTCCCAAGGAAAAAGAATCAGCCACTAATTTGGGAGAATGTGAAAGTAATTTCCCGACTCCAATGTATATATTATTTATGTGAACTGTGCTTATTTGTATTTTTGAATATTTTGTATGTTTCAATTTATAGTGTGCTACACAAGACAACGGCTGTGCATGTGCCCACTATGCGATGTGATTTATGGACCTAATCATCAAATATGCTGCAATGGAAATCAATACTATACATAAGGTATTATATATAGTCTCATTAGATAATATGAGATATATTAATCTTATTATATATTATTAATTATATATATATGCGTCATTCTCTTTGCAGGTGTTTAAAACTGACTTTAGTACATGTGGAAAGTTATTAGATGTACATACTCCCTATAAGAGGGAGGAATTAGATGTTGTAAGAGAAGAATGGGTAAAAGCCATACAAGTAGTGGGAATTTTTAAATATAATTGGGTATCTCATGACAATGATGACGATGATGAATAAAGAATGATATTTCTAAACTTTGTTCTCATTATTATTTTTGTGTGAATGTGAATGAGTTTTTTTGAATTGTCATATGTGTGAATGTGAATGACTTTTTCTGATCAATGCATGAATGTCTGAATGTGAAAAGAGATGAAATGAATGGAAATGAATGTGAATGTAAATGAATTTGCAAGTTTCTACATGTATCTGATCAATACATGTGTCTGAATGTGAATGACTTTGCAGATTTGTGGCCTGTTGTTGGCTGATATCAATGGATATTGTAAACTTGCAGTTCAGATGTGAAAAGAGATGAAATGAATGGAACTGAATGTGAATGTAAATGACTTTGTAGATTTCTACATGTATCTGATCAATACATGTGTCTGAATGTGAATGACTTTGCAGGTTTGTGGTATGTTGTTGGATGATATCAATGAATGCTATAAACTTGTAGTTCAGAAATGAACTGCAGGTTCTGCACTGCAGGTTCATCCTGCTAACCAACCATACAGTAGGCTTGCAAACTGATAAGAAAAAAAAATCAGAACATAGGCATCAGTTATTTGTATAAAATCGACAACAAAGACATACAACGTCGGTTATTAGCAAAAAACCGACGTCTCTTCCATGGCCGACGTTGGTTATCTGTAAGAACCGACGCTGATTAATGCCAGGTACCACACCCATGTTGGGAAGCACGACCGTGCTGACAAGGATATGGTGTCAGTTATTGTTTAATAACTGATGTGTTTAACCATGATATAGTGTCAGTTTTCTTTACTAACTGACGCTTATAGTTCCCTTACTGGCGTATTTTCGGCGGTGGGAAGGGTTATGGAATCGGTGTGTGTTTAATAACTGACGTCTTTGATCATGATATAGTGTCAGTTTTCATTAAGAACCGGCGCTTATAGTTCCCTTACTGGCTTATTTTCAGTGGTGGGAAGGGTTATGGCATCGGTTAGAAACTGACGCTGAAGGTGTCGACCTTTAGCGGCACCCACTTGGGTGTCGCTTGGAAACCGACGCTAAAGGCTCTAAATAACTGACGCCAAAGGCCTTTTCTGTAGTAGTGCATCACAACTTCTCACCACCAGAGAAGATTGACAGTAAGTGCTTTGTCACCATAGATGACAATACCTACAAGGTGATGGAGAAAACATGGGAGCATACTGTCATCCTCTACGTGATGGGCAAGAGGTCATACTATTACCATCTTCTAGCTTGGATCAAGCGTATATGGAAACCCAAAGGAAGTTTTGATATGTTTTCAAAGCCAGATCAGTTCTTTCTGCTTCATTTCAATGCTGCTGAAGATAAAGATAGCACCATCATAGGTGGACCTCGTTGGTTTGACAAAAGACTGGTAGTAGTCAAGGACTACAAAACTATCGATGGTCTACAAAAGGATCTCTTTAGCACAGTTCCAGTCTGGATCAACATACCTAGTATGGGGAGGAACTGGTCTCCTTGTGTTGTGGGTATTGTAGCAAGTGGTGTAGGGAAACTCTTGAGAATATATTATAAATCAATATATCAAGAATCTCTAGGAGAGGCTCATGCTCTGATCGAGATTGAATCTGATGAAGATATACTAGAGGAGGTTTGGGTTAATATGCCAAAATGTGAGCCGATTGCTGTCGCCATCAAGTATGAACACATACCTAAGAGATAAACAGAATGCAAGGTCTTTGGTCACAATGATGTTGATTGCCCGTTAAATATGAGCGATGAAGTTACTATCCAAAACAACAACAACAATCAACAACAGTAGAAAGTATGGAGAGTTGTTGGTAACAAGAAGAAAAGTAGAGGTGATAGTTCAACTACCACTCAACCCCATGTTGTGACCATCAACAATAGATTCAATAGTCTGAACAATGGAGATCAAGATCAAGTGATTGAGGAACCTGTTATAGAACCAGATGTAGAGGTAGATGCTGAAATGATCTACACATCTAACAACACTAAAGAGCAGAAGCAACATGCTATCGCCAATGATTCATGCACTACTCCTGGTAACGCTGAGACTGGTGAAGTTGAAGAAGGTGAGTTTTGTAGTACTCCTAGAATGAAGAAGAAGTTAGGTAAGAATGCTAGAGTGGACGGGCCACATAGTACCCGATCATCTAGCAAAGTTAACTAATGATCTTTATTATGACTAATGTTTGTGGTTAGGGGGAACCATGTAAGAAAAGAGAGGTGAGAAGATTAGTATTGGAGTCACAAGCATCTATTGCTATTCTTATAGAGACAAAAATCAAGAGACATGTGATGAACCTAACAACAAAGCTTCTACCCAATGGTTGGGAATGGTTATCTAACCATGATAGTGATGCCAATGGGTGCATATGCATGGGATGGAATATGAAAACTTGGGATGTTAGCTGTCATTCAATGAACGATCAACAAATCACCATGACATGTACTAATAAAAGAGGTCTGGTCATAGCACTTACTATTGTATATGCAAGAAATATTCCTCAACAACGCACTGGACTATGGGATACCTTGGAGAATATCAGTCACTTGATCACTGACCCTTGGTTAGTGATAGGTGATTTCAATAACATAAGGAAGAGGGAAGAAAAGGAAGGAGGTAGAGAGGTTCCCTCTCGAATCCTTAGCTCATTCAACTCTACTATTGACAAATCAAATCTTAGTGAGTTACCATCAATTAGAAATGATATTTTCACATGGCATAATAGACAAGGCACAGCTAAAAGGATCACTTGCAAACTTTATCGTGCATTACTTAATGATGCATGGTTAAGTAAGTTTACTGGCTCCAAACAAAACTAAAAACTTGTGAGTTCTCAGACCATCTAGAAAAAACTTTCAATCTTAAGGAAATCAAGATGAAGAAGAGACCTTTTCATTTCTTAAACCTCTGGATGGAATGGCCTAGAGGTAAAGAACTTATTAGTAAAGCCTGGTATAATCAATGTCTACTAGTACAAAAATGATCTATAACTTCACATTTGATGGTGTCGGTTACACATCAAAAACTGACGTCATAAACCAACGACATCGGTGAAATACTACAACCTTCACCAATATGTGAAGTTCGGATGATTTACAAAAGACATGGGTACCGCTTTTACTGTAATGTCGGTTTATTTGCCAAAAAATGACGTCTAAAATTACCCACGATATACAATTTTCCAAGGAAAAATTTTGCCTCCAAAATTTTCAACGTGACGTCGGTTGTGCAGAAATCGACGATAAAGGTTTCACGCTATGGTTTCATGAAAATTTTTATCCCTTATTAGTCGTCAGTTCTTCATCAGCAATCAAAGACTAATCACCCTTCGTGAAACAAAATTTATTCCCTTATTAGTCATCAATTTTTCTCAATGAACCGATGACTAGGTGTTTTCGTGCGTTGTCCCCGCAAAAATATTTCCCCCCAAATATGCATATTCAGCGTTGGGTTTGGTTAAGCAATCGATAACTATGGTAACAAATTTTTTTGTTGCAATTTGTTAATAGACGTCGGTTGTGTACCTAAAAACCGATGATTAAAATCTAACCGGGTGCAAATTTTTTTGTTTAAAATTGTACTTAGTTGTCAGTTTTTCACATGTAACCAACGTGAATTGATATTCGACATCGATTTTGTCAAACAACTGACGACCAAAGTGAACTTAATACCACTCGTCCAAAACAGACTCTTCCTCTTCTATTTCATCGCGATTGAGCTAGGTCTGTCGAATGATTCCTCCGTCGCTGCTCTTCCTCTATCGTTGCTTAGCTCCAGCCGACTGAGCATTGCTTCTGCCACTGCTCTTCCTCCAACCGGATTCACCGTCGCTATTGTCTTCTCTGCTGCCGCCGACTGAGCTTAGCTCCACCTGGTCCAGTTGCTTTGCCTTCTCTGCCGCCGCTAGTCTGCAATCTGTGTCACCGTCGATCCTCTTCTTCCATCTCCCACCACCGGTCTTCTTCCTCCATTCACCATCCGGGCCTCTTCCTCCCGTAGCTAGCCTCCACCACTGTGAAGGACATCACAGTTGTAAAGGTTCCCTGAGGAGCTGTCTTAAGGAGCTGCTGCATCGCCAGAGCTTGAGTCTGAGGTCGGTGGAGCCTCTACTTCCCCTCTGCTTCCCCTACTGCTAGGTATGTTGCTATATTTGAGACCTAATCTTGTAATGATATATACTTGTATTAAATATATTGATCAAATCTTGTAACTAATCCATCTAAGATATTAAAATCCTAATGTTAGATCTCTGATTTGGTAATGATGTGCCACCCTAACATCTACATGAATCCATATTATATGATGTAGATTGATGACGATAATGCATGAGCTAGTTTTAAATTTTGAAATCAATTATGAATGGTAGGATACCTACATTTATGTGTAATGATTATCTTGATGATGAACATGCATTCATATTTGAGATGTTGAAATCAATGTTATAGAATATGATACATAGACTATGGTATGATTAAGACTACAAGATGTTGCTATTGTAAATAAACCTATGATATGAATGATGAAACTAGGATCATTGGTATACGAATAACACATGTATTTTGTTAGCCTGGAAACCCATCTGAGATTTACTCATTAGGAGTAAATCTTAGATAGTCCCCAGTTTGGGACTGTTCTTGAACACTTAATCTCACTTAGGATGTAAGTGTATAATGTATATTTGGTTTTCATGATATTTCATCAACACTTCCCCATTTGTTCTCTAAGTACATATGTTGGTGGTGGGCATTTTCCCATGCACATCAGTGTACTTGGAAAATAGTGGGGAAATGTTGCCAAAATTTTCTTGAAAACACAATACACATTATACACTTACTAGTGAGATTAGGTGTTTAAGAATGGGATAGGTGGTACACATTTATTATTTATATATAAGACCCTGGAATCTAATCTTATAACCCTAAACCCTAATATTTTAATGCTAAAACCTAATCTTTAAATCTTTATCCCTAAATCTAAAACAATAAAACCCTAATAATATTCTATTTGTTAATCCTTAACTTAATATGTAATCCCTAAATCCTAATATATACTTGTTTTCTCTTTGATCATATAATGGATAGATTATGGATGTCCATTCCAAATCGCTGCACCCCAGAGTTTATTGATGGTCTTGATCAATTTATTAGATTTGTGGAGGATCATAGGAAACAACCTGGAGATAGGTTCTATTATCCATGTAGGCATTGCGGTAACAACTTGAAAGTCAACACTGGTGACGAAATCAGAAGTCATGTCATGTGCAACGAGATTATACAAGGCTATACAGAATGGTACTGGCATGGAGAGATTTCAAACTTGAAATCAATAGACGTTGATAGCAGTTCTTGTGTGGAAGAAGAAATTTCCTCTGATGACGTAGATGTGAACGAACTGGTTCCAATAGACATCGTTAATGAGATGTTGATAGTTGTAGGGTAGAGCACACCGATCCACCTCCCATGTTTAGGAACATTGTGCATGAAGCTGAGAGACCATTATACACAGGTTGTACTAAGTTTACGAAGCTTAGCGTTGTGTTGAGATTGTATAAACTGAAGGCTAACAATAGATGGAGGGACAAAAGCTTCACGTCATTGTTGTCTTTGTTGAAAGAAATTCTTCCTAAAGGAAACAAGCTTCCAATCTCAACATACGAGTTAAAGAAATTATTGTGCCCAATGGGAATGGAGGCTAAGAAGATAAATGCATGCTTGAATGATTGTGTATTATTTCAGAAGGACTATGTGGATTTGAAAGATTGTCCAAAATGTGGGGCATCAAGGTATAAGATGATGACTTTGGGGAAGTCTAAAATGGGTTCTCCTGCCAAGGTGATGTGGTATCTATCTATAATACCACAGTTTCAATGCTTGTTTGCCAATCTGATAGATGTAAAGAATTTGAGGTGGCATGCATAGGTTAATAAAAATAATAATGGGATCCTACTACATGCGTATGATTCCCCACAGTGGAATAAGATTGATTTATTGTACCCTAAATTTGGTGAAGAAGTCAGGAATCTAAGACTTGGGCTTTGTACCGATGGGTTGAATCTATACGGGACATTGAGCAACCAACATAGCACTTGGCCTGTTATGCTTGTTATATACAATCTTCCTCCCTGGTTGTGTATGAAAAATAAGTATGTTATGTTGTCATTGTTGATATCGGGCCCTGAAAAACCTAGAAATGATATCGACATTTGTCTTGAACCTCTGAATATTGACTTAAAGAAACTCTGGGGTGAAGGTGTGATGACCTATGATGTTTCACGCCAAGAGACATTTCATTTGCATGCTATGTTGTTTTGCACTATTAATGACTTTCCAACACATGGGAATTTGTTTGGATACATCATAAAAATATCTAAAGCGTGTCCTATATGTGAAGAGAACACTGATTCAATACGACTAAAACATGGCGGCAGACTGTATATCTTGGTCATCGAAGGTTTCTTCTAAAATGCCATATGTATTGACGGTTGTGCAAAGCATTTATTGGATGGAATGAGGAACGAAGTGCACCTAAACCTATACCAGGGGAGGTTGTTTATGATAGAGTAAAAGACTTTGTCAATGAATTTGGTAAGAGATCACAATGTACCATGCCCACACAAGTGACAAATCTTTATTCAAGAAGAAGTCAATATTTTGGGATCTTCCTTATTGGAGTTCTTTGGCAGTTAGGCATTGGCATTGTATCGATGTCATGCATGTTGAGAAAAATGTCTATGATAGTGTAATTGGTACTCTATTGAATATACCAGGTAAGAACAAGGATGGGATCAAATCCAGAATGGACCTATGTGAAATGGGAATAAGGACAACATTAACAGAAGTAGTTCGTAATGATTGGAGAACATAATTACCTCCTGCTTATTACATGTTGTCTAGAAAGGAGAAGAAAGATTTTTGCAAGTACTTGGTTAATGTTAAGGTACCACAGGGTCACTCTTCCAACATTCGTAGATTGATATCAATGAAAGATATGAAGCTGATAGGTCTTAAATCTCATGATTGTCACACTCTAATGCAACAAATATTGTCTGTGGCCATTCGATCTATACTGCCGAAGCATGTAATATTTGCAATCACCAGACTTTGTTTCTTCTTCAATAGTTTATGCAGTAAAGTTATTGATCCTAAGAATCTCGATAAGTTGCAAAGAGAAGTGGTTGTTACCCTATGCCAGCTTGAGATGTATTTTCCTCCTTCATTCTTTGATATCATGGTACATCTTATTGTCCATTTGACTAGGGAAGTTAAAATGTTGGGACCAGTTTTCTTGCATTAGATGTATCCTTTTGAATGATACATGAGCATTTTTAAAGGTGATGTTTGAAACCATTATCTTCCTGAAGGGAGTATTATTGAGGGTTACGTGACGAGAGAGGTTATGGATTTTTGCAATGACTTTTTGAGTGGTAATGAAGATCCTGTAAATGACAAAAATATTGAGGAGTATTCTGGCAAAGGGATTTTAGGATCACAAATGAAAGTAATCACCCGTGAGCTGTTGGAACAAGCTCACTTTTATATTTTACACAACATCGATGAAGTGAGTGTTTATATCATGGAACATTCCGATTTCATCAAGAAACAATATCCTTGAGCCAATTCAATGTGGCTTGGTAGAGAGAATAACAAGACATTTATTAAGTGGTTTGAAGATAAAGTCTTACATCAACTATCTCAAACACCAAATAATATTGCTGAAAATATCAAATGCCTCGCCTTTAAACCAAAATTGAATGTAATGTTTTATGAAGGGTTTGACATAAATGGGTTCTCATATTACACAAAGCTTCAAGATGATAAGAGTGTCGTCCAAAATAGTGGGGTCACCCTTCAAGCGTATTCATTGTTTTTTTTTTCTAGTGCGAAAGATAAGAGCCCACATGAAGCTAAATGTCATATTACAGTGTCATTGAAGACATATGGGAGTTTGACTACATAGATTTTATAATTCTGCTCTTTAAGTGTAATTGGGTTGATAATACCAAAGGAGTTATAGTGTATGAATTGGGTTTCACATTAGTAAGACTGGCGAGGAGGGTGAACCATTCATATTGGCATCACATATGAAAGAAGTATTTTATATTGATGATCCTGTAAATGAAAAATGGTCAGTTGTTCTTTATGGTAAAAGACAATTCATTGAAGATCCTATAGATGAAGAAGACTACTATGATAAGTATGATGACTCGAGTCCATTCTCAGTTGGGTTGCCAACACCAAATATTGAAGCTAACGATGACTTATATGTGCGTGGAGCACACAGAAGGAATGTAAATTGATAAAAGATCTCAATATTAGATGCATATTTTTTTTAATGTTAATGTTAAATGTTTTTTGTATGTTAAATGTTAAATGTGAAATGTTGAATGTTTGATTATTTTTTGTATGAAACTTTCAGATGGATGACCATGAGTATGATGATCATGATAATGATTACCATGAGGGTGAGGTGCCGCCTCACAATGTAAGTTTTACAATATATCCTATATCTAGCTATATATATGTCCATTTATAAGTTATATCCTATATGTGTTTTTGGTCAATTTTTAGGTTGATGATGTATCTCCTGAAAACCTTGTGGCACTTGATGAGTAGTGAAAAAAATTGAAAAAACCAGGGGCATCACTATGATGAACAAGTTACTACAACAAAAGGAAAATGGACCAAAATTAGTTGTGGATTTTGATCATGCAGGAAATCCAGTTGGGGTCAACTGCAACTCGTTTGTTTCATATCTTGGGGTTCTTACTCACAGTCATTGTAGTGTAAATGCAGAATCTTGGCATACAATTTCTAAAGCGAAGAAAGACTTAGTATGGAAAGAACTATGTGTGAGATATTATCATTTGTAATTCTATTTTTAAAGTTATTTACAATTTTATTTTTTATAATACTCTATTAAATATATAAAAATTTGCAGAGTATATTTGAACTGGATGAAAGCCTACATCATAAAAAGGTGATGTGATGCTATGGGAGGGTCCTAAGGAACTATAGGACAATTCTCAACTGACAATACATAAGAGATGCTGATAAGAGGAAGAAGTCAGCCCTTGAACAATGGAACTACCTAGACCCGACTGTGTGGAATGCTTTTGTTGCCAAGATAAATAATGATGAATTCAAGGTATTAAGTGTCACTCCCAATTTAATTACTATACATTCTTATGAATTCACCTATTCACGATTGACCTTGATTGTTACTAACCATTTTAGTGTGATTACTAATAAGGCTATGAGCGATGCTCAAAGAGCAAGGCATGCACTGAATGTGCATGACCACATGATGGGTCTAGGTGGCTATGCAGCTCTTCGCCAAAAATTATAGATGTATTTCATTCAGCAGCCTACTACTCCTAATACTGAGATTGGTGAGTCCTCTACTATTACTCCTACACCTCTACATCACCATGATATGTGGATAGCTGGGAGACAAAACAAAAAAAGAGATATAGCCAACCCCGCAACTGCTGAGGTGGCTGAAAAAATGGTAAAATTCAACTCTCAAAGCAATTAGTATTGATGATTGTTATGTTGACTTACCAATTTCTATTGATGATGATTAATAGGTATGTTGACTTACCAATTTCTATTGATGATGATTAATAGGTATGTTTACTTACCAATTTCTATTGATGATGATTAATAGGTATGTTTACTTACCAATTTCTATTGATGATGATTAGCGAGAGCTTCACGAGCAGAGGAAGAAAGGCTCATTCATCCCTGAGGGCACAAGGGATGAATTGACAGTTTTTCTCAGTAACCCAGAGCATCCTGGACGTGTTAGGACTGTAAGGGCTGGAGTGGGCCTAAGAGCATTCTTTGGGCCATCACAACGCAAACATGTCAAAAAAGGAGGAATTTAAAAAACTGAGCTAACCTATTCTTTTTTAGAATGTTATTGGAAAGGGAATTCATGAATCAAAAAGCATTTCTTTTGGCCATGTATAGGTAGATCAGTTAGTTGAAAAAAGAGAAGATGAGTTACTTGATAAGAGAGTCTAGGAAGCATTGAGTAAGTGGCAGGCATCTCAGTCTGCCACTCTGACAGTACCCGTGGCATGCCACACTTCCACTACGATAGAGGTGGTTGGAAGTGATCCTGTAGAGGTGGTTGGGAGTAATCATGTAGACCCACCACCTAGCACATCTGTTGTAAGTATTTTTGTAGCAACACATCCCATTATCATATAGATAACAAGGTGTTACACGAAAACATGCGGAAATCACCATAACCACAGATTATGAAAATACAGGTTAATTAAAACCGATTGCGGAAAACATATAAACTGTGGAACTATTACTTTCCAGCCTCATCCTGCACAGAAACATATCATATATATACATACACGAGATCTGATACGTGTCTACAGCTTACAGAAATAGCTGTTAATCTAGCACATGAGATCACCACCTGATCATATACATAAAGGCCCGCATCCGGCCAACAGCAGGATATACAAACAACATTGATCGTTCATCGTGAAACATCGTCAAAAACACTGCCAAGGACCTGAGAGTACATGGATGACTTCTAGACTCTACTACAAAACATCCAAAACAGCAACATGTCCAACGCTTGCCTTCTACTACTCTTCAAGCTGCTCAGCCGCTACACCACGACCACGACCACGTCTACCTCGACCACCTAAAAAGGGGTTAAACCAGTGGGGTGAGACAATTGAACAATTATCCCAGTGGGAAACATAACTTCCCACCGCAACTACAGAACCTCAGCAAGATAAACTATAACAACAGATAACTATTAATAGATATAACAGAGCAATCTATATAAAGCAAGGCTATTCTTACCGACAAGCTTACCAGCTGTTCTAAGCATATACCAGATATCGTTCAATGGAACATGATTGACTAGATAAGATATATCACTGTGTAACATGGTTATCAGAACAAGATACAATATCACATAACCTGATTATCAAGATATGACATATTATCACATATCTGATGAATATAGAAGTAAATGCAAGATATAACAAAATTATCTACACAAACTAGGCCTCAACCAATGTTTCGTGTTTATCTTATGCAGTAAATACTAAACGGTTGTATTACATGTTATTATGTTTATTATGCCCTGAGGATTTGAATCGTACCATTCAAATCCAACCTCTGGCTCTGAAGCCTAAGACTGGTGCCATACAAGGTCAATGGAAGAGCTGGAATCCATGACCTCCCTTTCGTGGTCAGTACACGTAACAAAGCAGGACCGTAGTCTCATGCTGAAGTGGTCTTTGCCACAGTGGTCTTAGCCACAGGGTTAGCACCATAGGCTACCCTTACTAGTCCGCCTTGGTACAAGTCTCGGTGCTAGTATATATATTTGAGCCATGAACGTATTCATGCTCTTTATATAGTATATCTTGAGCCATGGGTTTGTTCACCATGCTTTTTGGGCTACGAATCTGAATTCACACCCTTGAGTCTACAACCGAAGTTGCACTCTTACCTCCTCACTTTTAGGCTAGGAGTAACCTACACATATTCAACAATATGCGCTTCCAGGTTAACCCGTAGGAGAACCCGTTTCACCATCATCAAGTCCTGACAATGATGGATCTATGGCCAGGGCAAACTACAGGATATATTTCACTGTGATTAATTAGTATCTTTGCAAGATTCAATCAGGTTGTATATCATACAAATCATAACATAATGTAAACAACACAAACCTAACATTATATTATTATTGTAACCACATCCACCTAATCCATCACAAGAATTCAACATCACATGTTACCACTTGGCCTATGGCCAACCATCCAAACCTATCTCAAGGATTACCACAATACATGGGATCTCAATTCCTCATCATGTACTGTTCACTGCCTTTCCAAAGCTCACATCAGCATCATGGGACAACACATCATACACATAATCTTATAGAACAATTATCAAAATAATGTTCCACATAGCCCTTTCATGGCTAAGCATCACCTGCATGGTTAGGATACACAATAACATAATGAATATGTTCACTATCATGAACTATCATCTTGTCAATATTACACTATTTTGATGATCAAGCTTGTTAAGCACATCATTAACAAACCATTCTGATGCTTACCCTTGTCTCAAGATTATACGAACAATCAAGGTATTCATTTAATCATGTTGAGTATACAAAGCAACTACTATTGTTACCAAAATCATTACTGTTAACATCCACTATCATCATCATTATCTTTATCATTTAATCATTAATGCAACTACTATTTATCATTATCAATAAAGCATAAGACTTACATATGTATGACATTACTACTCTTGTTACCATCATTACCATTATCAACATCATCATCTACTATTATCTTCATTGTTATGTCATTAAGCCGATTGTTAATATAAATGTCACTTATCATCATTATTCTAATCATTAACATCATTAACCACATTATCTTATTAACCTCATTATTACTTTCACTTATGGGTTAGGCATTATCATCTCATCATCATTAACATCATCACTATGCAACACCGTCATTATTCGTTTATGCATAAGCTTCCACTTCCATTATACTTATGACCGTCACCAAAGAACTACCTACCCTCACCTAAGATCTCATAACCCTCACTATAGCTAGCTTGCTCGGCTAAGCATGGGGAGGCAGCAACGCTGCGTTGCACCCCAGCCTACTGCCCGCAACGCCCCGTCACAAGGGAACCGAGCGACATGGGTGTCCACGTCACACCTATCGGGCAACGCCCTGCCGCGACGCCCGTCTCAGCTGAATCCTGACGCCCGACATCCTAGGCTAACAACCAGCCCCTAACGTCTAGGAAAGAGAAGGAGAGAAAGAAGGAAAGGAGAGAGGGAAGTACTCCTGATATCGTGCAACTACTCACAAGGCCTAACGGCCAGCACTCTCCCAAACCCAAAGGCATAACGCCCGTCACAAACCACATGCTATCGCGCATCACACCCCAGGCCTATCGGCCGACACACCAAGATGCAACACCCGTCAGGGCTATCGGCTGTTACACTTCCTTGCATGCCGTGCAACTCAAACCAACTCTCAAAGGAAAGCCCTGTCGTCCACCACAAGGACTAAAGCCTATCGTCCAAGAGAAAGACAAGAACATAGCTTAATCAAGGTATTCAAACATATCGGCCAACCAAAGCTTAGCTCACCCTATCGCCCAACACATGGGCAGGGTATCGGCCAACCCTAAGAACACTCCATACCGTCCAACTCAAGGTACCCTATCGTCCAACTCCAAGGCAAAGGTGCCATGTCGTCCATCAAAGAGGATATCGTCCAACTCACCCAACCAAGGAGGGATATCTCCCAACACATGGTCACCATCAACCTCCATCCCAAGGGAACCTAAACCCTAGATCACTAGAAACCCTAAACCCTAAGGGCATATCGGCCACCAAAGGAACACATGCAAGGTACAAAACTAAGCTACTAAACTAACTACTAACATATAACAAGGTTATTGCTAGAGGTAAAGGAATTAGGGTTAGAAGTTATGCAACCCGCCTTAAGCTCCAAGCTCCAAGGTACTCCAAGGTCCAAGCTATCATCCACCAAGCTCCTATAGGAAGGTGTATCGGCCACCACTTCAACTCCAAGGGAGTGTATCGGCCAACACAAGCTAGATGGAGAGGGATATCGTGCACTCAAGGTGGAGGAGAGACCAAACGATCAAAGGAGACTAAGGCAAGGAGAAGAGCTACTTATATAGAAGGAAGGGGAGGAGAAACCAAGGTACAACCATGCTAAGTGTCGTCCACACAAGGGACACTTGTCCTAGGGTTCGAGCCAACACACTAGCAAAGCATGAGACACTTGTCCAAAATAGGCACCAAGTGTCACCAACCAAGGTCAAGCCACATGGGCGACACAAGCAAGAACTCCTGTTGGGCGACACAAACAAGCTGCTGGGCGACACACCACTGTGTTGGACGACACAAGACCATCATGGATGACACACACACACACCCTAGGTCGACAAAAACTCACCTTGGACGACACAAAGCAAGCCATGGCCGTCACAAGGCTCAACCAAGCCCAAACAACACATCTCAAGGCCCAAACAAGCTCAACGTAGGCCCAAAGAACTCAAACAACAAGCCAAAGCCTTCCTCTCAACCCTAGAGGAAGCAAAGAGGAGAAAACATCTCACAAGATGACCACCTTGCACACAAAACCCTAAACTTGGGTTATTTGCAAGTAGCCCTCTCAACTCTCAACAAAGCACAACAAAACCCTAATCACCACTAAAGGTGATTAGCAAGCACCAAAGCATCAAGATCAGGCAAAACAAACAGGGTAAACCCTAAACACAGGTCAGGGTCCTTACAATTTTAGTGACATAGTAGCTAGTCTTTTCAAGATGATATGTTTATTTATGTATATAACATACTCTATGTAAATTTGTAGGGGTTGAATCCATGCCATCTAAAATGGAAAGAATTCATCATTGCAAAGGGAGAGGCTTACCCACACTTTCTAGGACACATGATTCATGGCACTCCAATACCCGATGGTGCAGTTCGTGTGAGCCTGAGGCTTGAGTTTGCTACTTGGAGGCAACATCCATTTCCATATGCCCACCTAGATGCTGACACACTTGGTGAAGTAGAAGGTGGAGTGATCTTGTGGCCCAAAACGGATGTCATCTATACTGATCATGTATGGTAAATTTACATTACGTTAAGAAAGTATATATGTATATACATGGCAATTGATATGAAATTATATATACATGACAAAGGGAAGAAACCCGCTATAACTCGTCCTCCTCCACCTCTACCTCCTCCTCTTCTTGAAGTACCTGGTTGTCTTGCAAAGGACCTATACGACTCGTTAGGTCCTCAATCCAGGGGTATGGCAATATGGATAGGCAATCATCTCAAAAATTGTCCTATGATTATTTCTATTAAGGAGGAGGCTGCAGGCTAAGAATACGATAATAATATATTTATACAAAATATTTTGGAGTTGTTTACTTATGCTTGGCTAAATACATCTATGGTATAACTACGGATATGGTGAGATCTTATTTATATATCTATATAGCTTGTTTTATATATGGTGATCTATTTTCTTATATATTAATGCATTCATAATTTATGTTTTGCAACCACTTACATAGGGTCCATACAAAATTTTCATTTACCCATGTGGGATTTCTAATTCCATCTTTGATCAATCGTGTACATAAAGACCCTTCATCAGTTACCTTATATTTCTCTATCACTTTTAAATATTTTGGTAAAGCAAAGAAGAGCGTGATAATAGCTCCATTCAATGTTGAGTAAGTTTACTTTGCTTATATTTGGACTTATGAAAATTACATTTTATTGTGGATTTTGAGTTATATATTTTTAACTTTCTTATCTCTAGTGGTAAGCATTGGGAGTTATTGGTTGTTGTCCCCAAGATGTTGATTGTTTATTATCCAGACCCTGAGGGGAAGGAATTAGACAGTTCCAGACACACAATGAAAAGGCCACTATTCACGTGAGAATTTTTTTATATTTATATCCGTTAACATCTATTATAACATTACTATTTAGTAATGCAATTTAATGTGTTACATTAACGTATAGGGATTTAAATGATTTCAAAAAAGCTGGAGGAGACATGGGCAAGCAAAAGAAATCATAAGTATGGGAGAATGTGAAAGTAGTTTCCTGACTCCAATGCATATATTATTTATGTGAACTATGCCTATTTTTATTTATTAACATTTTGTATGATGAAATTTATAGTGTGCTATACAAGACAATGACTGGGCATGTCATACTATGTGATGTAGTATATGGACCTAATTGGCAGATATGTTGTAGAAGAAATCGATAACATACAACATGTATTATATATTCTTGATCATCATATATAGTATAGTCTCATTAGATAATATGAAAATATCAAAATTATTAATTATATATATATATATTTCACTCTCTTTGCAGGTGTTTAAAACTAGTGACTTCACTATAGGGGAAAAGTTATTAGATGTACGTGATCCCTATACGATTGAACAATTAGGTGACATAAGAGAACAATGGGAAAAAGCCTTTGAAAGGGGGCAATTTTTTATTATAATTGGGGTAGTGATGATGATAAAGAATGACATTTCTAAACTTTGATGTCATAATATTTGATGACATTGTTAGACTTTGAAAGACAATCTTATATGTACATATGTGAATGACTTTTTTTGAATTGCCTTATTGAAATTTGATCTATATACATGTGTGTGAATATGGAGATGAATGAATGAATGTGCTTCTACATGTGTGTGAATGTGAAAATAGTTGAATGAATGGAACTACAGGTTTGTACATGTGTGGGAATGTGAAAATGGTTGAATGAATGGAATTGCAGGTTTCTACATGTGTGTGAATGTGAAAATGGTTGAATGAATGGAACTACAGGTTTCTACATGTGTGTGAATCATGTGAATGAATTAATTGTGTTTCTACATGTGTGTGAATCACATGATGTATATAATCTTGATCATCTTGTATTATTGTAGGTTTGTGGCCTGTTATTTAGCTGAAATCAAAGGATTTTGTAAACCTGTAGTTCAAAACTGAATTGCAGGTTCTGCATCCCGCTGAACAGCCGGACAGCAGGCTTGCAGATAATAAAAAAACCAACACATAGTCGTTGGTTATTTGAAAAAATCATCACCCAATGTCAACAATGTCAGATAAGTATAGGAAACCGACATGTATGCTCTAACCCGGGGCCATTTTTTTTTGTTCGAACATGAAGATAAGACCGGTTACATAATACAAAACTGACGACTATACCAGATTTTTTTTTGCGTTATGGCGATAGGCGTCGATTTTCTAATACATAATCGACGTCTATGGTCCTAATGGTGTCATTTTTTTGTTGCAATCGGGGTCGGATCTATGTTGTCAGTTCTAGAACTGACGTTGTATGATTGTACCTTTAGTGACACCCACTTGGTTATCTCTTGAAAATCAACGTTAAATGCCCATTTTAATCGACGTTAAAAGTGGTATCTTTACTAGTGGTCATGGTAATCCTTTCTTCAGCTTCACGCAGAAGCTCATGCTAGTAAAAAAAGAACTAAAAAGTGGTCGATGGGCTTCGTCAACCTAAAAAACCTCATTAGTATAGAAAGGATGGAAATGAATGATATTGCATCTGTCTTGAGGAGAAATCCTTTAGATGATGATTTTAATAAAGTTGAGAAGATCACATTTGATAGATTAGAAGTGCTTTCTAAGGCTGAAGAGAAATATTTCTAGCAACGAAGCAGATTATATTGGATAGACAATGGTGATAAAAACACCAAGCTATACCATATTGTTGTTAAAAGGCGAGATGCTATCAATACCATAACTGAGTTGTTTGATGTTGCAGGTAATAGCTTGAACGATGAGGAAAGTATAACTTCTAAAACTCTGAATTACTTTGAAGGCCTCCACAATCTAGTATCTGACCATCCAATCATTAAATGTGATTGGATTGATCAGGTTACTAATGAGGAGAATGAAGCATTATGCAAGGTTCCTGAAATGCAAGAAATTAAAGAATCGATTTGGAGTATTGGAGCTCATAAAATCCTTAGACATGATGGTTTCAATGGGTTTTTCTATAGAGAAAAGTAGGAATTAATAAAGCATGATCTCAATGATGTTGTCCAATGGTTTTTTTAAGGTGGCAACATGGTACGTCAAGTAAATCATGTTTTTCTTGCTCTTATTCCAAAGAAAGAAATGATAGCCTCACATGTTGATTTCTGATCGATTTCATACTACTCCATGTTATATAAGATTATAGCCAAAATCATTACTAGAAGGTTATCTTCTATTCTTCCATAACTTAATCTATGAATCAAGGTGATTTTGTTAATGGTAGAAGCATTGAGGATTTCTCAATGCTCGCAGCCAAGTTCACTCTCAACTCAATCACAAACATAGCTCTCCATCTTCTTGTGTGAAGCTAAACATCACCAAGGCCTTCGATTCAGTCAGTTGGCCTTATCTCTGGAAAATACTTGATGAACTGGGCTTCTATAGTCAATGGATATCTTTGATCAAGCAATGTGTTGGAACACCATCCTTCTCTCTATTACTCAATGGCAACTCTATGGATTTCTTTAAAAGCTCAAATGGTCTCCGACAAGGTGACCCTCTATCACCCCTTCTTTTTGCAATTGCTATGGAAGGTCTCAGTAGAAGAATTGAAAAAGCTAACAGTATGGATCTCATAAAGACCTTCTTTATCAGGCGTACAAATGTCTTAAGTCATCTGTTGTTTGTCGATGATGTACCCATCTTCGTTGAAGACAGATTTAAGATCCTAATGAACTTGAGGACTCTTCTCCTGGAGTTTGGGAAGGTAGCGAGCATGAAGCACAATCCCAACAAGACTAATATCTACCTCTCCAAGTCATGAAAAGATAAAGAAAGCCTAGTCAATGCCATTGGTGTCCAAAGAGGTGATTGGTCGACAAAATACCTCAGATTTCCCTCAGATGGGGGTAATCTAAGGCATAAGCATTTCCATGATTGCCTTGACAAGCTTAAGGACATGATTGGTAAGTGGCCAAGTTCTAATATATTAGTGGTCGGTCAATTGATCCTCATCAACCATTGTGTTATGAGTTTGATTAATTACTAGCTTAGACAAGGTGAAATACCAAAAGCAGCATTGCATCGAATGGAAATCATGATGAGTGACTTCATTTGGGGTAGTCCATCCCACCCAGATAGATGGAATAAGTTAGATTATCCAAGAGATGAAGGAGGGCTCAACCTATAGAACCTATTTGATCTTGCTGACTTTCACACTCCGAAACATAAAAAAAATGTTGTATAAGGACAGTACATGGAGCATGTGGATGCGTAGAAGATACAGTTGAACCTTAATACTTATAAGTTTGGAGGCTCTTCCACCATATAGAAAAGGATGTTAAAACTTTTTCGTAGAATCAGTAATGTCAATGATGATACTCTATGGGAACAATGCAAGCAAAAGCAAGAAGAGGAGAGCTCATTCAAGAATATCTGGACCAAACTCTACCAACCTAGGTGGAGTCTTAAAACCTATAGAGCTTTGAAATAGCTTCTACCTACCATGGACAAGATCAAAGCCTGGAATCCCAATGTTGACACAATGTGTTGTCTATGCAAATATGATGAGGAGAGCAACAACAATCTATTTGGTGATTTCCCATATTGGAAATATATATGGAGCCGTGCTCAGCTGAAGCTCAAAATTAGGAAATCTATATCCTTATTCACTTACTTGGTAGAGGACAATAGGAAAGGAAAAGCCAACCACATCATGGAGTCTTGGGCTATCACTGATTGTGTTCATTCCATCTGGTAAGAACGCAACAATAGAAGGCATGGAGCTCAAGAAACTGACTCAACAATCCTATTAAGCAAAACTGAGAAGGACATGAGACTCCTTTATAGTTTGTATAAAAACAAGCTAGCAAACCTATCCCGCATTGTTTACAGAAAGTGGGACCTAGCTTTGTCCAATTCTTCCTAATTAGCTAGCTATTTTATGATCATGTAATGTAGCTATAAGTTGTTTATAGCTTGTAAACTTTGCCCCTGTTATTAGGGTTGGAAATATATTTACCCAAAATTTCAAAAAAAAAAAGATCCATGCGGAGTCAACAAGCCCAAACTTAGGGTCCAATGTTGACTAGAGACCCCATAAGGCATGTTGCCATTAGAGCATGAAGTTGAGCAACACAGAAGCCCACAGAGCCTAGACTACAACCAAAGTGAATAAACTGGGATGTTCCAAAATTGATGTAGTGATGTCAAAGATAGAACAATAGATGAAAACACCCATCGATGCTCCCAATCTCCATTGAGATGGTTAAACGGACAGGAAGAAGCAAAAAAGGGGAAATTCATTACCTAGAACTGGGTTAAATTGGTAGGGAAAAAAGAACCACAGGGACCAAGGAAGTGGTTCCCCATCCTTTCCGGTGATCTCAGAGGTTCTGGATGCTGGGTCAAAGTCCAGGTCTCTAATGGAGATACGCGGAGTTTGGAGGAGTATGAGGAGGGATATTCATGGCGCCTTGAGCATCTCTTGATTCTAGGACCCCAAGATTGCACATTGGAGGGTTTTATAAGGGTCTAAAGCTCCTGAGTTGTGAGAAGAAAGGAAAGAAGGAAGAGGCAGAGTCAGAACAGAGGAGGGTAGGCGGTCGCATGCCAAAGTAGCATGGATGGAATGAAACCCTAGATATATAGGATCAACCCGAGCAGGAAAGGATCATGGAAATGTTAGAGAATGAATTGCATAAAGAGACTGAGAGATGAGAGAGAGGTGCGAGAAACAAAATTGGAAAGGTGTTTGGCTTCCGGTCCATGAGAACAGAGAAGGAAGCCAAGGTGGGAGAGAAGAGGGCATCAGTTTGATTGGAATTCGATGGCTGATACAAAAGCTGAGATTGACCCAGTCAGGAAACCAATGTCACAAATCAATAAAATTGGAAACTTTAGGAAATCGATTAAATGTATCAAATAAATAATATTATGTGCCTTTATTAATGTATTTTCTTTCCTAGTTAGTTTGGGATATCAAACACAGTGCAATTAATACCAAATTTTATACCTAGACTAATTAGTACATGAAAAATCCAATTTTGGCATTAGTTTTTACATTTGGAAACTTTTAGATATCTTATTTAATTCTTTTTAAGCAAACCATATTTTCTCTTTCCTAATGCATTAATGACATCTAGATTCACTCAATTAATGTGAAACTTCACCTTCAAGCAAACTCTAACATATTGAATAAAAATTTACCATAAATTTCATCTCTTGAGATTTTTTATCACATTATTTAGTGTTTAGGGATTTTACACACTTTCTCTCTCCTAAAATACACTTGAACATTTAAGGTTGTCCAAATTAGATGAAATTCACACACAGGCTATTTTGACATGTAGATTATGATTTTAAGATTGGTTTCTACTTTTCAAGTCATTTAATAATTCATTTGCTATTTTGGAGAAAACTCAGATTTCCTTTTCTAAAAGAAATTAGGATAATTAATATTATGCAGATAAGGTGAAACTGGACTCCCAAGTTAATTGGGACCCAAGGAACACTATTTTCATATTAGATTTCATTTGCAATGTTTCTTTTCACGAGTTATACAAAATTAATATTTGTGGCCCATTATTATTTTAGTTATCATATTATTTCATCATTATTACTAATATCCATCCAATTGTGTCCTATATCTTCACATTACAACCAAAAGGGTTATACATCATTATTTTGCACGAAATCAATATATTTATCATTTATCTCATGTGACATATTTTATGTATCCTTTATTGGTCTAAAAGTTAATATGAGAGCATTAGGTCATATTTGTTTTCATGCATTTATGTTTGGGTGATTTATTCATGCATTAACATATTAGGGTTACCATTAGCTACTTTTAGGTATATCTTCATCCTTATTTGGCTAAGTCCAAAGAGTCAAACTTTCTATCCTCTAAGGCATATGATTAGGGTCAAGAGGCTAGATTTTAGTATGTTACAAAACTCCACCCCTTTAAAGGATTTTGTCCTCGAAATCTGATTGTTCATGCATCATCAACTAACTACTCTCCACCCCTTAAATGGTTTAGCCTAATGAGTTAAACTAAACAACTTTTAAAGATATTAGGGTTTCATATGAATCTTTTAGTAGTGAATCTTTTTATGTTTTTCATAGGTCAAGCATCTAAGTAACATGCCATATCATTTTATGGCTGTGCTTTAGGTCCTTGTGTCTCTAACCTAACAACCATAAGGTTCACATTAATAACCAAAAAGTCATAGGGCACAAAGGGTAGGTCCACTACACCTTTATATTATTCCATGTATTCCTACTCACCACATAGCCAAAACTAGGGTTTATGATATCCACTATAACTAAATCTAGGGTTTCTCCACTAAAACTTCACATATCTCTTCATTGTGACTTAGTTTAAGAAATCATCAAAAAAATTAGGAAAAAATTGTACATATAGTAGTATATTTTTATTTTATTTTTAAGGCATTAAATGTATTAATGGATCATTGA
Organism: Alisma plantago-aquatica; assembly: GCA_963693085.1. Lineage (NCBI taxonomy): Eukaryota > Viridiplantae > Streptophyta > Magnoliopsida > Alismatales > Alismataceae > Alisma > Alisma plantago-aquatica. The sequence goes on from OY856412.1 coordinate 1,427,622,898, forward strand.
CCTTACATAAATGCCTTTGCAGAGGCGCGGGCTACAAATTGGGTTGCCAATCCTTTTTGAATGGTAAAACCCACAGATCTAAAAACAAAATTAGAAGAAGTTGATGATGACAACATCATATTCCTATTGGTGATATGTTGAATGCGTCGTAGTATAATTGAAAATACTTTTTAATGACAAGAAACATTACGAGGTAAAACAAAAATGGTACAAAAATCAATTAGAGAACCAAGTCACAATTTTTTTCTTCATATGAGATATCCTTATCCTAACAGTACCTCACCCTCATAACTTGACTATATCCTCAAGCCAATACATAATAAAATACAAAGATATATGTCACCATTAACCTAAATGGTAGGGTAAGATCACCTGAAACCTTACCATATTTAGGTTCGCTAAACATGGTTCTAATGTGAAACTCATAAACTTTTCATCATCTCATGAAAAACATAGATAAATTCTAGGGTGAACGTCTCACCTAGAGGGAAACTATTTAAGGCAAGGATTCTAATAAGGGAGACAAAATTGAAATAGTCAAATTGTGACTACCATGGGCTCTGATACCATGATGTAAGGAGTGGGACCCAATAGGGGATCCATTACCTACTAAAATTTGAGGAATAAAATATCCATTCCAAACACACACAAAAGGTATGCTGAAATACCAATAAAATTTTCAAATCTCAAATGATGGTATACAAAATACCAAAGTATAGCAACGAAATATAAAACATGACTATAGTCAATTTTACAAAAGTACACCATCATCTCCCATATTGGGTTTACATGGATATTACATCATAAGGATCTAGTAGAGGAAAATCTAAACAATATCAAGTTTGTCTCCAAGCATAAACTCCTTAAGCTAGGTCCATCTCAACATGCCATGTCCTCCATGTCATACACCTAGGGTTGGAAGCATATTCCAACAAGAGGAGAAAAATAGACGACATCAACATAAGGCTGATATGTGCATACTAGATATGGATTGAGAAACATTATGAAATAATGAACATCAAATAAACAAGGCTTCCCATAGAAAATACAAGAACTATCCAAACATGCATCAAGAGAAAAGAATTGCAATCATATGATAAAAGAGATACTTGCCATTGATAAAACATAGAAGTTGTTCCACACAAGCACATATACATCTTTGGACACAAAACCCATAATATCAACCTACATGCATGTGAGATAAGCATAGCACTAGAACAATATAAATAACAAAGGTGGCCAAGTCTCACAAACTTGAAACCTGATGGAGAATGACGTACTGCCAGACCCCCAATATAGATAAAAATGGGCATCACCACCCGAGTATGGGGCACACAACCTCAATCCCTAAAATAATACATGGGCACAAAACCCAGAAACCAATGTACTTACACTATTCTAGGGCTACTGAATCACATAACATGCTTAATGTAGAGGCAGGTAGAAAGTATAGTAAGAATAAATAAGATTTCCATCACATAAATGGACAAAATAAGTATCAACCACATAAGTGGGCAAAATTAGCACGTCACCATACATAAGTTCCATCATGAACCAAGTATAAGATTGAGTATAAAGAATATCCTTCAGAGTAGAATGATTCAAAAAAATGAGAACCAAGTAATATATTCTTAAGAGAAAGAGATATTGTGTAGGCTATTGTCCATAGAACCAAGAGAAAGATAAAAATATGATGTTGCTCAAAAGGAATAATGAGGGATGAAAACATACCTAACTTCAGAGTCTAAATAAGTTCCAAGTCAGATCTAGGTCCAAGCCTAGGTCTCCAAAATAATTAAAATCGAGAGCAGATTCAAACTTCAACATATGTGCATCGTCTTCGTCACTGAAACACCCCGTGAAAGCCAGATTTTCGACACAGTTGCAAACTCAGAAAATAAAACCCAATATGAGATCGAATCCGCTGACTAGAGCTCCTTCACCTCCAAGAAACAACACAAATGGATTTAGAGATCCCCATAAAGTCAACAAGCCCAGACTCAGGGTACAATGTTGAATGGAGACCCCATAAGGCATGCACCCATTAGAGTAGGAGGTGGAGCAACAGAGAAGCCTACAGAGCCTAGACTACAACCAATGCAAATAAATTGGGATGTTCCAAAATGGATGCATCGATCTCAAAGACTGAACAATAGATGGAAACACCCATCGATGCTCCCAATCGCCATTGATATGGTTAAATGGATAGGAAGAAGAAAAAGGGGGGGATTCATTACCCAGATCTAGGTTAAATTGGTAGGGAAAAAAGCACCACTGGGACCAAGGAAGTGGTTCCCCATAATTTACGGTGATCTTAGAGGTTCTGGATGCTGGGTCAAAGTCCAGGTCTCCGATGGAGATACGTGGAGTTTGGAGGAGTATGAGGAGGGAGATTCATGGTTCCTTGAGCATGTCTTGATTCTAGGACCCCAAGATTGCACATGGGAGGGTTTTATAAGGGTCCGAAGCCCCTGATTTGTGAGAAGAAAGGAAAGAAGGAAGAGGTAGAGTCAGAACAGGGGAGGGTAGGCGGTCACATGCTAAAGAAGCATAGAAGGAATGAAACCCTAGAAATATAGGATCAACTTGAGTGGAAAAGGATCATGGAAATGTTGGAGAAAGGATCCCATAAAGATATTGAGAGATGAGAGAGAGATGCGAGAAACAAAATTGGAAAGGTGTTTCGCTTTCAGTCTGCGAGAACAGGAAAGGAAGCCAAGGTAGGAGAGAAAAGGGAAACAATTTGATTGGAATCAAATGGTTGATGCAAAATATGAGTTTGACCCAGTCAGGAAACCAACATGACAAAGCAATAAAACTGGAAACTTTAGGAAATCGATTAAATGTATCAAATAAATAGTGTTTTGTGGCTTTACTAATGTATTTTCTTTCCTAGTTAGTTTGGGATATCAAACAAAATGCAAATTAACACTGAATTTGACACCTGGACTAATTAGGACATGAAAAAATTGATTTCAGCATTAGTTTTCACATTTGGAAACTTTTGGATCTCTTTTTTAATTCTTTTAAAACAAACCATATTTTCTCTTTCCTACTGCATTAATGACATCTAAATTCACTCAATTAATGTGAAACTTCACCTTCAAGAAAACTCTAACATATTGAATGTGATTTTACCAATAATTTCATCTCTTAAGATTATTCATCACATTATTTAATGTTTAGGGCTTTTACACACTTTCTCTCTCCTAAACTACACTTAAACATTTAAGGTTGTCCAAATAAGATGCAAATTCACACATAGGCTAATTTTGACACATAGATTATGAATTTGAGATTTGTTTCCACTTTTTAAGTCATTTAATAATTTATTTGCTATTTTGGATAAAACTCATATTTCCTTTTCTAAAACAAATTAGGATAATTATTATTGTGCAAATAAGGTGAAACTTGACTCCCAAGTTAATTTGGACCCAAGGAACACTATTTTAATATTAAATTTCATTTTGAATATTTCCTTTAATGAGTTACACAAAATTAATGTTGGTGGCCCATTATTGTTTTAGTTATCATATTATTTCATCATCATTACTATTATTCATTCAATTGTGTCCCATATCTTCACATTACAACCAAAATGGTTATATATCATTATTTTTCATGACATTCTATATATTTATAATTTATCTCATGTGACATATTTTATGCATCCTTTATTGGTCTAGAAATCAATATGAGAGCATTAGGTCATATTTGTTTTCATGCATTTATGTTTGGGTGATTTATTCATGCATTAACATATTAGGGTTACCATTAACTGCTTTTAGGTATATCTTCATCCTTGTTTGGCTAAGTCTAAAGAGTCAAACTTTCTCTCCTCTAAGGCATATGATCAGGGTCAAGAGGCTAGATTTTGGTACATTACAAAACTCCACCCCTTTAAAGGATTTTGTCCTCAAAATCTGATCATTCATACATCATCAACTAACTACTCTCCACCCCTTAAATGGTTTAGCCTAATAAGTTAAACTAACCAACTTTTAAAGATATTAGGGTTCCATATGAATCTTTTAGTTGTGAATCTTTTTATGTTTTTCATAGGTCAAGCATCTAACTAACATGTCATATCATTTTATGGTTGTGCTTTAGGTCCTTGTGTCTCTAACCTAAAAACCATAAGGTTCACATTATCAACCAAAAAGTCATAGGGCACAAAGGGTAGGTCCACTACACCTTTATATTATTCCACATATTCCTAGTCACCACATAGCCAAAAATAGGGTTTATGATATCCACTACAACTAAATCTAGGGTTTCTCCACTAAAACTTCACATATCTCTTCATTGTGACTTAGTTCAAGAAATCATCGATAAAATTAGGAAAAAAATTGTACATATAGTAGTATATTTTTTTAAGGCATTAAATGTATTAGTGGATCATTGACCTTACATAAATGCCTTCGTAGAGGCATGGGTTACAAATTGGGTTGCCAATCCTTTTTTAATGGTAAAACCCACATATCTAAAAACAAAATTAGAGGAAGATGATGATGGCAACATCATATTCCTATTGGTGATATCTTGAATGCGTCGTAGTATAATTGAAAATACTTTTTAGTGACAAGAAATATTGCGAGGTAAAACAAAAATGGTACGAAAATCAATGCGAGAACCAAGTCACAATTTTTTTTCTTCCATATGAGATTTCCTTATCTTAACAGTACCGCACTCTCATAACATGACTGTATCCTCAAGCCAATACATGATAACATCCAAAGATATATGTCACCATTAACCTGAATGGTAGGGTAAGATCACCTAAAACCTTATCACATTTGGGTTCGCTAAACATGGTTCTAATGTGAAACTCATATAAACTTTTCATCATCTCATGAAAAACATGGATCAATACTAGGGTGAACATCTCACCTAGAGAGAAACTATCTAAGGCAAGGATTCTTATAAGGGAGACAAAATTGAAATAGTCAGATTGTGACTATCATGGGCTCTGATACCATGCTTTAAGGAGTGGGACCCGATAGGGGATCCATTACCTACTAAAATTTGAGGAATAAAATATCCATTCCAAACAAACACAAAAGGTATGCTGGAATACATGTAAAATTTTCAAATCTCAAATGATGGTATACAAAAGACCAAAGTATAGCAGTGGAATATAAAACATGACTATAATCAATTTTACAAAAGTACATCATCATCTCCCATATTGAGTTTACATGGATATTACATCATAAGGATCTAGTAGAGGGAAATCTAAACCATATCAAGTTTGTCTCCAAGCATAAACTCCTTATGCTAGGTCCATCTCAACATGCCATGTCCTCCATGTCACACACCTAGGGTTGGAAGCATACCCCAACAAGAGGAGAAAAAAAGATGACATAAACATAAAGTTGGTATGTGCATACTAAATATGGATTGAGCAACATCATGAAATAATGAACATCAAATAAACAAGACTTCCCATAGAAAAGACAAGAACTACCCAAACAAGCATCAAGAGAAAAGAATTGCAATCATATGATAAAAGAGATACTTGCCATTGATAAAACAAACTTGAAACCTGATGGAGAATGACGTACTGCCAGACCCCCAATATATATAAAAATGGGCATCACCACCCGAGTATGGGGCACACAACCTCCATCCAATAATATATGGTCACAAAACCCAAAAACCAATGTACTTACACTACTCTAGGGCTACTGAATCACATACCACGCTTAATGTAGAGGCAAGTAGAAAGTATAGTCAGAATAAACAAGATTTCCATCACATAAATGGACAAAATAAGTATCAACCACATAAGTGGAAAAAATTAGCACATGTCACCATATAGAAGTTCCATCAGGAACCAAGTATAAGATTGAGCATAAAGAATATCATTCAGAGTAGAATGATTTACAAAAATGAGAACCAAGTAATATATTCTTAAGAGAAAGAGATATTGTGTAGGATATTGTCCATAGGACAAAGAGAAAGATAAAAATATGTTATTGCTCAAAAGGAATAATGAGGGATGAAAACATACCTCACTTTAGAGTCTAAATAAGTTCCAAGTCAGATCTAGGTCCAAGCCTAGGTCTCCAAAACAATTAAAATCGAGGGCAGATTTGAACTTCAACATATGTACATCATCTTCATCACTAAAACACTCAGTGAAAGCCAGATTTTCAACATGGTTGCAAACTCAGAAAATAAAACCCAATACAAGATCGAGTCCGATGACTAGATCTCCTTAACCCCCAGGAAACAACACAAATGGATTTAGAAGATCCCCATAGAGTAAAAAAGCCCAGACTCAGGGTCCAATATTGACTGGAGACCCCATAAGGCATGCAACCATTAGAGTAGGAGGTGGAGCAACACAGAAGCCCATAGAGCCTAGACTACAACCAATGCAAATAAACTGGGATGTTCCAAAATAGATGCATCGATCTCATAGACTAAATAATAGATGGAAACACCCATCGATGCTCCCAATCACCATTGAGATGGTTAAATGGATAGGAAGAAGCAGAAGGGGGGAATTCATTACCCACAATTGGGTTAAATTGGTAGGGGAAAAAGCACCATAGGGACCAAGGAAGTGGTTCTCCATAATTTACAGTGATCTTAAAGGTTCTGGATGCTGGGTTAAAGTCCAGGTCTCCGATGGAGATACGTGGAGTTTGGAGGAGTATGAGGAGGGAGATTCATTGAGCCTTGAGTGTTTCTTTGGGATTCTAGGACCCCAAGATTGCACATGGGAGGGTTTTATAAGGGTCAGAAGTCCCTGAGTTGTGAGAAGAAAGGAAATAAGGAAGAGGCAGAGTCAGAACATGGGAGGGTAGGCGCTCACATGCTAAAGAAGCACAGAAGGCATGAAACCCTAGATATATAGGATCAACCCAAGTGGAAAAGGATCACGGAAATGTTGGAAAAAGAATCCCATAAAGATACTGAGAGATGAGAGAGAGATGTGAAAAACAAAACTGGAAAGGTGTTCAACTTTCAGTCTATGAGAATAGGAAAGGAAGCCAAGGTAGGAGAGAAGAGGGCAACAATTTGATTGGAATCCAACAGCTGATACAAAAGCTAAGATTGACCCAGTTAGGAAACCAACATGACAAAGCAATAAAACTAGAAACTTTAGGAAATCTATTAAATGTATCAAATAAATAGTGTTTTGTGGCTTTACTAATGTATTTTCTTTCCTAGTTAGTTTGGGATATCAAACAAAGTGTCTGTTAACACCAAATTTGACACCTAGACTAATTAGGACATGAAAAATTTGATTTCAACATTAGTTTTCACATTTGGAAACTTTTGGATAATTTTTTAATTCTTTTAAAGCAAACCATATTTTCTCTTTCCTACTGCATTTATGACATCTAGATTCACTCAATTAATGTGAAACTTCACATTCAAGCAAACTCTAACATATTGAATTTGATTTTACCAATAATTTCATCTCTTGAGATTATTTATCATATTATTTAATGTTTAGGGCTTTTACACACTTTCTCTCTCCTGAACTACACTTAAAAATTTAAGGTTGTCCAAATTAGATGAAAATTCACACATAGGCTAATTTTGACATGTAGATTATGATTTGGGATTTGTTTCCACTTTTGAAGTCATTTAATAATTTATTTGCTATTTTGGATAAAACTCATACTTCCTTTTCTAAAAGAAATTAGGATAATTATTATTGTGCAAATAAGGTGGAACTTGACTCCTGAGTTAATTGTGACCCAAGGAACACTATTTTTATATTAGATTTGATTTTTAATATTTACTTTAATGAGTTATACACAATTAATGTTGGTGGCCCATTATTATTTTAGTTATCATGGTATTTCATCATTATTACTATTATTCATTCAATTGTGTCCCATATATTCACATTACAACCAAAAGGGTTAAGTGACATATTTTATGTATCCTTTATTTGTCAAAAAATTAATATGAGAGCATTAGGTCATATTTATTTTCATGCATTTGTGTTTGGGTGATTTATTCATGCATTAACATATTAGGGTTACCATTAACTACTTTTAGGTATATCTTCACCCTTGTTTGGCTAAGTCCAAAGAGTCAAACTTTCTATCCTCTAAGGCATATGATCAGGGTCAAGAGGCTAGAATTTGGTATGTTATAGTTACACTACAAGGACTTGTATGATCTAATAGAGGGGTCAAATTCAAAGAGTACGTCTGATGTGGATTGGAAGAAACTAAACAAGTAGACTGTGAGAACATTGCAAAAGTGGCTTAATATTTTTGTGTTACACTGCATCCAAGAGAAGATCAATGCCAAGGATCTATGGGGAAAGATAAAGAAATTTTATAAGTATAAAAATAAAACAAACAAAACTTTCTTGATTAAAAAGTTTGTGAACTTGAAGGATGGGGATGGTACTAGCATTTTCAATCATATGAATTAATTCTAAAGACATGTAAATCAACTGAGGTCCATGAAGATGGTTCTTGATGATGAATTCTAGGCGCTACTTCATCTGGGATCATTATATGACATTTAGGAGGCGCTCATTGTGACAGCCAACGATTCTACACAATAAGGAAAGTTGACACTTGATCGAGTGAGAATAGTTTACTGAATGAAGAGACCCAACGATGGGACTCAAGAGATAGTGGGTTAGAGTTGCACTTCATCAAGAGTAGGGACATTGACAGAGTGAGACCATGGTAGGTATCAGAGCTGCGGTGAGTCCCGGGACCATAGGAAGGTTCGTGGTAGATCCAAGTCAAAGAGTAGAAAGTGCTTCTATTGCAACAAATCAGATCATTTAAAAAAGGATAGCATGATTTGAAAAAAATACAAGTTTGAAGCCAAAGATAAGAAGAATTATGACAAGAACACTAAAACAATGATTTCAGATGATACGAATAATGATGATGATATGGTCCTAAGAGTCTAGGAGCAATGTTTGCATGTTGATAAGGATGATTCTGTGTGGGTGGTGGATACTGCAACTTCTTACCATCCTTCACCAAATACGAAGTTCTTCACCTCATATATGAAGGGATACTTTCAGAGGGTGAACATGGGAAATTCCAGCTCTTCTAGATTATAAGGATTGGAGAAATTTGTATTTAGACAAGTGTTAGTTGCATGCTCAGACACAAAGATGTTCATAACATTCCAAATTTGTTGTTGAATTAGATACTTGGTTCTTTCATGAATGAGAAGGTTGTTGTCTAGACTTTGGTGGTGGAAAATATAAGATCACAAAGGGGCCTTTAATTATCTTAGAAGGTAAATTGTATCATACATTATAAATGACCAAAATTAAAGTTTCCAAAGGCAGTGGTATACATGTAGTTGAGAATCACCAAGTAGATTTATGGCACAAAAAACTAAGAGACATGAGGGAGATGGGCTTGCAACTTCTATTAAAGAAGAGATTAATTATTTCTATCAAGGACACCAATTTGAGCTCATGTGATTCATGTCTATTAGGAAAGTAGCAGTGAGCTTCTTTTAAGACAAGATCAAAGGTGAAGTCAAATGTTCTACAATTGGCTCATTCAAATGTACACAGTCTATTTTAGGTGGCTTCATTTTGTGGCATTTATGTATTTTATCACATTCATTGATGATGAATATAGGAGGTGTGGGTCTCCTTGATGAAGGCCAAGGATCAAGTCTTTTATTACTTCAAAAAATTTCATGCCACGATGGAGTGGTAGATATAGAAAAATTCAAAGTATCTCTACACGGATAATGGGGGAAAGTACACCTCCGTGGAGTTATAGGACTACTGCACATAGCATGACGTGCAAAATGAGAGGACAAAGCCCCACACACCACTACACATTGGTACATTTGAAAGGATTGATTGTACCATAATGAAGAAAGTCAGATGCATGCTAAAGATTGCACAATTGCCAAAGATATTATGGGGTGAGCAATGAGTCATGTCAGCTATGTGATTAATAGATCTTCATTAGTTCCTTTGGATTTGAGATATCTAAGAAGGTATGGACATGCAAGGATGCATCTTATACTTATGTAGTATTTGTGTGCAAGGCATATGCAAATGTTCTAAAGTAAAAGAAATAAGAGGTGGATGATAAAGTGGTGCCATGTATCTTTCTTGGCTATGAAAATCAGAAATTGGGCTACATGAAATGGGATCCTGTGAAAAAGACCATAAGCAGACACATAGATGTGACATTCTGGAGAGTCAGACAATAACAAACTCTGAGAGTGGAGACGTAGAGGATGTAAGATCAGGTGACAATTCTTTTGATGATGAGTATGAGGATGCTTCAACTTCTACACAAGTGTAATCTTTAGATGATGAGGAAGAGTAACATGATCACCTTGAGCAGTAGAGTGATGGAACACTGAGCGGTCCTATTCGAAATGCACAGTTGAGTGATTCTAATGCACAATAAGAGACCTATGGGAAGGGGGGACAAAACCATCACCAAGTATTGTTTTTAAGTAGTAGTTGAGTACGTCTAACAGAGTTCATCATTCTTTATCCAGATATTTGACATATCTATATATTCTTCTTACTATTAAGGGAATTTAAAGACTTTTCATGAGGCACAGACTCATAGAGACAAAGCACACTAACATCAGGTGATGTAGGAGGAGATGTCTTCTTTGTAGAAGAATGATAAATATGAGCTTGTGGCACTTCCTAAGGGTCAGAGAGCACTGAAGAACAAGTGGGTCTACATGATGTAGAGAGATGACAACAAAAATGATATCAAATACAAATACATGATAGTGTTCAAGGGCTTTAGGGAACGTTTGGTAACCTGGATTTTACCGTATTAGATTGTATTTTGGACTCCAGTTGTGCAAATTTTATGTTTGGTTTGTGGGATTGGATAAATGGGGCTGATCCTGGGATTCTCAGACTGAATAGAAATCCCACATTTTGATCTCCATCAAAATTCTCCCGGACGCCAAATCCATTATGGGCAAGACAACAAAAAAAAAAGATAAATCCCACACTCACAAAATCCAACAAACCAAACATAAAATTGTATTTTGTGGGATTTTGAGAATGCAACATTTTAGTAATGTGGGATGGATAAAATACATGATTTCTGTATATCCAGCTAACCAAACATGCCCTAAATCAAAGACCAGAGTGGATTGTGATGATGTATTTTTTGATGTTGTAAATATGAGTTATATTAGATTACTTCTAGGGTGGATTTCTAGCCTAGATTTGGAGCATGTGAAGATGGATGTGAAGATGTTGTTTCTTTACAATGACCTAGATGAGGAGATCTACATGGAGCAACCCAGAGGATTTTAGGTCAAGGGAAAGAGCACTTAGTTTACAGACTCAAAAAGTGTTTTTACTAGTTGAAACATGCTCCTAGGTGGTGGTACAAGAAATATGATTCTTTCATGTAGAGTCACGAGTACTAGAAGACAAGTGTAGATCCATGCGTCTACATTAGGAGCTTTCCTAGTGACACGTTCATTATTCTTCTACTCTATGTGTAACACCCCTGACCTGGGTTATGTGTTAACCCTAGATGTTTTGCCTAATAAGGTTGAGTATATGCTTAATTTTATCTTGGGAAAAGTAATTAGGACTCATGAGAAACTTATGTTTCAATTTTGGTCATGTTTGAACAATGTTGAAGCAATGTTTGCCTATTTTGGACTAATGTGCAAATTACCCAAGTTGAGGGGTTAAATTGCAAATGTTGTATGATAAGATGTTACTATGATTTTGGGACATCATAAGAATGAATATGATGTAGTGGTATGGTTTTCACAAGCTTGGGCACCAAGATTAAGCTTGTAAAGCAATCCTTATGCATTAAAACCTAGTTTTGGTGTAGAGTGCAATTTACCCAAAACCTAGGGTTCAATATGCAAAATACCACTTCAATAAGGTCCCTAATGTTTCTTGGCATCATGTAGAGCAAAGAAAATGAGAGGGGCGCCTCATTTGAATTAAGTTGGAGGAGAGAGAATCTTGATATTAAAATAATCAAGATTTAATCCTAAGTGAAACCCTAATTCAATTTAGGGCAAAAATGAATGTATTAATTAAAGGGCCTTCAACCAAAATTAAAATGGTTGGATTCAGATGTGTGTGGATGAGCTTAAAGCCTTGCAAAGGCACGAGCATATCCTAAGGAGGTGAAATTCCACTCACCACTATTATAAGAAAAAGAATTTCCACTCACATATGGATATTCTTATTATAAGGGTTAAGGTGCTTAATTTATTTTCCCTTAATTCTTAGATAATGGAAGGGAGATCGGTGGGATAGAGATGCCTTTGCATGTAAGAAACCAAGGGGGGAGTTGTGGCAACAATTTTGGAATTAATAGACTTTTATAAGAGATTTTCTCTCTCATCAATTTTCTTATAAAAGTACCTTTTCCAAGCCAAAACAAAGGCTTTTTCGGATTTCTTTCTTCCCCCTTGCTTGGAAAACGACCAAGGAGCTGTTTAGGATCATGAGGACGATCCCCAACCTGTTGGTAAGTCCTTGACCTTCGTTCTCCTTGATTCCATGGTGGAAATCGAAAATAAATCATTGATTTCTTCTTATTTCGATCTCCTCTTCAACCCTAGCCAAACTTTTCAACCAAAAGCTTGAGGACGAGCCTAGGGGGAGTTGCAAGAGCTTCATCCACCATTTTTTCCATGAGCTTGGAGCTTTGGAGCTCAATTGGAGGCGGGTTTTATAACTTGAACCCTTAATTTTATTATTGCAATCAATTTCTTATCAATTGGTGATCATTTCTACATTTCCGAAATTAAGTTTGGTTGATTGATGCAATCTCCATGAAAATCACAGCAGATTTCGTGAGTTTGGAGCTTGATGATGATGACATCATCATAAGCACACACCTCCCCAAATATCTAGGGCAAATGGTTTCAATGTTGGGTCCAAACGGTTTCACCAAACCGTTTGGTGGTTTGGGTTCCAATCCGTTTGGAATGGTTGACCATTTGAAGATATATGCTGTGGTACTTGGATCTTGATCCAATGGTTCTAATTGGTTGACCTTGATGGTTTCAAATGTGATTAATTCTTTATTTGCAAACCCTAATCGACTAAGTGCTGATTTTGAAATTGATTGAGATGATGTTTTGGGTTGATTGACCCAAACGGTTTCAAGACCGTTTGGGGATCACCCAAACGGTCTCAAGACTGTTTGGGGGTCACCCAAGACCATTTGAAGGTCTAGGGTTAAGTATGGCTAAGTGTTGGAAGGTCCAATGGTACCAAATTGAATTTCAACTAAGTGCTGATTTGATAATCAATCCAATGGTCCAAAACCCTAATTGGATGTCATGGTTTTTGATGATGGAATGGGAAAACGGTCTCAAGACCATTTGGAGATCAACCAAACGGTCTCAAGACCGTTTGGTGGTCATCCAAGACCGTTTGAGGTCAGGTTATATCATGTGATGATGATGATAGTTCATTGATTTCAATTGATTTGGTTCCACAATGTCAACCATTGATGGATCCTCAATTTCAAACCCTAAGTGATGGTTTCTTGATTATCAAACCTAGTTCAATTGGGTTCAAAACCCTAAATTTAAGGTCTAATTGAATGGTGATTCAGTGGTCCAATTGATGAATGCTTTAGTGGTTCAATTTATAACTGGTCCATGGATTGAAACATTGAATTGATTGAGTGTTGAAGTGCCTTTTTGGTCCATGCGGTGTTGAGATGGTTTGGACCAAACGGTCTCAAGACCGTTTGGGTCCAAACGGTCTCAAGACCATTTGGGACCAAATGATCTCAAACCGTTTGGAGACCCAAAGTGCAAACAGTTTCAATACCTACTTTGTCTAATCGATTTCAAGTACAACTTGTTCAAATGGTTTTCAACCAAATGATGTATGAGAACCAAGATCATTGAGGGTCTAAGTAATTAACTTTGTGAAGATTAACATGGTTAATCCATTTGAATATCTCATGTAATTGATGGTCCAACATGGTGAACCTAGTGCATTTGAAGATTTCAATGGTTAACCCAATTGATCATTTTGTGGAATTGAAAGTTTAATTGATCAATTCCTTATATAAGTAATGGTTTAATTGATTATACCATTTGGACATCTAATATGATCAAATGTCAATCAGCTATGTGATTATGAAAGATGTAGACCCATGATGATTGTGAAGGTTAACCCTAGCTATGTGTACTCAAGTGAAGAGTTGACCTAGATTAATCTTGGAATAGTTAACATCCTAAAGAGGATGAGAGAGAGAATGAGAGGGATGAATGGTTATATAATTAAGCTCTAATTCTCTCATTATGAGTAAACTATGTGATAAGGGTTTGATCCATAATAATGAGATCATGAAACCCTAATCAATGAGCCATAACCCTAATTAGAGCAATGCTATGTGTGAAACCCTAATTAGAGCAATGCTATGTGTGAAACCCTAATTAGAGCAATGCTATGTGTGAAACCCTAATTAGAGAAAAGCTATGTGTGAAACCCTAATTAGAGCAATGCTACGTGTGAAACCCTAATTAGAGCAAAGCTATGTGTGAAACCCTAATTAGAGCAATGCTATGTGTGAAACCCTAATTAGAGTAAAGCTATGTGGGAAACCCTAATCTAGGGCAAAGCTGAGTGTTATTATAAATCCAGGGTGATGATGTAACCCTAACTTAGTGTAACAATGAAGGAAACCCTAATTTAATGGGAATTGTACATACTAACCCTAATTTGGGTATGAGGTAAGAGAAACCCTACTTGGATGTGAATGGTAAACCTTAATCCCTAAAATAGGGTAAAGGTGCATGAAACCCTAATATGGGGTAGTGCTACTAATCCTATGTGAAGACCTAGCACTGGGTGATGTGTTGTGAAATCTTAATTTCACATAATACTAGGTGAAACCCTGATATAGAAGGATGATTATATGAAACTCTATTGAAGAGTAGTACTATGTGAAATCCATAAATGTATGGAATATGCTATGTGAATCCTCAAATTATAAATATGGAGAATACTATTCCCAATAATGGAATAGTGATTAATGTTATGACAAATGTAACACCTAGAGAGGTTGATAATGAATATCCTTACATTAATAGTTCCTAATTTAAGGATGGGTCCATAATATTGGCAATGGTTGTATATTCTAAGTGAGTGACTAATGATCACTACATTACATGATAAATGTGATGAACTGGTGCATAAAGTATTAGGATGGGGAATACCCTAATACAAACTAAGTGTATGAACTCAAGTAAGATAAAGGTGTTGAGGGAAGTGATACATCAAGATATGATAGATATCACATCCAACACCCCAAAACTGGTATACCTTGATGTGTTATAAGTTCAATATAATTGGATGAATGATACATGAGATGTGTCATGTCAATGGTTACATTGAGATGTAATGCACTCTATTGAATGTAGGCTAGCATGCCTTATGAAAAGGTTAGTTCAAACCTATAAACTATGATGTGATCATATTCTGGTAAAGATGAGAGAGAAACTCATGATGTGTGTTGATAATTCATTTAATGAGGAATGATGAGAATAAGTAAGTATGATTGAATACTTATGATTATCCATATTGATTGCTTGCTATGTGAACCCTAATACAAAGTAATGCTATGTGAAACTCTATTACAAGTCAATGCTATGTGATTCCTAATACAAGGTAATGCTATGTGAAATCCTATGACAAGTTAATGCTATGAGAACCCTAATACAGGGTATTACTGTGTGAAATTCTAACACAGGGTAATCCTATGTGAATCTCAAATACAGACCAATGGGTTATGAATGTAATAAGATAACCCTCATACTGCATGATACTAATATGTAATTGTGTCATGATTACTAATCATGCAGATATGTTGAGAAGATGAGCATAGCCAGGTATGGGCTATGATGCTTTGTTATTAAGAATGTTTTATAGGCTTCATAATCCTTCATATGCTTTGTGTAGTAAGAATCATTGAACTTTGTGTACTATGTGTAATACACTATGTAGCAAGATTCATGATGTCCTTGGTCAGATGATCTGAAAGTATTAAGTTACCTAATAAATGATAATAAGTATCCTATGGTGAGTTCTGGGTTCAAATACCCATATACTATAATCATGATGATGAACCTGTTAAGAAATGGAATTGTGTTTGGTGAGTTGAGGGACTAAGATCCCAACACTTTGTGAAAAGAGTATGGCTACATGCCATGACTCCATAATGACAATGCCAGACATTAGATATATGATCTAAGCCTGAAGAGAGTTAGTGCTGTGGTAATGATTCTATAGTGAATAAATGTGATACATGTTCTTCATATTCCTTAAAGGATAAGTGACATGTTGATTCTTTCAAGTTATAACTGCAATGTTTTAGATAAGAGTGATATTCTAATCTGTTAGACATTGAATTAACTGCTTCCAAACAAATATGATTCCTCTGTGCATATTTATCTTCTTAAGATGCAATAATAATGTTACTGGCGGAGAGTTATATCTCTCGTTGGGGCAATTTACAATTGTCTCACCCCCGTGGGAACTACATTTTTAGGTGGTCGCAGACGAGGAGACAGAAACCCTTCAGTAAGGGAAGGACAGTAGCAACAGCAGCAGTAACAGTAGTGAAGTCTCAGGTGGAGACACTGGCTGTTATGCCATGTATAGATGTATATAGAGTCCTATGTGTCGTCTCTATACTCTCAGGTCCTCGGAGTAGTAGTTAGTGCTTTCTAGATTTTGGCTCAGTGCCTCGAGATTTTATACTACCTGTGTTTAGCTTGACAAGACAGTTAATGCATGCAATTCTCAGAAAGAGATGATACATAATGTGTACCTTCGAACAAGAATGTAAATGTGTTACTTTGGTTCTATGTGAGAAAGTTTTCCTTTGATGGATCTCTTGATAAAAAGGTTTTAATTTTTAGGGATTTTTGGTAATCTGTTGCTTAGTGAACGCTTCCGCATTAGTTAATTATGTTTTCATGAGTTGTATGCCACAATTAAGTGGTATCAGAGCTCTAGGTTCGCTGAGTCTACAGAGACATAGGACTAAGGTTATAGAGTCTGTTCTAAGTGTCTTCCTGTTTATCTGATAGTATCTTCTACTCACATAGGAGAAGAAGAACTTGAAAATGATTGGAGAACATGAGGAACACATTGCTAAGGGCAATGTTGTTGCACCAGGAGAGGGTGCATGGGATCAGGCAAGAGGAGAACAAGTGCCTGAGAATTCCCACCTTGACCTAATCAGGATAGAGAATCCTATGTTATGCTCTTGAAGGGCAGGATAAGACAACAGTAATGCATATAGAAGACTGGATACTAGTATTACAACCTAAGTTACCAGTCTTTAATGCATAAACTTTGGGCTTTGAAAGGATTCCTGAGTGACATGGTCATGTTAGAACAGTGGAAATGTGGGAAAGATTATCATATGGCAAGAATGTAGACTCTGCCATAAGTTTAGACAAATAGTAAATCTGTGATGGTAGTGCCCAAGGAGGGGCAATAAGATGAGAATTAAGGTAAGATCTCTATAATTTTAGAGACATTTGCCTAAATATTCTGAAAAGCCAAAGTTTTTGGTGTCACTGGAGCAATAAATGCCTAGTGCACCAGAGCAGTAGCCATTAAGAGAAGGCAAAAGTAGCAACATGAGGTAACTGGACACTATGTGTTGAAATCAACCTAATGTGGTAGGTGACCTTGAGGGGCGATACTTAAATGAAATATATTCAATCCGATGCTTCATATTATGATTCTATGTGTTAAAGATATGAAAGTAGTTATTTTTGAATTCCTTTGACTAGTCCTATAAGGACACAAGGGAGATGAGAACTTATATCCTACTCAGTGTTCCTTAAAATATTTTATAATCTCCCTTATCTGTGTGTTGAAAGATGAGATATAGAAGTGATGCCTGGAGAAAATCTAGGAATGGAAAACACTGTGTGTATAATAATATGAAAAGTGAGGAATATGATATCAAATAAAGTGCATACTACCTAATCTCCATACTTATATACCATGGCCAGGTATATGATTATTGAAGATAAGGCAAGTATGAAACTCTTAGATTGTTATCTTTTTCATTACTCTGATCAAG
The DNA here is from genome assembly GCA_963693085.1 of Alisma plantago-aquatica. Taxonomy (NCBI): domain Eukaryota; kingdom Viridiplantae; phylum Streptophyta; class Magnoliopsida; order Alismatales; family Alismataceae; genus Alisma; species Alisma plantago-aquatica. Next base: position 1,427,640,957 of record OY856412.1, read on the forward strand.
TAGTCATTCTGAAACAATCCAGTGAGTATAATGAAATGATAAGGAAAAGCTATGTGAGCATTCCAAATTAAAAAGGAAAAGCTATGTGAACATTCCCAACTAAAAGGAAAAGCTATGTGAACATTCCCAACTAATAGGAAGAGCTATGTGAACATTCCCAACTAATAGGAAGAGCTATGTGAACATTCCCAACTAATAGGAAGAGCTATGTGAACATTCCCAACTAATAGGAAGAGCTATGTGAACATTCCCAACTAAAAGGAAGAGCTATGTGAACATTCCCAACTAAAAGGAAGAGCTATGTGAACATTCCCAACTAATAGGAAGAGCTATGTGAACATTCCCAACTAAAAGGAAGAGCTATGTGAACATTCCCAACTAATAGGAAGAGCTATGTGAACATTCCCAACTAAAAGGAAGAGCTATGTGAACATTCCCAACTAATAGGAAGAGCTATGTGAACATTCCCAACTAAAAGGAAGAGCTATGTGAACATTCCCAACTAATAGGAAGAGCTATTTGAACATTCCCAACTAATAGGAATATCTATGTGAACATTCCCAACTAATAGGAAGAGATATGTGAACATTCCCAACTAAAAGGAAGAGCTATGTGAACATTCCCAACTAATAGGAAGAGCTATGTGAACATTCCCAACTAAAAGGAAAAGCTAAGTGAACATTCCCAATTAGATAGAGTTTGCTAAGTGAACTTTCTTAAATGGATAAAGGATTGCTGAGTGAATTATATCTGTTAGATATATATGTTTTTCCTTTTGATAAATATTCTTGGATGATGATAGAAGTATGATCTTTTATGATTTTCCCTTTCAATAATATGGACATCATATGTTAGGGGTTTATGCTCTGCATAAACATAAACATTGATAAGGTTGAATCAATGAAAGGAACTTTGTGTGGATTACAGAATCCATGATATCTCCATGATATTAAGATATTATGTGGAGACTTGAGGATATGACAACTAAATAATCTGTCTCTCCTTTTTCCTGGGATTTCGGGGACGAAATCCTTGTTAGGGGTTTATAACTTGTAACACCCCTGACCTGGGTTATGTGTTAACCCTAGATTTTTTGCCTAATAAGTTTGAGTAGATGCTTAATTTTATCTTGGGAAAAGTAATTAGGGCTCATGAGAAACTTAGGTTTCAATTTTGGTCCTGTTTGAACAATGTTGAAGCAATGTTTGCCTATTTTGGACTAATGTGCAAATTACCCAAGGTGAGGGGTTAAATTGAAAATGTTGCATGATAAGATGTTCCTATGATGTTGGGACATCATAAGAATGAATATGATGTAGTGGTATGGTTTTCACAAGCTTGGGTACCAAGATTAAGCTTGTAAAGCAATCCTTGTGCATTAAAACCTAGTTTTGGTGTAGAGTGCAATTTACCCAAAACCTAGGGTTCAATACGCAAAATACCACTTCAATAAGGTCCCTAATGTTTCTTGGAATCATGTATAGCAAATAAAATGAGAGGGGCGCCTCATTTGAATTAAGTTGGAGGAGAGAGAATCTTGATATTAAAATAATCAAGATTTAATCCTAAGTGAAACCCTAATTCAATTTAGGGCAAAAATGAATGTATTAATTAAAGGGCCTTCAACCAAAATTAAAATGGTTGGATTCATATGTGTGTGGATGAGATTAAATCCTTGCAAAGGCACGAGCATATCCTAAGGAGGTGAAATTCCACTCACCATTATTATAAGAAAAAGAATTTCCACTCAAATATGGATATTCTTATTATAAGGGTTATGATGCTTAATTTCTTTTCCCTTAATTCTTGGATAATGGAAGGGAGATCGGTGGGATAGAGATGCCTTTTCATGTAAGAAACCAAGGGGGGAGTTGTGGCAACAATTTTGGAATTAATAGACTTTTATAAGAGATTTTCTCTCTCATCAATTTTCTTATAAAGGTACCTTTTCCAAGCCAAAACAAAGGCTTTTTCGGATTTCTTTCTTTCCCCTTGCTTGGAAAACGACCAAGGAGCTGTGGAGGATCAGGAGGACGATCCCCAACCTGTTGGTAAGTCCTTGACCTTCGTTCTCCTTGATTCCATGGTGGAAATCGAAAATAAATCATTGATTTCTTCTTATTTCGATCTCCTCTTCAACCCTAGCCAAACTTTTCAACCAAAAGCTTGAGGACGAGCCTAGGGGGAGTTGCAAGATCTTAATCCACCATTTTTTCCATGATCTTGGAGCTTTGGAGCTCAATTGGAGGCGGGTTTTATAACTTGAACCCTTAATTTTATTATTGCAATCAATTTCTTATCAATTGGTGATCATTTCTACATTTCCGAAATTAAGTTTGGTTGATTGATGCAATCTCCATGAAAATCACAGCAGATTTCGTGAGTTTGGAGCTTGATGATGATGACATCATCATAAGCACACACCTCCCCAAATATCTAGGGCAAATGGTTTCAATGTTGGGTCCAAACGGTTTCACCAAACCGTTTGGTGGTTTGGGTTCCAAACCGTTTGGAATGGTTGACCGTTTGAGATGGTTGACCGTTTGAAGATATATGCTGTGGTACTTGGATCTTGATACAATGGTTCTAATTGGTTGACCTTGATGGTTTCAAATGTGATTGATTCCTTATTTGCAAACCCTAATCGGCTAAGTGCTGATTTTGAAATTGGTTGAGATGATGTTTTGGGTTGATTGACCCAAACGGTTTCAAGACCGTTTGGGGATCACCCAAACGGTCTCAAGACTGTTTGGAGGTCTAGGGTTAAGTATGGCTAAGTGTTTGAAGGTCCAATGGTACCAAATTGAATTGCAACTAAGTGCTGATTTGATAATCAATCCAATGGTCCAAAACCCTAATTGGATGTCATGGTTTTTGATGATGGAATGGGAAAACGGTCTCAAGACCGTTTGGAGATCAACAAAAGGATCTCAAGACCTTTTGGTGGTCATCCAAGACCGTTTGAGGTCAAGTTATATCATGTGATGATGATAGTTCATTGATTTGGTTCCACAATGTCAACCATTGATGGATCCTCAATTTCAAACCCTAAGTGATGGTTTCTTGATTATCAAACCTAGTTCAATTGGGTTCAAAACCCTAAATTGAAGGTCTAATTGAATGGTGATTCAGTGGTCCCATTGATGAATGCTTTAGTGGTTCAATTTATAATTGGTCCATGGATTGAAACATTGAGTCGATTGAGTGTTGAAGTGCCTTTTTGGTCCATGCGGTTTTGAGAAGGTTTGGACCAAACGGTCTCAAGACCGTTTGGGACCAAACGGTCTCAAGACCATTTGGGACCAAACGATCTCAAACCGTTTGGAGACCCAAAGTGCAAACAATTTCAATACCTACTTTGTCTAATCGATTTCAAGTACAACTTGTTCAAATGGTTTTCAACCAAATGATGTATGAGAACCAAGATCATTGAGGGTCTAAGTAATTAACTTTGTGAAGATTAACATGGTTAATCCATTTGAATATCTCATGTAATTGAAGGTCCAATATGGTGAACCTAGTGCATTTGAAGATTTCAATGGTTAACCCAATTGATCATTTTGTGGAATTGAAAGTTTAATTGATCAATTCCTTATATAAGTGATGGTTTAATTGATTAGACCATTTGGACATCTAATATGATCAAAGGTCAATCAGCTATGTGATTATTAAAGATGTAGACCCATGATGATTGTGAAGGTTAACCCTAGCTATGTGTACTCAAGTGAAGAGTTGACCTAGATTAATCTTGGAATAGTTAACATCCTAAAGAGGATGAGAGAGAGAGAATGAGAGGGATGAATGCTTATATAATTAAGCTCTAATTCTCTCATTATGAGTAAACTATGTGATAAGGGTTTGATCCATAATAATGAGATCATGAAACCCTAATCAATGAGCCATAACCCTAATTAGAGCAATGCTATGTGTGAAACCCTAATTAGAGAAATGTTATGTGTGAAACCCTAATTAGAGCAATGCTATGTGTGAAACCCTAATTAGAGAAAAGCTATGTGTGAAACCCTAATTAGAGCAATGCTACGTGTGAAACCCTAATTAGAGCAAAGCTATGTGTGAAACCCTTATTAGAGAAATGCTATGTGTGAAACCCTAATTAGAGTAAAGCTATGTGGGAAACCCTAATCTAGGGCAAAGCTGAGTGTTATTATAAATCCAGGGTGATGATGTAACCCTAACTTAGTGTAACAATGAAGGAAACCCTAATTTAATGGGAATTGTACATCCTAACCCTAATTTGGGTATGAGGTAAGAGAAACCCTACTTGGATGTGAATGGTAAACCTTAATCCCTAAAATAGGGTAAAGGTGCATGAAACCCTAATATGGGGTAGTGCTACTAATCCTATGTGAAGACCTAGCACTGGGTGATGTGTTGTGAAATCTTAATTTCACATAATACTAGGTGAAACCCTGATATAAAAGGATGATTATATGAAACTCTATTGAAGAGTAGTACTATGTGAAATCCATAAATGTATGGAATATGCTATGTGAATCCTCAAATTATAAATATGGAGAATACTATTCCCAATAATGGAATAGTGATTAATGTTATGACAAATGTAACACCTATAGAGGTTGATAATGAATATCCTTACATTAATAGTTCCTAATTTAAGGATGGGTCCATAATATTGGCAATGGTTGTATATTCGAAGTGAGTGACTAATGATCACTACATTACATGATAAATGTGATGAACTGGTGCATAAAGTATTAGGATGGGGAATACCCTAATACAAGCTAAGTGTATGAACTCAAGTAAGATAAAGGTGTTGAGGGAAGTAATACATCAAGATATGATAGATATCACATCCAACACCCCAAAACTGGTATACCGTGATGTGTTATAAGTTCAATATAATTGGATGAATGATACATGAGATGTGTCATGTCAATGGTTACATTGAGATGTAATGCACTCTGTTGAATGTAGGCTAGCATGCCTTATGAAAAGGTTAGTTCAAACCTATAAACTATGATGTGATCATATTCTAGTAAAGATGAGAGAGAAACTCATGCAGTGTGTTGATAATTCATTTAATGAGGAATGATGAGAATAAGTAAGTATGATTGAATACTTATGATTATCCATATTGATTCCTTGCTATGTGAACCCTAATACAAAGTAATGCTATGTGAAACTCTATTACAAGTCAATGCTATGTGATTCCTAATATAAGGTAATGCTATGTGAAATCCTATGACAAGTTAATGCTATGAGAACCCTAATACAGGGTATTACTATGTGAAATTCTAACACAGGGTAATCCTATGTGAAGCTCAAATACAGACTAATGGGTTATGAATGTAATAAGATAACCCTCGTACTGCGTGATACTGATATGTAACTGTGTCATGATTACTAATCATGCATATATGTTGAGAAGATGAGCATAGCCAGGTATGGGCTATGATGCTTTGTTATTAAGAATGTTTTATAGGCTTCATAATCCTTCATATGCTTTGTGTAGTAAGAATCATTGAACTTTGTGTACTATGTGTAATACACTATGTAGCAAGATTCATGATGTCCTTGGTCAGATGATCTGAAAGTATTAAGTTACCTAATAAGTGATAATAAGTATCCTATGGTGAGTTCTGGGTTCAAATACCCAGATACTATAATCATGATGATGAACCTGTTAAGAAATGGAATTGTGTTTGGTGAGTTGAGGGACTAGGATCCAAACACTTTGTGAAAAGAGTATGGCTACAGGCCATGACTCCACAATGACAATGCCATGCATTAGATATATGATCTAAGCCTGAAGAGAGTTAGTGCTGTGGTAATGATTCTATAGTGAATAAATGTGATACATGTTCTTCATATTCCTTAAAGGATAAGTGACATGTTGACTCTTTCAAGTTATAACTGCAATGTTTTAGATAAGAGTGATATTCTAATCTGTTAGACATTGAATTAACTGCTTCCAAACAAATATGATTCCTCTGTGCATATTTATCTTCTTAAGATGCAATAATAATGTTACTGGCGGAGAGTTATATCTCTCGCTGGGGCAATTTACAATTGTCTCACCCCCGTGAGAACTACATTTTTAGGTGGTCGCGGATGAGGAGACAGAAACCCTTCAGTAAGGGAAGGACAATAGCAGCAGCAATAGTAACAGTAGTGAAGTCTCAGGTGGAGACACTGGCTGTTATGCCATGTATAGATGTATATAGAGTCCTATGTGTCGTCTCTGTACTTTCAGGTCCTCAGAGTAGTAGTTAGTGCTTTCGAGATTTTGGCTCAGTGCCTCGAGATTTTATACTGCCTGTGTTTAGCTTGATAGGACAGTTAATGCTTGTAATTCTCAGAAAGAGATGATACATAATGTGTACCTTCGAACAAGAATGTAAATGTGTTACTTTGGTTCTATGTGAGAAAGTTTTCCTTTGATGAATCTCTTGATAAAAAGGTTTTAATTTTTAGTGATTTTTGGTAATCTGCTGCTTAGTGAACGCTTCCGCATTAGTTAATTATGTTTTCATGAGTTGTATGCCACACTATGAGGATGAGATTTTGATAGTGGAACATGTAGTCAGTTTGATTAGAAAACTGAAGATGAAGCCTTCCAAAGCCTTTAAGACGAAGTATTTAGGACTAGCACAATAGATTTTAAGGATGCATATCACAGATGATATGAAGCAACATATATTGTCATTGCTCCATGAGATCTATGTTGAATGGAATCTTGAGAAATTCAAGATGAGCAAGTCCAAACACGTGAGTAGTCCACTGTTAGGTCATTTGAAGCTAAGCAAGAAGTCATGTCCATATGCTGACAAGGAGATGACTAAGATTCCCTATTCTTGTGTTGTGAGGAATTTGATGTACACAATGGTGTGTACTTATCCTGATATTGCTCGTGAAATTTATGTTGTGAGTAGGTTTCTCTCAAACCCTGATAAAAATAATTGGGAGGTGATCAAGTGGATCTTCAGATATTTACAAGGCACTAGCATCACATGTGTAATGTTTGGTGATTTTGAAATAGTTTTGAAAGGCTTCGTTGATACTGACATGGCATGTGACATTGATCAAAGGAAGTCTACCTCTGGGTATGTTTTTATTTTTATAGGGGAAGCATATCTTGGTAGTCTAGGTTGCAAAAGTGTGTTGCACTTTCTATGACAGAGGTAGAGCACATTATAGCAAAAAAATCTAGAAAAGAAATACTCTGGATTGTGAGATTTTTATTGAAGCTGCATATGAATCAGGTTGATCCACCATTTTTTGTGATAGTTAGAGTTGTATTTATTTGAGCAAGAGCACTATGTATCATGCATGAGAAAAGCACATTGATGTAAGATATCAATGTCTTTGTGGTGTGATTGATAAAAAGTTACTAACAATGAAGTAGATTCATATTAAGAAGAATACTTTTGATATGATGACCAATGTGGTGACATGAGACAAGCCAGAGCTCTACAAAGAGCTCAACAACATATGTTCTCAATGATGATTTTTTGATGACGGTCTCCTCCTTGGGCAAGAGGGGGAGATTGTTGGAACTGCATTATTTTCTAGCCCAAGCCCAATTAGGCCTTGTTTACTGGTTTCTTGGTGCATGGAACCATGTTGCTATTACAACTGCCAAGCCAAAGCTAAAGAGGCAAGCCACCCGTCAAGTTTACAATTGCAAACATGATTCTTCTATTCGTGACAGGAGTGAAAAAGGAAAAGAATAAAAAGAAGGGAGAAAAAAGAATGGGAATAAGAAACACTACTACGTAAATGGCTTATAACGTCACTTTTAAAGGCGTCGATTGTATAAATACACCGACGCCTAAAACATAAAGTGTCGGTTAAATAAAAACACCGACATCTATTTGTGAAGGGCGACCAAACACGGGTATCACTTTTATTTAGTGTCGGTTCCTTAATAAGCACATGACGCCTAAAATTAACCACCAAATCCAATTTTTTCAGTGAAAAAAATTACCTCCAAAATTTAACATACAACGTCAGTTGTTAAAAAAGAAATCGACGACTAAAGGTTTTCCGCGAGACAGAAATTTGACCAATTTTTATCGTCGACTGTCTTACAATAACTGATGCTGTTGTGTTTTCACGCGCTTAAATATGAAAATTTTCACTTCCCTTTAGCATCAGTTTTTATATGAAAACCGATGACTATGGTCTTATTTCGAGAACATTTATTTTTGTCAGCATATAAAGATAGACATCAGTTTTTCTAGTTAGAACCGATGACTATAAATGAACAATAGTGTCGATTTTTTGTTGGTAACTGACACCTATAGTTTTTAGGGCCAGTTGTTTTTAATAACCGACACCTATTGTTAACTTAACATCACCCGCACGATCCAGACTCTTCCCCTTCTGTTTCATTCATTCCGTGATTGAGGGTTTTAGGTCTGACGATTCCTCTGCTCCACCGTCGCTCACTGCTCCTCTGCCTCTGCCTCCACCGCCACACGCCTGGTCGCCGTCGCCTGGTGCTCTAGTCACAGTCGCCTCCGCCACTCGCCACTCGCCGCTCGCCGCACACCTCTGCCGCCGCCACTTGCTGTGGTTCTCCGGTCGCTGCTCTCCAGGCCGGTCGCGGCTCCTAGGCCTGCTCCCTGCACGCTCTGCTCCCTGCTCTCTAGGTCACTTCTCTGACCACAGCTCCTGCACGCCTATTTTCTGCCGGTGCCGCCACAAAGGTACCCTGCTCCTGCTCTTCTTCCTCCACCCTCAAGTAGGTACCCTGCTCCTGGTGCTCGACCACCATTGGTTGGTCATGCAGATTCACATTAATATTGCCAATAATGTAGGAAATGAATGCTATCTCCAATTATAGACATATTGTATATGGTTTTGATTAAAAAAATGCGTAGATTGTGAATAAAATATACTTAAAGCTCTATTATTCTTCTTGTTACAAAGGTATAGTTAGTACACAAATATTAGATGATATTCAAGAAAACCCTAGTTTGATGAGCATGTTGTTAATCATGTTAATTATGATTCTTTTATATATTCTTATGTCAGTATATAATTATGCGATCCCAACATCTTAAATTGAATTAGAATGATTTCAATGAATTATAGGGTTTTAAAGTTGATAATCATGTACATGCGGAAATAGGGTTATTAAACCAATGGTTATAACATAGTATGATCTTAATCTAATCTGGATGTTCATAATAACGCAGTATGTTAAATATGATGATTAGGGCTACATATAATGTCTAGTAAATATTCCTAGCCCTTTTGTCATTAGGGTAATTTTTATACATGTTTGAGTAAATTAGGGTTCTAATCTACCCTTTTGTCCTATATTTGATGCTAATTGTGAATATATGTTGAGTTTGGGACTTTAGTGATGGACTTTGTCCTAAGTTGTTATTTTTTCATCTAATATGAACTCTAGTCTCATCTATCCTATCTTAGAAATCAGTACTACATTGATGTAATATCAACTAAGGGCCCAAGGTCAGCCCCCTTTCTATATTATCAATGAGCTTCATCTTACTCTTACCTAAGAATTTTTTTTCTTAATCTCTTATACATCACTATATTTAAGGTTAGTCTGTCTACTAGAGTGTGGGGATTAACCATGTTACCTGTAGTTTATAACATTGCATTGTGAATTATTGCATGTTTGAAACTATTGATTTCTTGATTTATTATTTAATAATGCTCTATAGATTAGGATTAACCATGTTGCCTGTAGTTTATACACATTTATTATATATAAGAATGACATCACATGTATTTGTTGGCCTAGAAACCTGTCCAAGATTTACTCATTAGGAGTAAATCTTGGATAGTCCCCAGTTTGGGACTGTTCTTGAACACCTAATCTCACTTAGGATGTAAGTGTATAATGTGTATTGGGTTTTCAAGAAAATTTTGGCAGCATTTCCCTGTTTGTTCTCTAAGTACATATGTACTTAGAGAACAATGGGGAAACGCTGCCAAAATTTTCTTGAAAACCCAATACACATTATACACTTACTAGTGAGATTAGGTGTTCAAGAATGGGATAGGTGGTACACATTTATTATATATAAGAATGACATCACATGTATTTGTTGGCCTAGAAACCCATCCAAGATTTACTCATTAGGAGTAAATCTTGGATAGTCCCCGGTTTGGGATTGTTCTTGAACACCTAATCTCACTTAGGATGTTTTAACCATTAATTATATATAAGACCTTAAACCCTAAAGTTTTAACCATAAACCCTAATCTTTCAATATGACCAAAACACAGCGGCAAGACTGTATATCTTGGTCATCGAAGGTTTCTTCCAAAATTTCATCTGTATCGTAGGTTGCGCAAAGCATTCAATGGACGGAATGAGGAACAGAGTGCACCTTCCTATATCAGGGGAGGATGTTTATGAAAGAGTAAAAGACATCGCCAATGAATTTGGTAAGAGATCACAATGTACGATGGCCACATAGAGTGACAAGTCTTTATTTAAGAAGAAGTCAATATTTTGGGATCTTCCTTATTGGAGTTCTTTGACAGTCAGACATTGTATCGATGTCATGCACGTTGCGAAAAATGTATGTGATAGCGTCATCGGTACTTTGTTGAATATACTAGGTAAGACTAAAGATGAGATAAAATCCAAAATGGACCTACATGAAATGGGAATAAGGATAGAATTAACAGAAGTAGTTAGTAGCGATCGGAGAACATACTTACCTCCCGCTTGTTACACGTTGTCTAGAAAGGAGAAGAAAGCTTTTTTTAAATGCTTGGTAAATGGTAAGGTGCCATAGGGTTACTCATCCAATATCTGTACATTGGTATCAATGAAAGATATGAAGTTGATAGGTCTTAAATCTCATAATTGTCACACTCTAATGCAATAAATATTGCCCGTGGCAATTCGATCTATATTTCTGAAGCATGTACGGTTTGCAATCACCAAACTTTGTTTCTTTTTCAACAGTATGTGCAGCAAAGTTATTGACCCCGATACTCTCAATAAATTACAAAGAGAAGTGGTTGTTACCCTATGTCAGCTTGAGGTGTATTTTCCTCCTTCGTTCTTTGATATCATGGTACATGTTGTTATCCACTTGACTAGGGGAGTGAAAATGTTGGGACTAGTTTTCTTGCATTGGATGTATCCCTTTGAACGATACATGAGTGTTTTTAAAGGTGATGTTTGAAACCATTATCAGCCTGAAGGGAGTATTATTGAGGGTTATGTGGCGAGAGAGGTTATGGATTTTTGCAATGACTTTCTTAGTGCTAATGACGCTTGATAACCTCTCACTTTGTGATGCTATTTATTAGTTTTCCTTTGTTTTCCATACTCTTTCTTAAATAAATTAGAAAGAATCATTAAATCTTTACCTTATTGCTGACACATCAATAGATTAACTTTTCTCTTCTTTATCCTTGTAGAAAAACACAAAAAAATTACAAAAAAAAACCCCAAACGGTCCCAAGACCGTTTAAGGCCAAACGGTCCCAAGACCGTTTAAGGCTAAACGGTCTCAAGACCGCATGAACTCTAAACGGTCCCGAGACCGCATAAGCCCAAACGAGTTCGGTACCCAAACGGGTCCAGCGCCCAAATGAGTTCGGCGCCCAAACAGGTCCAGTGCCCAAACGGGTCCAGCGCTCAAACGAGTTCGGCGCCCAAACGGGTCCGGCGCCCAAACGGGTCCAGTGCCCAAACGAGTTCGGCGCCCAAACGAGTTCGGCGCCCAAACGAGTTTGGCACCTGAACGAGTTCAGCGCCCAAACGTGTTCATCAACCAAACGGGTCCAACACCCAAACGAGTTCGGCGCCTAAACGAGTCCAGCGCTCAAACGGGTTCAGCGCCCAAACGGGTTCAGAAACCAAACGGGTTCAAGACCGTTTGGGCTCCACTTAAGCCTATAAATAAGACCCAAAGGGGTCCTCAAGAAGGGGACTCTCAGACGCCCAAAGGCTGCCTCTCTAGTTCCAGAGCATTTCCATACTTCATCCATCGCCCCAAGGCTGCCGGTTTGAGATCCACTTTCCATCATCAAGCTACCTTCTCTCTCAACAACAAAGAAGGTGGGAAGAGAAGATCTATCATCAAAGCAGCCACGAAGTGCGAAGATCGTTGCTCTCTTCACCAAGGGTTCAACCTTCCCTCCTCCGTGGAGATGACGTTCCTTCTCTCTCTTCTTACCTCCTTCCTTGTTTTTGATATGAGCGAGTAGTCCCATTCACTAGGGTGCGGGGAGTAGCCCCGCTACCCATGTTTTCATTTCATACAATGTAATTCAACCGTTTGCAATAGAGATACTCTTCTTTTCGGTTCAACATCAATCGTTTAATGAATGCTTGTTGCTTGATCATCAACTTGTGTTACCTATTGTCTATCGGTATGAATTGTCTACGTTTGTACTCTTAGATCTGAATATCAATTGAATGTTGGTTTTGGATGTATGTAGTCACCATATGTCTGTCTCGGTATCTAGCAGTGCTTTCATGAGTGGAGTAAACTCACTCCCATTGTTGCACTTTCACACTATGAAATGGAATCAGTTGACGTATGAAAGTGCAACCTTGGTAAGGTCAAGGAACACACTTTATGAAGGAGTAATGCAAAGCAAGTGACCATTCATTATGGAATGGCTGGCTTTGCAATACTCCACACTTCTTGTAGTTAGTTATCCGAAAGGAAACTAAGTCTACAAGATACTAACGGATTAGACTCTCTTTGCAGGTTGTTTTATTATGTTGCATGTTTTGATCCATGTGTAGTGGCGTGAAACCTGATAACATCCTAGTGGTTTTTAATCATTGTTTACAACCTTAATTTCCACTTCCTTGCTTTTACTTTCCTCGCACCTAGCTTAAACAACCAAATCAAACTTTCGATCTAAATATCAACTGTTAAGTAGTTAAGTACGACTAAAACGTTTTCCGTCTTGTTAAACTCTAAGCAAGACCGTTGTCCCGTGGATCCGACCCTTAAATATACTACGATAAGACTTCCGCGTGTTTCAGTACACGTGGGTGGAGATCTTACCATAGTACAAGCAAGGCAAAAACCTAGAGATTCATCATCTCTAGGATTTTTAGTGGCGTTGCAAAACTCCATCAAAAATTGGCGCCGTTGCCGGGGACAACAGAATGTTTTAGTTTTTACTTAACAACTTCTTGGTTGATTAGGATTTTACACTTTTCCTTGATAACTACTCCAAATTTTCTTGACCTCTTTGCTTCCTTTCATCATCTAACCGAGTGAATTTCTTCCTACTCAGGTAGAAAATGTGTATGCAAACCCCGCATCACATTGAATTCTCCCCTGAAATAGAGTATGACTCTGAGGTAGAAAGAAGTTTCCACCGAAGGATTAGACTTAACCGCCAAAGAGACAGACAGATGGCTGAAGAGCAACGCCTCGTTGCAGAAAGAGTTAACGCCGCCATAGCTGCACAACGAGCACAACCTATCGCTGACACTCGTGCTCAAGTGCAGGCTGAGATTTGAGCTGAGGAACAAGCCCGCATCCAAGCCGAGAATGCCGCTGCTCAATTAGCATTAAGAAACAAGCAACTTCGGGACTATGCAGTCCCAAAGAATTATGAAGATGATCACCCAGTCCGACCACCGATTATTAACATACCAAACTTTGAAATCCGGACGCAATGGATCCAGATCATGCAAGGCATCTCTTTCTCTGGAGGATCTGGAGACGATTGCATGGATCATCTTAAGAGATTCAAGTCACTCTGCCGACTTGTACCTCAAGCAGGAGTTGCCTTGGAAGCAATAATGTTACACCTCTTCCACTTCACCTTATCTGGAAGAGTGCTAAGTTGGTATAATGCTTTAGATAGGCACCCTATCATCACTACTTGGACTCCCTTAGAAGAAAAGTTTCTTGAGAAATTCTTTCCATCTTCACTAACCTATGAGATTAGGGGGCAGATCAACCATTTTGCCCAACTACCCGGAGAAACATTTGCAGAAGCTTGGGAAAGATTCAAGGAACTCCTGAGAAAGTGCCCTCACCATGGCATATCCCAAAATCAACTGATTGAAACATTCTATAGAGGAGTAAGTGATGATATCAAGCAGTTTTTAGACTCCTCATCTGGAGGAAACTTCATGAGAAAGAACTATGAAGATGCTTGGAATATAGTTACATTAGGGGCCGAGAATCAATCCAATTGGGGAAGGTCATCTAACCAATCCAAGGGAGTTCTTAAAGTCTACAAGGCTGAAGAATCTATGGAACTCAAGGCCATTGCAGAGGCCTTGAAGACTATTGCTAGCAAGCAACAAGCTCTCGAAACTTCTTTCGGAGAATACGACAAGAAGAAAAGCTCCCAGGTTCAACAAGTAAAAGTAGCTACTGGAACTTGCAAAGCCTGTCATGCATATGATCATCCCACACTATCATGTGGTCTGTTATACAATGTTATGATGGATCTACAACCACCAGTACCGCAATATGAACCCATTATTGAACATCCCGAGGACCAAATGCCAGAGCAAGTCAACTCCATTCACTCAATACCTGGCCAGGTGTATTACAATCCAGATAAACCAAGAAACCACCCTGGTTTTCAATATGGGAATCTTGCAGGGACCACCAATCCACAACAACAGATACAAGGTGGATCTTTCAATAGACAACCACCAGGATTTCAGAATAACTTCAACCAAAATCAGGGGAATTATAGAAATGGTTTCCAAAGATCCAATTATCCTAGGAATCCCTCTTACCAATATACCCATCCAGGACTGCACCCACAGCTGTAACAACCTCAGTTGCAGCAGCCACAACAACCGCAGTTCACCGCACCTCCACAGCAACCACAAGGGCAGCAAGTCACTCAATATCAACAGAGGAGTGCCCCTTCCCAACCATCTAATGAAATTTCTTTGATTAGACAAATGCTTCAATCTCAACAAACTATGCTTGCGAACCAACAGGCTCAACAAAAGGCTATAGAGGCCCAATTAGCACAAATTGCTGCTCAGTTGAAACCACCAGCAAGTACCTTTGCTGGGCAACCAGAGGCAAACCCAAGGCATGACCAAAATAGAACTGAGCAACTAAATGCTGTCACCATAAGGTCTGGTCGTGTCCTTCCTGATACCACTAGAATCATCCACGATGATGATAATGATTTAGCTATTCTTTCCCCAACAGAAAGCTCAACCCAGGAAAAGGAAAAATCTACTAAAACCACTGAAAGAGAGAAAGAAAAGGAACCAATGCCAGAAGTTCCACCCAGAATTCCTTATCCGGACAGGCTGAAAGGAACCAAAATGGACACTAGGTTCCAGAAATTCAAAGAAGCTATGAAGAAACTATACATTGATATACCATTCCTCGATGCTCTTTCCGAAGTGCCCGCTTGGGCCAAATACCTGAAAACCCTTATGTCAAGAAAATATATGACAGAAGAGCACGAAATAGTGAAACTAGCTCAGACCGCTTCAGACATTCTTCTTAACAAAATGCCAAAGAAAAAGAAGGACCCAGGTTCCTTCGGTATTCAGTGTTCAATTGGAAATGACTCCAGCAAGAAGGGATTAGCAGATTTAGGAGCAAGTATATCCATTATGCCCTATTCTATGTGCAAAAGATTAGGCTTCACTGATTTGTTACCTATGATAATGACAATTCAGTTAGCCGACTCTACCATAACTGCTCCCCTTGGAATCATTGAAGATATACCTGTCAGGATAGGAACGAATTCTTATGTTCCGTGCGATTTCGTTATTATGGACATACAAGAAGACCTAAGATACCCGATAATCTTCGGCAGACCTTTCCTAGCTACTGCCCGAGCGCTTATCGATGTAGAAGCAGGAACTATTATCTTAAGACTTGGGAAGGAAGCTTTCCAGTTCAGAGTCCTTAATAGCATGAAAGGTCCAAGCATTCAAGAGGAAGTCTTTCTCCTGGACGCTATATATCAAATGTCCCAATTTGAAATGTCTGAACCCTCCGATGATTTGGAAGATATCTTGACAAATCTGGAAGTATAATTCTCGGCAAATGAACTTGTGCAAGAATGCCTTCAATACTTAGAAAAAGCCGAAGAAGCCCCAACGACCACCTTTGAAGAACTCAAGGCCGTCACCATTATAGAAGCAACTGAGCCACCTAAGGCTCCTGAAATGAAAGCTCTACCTGAGGGACTCAAACACGCCTTTCTTGACAATGAGAAACTTTGTCCAGTGATTATCAGCTCCACCCTGGAGGTGGACCAAGAAAACAGACTTCTTGATGAACTAAAGAGACACAAGAAAGCTATCGGATACAAGATGACTGACTTGACGGGTATAAATCCAACTTTATGCATGCACAGATTGCCTATGGTGGAAAAATTCAAACCATCAAGGGAACATCAAAGAAAGTTGAACCCTAATCTCAAGGAGGTAGTTCGCCTCGAGGTTCTCAAACTTTTGAAAGCAGGTATCATCTACCCAATCTCGGATTCTCAATGGGTAAGTCCCATGCAGGTAGTCCCAAAAAAAGGGGGGACCACTATTGTTCTTAATGATAAGAATGAACTAGTACCTACTAGAACAGTAACTGGGTGGCGAATGTGCATCGACTACCGAAAACTTAACAAAGCAACAAGGAAAGATCATTTCCCCTTGCCCTTCTTGGATGAGGTTCTCGAACGACTCGCTCACCAAAAATTTTTCTGTTACCTTGATGGATATTCAGGATTTTACCAAATCCCAATCCATCCTGAAGATCAAGAAAAAACCACCTTTACTTGTCTTTTTGGAACATATGCCTTTAGAAGGATGCCTTTCGGGTTCCCGCAACCTTCCAAAGATGTATGACTGCTATCTTCACCAGATTAACAGAATCTATCATGGAAGTCTTCATGGATGATTTTTCTGTATACGGAAATTCTTTCGATGACTGTTTACTCAATCTAGGAAAAGTCCTACAAAGATGTGAAGACACCAACTTGATCTTGAATTGGAAAAAATGTCACTTTATGGTGACTGAAGGTGTGGTCCTAGGACATCGAGTAAGTGAAAAAGGGATTGAAGTAGATAAAGCAAAGGTCGATGTCATGTCAGTACTTCTGGGACGAGCCCTACCTATTCCGCTTATGCGCAGATGGACTTTTTCGTCGATGCATTCCAGAAACAGAAATCACCCCAGTTTTAGAACACTGTCACTCAGGCCCTACTGGGGGGCACATGAGCTCTAAGAAAACATCTCTTAAAATTGTTCAATCTGGTTTCTACTGGCCAACCATCGCAAAGGATGCACATGAATATGTGCGATCATGTGACAAATGCCAACTATTTGGAGGAATAACTAAACGAAATGAAATGCCTTTGAATATGTGGCAAGAAGTCGAACTCTTTGATGTTTGGGGAGTGGATTACATGGGTCCTTTCCCCCATCTTACGGATTCACATACATTCTAGTAGCTGTGGATTACGTTTCGAAATGGGTAGAAGCTCTACCGACCACTTCTTGTGATTCCAAACCAGTCATCAAAATGTTTAAAGAAATAATATTCCCCAGATTTGGCATTCCAAGAACAATAATATCCGATGGCGGATCTCATTTTATTGAGCGGAGTTTCGAAGCACTATTAAGAAAATATGGAGTCAAACATAAAGTTTCCACACCTTATCACCCACAGACTTGTTGACAGGTCGAAGTCTCCAACAGGCAACTCAAGGCCATTTTGGAAAAAACTGTTAATAGGCACCGCACAGACTGGTCTACCAAACTTCCTGACGCTCTATGGGCCTATGGCACAGCTTTCAAAACACCAATTGGAACAACACCATTTCGATTGGTGTATGGGAAGTCTTGTCATCTACCAGTCGAATTAGAGCATAAAGCTTGGTGGGCTATCAAGCAATTGAACTTTGATCTCAAGAGTGCCGGTGAAACTAGACAACTTCAATTACAAGAATTGGAAGAGTTGCGAATGACAGCATACCAAAATTCCAGAATTTACAAAGAACAAACCAAGATGTGGCATGATGGCCACATAAAAAGAAAGGATATAATCATAGGAGATAAGGTTCTCTTATTCAATTCCAGACTAAAATTGTTTCCGGGAAAACTGTGCACAAAATGGTCAGGGCCTTTCACTATCAAACATATCTACCAAACAGGAGCGGTTATTATCCTTGATGATAACGAGGGAGAAAGAACCGTCAACGGTCATAGGTTAAAGAAATACTACATTCCAGCAGACAAATTGCCAAGACAAACTATAGAGATCCAAGATCCTATAACATCAGCATAGCCAGATCAGCATTTCGTCGAGCCAGCGACATTAAACCCAGGCGCTACTTGGGAGGCAACCCAAGATCTGAGTATCATCGTTTTTCGTCTTCCCTCTTCTTCTTTTTAGTTTAGTTTTCTTCTGAAATATATATACAAAAAAATCCACATAAACAAAATCCACATAAAAATCAAAAACATCAAAAACCTAAACCTCCCCAAACGGTCTCGCACCCATTTGACTTCGGGAATTTATAAGGATGCCCCCCAAATCCTATAAATAACACCCACACCCTCCTTTCTCTCTTCTAGAACCTCTCGCTTTCTCTGTTCCACTGCCGTTTCACTCCAGTTTCCGCGCACACTTTTGCTTCTTCGAGTTTACCATTATCACCTCAGTCTTCCACTGCCGTTCTCGTCTCCGACTGACACTTCACCGTCGTCTGTGCGCGGTTCCATTCTTCTGCTCGCTCATCGTCGCTTCCTTCCGGCCCTTCTTGTTCCGCCGTCGTCGCCTAACAGGTAGAGTTTTCTCCCGCGGTTCTCGCTACCGCCGTCGCCGTCGCAACCGCCGACGAGTGTTTTTCGGTTTCCCTCCCGCCGTCCCTCACCGCCAAATGGCCTGGCTCTTCGTCTTCTCGACGGTCTGCTCCAAACGGGTTTGCACCCGTTTGGACGAAGGACCGTTTGGCCCTAAATGGTCTCCAAACCGTTTGGTGCCAAACGACCTTACACCCGTTTGGACGAAGGACCGTTTGGCCCCAAACGGTCTCCAAACCGTTTGGTGCTAAACGACCTTGCACCTGTTTGGACGAAGGACCGTTTGGCCCCAAACGGTCTCCAAACCGTTTGGTACCAAACGACCTTGCACCCGTTTGGACGAAGGACCGTTTGGCCCCAAACGGTCTCCAAACCGTTTGGTGCCAAACGACCTTGCACCCGTTTGGACGAAGGACCGTTTGGCCCCAAACGGTCTCCAAACCGTTTGGTGCCAAACGACCTTGCACCCATTTGGAACCAAACGGTCTTCAACCCGTTTGGAACCAAACGGTCTCGAACCCGTTTGGATCCAACCAAACCTCAAAAATACTGTTCTATTCTAATAAACTTGTTTAAATTCAAATTTCAGAACTCTAACTTTTGTTTTCTTGACAAAAATTTCAGAATGGCCTCCCCCACAAAACAACCAACAGGAATAGCCGACAAACCTTTTTGGACAAAGGAGGAATTAATTGCTGACCGGGCGAAGTTTCAGCAAATCATTGACCACTATAAAAAAAATGGAACGGTCCCAGCAAAGGTGGACCTGATCAAAGTCATGCATGAGATAAAACACATCAACCACTGCTTAGCAGAAGAACCTTCTGAAGAGGAGGTCGAAGAAATCTCATCTGATGACCCCTCGGAATATGAGCCTTCATCGGAGGCCGAATCCCCTACCAAAAAGTCCTTGGGGAAGAGGAAGGCCCAAGCAACCACTTCAGCACCACAACCGAAGAAGAGGGCAAGGAAATAGGTTCACCCTATCACTGCAAGGGAACAAATCCTGGCAAGTTTCATTCCACCATGCTCCATTCAACCAACCACCACCATCACCGCCACCCCTGCCACCATTACCGTTCCTATTCCCCCCCATTACCACCACAGCACCACCACTAGAAAATCTTCACATCCATACCCTCCCATCCATTAAACAGACTCTAAAACCGACAAAGTACGTTTGCCCAAGCATACTTATGAAGATGGGGATCTACAATAGAATCCTCACCTTGCTAGACAGTTCCAATCTTTCTCGACTTTGTTTTGTCACTGAATCCTCATACGTTGAGCCTACAACGGAATTCTTCACTTTTTTCACTAGAGAAGCAGTGGACACTTTCGATAAAGCACAGGACGGTGGTGATCGTAGAATATCCACCAGAATCTTCAACAACAAAGTGGTCATAACTGAAAATATGCTGAATGAAATCTTTATAGACAACCAAGAGCAGCTGAAGAAATCTTTAACGGGGCTACCAGTTTATGCTGCAAAAACATGTAAAGCATCAAACATTCAATCGGGTCTAGTGCGCACACTTCACAAAATCCTTGCTGGCACACTCTTCCCCAGGTCAGAAGGAGGAAATGTAATCCTCTCAGACCTCTTTGTTATCTGGTCCATCCTAAATGGGTTTCCAGTCAACATTGGGCGTCTTATCATTCAAAAACTATCAGCTTACGCCCTAGGAAAAGAAATATGTATGGGTGGTCTTATCACATCAATTATCAAATACCTTAAGATGGATAGACTTCTACCTAGATGCACAAAATAAAGGGTGACATCCTTACAAATGAACAAACGTTGAAGAACTCCTTCATCATAAAAGACAAGGATGGCAAGCTACACTACGTCTTCTGCCCTATAGCAAAATCCTTCAGAACGCTGCTCCCACTACCAGAACTTGCAGATTATGACAAAGACAAGCTCCTTTTCTCAGATGACGATATCGCAACACTCATGTCTTCGGTCAAAATCACTGAAAAGAAAGCAACAATGGGACAGACAGAGCTTAGCATAACCGCCCCGGCAGCGAAAACAACAAAAATTCCTGTAAAACGACCTTCTAGAAGGCTTTTGAAGGAACAAGAGCTGTCGGGAACACCAACTTCCAAACCCCACCCGAACCAGAACCCACCCTTCCAGAGGAACACATAACAAAATCATCACTAGACTCTTTCATAATGAGTCTACATGCTGATCTCGAAACCACCACGCCACCATCCACCATCCCAACATCCACCACCCCACCATATTCCACCACACCATCCACCACCCCATCATCCTCCACTCTTCCACCTTTTTCCAAATCACCCTTCTTCCCTTTGGGCATCCCATTTTCCACTACTACGCCTGAATTCACTTCTTTCACCTCAACAGACTTTCCATCAACATTACTGGAATCACTTTTCTCTCCGGATATGTCACCACCCTTCTCATCTGCCGCCGCCCCGACACCGCTAGTGACCCCTTCCACAGTCACTACGCAGTTCGCGGGACCATCAACAGTGTCCTTTCCGCATGACACTACCACCACCATTCCACCCCGACCCCAGCCGCCCCACCCTTCTCTCACTGGGGTCCCCTTCACTAACGTCGGTGAGGAATTCGGACGGCAATTTGACACCATCCGAAACCTCCTCACCGACCCTTCTAACATATTAAATTCTATTTTTTCTTGTGTGCAGGGTTTAACAAAGCAGGTCACCAAGATTGACGAGCAAAACCGCGCCTTGCCAAGCATCCTCCAAGAAATCCAGCAACGACAAGTTTCAGTGGCTAAGCAAGTTGACCACGTCGACGGCCACTGCAAAACCTTACCCGAGCTGGTCCTTGGAGTCCAAAGCCAGCATAAGGCGATGGCAAAGCTAGTCGAGAAGATCTCAATATAGACTCCACCACTGCCTGAGACCCTCCGTGAGCTCAAGCAGCAACAACAAGCTTTCAGCACGCGCTTAGACGACATCAACATCACCCTCACACAACTACACAAACACCAAGAGGAGTCATCAACCAATGAACTTACTCAACTAAGAGCTCAAGTAACTGACCTCACAGCACGACTCCTCTCGGCTGAAGCACGTTATTCTGATTAAAAGGAAACCCACGACGCACTGCTCGAAACACATGAGCACGTGCAAGTGGCATACGACGAGCTTCAATCCATCCATCGTCAGTGCAATAAGAAAGCACATAAGAAAACAACAGATAAATCAGCAGCAAATGAAGACGATGAAGATGAAGATTCTGATTCTTCGGCTGACTCCAACAACAATACCTCCTCAAGTGATGATTCTAATAAACCAGATAATGCTGGGGTGGGTCCCAACCATGGAACAGAACCCAAACAACAGATGGATCACCATGACGGTGATAAAGATCCCAAATCCCCACGCAATGATAATGTCAACATGTCATATGGGGACCAATTTCTTGACTATTCCGCTATGGGATCCATCGAGGAGGCTGCTAAAGACGCGACTTTCACTGAGTTCCACCAATGTATAATATGAACCAGCGCCAGCCCCCCCGCAACAGCTGTCCCACCCCCCTCCGCACTCGACACGCCAACAGCTTCACCACATGACGAGGACGAATCAGAACGAGTGCGTTTAGATACTGATGAAGAGCTTGATTCTGCCTCAGAATCATACGACGACATACAGGGCTATGAGGAAGCTCCAGAACTACCTCCCTCCCCCCTCCACGAGAGCTTCCCCCGCCACCACCCCTACCGCACAAAATGCATGACCTAGATATGGCGGCCATCTCCACATTAGATGCTCAGGATATTTTTATACTGAACACTATCGTGGACAATGCAAAAGCAGGGGACGATATTATCTACCACAATGCTAAAACAAAGTGCAAGATGACACGTGAAGACTTCCGCAACATTCTGCGACCTCGATCGACGATGCCAATGTCTATCTTCTGTGTCCTTCTCGCCAACTGTATAGAAATGTACAGAAGTCATAAGCGGCAGCAGCCTGTTTTTAATGCCTCGCCTGCCCTATCTTTGGGCCTGCTATACAAGGACATCAAAGAAAAATCAATCGAACGTCTGCGTATCGGTTTAGCACGACGAGCACGTTATCTTACCGTTCCCTTCCAAGTTTCAAATAATTGGTTATTCATGGTTGTTGATACCGAGGCTCGGGACGCCACGGTTTATAACTTCTACAACACTGAGCTACCCGCCGGTACAATAAACTTTATGGGTGAAGCAGCCGGTGAAGCAAGATGTATACCCTTTCGGCTGCTTAATCTAATTTGGGCTGCACGTCCATCTCTCCGCCACAACTGGAGCCAGCCTTGGTTCAAAATAATAAACACGCAAGTCCAAGCTGACGAGGAATCCGGGGATTGCACTTTATGCACCATACGTCACATCCAAGCGCTGAACCAAGAAATCCCATTCTCTGCTCTGGTTGTTGAAGATTTTCATTCTTTACGAGGACGTTATGCCATGGAGCTCATCTGTGATAGACGGTTCTTCAAGGACCCGACGATGGCACCAGATGATGTCCCTCGCTACCTCTTCTCCTCTATCCAGCGACCGTAGCGACGCCCCTTCTGAAAAACTCTGAAGGAGTCAGAGAAATCAAAGGAACCAGCCTCGATAACCGAGCAAAGCAAAGACGACATTGATCCCTTGTCTGCCATCAAACCATCCTTCCCAGACTTTGATCTCAGTGCTTGCAAAGGCCTCTCTGACTACGAACTACGTCTCATCATGTCAAGGCTTTCTACCGAGAAAGATGAACTCGTGTTCATGTCTGGTGACATTCTCATAATGGCAGACACTCTTCGAGAAACTTTACAATTTAAAGGATCACTCTCTGTAAGCCTAATGGCCGCTTACCAATTTCTCCTAGGCCAAGATAACCCCACAACATATATGGCATCTCCTTATTTGAAGGATGACCTTTTAAAGCTAAAGCACTTCGGCGCAGATGAAACACTAATATCCTATCTACAACACACAACACCGAAGTTCATCATGCTACCCTTCCTCTATCATGAACACTGGCTGCTCTTGGCAACAAACCTACTAGATGGAACAATTACAATTTATAATAGTTCCGACAGCCAGTACAATCCACAACAGAAGAATTATGTCGTGATGCCAAAAATGCCCACGGAGGTAGTAGCGAAAGAATGTGCTGAAAAATTAATCGATTTTCTAAGTCAGCACACAAAATCTTACGACAAAGAACATTTTCACCGCCCTTCCTTCTGCCACAAGTGTCCCCAACAATTTTGACAATCAAACGACTGCGGCTTCCATGTCCTCTATTGGATCTACACCATCATCGTTCTTCAGAAACCAGTAGAGGATATGCATGACGTAGACTATCACGCCCTGCGAGGACAATTTGCAGCTAAACTCCTTCAAGCACCAGGGGCAAGCACATGATTCACTTAGCCTGTGGCCCTTGTCCTCGTACTACTCCACCTATCACTTTGACACTCTGAGGACAGAGTGCGTGATAAGTTAGGGGGGGGGTACATTAGACAAGGGCGAGGTATCATCTCTATATCCTTCTTTCTCCATCTTCTCCTATTTTTTTGTATAAATTTTCTCAGTTTCCGTTACACCTTTAGCTTCTTAAGAATGGTTCATCTTTAGAATAAAAGTCACCCTCAGCTAACTTTAGAATCAGGTGAGTCCTCAAAAGTAAAATAGCACTTAGACATACAATGACGACTTAATAATATCTCTCCACCTAAGGTTTTCATGCTTTTGTTTCACTTCTATATCTGACTCTCCACAAGGTCAATATCAAGGCAGAAATAAGCCGAGCTCTCAAGGACGAGAGGGGTATCAGGCAACTTTCGAATTAAGAAGTCTTGCAAGCGGACCACACAATAAGTGCATGTTGAAAAACTCTAAGAACAACTTTTCTCTCTTCAAATAAAAGAGGCTTGGCCGCCCAAAATAAATTCCAAAAGTAATCCCCAAATCCCAAGCTTGTGAGTTTTTCAAATAAAAGCCAGAGTGTTGAATAAAAACATGAGAGTTGTGCCATGCATAAGGACTTATAAGAAGAGCCAATAAAGGTCTCACCCGGCCGGTACATTCAGCTGCCCTCATAAAGGCAGATGTGTCGTGCCCGGTAGTGGGACCCTAAGATTTCTAAATATAAGAGAAGGCTGATAAAGAGCTTACCCGGCCGGTACATTCAGCTGCCCTCATGAAGGCAGATGTGTCGTGCCCGGTAGTGGGTCTCTAAAAAGCATAGACAAGCCCTCTCCCACAAAAAGGGAGAGTTACACTTTAAGCCTTTAGCCAACCCTCATACCCACTCTAGTTATCGGTAGATTCCTCAGAGAGATATAAAGCTGATTAGAGTCAACAACATGCACAGAATAAAAAAGGTGGTCCCAATGCAAGCTATGAGATACGGAAGGAACTTGAGACCCATGCATCTCTCAAAAACCTGAAAGAGTCAAGGCAAGCAATAAGATCCGATATGATTTGAGGAGAACTCAGGTTGAGAATTGAAACAAGAGTATGGAAACCCTAACTAAATAAAATCTCCTCGCCACTGCATGCCTTAGCTCTATCTAACTTGAGGACAATCTAGACTCTAAGTTAGGGGGGGGTGATAACCTCTCACTTTGTGATGCTATTTTATTAGTTTTTCTTTGTTTTACATACTCTTTCTTAAATAAATTAGAAAGAATCATTAAATCTTTACGTTATTGCTGACACATCAATAGATTAACTTTTCTCTTCTTTATCCTTGCAGAAAAACACAAAAAAATTACAAAAAAAACCCCAAACGGTCCCAAGACCGTTTAAGGCTAAACGGTCTCAAGACCGCATGAACTCTAAACGGTCTTGAGACCGCATAAGCCCAAACGAGTTCGGCGCCCAAACGGGTCCAGCGCCCAAACGAGTTCGGCGCCCAAACGAGTTCGGCGCCCAAACGAGTTCAGCGCCCAAACGGGTCCAGTGCCCAAACGGGTCCAGCGCTCAAACGAGTTCGACGCCCAAACGGGTCCAGCGCCCAAACGAGTTTGGCGCCCAAACGACTTCGGCGCCCAAACGACTTCGGCGCCCAAACGGGTCCAGTGCCCAAATGCGTTTGGCGCCCGAACGAGTTCAGCGCCCAAACGTGTTCAGCAACCAAACGGGTCCAGCGCCCAAACGAGTTCGGTGCCCAAACGAGTCCAGCGCTCAAACGGGTTCAGCGCCCAAACGGGTTCAGAAACCAAACGGGTTCAAGACCGTTTGGGCTCCACTTAAGCCTATAAATAAGACCCAAAGGGGTCCTCAAGAAGGGGACTCTCAGACGCCCAAAGGCTGCCTCTCCAGTTCCAGAGCATTTCCATACTTCATCCATCGCCCCAAGGCTGTCGGTTTGAGATCCACATTCCATCATCAAGCTACCTTCTCTATCAACAACAAAGAAGGTGGGAAGAGAAGATCTATCATCAAAGCAGCCACGAAGTGCGAAGATCGTTGCTCTCTTCACCAAGGGTTCAACCTTCCCTCCTCCGTGGAGATGACGTTCCTTCTCTCTCTTCTTACCTCCTTCCTTGTTTTTGATATGAGCGAGTAGTCCCATTCACTAGGGTGTGGGGAGTAGCCCCGCTACCCATCTTTTCATTTCATGCAATGTAATTCAACCGTTTGCAATAGAGATACTCTTCTTTTCGGTTCAACATCAATCGTTTAATGAATGCTTGTTGCTTGATCATCAACTTGTGTTACCTATTGTCTATCGGTATGAATTGTCTACGTTTGTACTCTTAGATCTGAATATCGATTGAATGTTGGTTTTGGATGTATGTAGTCACCATATGTCTGTCTCGGTATCTAGGAGTGCTTTCATGAGTGGAGTAAACTCACTCCCATCGTTGCACTTTCACACTATGAAATGGAATCAGTTGACGTATGAAAGTGCAACCTTGGTAAGGTCAAGGAACACACTTTATGAAGGAGTAATGCAAAGCAAGTGACCATTCATTATGGGATGGCTGGCTTTGCAATACTCCACACTTCTCGTAGTTAGTTATCCGAAAGGAAACTAAGTCTACAAGATACTAACTGATTAGACTCTCTTTGCAGGTTGTTTTATTATGTTGCATGTTTTGATCCATGTGTAGTGGCGTGAAACCTGATAACATCCTAGTGGTTTTTAATCATTGTTTACAACCTTAATTTCCACTTCCTTGCTTTTACTTTCCTCGCACCTAGCTTAAACAACCAAATCAAACTTTCGATATAAATATCAACTGTTAAGTAGTTAAGTACGACTAAAACATTTTCCGTCTTGTTAAAATCTAAGCAAGACCGTTGTCCCGTGGATCTGATCCTTAACTATACTACGATAAGACTTCCGCGTGTTTCAGTACACGTGGGTGGAGATCTTACCATAGTACAAGCAAGGCAAAAACCTAGAGATTCATCATCTCTAGGATTTTTAGTGGCGTTGCAAAACTCCATCAACGCTCCTGTGAATGACAAGAATATTGAGGAGCATTTTGGCAAAGGAATTTTGGGATCATGGGTGAAAGTAATCAGTCGTGAGCAGTTGGAGCAAGGTCACTTGTATATTTTACACAACATCGATGAAGTGAGTGTTTATATCGAGGACCATACCAATTTCATCAAGAGACAATATCATCGATCCAATTCAACGTGGCTTTCTAGAGAGCATAATAAGACATTTATTAAATGGTTTGAAGATAAAGTATTACATCAACTATCTCAAACACCAGATAATCTTACTGAAACCATCAAATGCCTCACCTTTAAACCAAAATTGAATGTTATGTCTTATGAAGGGTTTGACATAAATGGATTCTCATATTACATAAAGCATCAATATGATAAGAGTGTCATCCTAAACAGTGGGGTCACCCTTCAAGCGTCTTCATTGTTTTTTTCAAGTGCAAAGGATAAGAGTCCACGTGAAGCTAAAATGTCTTATTACGGTGTCACTGAAGACATATGGGAGTTTGACTATGCAGATTTCAGAATTCCGCTCTTTAAATGTAATTGGGTTGACAACAACAAAGGAGTTATAGTGGATGAATTGGGTTTCACGTTAGTGAACTTTGAAAAGATTGGTGAGAAGGGTGAACCATTCGTATTGGCATCACAGGCGAAACAAGTATTTTACATCGATGATCCTACAAATGATAAATGTTCAGTTGTTCTTCATGGTAAAAGACAGTTCATTGAAGATCCTATAGATGAAGAAGAGTACTATGATAAGTATGATGACTGCAGTCCATTCTCAGTTGGGTTTCCAACACCACCAAACATTGAAGTTGGGAATCACAATGACTTGTATGTTCCTGGGGATCACAATGAAGGATTGCTAATTGATGAAAGATCACAATATTAGAGGCATGAATGTTTATATTTTTTATATGTTTTATTTTTCTGAATGTGAACTTTACAATGTGAATGTGGACTTTACAATGCGAATTACTTTACAATGTGAATGTGAACTTTACAATGTGAATGTAAACTTTACAATGTGAATTACTTTACAATATGAATGTGAACTTTACAATGTGAATGTGAACTTTACAATGTGAATTACTTTACAATGTGAATGTGTACTTTACAATGTGAACAATTAGTGTTACTTTATAATGTGAAATTTATAATTTGAATGTGAACTTTTAGATGGCTGAGCATTCCCATGATGACCATGCTGATGATCACCGTGAGGGTGAGGATGTGCTTGCGCCGCCTGACAATGTAAGTTTTAAGAATATATCCCTGAGGTTTCTATCTATATGTTCATTTATAATTATATCATGTAAGTGTGTTTTTTTAATCAAATTTTAGGTTGCTGATGTACCCCCTGAAGAAATTACAACACTTGATGAGTAGTAAAAGAAAATTGAGAAAGTGAGGGGCATCACAATGATGAACAAGTTAATACAACAAAGGGGCAATGGACCCAAATTGGTCGTGGATTTCGATCATGCAGGAAATCCATATGGAGTGAACCACAACTCATTTGTTTCATATCTTGGGGTTCTTACTCGCAGCCATTACAGTCCTATCCTAGAATCCTGGCATAAAGTTCCTAAGGGAAAGAAAGACCACATATGGAAGGAACTATGCGTGAGTTATTATTATTTGTAATTCTATTTGTGTAGATTACTAATTTTTAGGATACTAGTTAATAGCAATTCTATTTAATTTGCAGAGCATATTTGATCGGGATGAAAAGCTGCATCATAAATGTGTGATGCAACGCCGTGGGAGGGTCCTAAGGAACTATAGGACCAATCTCACGTGAGATTACATACACGATGCTGATAAGAGGTTCTTGATTGATTTCCAATTCTAAACATTGATCACTATTTCACTAACTCTACACTAATAATTTCTGTTTGTATTCTCTTTAAAAAATAAATTTAGGTAGAAGGAAGCCACAAAGCAATGGAACTACCTGGACCCCAAAGACTGGGAGGCGTTTGTTACCCAAAGAAAAATAGATGAATTCAAGGTATTAAGCGCCACTCCCAATTTAATTAATATACATTTTTATGTATTCACCTATTCAAGATTAACCTTTAGTGTTACTAACCAAATCAATGTGCTAACTAACTAGGCCCTTAGTGAGGTGCAAAGAGCAAGGTGTGTACTGAATGTGCATGACCACACAATGGGTCCAAAAGGATATGTAGGCATTCATCAAAGACTACAGGCTGAGTCTGCTCAGCCTACTGCTACTCAGGAGACTGCAAAGTCCTCTACTACTGCTCCCACACCTCTGCCTTGCCATGCTATGTGGATAGCTGGGAGGCAAAACAAGAAGGGAGACATACCGAAGCCCACAACTATTGAGGCGGCTGCAAAAATGGTAAAAATCAACTCTTAGAGCAATCGATCGATATTGATTATTGTTATGTTTACTTACTAATTTTTGTTTATGGTGATTAGCGGGAGCTGCACGAGCAGAGGAAGGAAGGCAAGTTCATCCCTCAGGGCACAAGGGATGAACTGACAGTTGCCCTGGGTAACCCAAAGCATCTTGGACGTGTTTGGGGTGCAGGCGCTGGTGTGGGCATCAAAGCGTTCTTCAAGCCATCCCAGCGTAAATCCCAAAAGCGGGACTTTCACAAGCTGAGGTAACCTATTCTTATTTTAGAATGTTATTGCAAAAGGGAATTCAATAATAAGAAGCTAGCATTTCTTTTATCCATGTATAGGTAGATTCGTTAATTGAGAAGAGAATCCAAGAAGCAATGGCAAAGTGGATGGCATCTCAGCCTACCACTCAGACAGTACCTGTGGCAGGCCACTCTTCTCCTACTGTAGAAGTGGTTGGGAATAATCCTGTAGAACCACCACCTAGCACATCCTCTGTAAGTATTTTTATGACATAATAGCTAGTCTGTTCAAGATGATATGTTTGTGTATATATGCATATAACATTCTTTATGTAAATTTATAGGGGTTGAAGCCATGTCGACTAAATAGTCAAGAATATATCATTGCAGAGGCGTCGGCTTACCCACCCCTTAAAGGGTGCATGTTTCATGGGTATTCAATACCATATGGTGTGGTACGTGTGAGCCCGATACATGTATTCCTTGACTGGATGGATCTTGCACTGCCTCATGCACACCCAGATGCTGAAACACTTGGTGAGGCAGTAGGTGGAGTGATATTGTGGCCCGAAGCGGATGTCCTCTATACTGATATTGTATGATAAATTTTCATTACTTTAATTTGTTAGTGTGTATATATGAGTCAATTGATCTGAAATTATATATACAGGTCAAAAAGACGAGACCTGCTACATCTCAGCCTCCACCTCCTCGACTACCAAGTTAGCTTCCAAGGGACCTACACGCCTTGATAGGTCCTAATTGTAGGGGTGTGGCAGTATGGATCGGCGAACATGACACAAATTGCCCTATAATTGTTACTATTCTGGAGGATGCTGTAGGTAAATCATACGATAACAATATATTTATACAAGTTTAGCATACATATTAATGCATACGTAATACAAGTTCTGCATACGTACATATTAATGTAGGTCAATCATATGAAAACAAGATATTTATACAAGATATTTTGGAGTTGTTTAGTTATGAATGGCTGAACACATCTATGATAGAGCTGTGGATATGGTGAGATCTTGTTTATATATCCATATACCTTGTTTTATATACGGTGATCTGGTTTCTTATATATTAATGCATACGTAATACATGTTTTGCAGTCACTTACACAAGATATGTACAAATTTTGGGTTTTCCCATGTTGGATTTTTGGTTCCATCTTTGATTAGTCTTGTAGATACAGACCCTTCTTTAGTTACTTCATACTGCTATGATGCTTTTGAATATTTTGGTAAAAATAAGAAGGCGGTGATAATAGCTCCATTCAATGTTGAGTAAGTTTACTTTGCTTATAATTTGTACTTAAGAAAATTACATTTTTATTATGGATTTTGAGTTATTAATTTTTAACTTTATTACCTATAGTGGTAGGCATTGGGAGTTACTAGTTATTGTCCCCAAGACGTTCACTGTCTATTATCTAGATCCTACGGGGAATGAGTTGGATACATTATATGGACATACAATTAAAAGGCCATTATTTTCGTGAGAAATATTTCATGTTTTTATATCTGTTAACATCTGTTACTACATTACTATTTAATTATGTAATTTAATGGGTTACATTAACATATGTAGGGCTTTATAAGAGTACAAAAAAGCTGGAGGAAAGGTCCCTAGGAAAAAGGACCTGTCACTAATTTGGGAGAATGTGAAAGTAATTTCCTGACTCCAATGTATATATTATTTATGTGAACTATGCTTATTTGTATTTTTGAATATTTTGTATGTTTCAATTTATAGTGTGCTACAAAAGACAACGACTGGGCATGTGCCTACTATGTGATGCTATTTATGAACCTAATCATCAAACATGCCGTAATGAAAATCGATAAGATACAACAAGTACTATACATAGTCTCATTAGATAATATGAAATATATCAATCTTATTATATATTATTAATTATATATATATGTCATTCTCTTTTGCAGGTCTTTAAAACTGCTGACTTCAGCACATGTGGAAAGTGTTTCGATGTACATGCTCCATATATGAGAGATGAATTAGATGTTGTAAGAGAATAATGGGCAAAGCTCTACAAAGAGTGGGAATTTTTAGATATAATTTTATTGACAATGATGACAATGATGACAAAGATGAATAAATAATAACTCTGTTCTCATAATTATTTTTGTGTGAATGTGAATGAATTTTTATGAATTGTCATATGTGTGTGAAGATGATCAATACATAAATGTTTCTACATGTGTCTGAATGTGAAAAGAGATGAAATGAATGGAACCGCAAGTTGCTACTGGTTTCTACATGTGTGTGATGAAAAAATAACATGAATTAAATGTGCTTATATATGTGTGTGAATCACATATATATAATATTGTCCATCTTGTTAATTTTGTAGGCTTGTGGCCTATTGCTGGCTGATATCAATGGATGTCGTAAACCTACAGTTCAGAACTGAACTGTAGGTTCTCATCCTGCTGACCAGCCATACAGTAGGCCTGCAAACTGATAAGAAAAAAATCTTAACATAGGCATCTATTATTTGAACAAAACCGACACCAAAGACATACGGAGGCAGTTTTTGATAAAAAACCGACGTCTATGTGGCCAGGAACCATGGCCGTGCTGGGAAGCACGACCGTGGTGGCAGGCGGATATGGCATCGGTTATTTGTACAAAACCGACGTCGGTTCCGCTGATATGGCCAGGAACCACGGCCGTGCTCGGAAGCACAACCCTGGTGGCAGGGGAGATGACGTCGGTTATCTTACAAAATCGATGCCTATAGGCCCTTTGCTGGCGCGTTTTCAGTGGTGGGAAGCATTGTGACGTCGGTTGTTTTAATAACCGACGTCTGTAACCATTCTATAGTGTCGATTTTATTAAAAAACCGACGCTATAGTCCCTTTGCTGGCGCGTTTTCGGTGGCGGGAAGATTTTTGGCATCGGTTGGGAACTGACGCCGAAGGGGTCCACCTTTAGCGGCGCCCACTTGGGTGTCGCTTGGAAACCGACACTAAAGCCCTTAATTAATCGACGCTAAAAGCATGTTCTGTAGTAGTGAAAAGAAAGCAGGGTAGGATTGTAGGCATCCAAGTTTCTTCTTTAGGCCATCTATCATTATGTGCTTTGTGGAAGGGTGTCTTCCTAGGAAGTTTTGGGAGGTAGATTGTAGGGAATTCTCCATATGTTGAAAATTTTCTTATATCTCCTTTTGGTTGCATTATCTTATATTTGGGGTCAAAACTCAAGAAGAACAATTGTACATGTGATTATAGTGGATTTGCATGTCTGTTGGCCCCATGGATTTTACCTCACATATCGTGAGGAATTTCCATGTTAAAAATATGATGTTTTTCCTCTATCTACTTGGGTGTTATTTGGCTTTACATGCTTTTTGGTAATGCTTCAACATATAATTTATTTTTGTTGCATCATGGTTGTTTGTATATCACATGATATGCATGCACATATTTCCCAACAACAACAAAGAGATGCACAATATTTGAAATGTACATTTTATTAGATAATATATGAAATAAGAAAAGATAAAACTTGCATTTTTCTTCAAAATTAGAAAATGGAGTGGTTTGGATAAATGCATTTGTGAAACCATGGCATTACTTGTTTTAATACTTCATATACATGTCATAACCATAATGTAAAAATCAATTGTGTTGTTTTAAGTCAATTTGTTTTCAAAGAAAATTGAACTATGCAACTATTCTCCAATAATCAAACCCATAAATTGATTTTGACTTGACTAAACTTGTATATCATTTGTATACTCTATCAACTCCCTTGTGGCACACAATGAAAAAACATTTCTTATTTCTCAACATGTGTAAATGATATATCTTTCCAGTTGCCACCACAATGTATCACCAATGTTTGGTACACCGTTAGGTGGGATGTCATTTGTGATTGTCTGTTGTGGTACTATCCTTTTCTGAGGAAAACATTGCATAATCTAATGAAATAAATGCATTTATGTGACATTTAATTCTTTAATCAAAATATATAATTTATATTTTTCTTATGGTTATTTTATTTTATATTACTCAATGTTGCAAAGATGATTTTTTCCAAACAACTCCTCATAGTATTAGCAATGTAGTATTAAGAGGGCTATGATCTATTTAGGGATTCTAATGTCTCCATATTTACATAAAACACTCAAAATATCAAGGGTTGGTTGTTCTGGTATTTAGACATGTTTAGTGCTCAACTGGATACTCTATGTTGGTGCATCATCAGTATAACTACTGGTTGTGCATTAGTAGATTTATGCAACATAAACACTCTTACTCAAAGTATAGTTTGATTGAATAGGGTCTTTGTAAGATCCTAAAATTTGGTGAAACTAAATTCTATTAATATGAAGCTTGAGGTGATACGTAAATTAGAGTGATATAGTTATCTTGAATCCACTTTAAGGCATGGGTTTAAACTATGACCCAAGTGAGGCCCATGTGACTATTTGCTTTGCAGATAGGTTCTTGAGGCCCAAATTTGAGAAATAAGAGATTTCATGAATAAATAAAAATAATGTCCTTTTGAGTAGTTAGATAATTGAAATATAGAATAATAGACAAGTTTCTAGAACATTCTAAACAATGTGTGATTTAGATAATTAATGGAGTAATTATCTAACCATGGCTTGCAACACAAGTTGTGGGCATCAAATAAGGATAATTCGATCTGAATTTTGGAATACCTAAATATGACAAGGAAAATAAGGTAGTTCTAGAAATTGAGAAGAAAATGACTTTCCATGTGAAATGGGTAACTGAATTAAGGATATACTTGAAGAGAAATATTTGCCTATAAACATTATCCCAATAGATCCCAAAATTTAGATATATGTTTGGGAAGGCATTAATGAGTTTCCCTTCAAGTTGAGGTTCCTATTATCCTGTAGAAAATCATAAAGGGAGACTGAGCCACTGAGTTTTATTTGTTTTTCATAGGCTATTTTTCCATGTATTTCATACATTATTGTTTTTTTATTATTTGTGCATTTTTATCATTATTACCCCGTGAAATGTTATCACATCAAATAATATATATATTTTTACAGAATTATGTAAATGTATCCTATCATATTTTATTTAGAATTATGTTGGTTTTCTCTTATTTCAGCCTTTTCAACACAACTCGGTGCTACAAACAGTAAAGTATGTGGTATCGACATTGGGTGAAATCCAACAGGGAAATCTCAGAATCTCAGTGCTATCAAGAAGCCAGCAATGCTACCAAGATAGCGTTTAAGGACATCAGAATTCTAAGTTGGTGCAATTGACTTATGGTCCAGAGAGCATTAATAACTAAGGTTTATCGACTCAGTGCTACTGATACCTAAGTCAGTAGTACTGACTTTCATAACCAGAAGAAGTCGGAACTCATAAAATGACAACTTGGTGCTACCGACCCACCTATCAATATTACTGACATTCAGCGAGTGATCCAAGTCATCTGAGGACTCAGTGCCACCGATATCCAGTTGGTGGTACCGACCTTGCATGATTAGTTCACATTGAAGATCAAGATAAATATAACAGTTGAGACTTAATGACAGACCAAGCCTCACTTAAGACCTAAGGGGAGTTCAACAAGACCCAGGGATCAAGTTATATTGTATTACAACCAATCATGGAGCCGAGAGAGGAGGAGACAATGGAGACAACCACGTACCGGGTGATTTAGCCACCTCCATAGAGAAAATTTGCACCTAGAACACTATAGATCAAGATGTTTTCTAGAGGGGATCTTCCAAACCAATTTCTCTAGGGATTTGCATTAGTTTCTTATGATTATCACACTTTCTCTTTTTTCGTCCATGTATGATATAGTAGAAATCATGCGAGGCTAATTCCCTTGTTCCTTAGGACCAGGGAGTAGCCCAAATTTTGCATTAGATTGACGCTATGGTTTGATATATATATTTTCTAAAATTTAGGACATAAATATATGGCTGCTTAATGAATTGAATGTGCTTGATCACCACACTTAATTATTTAGACCATTAATTGCTTTGGGAGAGGGATTAAGGGTTGGATAAGTCATATTATTAGATACCTTATATTGTACCTCAGGAGAGGGCTTATGGCTGTGAAACAATTAACCTAGAGGCATCACTAATGCGACTATCTAAAATCTTAAATCACTATGGAAGTGGGATTTGTTTTAGTGTAGGTAGTATATTATCCTATAGGAGAGGGTAATACTTGCTACAGGTCCCTTGGTCTAGCATTTAGGTTAAAAGGTTAATTACAATGTGAATTTTCGTGAAATTGTAATTGTAAGAAATCCATCCATTTGTGATCACATTATACTTAATTTAGATTTCAATTATTGCAATTAGTTATAATCAAACAACCAATCACCTTTTACTTAGGCCTAGCTGATTAAGATATAGTTGTAGTAGCCTCTGGAGTGTGTTTCCCTTGAGTTTGACATTCAGGCCTCATAGGCATATACTACTTAAGCATGTACACTTGCGTATTGCATGCACATTATACATGTGTCAAGTTTTTGGTGGCATTCTGGGGAAATGGAAACTCCATCATACGAGTGTTGTAACCGGTCACTCTAGGCCATTTTACTTTTTTCCCTATTTTCCTTCTTTGAAATTATGCATAAACTAGAAATCTTATATTTGCAATTAAATTCACTAGTACTGATTCTCACCCCTCCTATTTCATTCTCAGGTGCTAGTCCATGGTTCATACTAGAACCATTGACTACGAGGAATCAAGTCTACAAGGTATAGACCCAAAAGAACTTTGTTGTAGGGCAAGAGAATTTAGGGCTTTAGTGGAAAGGTTTCTCCAAACTCCACCACCATAGACAGAGTAAGCACATGTAGTGGACATGGACCCTAATGGAGAAGAGCACGTTGGGACCGATCTTGAGGAACAGACTGTCTGGGAAAGATCAAGGCATCTTTTTCCACAACATAGTTAGGTCAGATCATACTACAATCAATTAACATGGGCAACTACAAACTTGACCCCAGACGGGTGGCACTTATTAAATCCCAATCATTTCATGACCATGGTATGGAGGACCCAATGACACGCATCAATGGCTTTGTGGAGAGTTGTGATATGTTGAATATAGAAAGGGTTTTAGTCACAATAATTTACTTGAATATATTTTTCTACTCATTGTCAAATAAGGCAAAAGCATGGTTTATCAATCTTCCTTATGAATCCATAGAGTCATGGGATGAGATGATAGATTCTTTCTTTGAGAGGTACTTCTTGCCACAGAAGGCACATGACTTAGTCGGGAGAATCTATAACTTCAAATAACATGGAGATAAAACCTATTCAAAAGTCTTGGAGAGATTTCAAAACATGCTAAGAAAGCCCCCCATCATGGGATTGATCTTTATGGCCAGACAAAGACATTTTATTATGGGCTACATAAGGGGGAGAGGACCACTCTTGACAACACATGAACATGTTTTTTTATGAATAATAAATCCACAAGGCGTCATGAGATATTGAAAAACATGAAAAAGAATTAGTCTTGGGGAGAAGAGCGTGACTTGCTAGCCATCATCTAAAGTGATGTGCAATAAAAGGAGATCATCATCTTGAAGTAAAACATTGACAACCTCACAAAAAAATCAAACAGAAACCGAGAACCTAAATGGAGGTGAAGAGGAAGAGTGCATGTATATGCGACATTTAAATAACTGGGGTGGAAATGAGTATGCATGATGGAATAAGTTCTCATGGAAAAATCCTAACAATTCTCAACACGATCCATCACATGTGCAACAATCTAAACAATAGTAGGGAAACATTTCTCAGCAATACCAACAAGATAGGGGTCTCAACAAGACAAACTAGATATAAGACATGTTGGGTAGGCTGGTGACTCATAATGAGGCACTATTGGACAAAATGAAGAGAGAGCAGCAGAATCAGGGGGCACAAACATGTAGCATAGAAAATTAGATTTCTCATCTAGCAGCAGAAGTGGCATCCCTTAAGAAGCCCAACCAACAAGAATTTCCAGGGAACACATATATTCCATCCGATAATCAACATGTGAAAGAAATGCTTCTTCACAGTGGTAAAGTGTTGTTGAAAGACCAAAAGGTGGCTCTAGAGAAGAACACCACCACAACAAACATAGGGGAGGTGATAGAGATATTCCTCTAGAGCAAGCACAAGACATCAGACCACTGGAGGAGAGACCAGACAAGGACTCAACTGAATAGAAGGACAACAAGAAGGAGTCCTACATTCCACCCCATCAATTTTTTTTAACTCCAATACCATTTCCTAATAGCTTAAAGGCCAAGAAGGCTGATCAACAGTTCAAGAAATTTTGAGACACATTCAAGAAACTCCATATCAACCCACTGTTGGTAGATTCTCTTGAGCATATTCCTTCCTATGGAAAGTTCTTGAAGAATATTATTAACAAGAAGAGGAGGATAGAAGATTTTGATGTTGTTGTCTTAAAGGAGGAAGTTTGTGCACTAATACAAAGAAAACTCCCACATAAGAGATAGGATCCAAGTTGTTTCAACATTCCATACTACATTGCCAGGGTAAAGTTTGGAGATGCACTTTGTGATTCTGGGGCAAGCATCAATTTGACACCGTTGACTACATTCAAGAAATTGGGAGTCAAAGAATCCAAGGAGTGTGACATGAATATTCAGTTGGTAGACAACTGTCTGGTGATGTTAATTTGTATTTGTGAAGATGTACCAGTAAAGGTTGACAAATTCATTTCCCTATAGATTTTGTTGTCATGGATATGTAGGATGACTATGGAAATGGACTACTTTTAGGCTAACCATTCCAAACCACAAAATCATCATCATAGAATTGGAGAGAGGAAGGTTGACATTGGGAATTATAGATTACCCATTTGAGATTAAGCTACCCAATTATCAACTGTTAGATAAAGAAAGTTCACAATGCCACATGATTTAGCAATTGGGCAATCTGGTGTCATTTTTCTTTGGAAAACCATTTCTATATCCGAATCATGTCATGAAAAAGGTGAACAAGGGTACTCTAGATGTTGACATAGTGGATCATATAAATCATATTTGTTTGACTAAATCTATAAAGTATCATGATAACTTGGAGGAAGAGGAGTACCTGATGACAGTTGTAGACACAGTGACCTCTGCAATGTTGTAGGAATATCCACAAGTACCGTTAGAAGCTTGACTCATGAATCTGGTGGATGATTGCACTCACTATCATTCATTGAAGGAGTGTGCAATGTTTCTAAAGACCTTGTCGTGCTTCTACACGATACACTATGAAGACATGGGACCACCACCACCACCATTAGTCCCATATCTATAGTGTCCTGAGATAGAATTGAAGCCACTACCACTGCATCTGAAGTACACATTCTTTGCAGTGGATAACAAGCTACCGGTGATAATTCAACATCACTGAGTGTGAAAGAGGAAGATAAGCTACTCACAGTTCTGAAGAATCATCGGGATGCATTTGGGTGGTCCATTACAGACATAAAGGGGATATCCCCTAGTTTATGTCAAACAAGATATGGATCGAGGAAGGACCAGAACTTGTGGCACAACCTCAGTGATGTATAAACCCAATCATGATGGATGTGGTGAATAAAGAGGTAGTTAAACTTCTATTAGAATGTATAATTTATGCTATATGCGATTCTAAATGGGTCAGTAGTCCTACACAGGTTGTTCCTAAGAAATGGGGAATCATGGTCACCATGAATGCTTCTAGTGACTTAGTTTCAACTAGGCTAGTGACCGGGTGGCATTTGTGCATTGACTATCATAATTTAAACGCTACTACTTTAAACGATCATTTTCTGCTTCCATTTATAGATCAAATTCTTGATAGTCTTGCCGACCGCTTGCATTTTTTCTCTCTTGATGGGTACTCCGATTACAATCAGATTTCTAACAAACCACAAGGTCAATAGAACTCTACCTTTACTTGACCTTATGGTACTTTTGCATACTTCCAAATGCCCTTTGGTCTGTATAATGCACCAACAATGTATCAAAGATGCATGCTTGCAATCTTTTATGACATGGTGGAGTGTTGTCTTGATATTTTTATGGATGATTTTTTGGTGTACGACAAATCTTTGAGGACTATCTTGGCAGTCTAGATAGAGTTCTACAAAGATGTGAGGACACACATCTCGTTTTGAATTGGGAGAAATGTCATATGATGTTGAGTGAAGGAAATGTGTTGGGACACAAGGTGTCCAACAAAGGGATGGAAGTCGAACTGGTAAAAATAGAGGTGATCTCTAAACTACCTCCACCATCATCAGTGAAGGGAGTTCGAAGCTTTTTAGGACATTCCATATTTTATCAATGATTTATAAGAGATTTTTTTGAAAATTGGCAAACCATTTTCTGAATTGTTAGAGAAAGATGTGGATTTCAAATTTGATGATTGTTGTCTCAAGGCTTTTCAAGTTTCTAAAGAAAAATTATTTTCTACACCTGTGGTGGCGGCTCCAGATTGGAGTCAACCATTTGAGTTGATGCATGATGCATCTAATTTTGCAGTAGGGGTTGTTCTAAGTCAGCGTGAGGTCAGACGTTGTCAGTCATTTACTATGCGTCTAGAACACTTAACGATGCACAACTGAATTATACCACCACAAAAAAACTTCTAGATGTTAACTTTGCCTTTGATAAATTTAGACAATATTTGATAGGGGAAAAGTGATAGTATGGACTGATCATTTAGCTATTAAGTATCTTTTGTAGAATACGGATGCTAAATTGAGACTAATTAGATGGATTTTGCTACTATAGAAGTTTGATATAGAAATCAAGGACAAGACTAGAGCAGAAAATATGGCAACGAATCACTTGTCTAGGTTAGAGAGAGTGGATGAATCTGGGATGGAGGTACCCATTGTTGAGGAGTTTCTTGATGAGCAACTTGTTTTCTATATGGAATAAGGATCCTTGGTTTGCATACATATTAAACTATTTAGCATGTGGAGAGATACTGGAAGAATTGGGGATATCAAGAGGAAAAGTTTCTTCCATTCTTTGAGATTTTATGTATGGGACAACCCTATCTTGCTTAAACAAAGCAAGAATGGAATTTTGAGGAAGTGTGTGCCAGAGTGTGAGTTTGAAAGCATACTTGCTCATTCTCATTCCTTACCTACTGGGGGACACCATGCTAGTTCCAAGACAACGACTAAGGTATTAGAAAGTGGGTTTCACTGGTCGTATTTATTTAAAGATGCTT
Organism: Alisma plantago-aquatica; assembly: GCA_963693085.1. NCBI lineage: Eukaryota > Viridiplantae > Streptophyta > Magnoliopsida > Alismatales > Alismataceae > Alisma > Alisma plantago-aquatica. The sequence continues at coordinate 1,427,682,050 of OY856412.1, forward strand.
ACAATTACGTACGGAGGTGTTATGCATGTCAACACACATGTAACATATCTAGGTCGCATGAAATGGATCCTGATATCTTTTAGGACGTAAATATCTTTGGTTTATGGGGAATTGATTTGATGGGACCTTTTGTGTCTTTGAATTCTATTTTCTACATTTTGCTAGACATTGATGATGTACGAAAATGGGTGGAAGCAATTACTACTCGCACTAATGATGCTCATGTTGTATGATAATTTTCTAAGGATCACATTTTATGCAGGTTTGGGGTGCCAAGAGTGATCATAAGTGACGGAGGATCCCACTTCACTAATAGGAAATTTGGGGCTTTATTGAGCAAATATGGAGTGAAGCATAGGGTAGGAACCCCATATCACCCCCGAATATAGGATCAAGTTGAGGTGTCAAATAGGGTAATAATGATGATCTTAGAAAAGACCGTCTCAACCAATGGGACTAATTGGAGCATGCAACTAAATGATTTTCTATGGGCTTATGATACACCTATTGACACTACCCCCTAAAAGACAGTCTATCATTTCTCATGGATCTAGAGCACAAAGTTGAGTGGGCTTTGAAGAAACTGAATTTCAATCTTTCTTATACAGGGAAGAAGTGGAGACTAGAGCTCAATGAATTAGATGAGATTAGGCTAGATGCCTACAAGAAATCTAGATTCTACAAGGATAGGACTACAAAATGCATGACAGTCATATTCTCCATATGGTGTTTCTACTGGGCCAATGGGTTTTACTATTTTATTATAGGATCAAATTGCATCCTAGGAAGTTTATGTCCCGGTGGAGTGGACCTTATGTGGCCATGAAGACATTTCCTCATGAAGCAGTTGAAATTAGAAACAATACTAAATCCTTTTTGATAAATGGACAACACCTCAAACATTACTATGGGGGAGAGATAACCAATGTGAAGGAAGAGTTGAATCTCATTGAGCATTAAAGCAACCAAAGATCATCGAGACTAGGACGTAAAACAAGGGAGCATTTGGGAGGTAACCCATAGTTTAATTTTCTACTATTTATTTTTCATCTAAGCTTGTTTAGAAGTAACTTTCATATTTGCATTTGGATTTTTTTAGATGTAACAAAGCTACCTTGATGATTCTTGTTTGGTTTGCAGGCATAGACAAAGTTGGTACCACCAAATCCACAGGTCGCTAGCACTGAAAGATGTGTAAAATCAATAGGGATGACATTAAAATTTTGGTACCCCCAATAGGCAGGTCAGTTGCATCGGATCCTTATCAGACATAGCAGAGCAAAAAATCTTCACAAAGTTGATAGCACTGACAACTTGCATCGGTGGCACTCACATCTTGGAGAGAAAGTTATGCTCTAGGATCAATACACTAAGAGACATTCAATTGCATTGAAGAAGCATGAAAAAATGACGCAGCTCGGTACCATCAATTTCTACATTAGTGGCACTGACACAATGATCTAGTAGCGAGCTCAATTCTGCTCGGTACTACTCATCGAATGGTCGGTGACACTGATACAAAGTCATTGTAACTTGCAAGAATAAACTTGGTACCACTGACATCCTGTCAGTGGCACCGACTCTTGAAGAATATAATTTGTGGGACCAACATCAACGATCGGGTTCATCTGCATCCAATGGTTGGTGGAACCGATCCAGAGCAACGTTTCAAAGTATGTACCACTGACACATAGTGATTTGTGGGTCAGTACATTGACAGATGTAGGCCGTCAATATCAATGGGAATGGATGACACCAACAAACCCCAGATAGAGAAAAAAGTTGGTACCACCAAATCCACAGGTCAGTGGCATCGACTCGACATGACATGGAGGTTTGACACCTATATAAGGGGATGCAATGGGGGATATCCATTCATACTCAAAGCATTCTATAACACTCCATAAGGAATTCAGATCTCCTGATGTCCTAGAATCTTCATTGAGATCTCTTTCTCAATCTCAATTCTCTCTCCAACATCAATGACTTCAAGAAGACAAGCATTGTTAGCAGGAGCAACCAAGCAGATGGTACCGATGCCATCTAGTATGGCTTTTCTAGATGAAGACTAGAGAAATCTCTTTTCCAACATGATGAAGAGGGATATTATACCCACATGGCATGGTGTTTGTGACTTCCTCAATGACACCGAATTCATCGAGAGCCCCCGCCAAGTCTTCCACAGGTAGAGGATGGTGGGTGGTCACCCCTTCTTTGGTGATTGGCGCACTTAACAGAAGATTGTATGTGAGTTTCTCACATCACTAGAGGTATGTTGCATTCTCGAGCGTGGGGAAGGTTGGGAAGATGGATAGATCAAGCTTAGACTCTACAATGCCACCCACCACCTCACACTGTTAAAATTTAGTGCAATCTGCAAATGGCCAGTGCACGAAGTACGCTTCACCCCCAATGACTTTGACTATGCCATGTCTTGGAGGTAGAAGACAACCTAGCCTCAGGGGTTCACTATCAACTGGCACTAGACCTTGGTGATGGATATCGAGCACCTCTTCATCTAAATTCTACAATGTTACCTGATGAATACAATATTTTCTAGGTCCAGTCAGGGACAAGGGAAGCCACATAAGGCAGACCTATATGTTTAATGGGCGTTTCTCACACTGGGGAGAGATAAGATAGACCTCATTTCATTATTCTTACAACACATGATAGTGGTGAAGGGGAAAGATCACAGGAGCCCCCCAATTCAATTTGGGGGATTACTCACATCTTTGGCTCTTCAACTCCACCTAGAACATTCCAGGGCTGTAGCCTTCAAGACATCCTTGATGTTTGATTTCAAGCATTTCAAGCGGGCTCATCTCATCTCCAAGTACAAAGGGAAGGTGTATGCCTATTGCACCATCAAAGGGTAGATGAAGGGAAGGATTCTCCCCGACCCCATCTTCTGCTTCTGAGGAGTGTGGTTCCTCAGATGGTCAGCAGATGATGCAATATCGATCCCAAAGAGTGAGGATGAAGAGAATGATTCCAAGTTAGAATAAGAAGAAGAGGATGATGATGGGGAGGAGGAGGATGCCATGCCTTTCCCATAAAGGTAGCATCCACACAGATACACAACATCCAACTCTACATCTCCACTGCCTCCACCACCTGGAGATTCTTTCTGTATGGAGGGTATCTATGGGATGTTGCAGTCTATACAGGAGGGAAAACAACAACAGTCAACCACCCTAACACAAATACATGGGGCTCAAGAGCAGCTCCTTCAGCAGCAGCATGCAACCTTTTCCAATGAACATCTTCTCCTGGACAACTAGGAGAATGACATACTCACTTGCAACGCATTGCGTACCAACAATAGCCGTTGTACGATCATCATTGGAGTTGGAGAAACTTTTCTAGCTGCCAACAACCGCCTCCTATGCCAGGAGACCCACCCATGTTCATCAGTACCTTCTACCCTCCTGATCCAGAGATACCATTAGGTATGTTTCGGCCACGACCATCATTTTGAGCACATTGCACCCCCATTCCACCTCTTTGTTTGAATTCTGACTATGAGGAGATAGTCAAGTTCAATCTTAGTGGGGTGTTGAAAAGACTTTATGTGTTTTTCTTTTATCTTGTTTTAGTTTTATTTTTTTATTTACAAGTTTAGGATCCACAATCTATATAGTGTAATAGTGGAGCTCAAGTATCATGATTTCATCTATCATCAACACAAAGTGTGTTTCGTGCCTTTACAATGGATTTTTTTTTAAATGAGCGCATCTTGTTAAGATGAATTTGCAAACTATAAGACAACACCACATAGAGGAAGTGCATGGAGTAGTCAACTTGACAAAACTTAATGTAACGAACTGAATCTCAATGTAATTGTAATCCCACCCTTTCTTAAAGTTATCCTATCTTTCTTATCAGTTTGTCCTTAATGTTGAAATTGTGGAAATTGAGTGGTTTGGAGTAAATATGCATGCAAATATAAGGGTTGGTGCACAATTACCTCAATTAATATATTATCAAGAGTTATGTTTCAAATGTCCACATAAATGAGATAATTATTAAATAAAGTTTGGAAATAAGGAATAATGTGATTTAAAAGTAGTTAATGAGAACCATAATCATCTTACATTACCTCTCTCATCATAAAAGGAAATAAAGCATAAAAAGGAGAATATTATGTCAACTGATGACCCTTGAGTTAATGTGGGATGACTATCTCAAATTCTCATTCAAGATTTAACTAGAAAAACTTTTTCATATTAACTCAATTTGCTTATACATTAATAAACACATTAATGACCATTATGGTGATTAAGAACCAAAACATGAATAAAAATGAGGTCTAAATGCATAGGAATATTCTAGACACTAAAATAGACCTATGGTTCAAATTTTGGATTAGTTGGTAAATGTTTGACCCCTCATATCGATTTTAAACAAATTGATTAAGGTTTGATTAAGATATTATAATTAAATTAGTAATTATAATATTTTTTATTGAAAAGACATGTTTGGAGTGTTTGTATAGCTAGTTTTTACTTCAAATCTTGCTCATGTGAAGTTGATGATAATATAGTAATTACCCCAAAATTTGAAGTCAAACTGAGCTATAGAATGGGTTGTATAAATATTTCTTATATTTGGAATTTTATCAAAAAGAAGAAGAAAAAGAAAATAAAAAAAGGGGGGCGACCCCAGTCCGCACAGACTGGAGGCCGCGACCCCTGTTTGCTGGGTGCGAACAGAGCACCCATAAAAGGGGGCCCTCGCCTATGGTCGCAAGCATGGGAGGCTATAAAAGCCTCATATTCCGGTCTACCCGGGGCTAACAGCTTCGATCCTAGGGTTTCGCTCGAAACCGAGAGCGAGAGGAAGAGAGAACATGGACGGAAGCCTTGGCGGCGGAGGTAGGCCAGAGGAAAGAAGCTATAATCTAGGCCTGCTCATGCTCGTCGACGGCGTAGCCCAAATCCATGGGGAGGTCACACAGAGGTAGTTGATGCCTGGCCGCAAGCTTTGACAGCCTGAGCGTCGAGATCGGGGTCACCGAAGGCAAATAGGCAGTGGCGGCGGCCTGCACATGTAGAACAGGGGATCTCCCCCCTCATTCGGGTCCGTGGGTGAAGAAGAAGCCGGATCCAGTTGGATCCGCGACCAACTAAGGAACAAAAGAGAAGGGGCGCCACCACCTACTCCCTTTGGATTTCAAATCGACGGCCGATATTGATCCCAACATAGGTAATTTCTAAAATTCATATCTTGAGCTACAGATCTCGGTTTGGGACAAACAAGATACCTATGGAAATCTATACGAGTGTACTATCCTATAAAAATAGTTTCAGAGTATGATTTTGATGTCTGCTATTTATTATATTCTGGGTAGTCAAAACTATATGATTTTGATGTTTTGCCAATTAAAAATAGTAAACGCCTTTAGAAATTTATACAAAATTTAATGAATGTGTATTTTGATATGTTTAACATTAATCCAGATCCCGATCTTTCATATATGAAGTTTTAATGAGGTTTTTAATGTAAACCCTAATAAGGGTATTTTGGGTATTTCACCCATGATATGATTTTTTTAGATGACCTAATATTTTATACATGATCTTACTACACTGTGTGATTACTCTTCTAGAGATTTGATGGATTTTCTTGTGTTATCATATTTGTATTAAGATCTGGACCTGAGTGACCATTATGTGAGGGTAATGGATGATTATCTTGACAATGAGTGGTATATGTATAGCTAATTAGGTCTAATATTATTATCATGCTGGTATTATATTTTGATTTCCTAACCAAGTCAGTAAGTTTTCTAATATGTAACTATGTTTGGTAAGCATTCTCACTATATGAAGTATATGTTCATATTAGTGCATAAGACAATTTATGTTGAGTATAAATATTATAGTAACTACATAATAAGAGTTTATTTTATTTCAACACCAATATTTTATGGTGATTTCAGATTAAAGTTATGTTTAGTCTAAATAAGAACCCTAAGTTGGTATATATAATTAGGAGGATGGGGTTTTGAGATTTAGAAATAGAAAGAGGGAACATGTACTTGGACTTATAAAACTTTGATTATATCCAGGTGATTAAGATTTGGAACAAGAAATCAAGACTAAGTTAAGGACATCATCATCACAAGAGGTAAGTGGTTCATGCCCATGAGTATTTACGTTTATCAAATCAAGTACATTTACATGCTTCTTAGATAAGACCTTCATGTCCTACATTTTGAGTTAAATATGTAAGAAATATTTTATGTGCTTATGATTGTAGAAGTGCATATGCTCAATACCTTAAGTAGTGATGTGCCATGGAATGATTCTAGCTCATGAAGTTAAGTTCATAAGAAGGATAAGAAAATATAGTTCTATCATATCTCTTAAATATAGATGTAACCATGTATTGAGATTTCAAATAGGAACATGTCATCAAGGTTTCTTATATATGTAGCGATCTAAGAAATTAAGAAGTGAAATAGATTCCTTAATAAGGTTGATGTTTAAAAGTTAAGTATTATGTGAGAATATGGGTGTTGCACATGGTAGACCATGGCCCAATTTCTAGGATAAATGTACTAGTGGCATTAAAGATATTGCAACATGAGTTTGTGATGATATTATCAAATTATGAGATATTAAGTCATGATTGAGTTACACGATGAAAATCTATATGATTTCTACCTTAAGGTTTAAGATTTAAGTTCATTAAAATGTATTGAGATCAGACTTAAGGAGATTTTATATAAGTTGAGTATGATTAAGATGCAAGTTAATATTTTCTAAGGTTTCTATTCTATGGTTTATGATTTAAGACTTAAGTCCATTAAGATCAGCTTTGGATGAGGTTTTAACAGAGAATGAATTATCTTGCCAAGAATCAGATATCATACTTTAGTTATACACATTACTTAAGTTACTTTTGTATATTTAGTATTTCTATACTCATTTCAGATCTCGTCTCATAAGACATTAGACTCATGTGTGATATAATTGGTACAATGAAGTAATCTTACCAAATCAGAGTTTTAGAATAAAGTTTACCTAGATAATGAGATACATGATTAAATCCAATAACAGATTCAGTTTAGAACTCAAGAATAAGAGATTTAGATTCAGACTTAGACTACTCACTGTGTGAGTAGCCATATTTTGAATAAAAGGTACATGATATGCGTTATAGACCCAATCTCAAATATATTGTAATTTGAGATACATATCCAAATTCTATAATTGATTATGTTCAGATTTTTAAAGAGCAGAGATTCAGATTCAGATTTCAGATTCAGAATTCAGTACATGTTTAGTACTCAGTTTCAGATAAGTTCAGATTCAATATTTAGTAAAGATAGACGTAAGATAATTAATTTGAAACATTCACATAATGCATTATATAATAAGTCCTCACCAGAGAGTCCCGGGACGATTCAGAGGGCGCGTTGCGCCAGACACTGCGGGTGTCACAGAGGGCATATTATGCCAACATAGGGTGCATTGCACCATAGAGGACACTTCGGTGTCAACAGAGGGCACGTTGTGCCAACAGAGGGTGCGTTGCACCATAGAGGACACTTCGGTGTCACAGAGGAGGACTTATTGTATAATGGTGGCCACAAATAGATAAAAATCGTAAGTAAAAGACACTTTAGATTAGAGCATGTATGTAATCTCATCCATGAGTGTGATGAGAGGAATTCAGATGAGATAAGTATGACCTAGACACTTTGGCGTAGGTCATGAGACCCATGATATAGGTCTCCAGAAAAGATAGAGTAGAAAGATAAGAGTTAAAGAAGTCGAGAGATATTATGTTTTCAGATTTTAATCAGCTTTTGCTATCAGTTTTATAATGTCTAAGAATATTTTGTAACATTGTTAGCTCTTCAGTAATGTACATTTTAGAATAGTCATGCCACTTACTCTAACGACTGTTTTTCCCAATGCATGGCTGGGGACGCGATGTCCGCAGGGTTTGGAGCAGCGGAAGATTTAAAGAATAAGAAAAGGTGTAGCAGGTTTTCAAGCTTGCCTAGTGGGGTGCCATCTACCGAGATGATCCAGAGTTTAGACCTCTTCTTTTATGCATGGTCTTGTAATCACAGTACATTAGACGACTTGCTTCCTTTGTCAAAACTATGTATGGATCCGTTTTTCTTAAATGCAAAGTGTTTCATTCACTTTTATTGCAATGATTATCGTGTTTGTGACACTCCCAGGAAAAAAAAAATATAGCTTCCGCTCATGTGTTATGAAAATTGGGGTGTTACAATATGGTATCAGAGCAATTTGGTAAATGGCCACTAGGCAAACATGATTCTCATAGTCACCCTAGAGTGGAGAGGTAAGATCAAGGTTTAGGGATAGATTCCAAAAGAAGCATACCATAACCTAGAGTGATTAAGAGACTTAAACTCAGAATAGATAGATATCTTAGAGGTAGAAGTCAACCTAGTTTAGATCTAAAGTAGCAACCTAAACCTAGATAATGAGATAACATCTTCATCCTCAATGGTTATGGCCAGCCAATTGAGGATTGAAGAGGGATGTCTTAAGCAGTAGACCTTTCATGCATCTCTCATTTATTACTGGTCCATGTGGTATGGGACACATGTATCAGTGGGTGAGTGAGAGATAGCATCTCAGGATCCCACATCTCTAGGTATGTGCCTGATCACCACATATCTAGGAATGTAGGAGTTACCTGAAGGACCTTAGATTAGACAGTCATGTGCATATAATGTTAGAAATTCATGACAAGGTTGAGCTAGATGCCCTAATTATAGAGCCAAGTTTAGTTTCATAAACCCTATATATTAGTTGAGCAATAGACTAAGGTGATAAATAATGCTCACATAAATATTTTATGAAAATACATTACATATCTCTTTTCATGTAAAATTTTGAGCATGTGTACCTTAATATGTTAATTGTCAATCAATGAAGGAGTAAGAAGAACCCTAAGGTGGGTAGTAGCCTAGAGAAATTTCGAGGACGAAATTTATTTTAAGGTGGGTAGAATTGTAACATCCTCAATTTCATAGCTAAAGTAAGTTTATCATGTGGGGTTTTTAGTAAAGGCATGTCAAGGGACCTAATGAACCTAACCATGGCTAGGTAGGTAATTAAGTTCACAAAATTTGTAACACAAGTCATCCGGTCAACTAATACTCACATAATGGCTTAAATGTATATGATTGCAGTCAGATGTAGATGAATATAAATGAATTATTCCTACGAACAATAATGTGATAAATATATAATCTAACGAGTCCACTTCATGGCTTGAGCCTTAGACCTAACTTAGGTTTTCATATTATGAAACTAAAGAAATATTGATCACATATGTCATACATGAGCTTCAATTGAGAAATTATATTGGTTGAAGACTTATTTTCATGATTTGGAATACAATCAAGCTAATGGACCCTTTGAAATACTAAGGGTTGGGCCATGTGCCCTAGAGCCCAATTCCAACCTTATTGGACTAATTAAGTTCTACAAATAGGTCCTTGGGGTACAAATTGAGAATTAAGTATTTATGGTCATAATAAATGCTCAAAATATTTTTAGTAGAATAATAATTAGAGTAAAAGATGCTGGGAGAAATTTCAGATGATTTTGATGTATATAGTGGCCTAGGTAATTAAATTAGTAATTATAATATTTTTTATTGAAAAGACATGTTTGGAGTGTTTGTATAGCTAGTTTTTACTTCAAATATTGCTCATGTGAAGTTGATGATAATATAGTAATTACCCCAAAATTTGAAGTCAAACTGAGCTATAGAATGGGTTGTATAAATATTTCTTATATTTGGACTTTTATCAAAAAGAAGAAGAAAAAGAAAATAAAAAAGGGGGGCGACCCCAGTCCGCACAGACTGGAGGCCGCGACCCCTGTTTGCTGGGTGCGAATAGAGCACCCATAAAAGGGGGCCCTCGCCTATGGTCGCAAGCATGGGAGGCTATAAAAGCCTCATATTCCGGTCTACCCGGGGCTAACAGCTTCGATCCTAGGGTTTCGCTCGAAACCGAGAGCGAGAGGAAGAGAGAACATGGACGGAAGCCTTGGCGGCGGAGGTAGGCCAGAGGCAAGAAGCTCTAATCTAGGCCTGCTCATGCTCGTCGACGGCGTAGCCCAAATCCATGGGGAGGTCACGCAGAGGTAGTTGATGCCTGGCCGCAAGCTTTGACAGCCTGAGCGTCGAGATCGGGGTCACCGAAGGCAAATAGGGAGTGGCGGCGGCCTGCACATGTAGAACAGGGGATCTCCCCTCCTCATTCGGGTCCGTGGGTGAAGAAGAAGCCGGATCCAGTTGGATCCGCGACCAACTAAGGAACAAAAGAGAAGGGGCGCCACCACCTACTCCCTTTGGATTTCAAATCGACGGCCGATATTGATCCCAACATAGGTAATTTCTAAAATTCATATCTTGAGCTACAGATCTCGGTTTGGGACAAACAAGATACCTATGGAAAGCTATACAAGTGTACTATCCTATAAAAATAGTTTCAGAGCATGATTTGGATGTCTGCTATTTATTATATTCTAGGTAGTCAAAACTATATGATTTTGATGTTTTGCCAATTAAAAATAGTAAACGCCTTTAGAAATTTATACAAAATTTAATGAATGTGTATTTTGATATGTTTAACATTAATCCAGATCCCGATCTTTCATATATGAAGTTTTAATGAGGTTTTTAATGTAAACCCTAATAAGGGTATTTTGGGTATTTCACCCATGATATGATTTTTTTAGATGACCTAATATTTTATACATGATCTTACTACACTGTGTGATTACTCTTCTAGAGATTTGATGGATTTTCTTGTGTTATCATATTTGTATTAAGATCTGGACCTGAGTGACCATTATGTGAGGGTAATGGATGATTATCTTGACAATGAGTGGTATATGTATGGCTAATTAGGTCTAATATTATTATCATGCTGGTATTATATTTTGATTTCCTAACCAAGTCAGTAAGTTTTCTAATATGTGACTATGTTTGGTAAGTATTCTCACTATATGAAGTATATGTTCATATTAGTGCATAAGACAATTTATGTTGAGTATAAATATTATAGTAACTACATAATAAGAGTTTATTTTATTTCAACACCAATATTTTATGGTGATTTCAGATTAAAGTTATGTTTAGTCTAAATAAGAACCCTAAGTTGGTATATATAATTAGGAGGATGGGGTTTTGAGATTTAGAAATAGAAAGAGGGAACATGTACTTGGACTTATAAAACTTTGATTATATCCAGGTGATTAAGATTTGGAACAAGAAATCAAGACTAAGTTAAGGACATCATCATCACAAGAGGTAAGTGGTTCATGCCCATGAGTATTTAAATTTATCAAATCAAGTACATTTACATGCTTCTTAGATAAGACCTTCATGTCCTACATTATGAGTTAAATATGTAAGAAATATTTTATGTGCTTATGATTGTAGAAGTGCATATGCTCAATACCTTAAGTAGTGATGTGCCATGGAATGATTCTAGCTCATGAAGTTAAGTTCATAAGAAGGATAAGAAAATATAGTTCTATCATATCTCTTAAATATAGATGTAACCATGTATTGAGATTTCAAATAGGAACATGTCATCAAGGTTTCTTATATATGTAGCGATCTAGGAAATTAAGAAGTGAAATAGATTCCTTAATAAGGTTGATGTTTAAAAGTTAAGTATTATGTGAGAATATGGGTGTTGCACATGGTAGACCATGGCCCAATTTCTAGGATAAATGTACTAGTGGCATTAAAGATATTGCAACATGAGTTTGTGATGATATTATCAAATTATGAGATATTAAGTCATGATTGAGTTACACGATGAAAATCTATATGATTTCTACCTTAAGGTTTAAGATTTAAGTTCATTAAAATGTATTGAGATCAGACTTAAGGAGATTTTATATAAGTTGAGTATGATTAAGATGCAAGTTAAGATTGTCTAAGGTTTCTATTCTATGGTTTATGATTTAAGACTTAAGTCCATTAAGATCAGCTTTGGATGAGGTTTTAACAGAGAATGAATTATCTTGCCAAGAATCAGATATCATACTTTAGTTATACACATTACTTAAGTTACTTTTGTATATTTAGTATTTCTATACTCATTTCAGATCTCGTCTCATAAGACATTAGACTCATGTGTGATATAATTGGTACAATGAAGTAATCTTACCAAATCAGAGTTTTAGAATAAAGTTTACCTAGATAATGAGATACATGATTAAATCCAATAACAGATTCAGTTTAGAACTCAAGAATAAGAGATTTAGATTCAGACTTAGACTACTCACTGTGTGAGTAGCCATATTTTGAATAAAAGGTACATGATATGCGTTATAGACCCAATCTCAAATATGTTGTAATTTGAGATACATATCCAAATTCTATAATAGATTATGTTCAGATTTTTAAAGAGCAGAGATTCAGATTCAGATTTCAGATTCAGAATTCACTACATGTTTAGTACTCAGTTTCAGATAAGTTCAGATTCAATATTTAGTAAAGATAGACGTAAGATAATTAATTTGAAACATTCACATAATGCATTATATAATAAGTCCTCACCAGAGAGTCCCGGGACGATTCAGAGGGCGCGTTGCGCCAGACACTGCGGGTGTCACAGAGGGCATATTATGCCAACAGAGGGTGCATTGCACCATAGAGGACACTTTGGTGTCAACAGAGGGCACGTTGTGCCAACAGAGGGTGCGTTGCACCATAGAGGACACTTTGGTGTCACAGAGGAGGACTTATTGTATAATGGTGGCCACAAATAGATAAAAATCGTAAGTAAAAGACACTTTAGATTAGAGCATGTATGTAATCTCATCCATGAGTGTGATGAGAGGAATTCAGATGAGATAAGTATGACCTAGACACTTTGGCGTAGGTCATGAGACCCATGATATAGGTCTCCAGAAAAGATAGAGTAGAAAGATAAGAGTTAAAGAAGTCGAGAGATATTATGTTTTCAGATTTTAATCAGCTTTTGCTATCAGTTTTATAATGTCTAAGAATATTTTGTAACATTGTTAGCTCTTCAGTAATGTACATTTTAGAATACTCATGCCACTTACTCTAACGACTGTTTTTCCCAATGCATGGCTGGGGACGCGATGTCCGCATGGTTTGGAGCAGCAGAAGATTTAACGAATAAGAAAAGGTGTAGCAGGTTTTCAAGCTTGCCTAGTGGGGTGCCATCTACCGAGATGATCCAGAGTTTAGACCTCTTCTTTTATGCATGGTCTTGTAATCACAGTACATTAGATGACTTGCTTCCTTTGTCAAAACTATGTATGGATCCGCTTTTTCTTAAATGCAAAGTGTTTCATTTACTTTTATTGCAATGATTTTCATGTTTGTGACACTCCCAGGAAAAAAAAATATAGCTTCCGCTCATGTGTTATGAAAATTGGGGTGTTACACGGCCAATGCGTACGAGCTGTGGACCATAGATCTACAATCCAACGATCCACAATCATCGTCTACCTTGCGCTGAGATGAAAACCAGACACAGTACTTTCCAGATTTTCAAACACCGAATTCTCTCTCATTTCCTAATGATTCAACGTGTTTTCTTCGCCATTCAATTTGCCTTTCTCCCCCATTCAATTCGATCCATTATCATGTGTTGAGGCACACCGTATGTAAGGTGCCCAATTAACAGATCAAAGCACTCTCACTGCCACCTCTGTTTCACCTCAGACTATCACCTCACCTATAAAGACGAGAACCATCGCCTTCATCGACACTAAAGCGACCATTTCCTCGATCCAATTTGTTAGTAGCTCCCTCACATAGCCACCACCATCTAAATCTATGTTCATACTTGGTGGCACTACTCCCTGGCCCTCCCAGCACCAACATACGAATTGAGACCTCATATGAGTTCGTCCTTTCCTCCTCTTCATTTTATGGCCTTTGCTTCCATCTTTCGTCAAGAATCACAGAAACACCCAACTCGGGCCAAGCTGCTTCACAACCATGGTGGGGCTGAGGTAGGGGGAGGAATCCTTGCGGTGGTTTTATGGTCATACCCTCCTCCTCGCCTGTTATCGCGTGTTTTTCGCACGAGGGCATTTCGGTCCTTTTTTGCCCATATGCTTAGCCGTGTCTGACTGAAGCCAACTGAGCGCGGACCTGCAAGATGGCTTCACGTGATTGGTCCAGGTCACATGGGCCAGGCCTTTGTGTCACCTTCTTTTTCGAAATCTTTTTCCTACATGGCATTTTTGAATAATCTAATTTGTCAATTTTAGAAAATTCATAACTTTTGACTCGTTTATCAGAAAATTATAAATAAATATGCCGTGGAATCAGAAAAATAAACTCTATTTAATAAAAACATTTACTGAAGCTTATTTCTAAGTTTTCAAGGAAGCATTTTCAAGGAGCTAAAATGTTTAAATAAAATTCCTAAAATGTGTAATTAATTCATTTCAACTCCAAATTTACTCAACAAATATGTTTTCCTAATTAGAAAAATATAACTAATTGAATGGTCTAGTCATCAAGTCCATAATTGATGGTTTGTTTAAAAACTCCAAAAAATTAGGGTTTCTACATTTAAGGTATTAAAAAACCCTAATATATGTGATGAAAGCTTGCATCTAGGATAAAAGTGGCATTGGACTCACTTAGTTGGTGAAAGGTCTTTGCTAGGAATATCAAGTAAGGTATATGCATTCTAAACCCTAAGTTGGGAATGTTTTTATCCAACCCTAAATTCTCAACGAGTCATGAACTTATACACTAATTTCAAATATATTCTTATTTAGTATATTGACACGACTAAACTATACTTATAAAACACAAGAGTATGCGTCGAAGTAATACAGGCCAAAGAGGCTCGGATATCAAACACATGGAAACATAATTCAAGAAACTACTACTAACTGCTTTCGATCACCTAAGCCAAAGAAAACTTTGATTTGGGAGTTGTTAAACTAATTGCAAGACAGAAAACTAATTTAATGGGTTGTGATCACAATGAGAAGAAATTCTCTAGGACTATGGTTTCATCACGATTGACACTGCAGTTTGAATCTAAGATTAATATATTTTCCTCCCAATCCTAGACAAAGAGCATGTAGCACGAACTACCCACTCCCACAATGTAGTTCACTATCTATGCTAATGCTAATCCCATTTCCATAGTAATTGTTTGATTAGTTAGGTGCTTTACGAATAATCTCTGGGTAATCTCTTCACGTTCATAAGCCACTTTTCCCAAAGGGCGATATAAAACATGTGTTATTATGGATTTCCAATCCTTAATCATCCTCCTGAAGTTATTATGGATCTAATTAATCACTTATGGTGTGCAACATAGACAATTCAATATGATTTCATTGCAACATACCCAAGAATAAGGAGAAAAAATACTCTAAAGCAAAAGATCCATATATAATGTACAACTGGGCTACTTCTAGGTCCTAAAGAACATGGGGATTAGCCCCGTATGGTTTCCATGGACAAAAACATGCTAGGAAGAAGGAAAAATGTGGAGAACATAGAAAAACTGATGAACACATTGGATAAATGTGATTAGGACTCTCCACACCGATAAATGGATCCACAATCTACAATTTCTGCCCACTGAACGTGCCCAAAATCTCCCAAATGTGTGGTTCTCCTTCTCATTCTCCTCTCGCATGCTGTCATTGTCTTGTAATGAAATAGAACATGATTGTTTAGGTCTGGCCGAACTCCCCTTAAGTCATAGAAGTGACTTGGGGCAAAATAAATCCTCAATCGTTGGATTAAACTTGATTTTCCAGACTGCCTGATCGGATAGATTTGGTAGTACTGACTTTTGAACTCGGTAGTACTGAGTTTGGAGGTCAAATCTACTGTCTCTGATGCAAAGTCAGTAGTACTGACTTTTGGAGTCGGTAGTACAGAGTCTGTGAGACTCTTGTTGTCCTAAAATCACATAAAATGTACATAAGTACCTGAAATATAATAAATCATTCAAAAACATTAAAATTATGCTTATTTGATGCAATTGAGTAACACATGCTAATATTAATAAATCACGCACAAATTAATATGAAAATGAATAGTAAGTGCACAAAAAGCAATATAAAATAGCTTGTAAAAATGACAAATATCCAGTGCATCAAACACCCCTAAGATTAAATGTTGCTCATCCTCGAGCAACACACTCTCAGATCTATTTGATACTAGTCAGCAAAAGGACAAGGAACATGAACTTCATTTCTCAACTACTCCCACTTGGGGGGTCCAAAATTAGCCTTCACTGATCACTGAACAATCAACTGCTCTGTAGCTACCAAAAATTTCCATAAAAGTTGTCCACCCTTAGATCAATGAACACTATCAAGAGAGTAGTTAACATCATAATCAATCAGGCATTCACTTGGTGCATTATGTGATTCCCTATTCTACATTGCTCTTTCCTAACTACCAATCTACTTGGAAGCAGTTCTCCATATAAAAATGAATGAGGAGAACAATCATTTGAGTGGCCTACCAATAAGAGCAATGAATGGTATGAAATGGGTGGCAATTGAAGAATCACAAGTACATCCAAAATGATTTATGCAAAATAAAACATGATGAACCTATATGGTGAAAAGAATGAGAAATGCATGAGTCCTAATGCCTACTTTCTTGGTTGAATGATGCATGACTCAATGTTAATTTGACGAACAAAAATTCAAAGAAAAGAATGCATCATGTGTATGTTTCCATCATTTTTGTGAAGTTTTGAGGGCATCCTTTCTCCCTCTTAACTTTAAAACATAAACAAACTCTTTTTTTGGCCCATTATTTTAGCATGATGGAACGTTATGCTTGGGCTTTACTACATATTATTCATTTTTTTTATTCTAAGGGTATGGATGTGTATCCCTACACTCAAATTTTGAAGGAAAAAGATACCCACATGATATAGCAATGAATGATGAAAAATGCATGCAATCTACATGTAATTGTTTATGCAATTATAATTATGTGTACATAAATTGTTGAAGTAAACAACTTGGTATATATTTTTTCCAATTTTGTAATGAATGCAATAAAAGCAAACTAACATATCATGCCACCTATTATGCCATGTAATGCAACAAGAAAAAATATTTTGGAGTACTTGTTCATCTTAAGGTGGTGAGTCAATAATGAGTTGAGGATGGGTGGAATCACATAACTAAGAGACAAAGCCTTTCATGAATTTATGATATGTCCCTCTCTAATGACCTGTGTACATGGTAACCTTAGGGTTTCTTTCTTAAACTTCAATTTAAGGTCTCGTTAACTATTTGATCAATTCAAGCTCAAACCCCATATTCATCCACATTTCATGAATAATTAAGATGTCCATTCATATCAAATATCCTTAAGATGACTAACCCATACACTTCCTCTAAGTGAGATTACACAAGTACTCAGAAATAAGCCCACAAAAAGATTTTCAATTTACATTGCAAACTTGAAAGCATGCATGATAATTGTGAGGATCAATCAAAATTTAAGCTCCACTTTATTCTAGATAGATTGTGGATCCTATAAATTTCAAAAAAAAAAAACTAAAAGCAAGTAATTAGGGAAGGTAAAGCCGTTCCAACACCTACCTCCCCTAAGTTTGAATATGACCATGTCCTCATAGTAAAAAATCCAAACCTAGAGGTGGAATGGGTATACCAGATGCTTTGAAGGGTGGTGGAAGTGGATGATTGGTGGCTCTTTGGATAAAGTTGTGCAAGAATATATCCCTCTTGTTGGTGCCACTAATTTGTGTCTTTTTGGCATCAAGATATGTAATTCTCTCTCCTTCTTGGAGCTTTGAAAACAAGTGCCCATCGACATGTGTATCGGTGGTGCTGACATCTTCTTCTTGTAGCTTTTGTTACCTTTTTGCTAAAAAAATAAGTAGTATTGAGTTTGGACTCAGTTTTGGTTCAGGTTTTAGGTGATTTTTTGGGAAAAATTTCGGTGGTATTGATTTTGAAAGTCGATAGTACTGACTTTCTACAGAGAGTGCAGAATTTTAACTGATAAGGAGTCGGTAGTACCGAGTATGGACTCGATAGTACAAAATTTGGCCATGTCTGCACACCAAACAAAAGCATCAAGGTACCTTCTTTACATCAAATAAAAATCTAACAAGTTAAGTGCAAAAAATATACAACAAAAAGTCCTAAAAAAATATAAATGACTAAAATGAAAATGGGTTGCCTCCCAAGAAGCAACCTTGTTTAATGTCCTAGGCTTGACATGAATGGTCCTCCTCATCTCGGGTTGTCTTGAGATGGTGGTGAAGATTCATTCGGAAGTCTAAACTCCACTCTATCATCATCTATCCCGAGCGTCAAATAGCCTCGACCAATGGTAGTGATCACATCTGCTGTAGCTTGGAATGACCTCCCTAGCAACATCTCAGATCCTTGTATCTTACACATGTCCATCACCACAAAATCAATAGGAAATATGAACTTGTCGACTTTAGCTAACACATCCTCGCATATCCCGTATGGCCTCACAATATTGCCATCCGCCAACTCAATTTCCATCGTTGTTCTTGTTGGTTCCTTCAATCCTAACTTTGGGAAGGTGGTAAGAGGAGTGAGATTAATACTCACTCCCAAATCACACAATGCCTGCTTGTAATGTTTTCTGCCTATAGAACATGGGATATAGAAGCATCCGAGATCCTTCGTCTTCCTTGGCAGCTTCCCCTTAATCAATGCACTCATCACCTCATCAACCTGTACAATATCTGTGTCTTTAATCTGTCACTTTCTATTGACGATATCTTTCAAAAATCTCTCGTAAGTAGGAATTTGCTCTATCACCTCCACCAATAGCAAATTGATGTGGTGCTTCTGGAAGATGTCAAAGAACTTTTTGAACTGTGCTTCCTTTTTTCCTCAGCTTCAGACTATCCGGGTATGGCACATCTGACTTTCCTGCTCGTTTTATGGGGGAATATATGGCCCTTTATGAACTTCCTCCCCTAAGCTTGCTTTAGCACCACTTCCTGGAGTAGTAATAGGCACATCCTTTGTGGGTGGTGTTATCGCTGGCTGTTTCTTATGAATTGTGAGTGCCCCTTTATTGACTGTGACTATTCCACTGCATAGTAAAACCTTCACCTACTCTTGTTGAATAGATACCCTCTTAGGAACTTTAGTTGGTTATTTAAGAGGAATGGGACCTTGAAGTTCACTGTATACTGGCATTCTACATTCTATTGGTAATCCAAATAGATTGCGAGGAAATGGGACTTTAGGCATGTATACCCATAAGACTCCTGAGTGTGTTGCTTGGGTGCCTCCTTAGTATGATGTTCTCTTTCTTTGACAACATAGATGAATTTTGCTTGGTGATGTTGATGAGTTACAACTACATTCTCAGGTGCTTCTTGTTGAATGGACTCCTTCAAGGAAGATACTTGTGCTGCCAACTGAGAAATTTGATATTCAATGTTGCGGATCTGGGCACCTTGGTTTTGCAGCTCCCTCTATGTCTGACCCATAAGTGCTTCATTTTGGCTCACTAACTTTCCTAACATGTTCTCAATTTTTTCAATCTTGCTAGGGCCCATATTCTGCTAGTACTGCTGGGGCATATACATACAATTCTCTTCTTCACCCCCATATGATGTTACATCCTTCTAGAAAAACTTCATGGCGATGAGGTCATTTCTCATTCAATGCAAAGATGACTTTAGATTCTTCAATGCTTTTAATGGTTGTCGGGCATTCTCTTTCTTCACCCCATGACTGGTTCTTAGCCATGTTCTTCAGGATCTCATGGCATCTAGAAGGCTTGTTGTTCAAGAAAAATCCAGCTTGTGCACTGTCCAGGGTGGTCCTCTCACCCTAATGTAGGCCATAATATGAGGTCTTTGCTTGGCCATATAAATCTATACCATGGTGAGGCACCTTCCACAACATATTTTGAAAGTGCTCCCAAGCCTATGAGTATGACTCTTCAGCCTGTTGCTTGAAGTTGTAAATCTTTTGTGTCAATTCATTCATCTTCTGTGGAGGGAAATAACACTCAAAGAAAGCATCTATCATCTAGTCCCATGTCTCTATGGACTCCGGCTTGAGGTTACATAACCAAGACTTGGCATGGTCTTCCAAGGACAATGGAAATAACTTCAGGTATATCACGGTGGCGGGAACCATGTCTATCTTACCATCTCACAACTTTTAATAAAATTGCTGATGTGAAACATTGGGTCTTCAATACTGTGGACATGGAAAGCCTATTGTTTGACTAACGCCACCATCCCATGATCAATCTTTTAGCTTCCCACATTTATATCATGTCACTTGATTGGCCCGACCAGAGCTGTTGAGGATGATGCCTTGATCTTCTCCCAGATGGTTTGTTCTTCTTCTACTTCACCCATACCTTCTGGTTGTGGATTTCCTGTGGGAGTGTAATCAGTGGTTCGTGTCTGAACCATGCACTAGTACCTACAATTTGTAAATTCAATGTGAGAATGAGATACTAGTGATTGAATTAAGAAAACATTTGCAATTTAGCTTTAGAAATAATAAAAAGAAAAATAAAGAGGGCATCCTAGAGTGGCTGATTATATCACTCGTAGTGCTTGAATATGCCGTTTCCCTGACAACGGTGCAAAAAACTTGACATGACTAAACTTATGTGTAAAACACAAGCGTACGCGTCAAAGTAATATAGGCCAAAGAGGCTCAGATATTGAACGCGGGGAAACGTAATTCAAGAAACTACTACTAACCACTTTGGATCAGCTAAGACAAAGAAAACTTTGATTTGGGAGTTGTTAACCTAATTGCAAGATAGAAAACTAATTTAATGGGTTGTGATCACAATGAGAAGAAATTCTCTAGGATTCTGGTTTCACCACGATTAACACTACAATTTTAATTTAAGATTAATATATTTTCTTCGCACTCCTAGACAATGAGCATGTAGAAAGATCCCGCAGTGTAGTTCACTACCTATGCTAATGCCAATCCCATTTCCATAGTAATTGGTTGATTAGTTAGGTGCTTTATGAATAATATCTGGGTAATCCCTTCACATTTGTAAGCCACTTTTCCCAAAGGGCGATATAAAACATTGTGTTACTATGGATTTCCAATCCTTAATCCTCCTCCCAAAGTTATTAAGGATCTAATTAATCACCTATGGTGTGCAACATAGACAATTCAATATGATTTCATAGCAACATACCCAAGAATAAGGAGAAAACAATATACTAATGCAAAAGATCCATATACAGTGTACAAGTGGGTTACTCCCGGGTCCTAAAGAACAGAGGGATTAGCCGCTCATAGTTTTCATGGACTAAAACAAGCTAGGGAGAAGGAAAAATGAGGAGAACATAGAAAAATTGATGAATCCCCTGGAGAAATGAGATTAGGACGCTCCATGCCAACGAACGGATTGACAATCCGCAATTTCTGCCTGCTGAACATACCCAAAACTTCCCGAACCTGTCATTCTCCTTCTTGTTCTCCTCTCACGTGTCGTCGCCATCATGCAATGGTATAGAACATGATTATTTGGGCTTGGAAAAACTCCTCTTAAGTCATAAAAGTGACTTAGGGCGAAATAAACCCTCAATCATTATATTAAACTTGATTTTCCGGACTACCTGATCAGGCAGACTTGATTGTACCAAGTTTTGAACTTGGTAGTACCGAGTCTGGAGGTCAAATCTGCTCTGTCTCTGATGCAAAGTTAGTAGTACCGACTTTTGGACTTGGTAGTACCGAGTCTGTGAGACTCTTGTGGTCCTAAAATCACACAAAAATGTACATAAGTACTTGAAATATAATAAATCATTCAAAATTATTAAAATTAGGCTTATTTGATGGAATTGAGTAACACAAGATAATATTAATAAATCATGCACAATTTAATATGAAAATGAATAGTAAGTGCACAAAAAGCAATATAAAATAGCATGTAAAAAACGATAAATATCCAGTACACCATATATTCACCTCAATAATTCTAGGGTCTTGGACCCCACTTGTAAAGTTTTCAATTACTTAAATATGCCATATAAATTCTTCTAGTATAATGATGTAAATGACTATTAACTAATGTAGTGTACATGTGTACAACCACCCATAGTTGGGCATGTGTTATTTGGCCCAGGGGAATGAGATTACTCTCCTCATTTTTATATATATTTGGGTGTTTGGGAATGTGTTACTCTCTCTCACCTATTGGTTGAGGTTAGTGGGTGCATCAACCCTATATTAGTTATTGTAGTCATTGTTGGTATGTATGCCATGAGAGCCAATCATGGGATGATTGGTGGGATACATTAAGATTATTTTGATAAGCATCAAAGGCAAGCTTCCAATTCTTTTTGGTTCACTCATATGAGATAATGATAGAACAGATGGAATGTCTAGAGAATGACATTACTCAATGATGTATGCTTTCAGGTTGAGGACCTGAATGATGAGATCATACAGATGCTAAAAGTTTGTACATTCTTATTATGTCCCTAGTCAGATGTCATTGTGGAAGGTAGATAGACAACAATGACACACAAGACTAGATTGTGGTTTTGGTTGATGACAACATCTCGTTAGTCATGATATGGAGATATCAAACCAAACACATAGGTACTTGTTAGAGAACAAGTGTACCGAACAGTCCCACCGTGAGTTTGACACATGGAACCATGACATGGTAGTCATAGTCAGTTCTCAGAGTAATGGTGGTGAGTGTTATTCTTTGACCTAAAATCACTACAATCAACACATGTCATTGGGTACACTTTGACATCATCAAACACAGTCATGAAACATGGGTTGTTATAAAGGTGATGATTGGGTGGCTTTGACACATGGGACTTTTGAGGGGTGAGTGATAGATATGGGATTTGTCCCTCCTGAGGGAGTTTGATATCCATGGCCACGTGATGAGTAGGATTGAGATAGGCATGCACACGCATGTGTGAATCAGTATGTGATATTGATGTCATACATATCTCCTCCAATCTACTCTGAGATCAAGAAAGTGAATGAACGTTGACAGGATGACTATTCCATGCCTTGAGTTCATTCGGGATATCAGTGATAAAGGAATTATACATTCACTGTAACACCATTCACAGATTGTAGGATTGAAAGTTGTTCTCCAACTTTCCTTTTCACTTGGGTAGCATTGATGTGCGACTAGGCACCACTCTTTGCTTGTGAAGTCATAAGTGTTATGGATTTTCACTGCCAACGTGAAATGGGCCTGTAGTTTCACACACATATGATTTAATCTGGAAGAGGAGTTTATCCACAAATGATGTTTAGATTGATTACTAAAGGAGTTTAGTAGTTCAATTAAACACTCAATTAATTGATAGCTCAAAATCACAGTGTTCAAGGTGTTGGACCAGAAGATTAAGAGTATCATATTGATTGAAACTGCAATTGACTAATTCTGCGCAGTCTGCACTCCCAACTGATCGGCTCATGCGATGAACCGATCGACTCAGGTTGGTGAACCGATCAACTCATGTGATGAACCGATCGACTCAGGACAGGCTGGACTGACCGGTTCAAGGGTTGAACCGATCGGCTCAACTGGTCCAAATGAGTGAGTTGGGAAAGTTAGGTTGGTAAGAAATTTCTCTTTGTTTCACTTGTCCAATTTAATTGGAACAAGGATTGCTATTTGGATCAATTTGAAAACAAAAGAGGAAAAGTCAATCGGGAACTAACCAGGGTAGTGAACCGATCATTTCAGAAGTGAACTGATCGACTCAGGTGCCCCAACTGATCAGTTCAAGTATGAAATGATCGGCTCAGGTCCCCAACTGACCGTTTCATGCTTGAAACGATCGGTTTAGCTGGCGTAGTTGGTTGTTTTTGTGGAAAATCTCAAATCCTTCTACTCCTGCTTTAATCCCGCATTGTCCGGGGTAGAAAACTCTGTCCCATGACCCTCCTATATATATAGGGGTATTGGGGGCTTCTCAATGAACAACTTAGAACACTAGTTGCTCTGCAAAGTTGTTGTTCTCTCTAGTTGTGGTAACCGAGAGAGCCTGAGCAAGTGCTACCTGATAAGGGAGGCACAACAAGGGAAAGACAACTACAAAAAAGTGACTGGTTGTAGGAGAGTGTTTCGGTGACTAGTACGCTGATAGGAGGGTGTGTCTCTTTCTGATTCCTTATAGGACAAGGAGATCGGATTTCCAGGTGGTCCGTGTGGACTACTACAGAGGTGGGAGATTTTTGCTGCTCGGAGGACAGCTGTCAATCCCGACAGTCTCGGTGAGACCAGGAGCTGCACAGACACCGTCCAAGACTGGAGGTGAAGACTGCGCAAGACACGAGGTAACGTCATCGAGCAAGCCTCAGGACAAGGTATGTCGCTACAAACCATCCTTCCTATTGTATAGATGTTGATGCGATTCCTTTATTATGGGTTTAGCATAAGAAATTTTTTGTTTCTTCTACATTCTCTGCCTCCCCTAAAACCCAATAGTGGTATCAGAGCCATGTCAACTGCTCTATACTTTAGGATTATTGATGTGATCGATTTTGGTTTGTCGCCTTTATTTATTGCATACGATGTGAATAAAATTGGCTTTATGCATGTCCAATCCTAAATCCACAAATCCCAATATATATATGATATGTAATATGAATGCACTCGATACGCGTTACCCTTAAATGAGTTTTGTGGTGGATGTATAGCATGGTTATGGGCAATAAAACCTATGTATGTGTGCTTGGTTGTATGTGGTTGCTTGCATCTCGATCTACACAATGATTCCCTACATCCTTATTCCTGATGTAACTCGAGATAACTTGAGATTTATTTCCTACCTTTGCTCCCACCGAATGTAACTTGGGGTTTCTCAATTCAAATGTAAAATAGGATAGATCTTTTATTTCCTGTTATGTCAAAGAATGGCGGACAACCAGACGACAACTGAGACGATCAATTCAAGGCATGAACTGATTGGTTGGCGATCTAGACAATCGACTCGAGAAGCGAGATGAGCGGGTGGTGACCTGAGGAGATGCACGACGACCAAGTGAACTGATCGGTTGAAGGAGCCAACCGATTGGCTGATGGCACCCAGACGACCGGTCAGAGTGAGTAGGTCATTCATGTGATACATTGATCAACTCGAACGACTATAGCACTTCATCTTATATAGGTTGCATATGATGTAGACCTAGATGACCGTGATTCCTCTTGGCTCGAGGAATCACATTAGGATGGCCATAATCATCGCTTTTATCGTTTCACATGTTTTCTGTGGGATATATAGCATGTATATGATACATACTATCTATTGTGGTGATTGGATATGTATATGTACCTATAAAACCAAATCCCTCATTAAATATTAAAGTTTTAGATGCCTTCCAAATGAGACACACGTGAAAAGATTGATCGGCCAAGTGTGGGCACGCCCTAGCGTGGTGCACCATCTATCTCATGGAAGCTGAAGGATGAATATGTGGGTCTGCCCTAGTAGGGTGCATAATCATCGTGTTGGCTTTGGGTCAGACTTAACAAGGTGACCTAGATAGGATCTAGCACCTTGAGGCATGGAGGTGATCATGGCAATGAGTTGCATATGATATCTTTCAAGAGTTGCATATGATGCAATTGGAAAACGTTGCCTACCTGGAAGATCTAAGTTGTGGGTGACAACCCTAGCTGGTCCATGACTCCGAGGATTCCAGGATCTTGACCCACTAGAAGGTTTTACACTGCAATCTTCCAAATTGATGGCGAGGGCTATCAATTTGAACCAAAAAAAATAGTGGGAGTGATAATTAATTAAAGTCCTAATTATATCGTAAAACCTTTCAAATCAATCAAATAAGTCAAAATTGAGTTTTGGACTAAATTGCATGTATTTCCTTTTGTAGTACAAATGACAACAAACAACAATCACTTTTCATTGCGATCGGTCCTTGAAAAGGACAAGCTGAATGGGACTAACTTCCACGACTAGTTTAGGACATTGAGAATTGTTCTCACTCAAGAGAGAAAGCTCTATGTCCTGGATACTCCAACTCCAGAGGAACCTGCTCCTACCGCACTAAAGGTAGAAAGGGATGCTTATAAGAAGCATTCCGAGGATGCCATTGATGTGGATTACTTAATGTTGTACTCTCTGAACTATGAGTTGCAGAGACAACATGAGACATATGATGTCTCCAAGACACTATCCTAGTATGTCATGACAGAAGGAGATCCAGTAAGGTATTCACACACTCAATGTGATTGGGTATGTGGAAAAACCCGACTAAGAAGAATTCCCTCTGAGCCAAGAGTTGGCTATTGGTATGATACTGCAAATGTTGTGAGAATCATACAGTTCATGATGAACTATGATATGAACAACTTTGACAAGCATTGACAAAGTTGTTGGACATGTTGAGGACAGTAGATGCAAAGATGAAGAAAGACAAAACCCTAATCTTTGATCGATGAGGGGTAAGTCTTAAAGGCAAGGACAAGGGCAAAGCAAAGAAGTGTTTTGATGCTAGCCAGCAATCCAAGACATCTTCAGCCTTAAGGCACAGATGAAGAAGGACAAGCCTAAGTATGTGATGCTGATCAACAGAAAGAAAGGTAGGTCCAAGGGCAAGGGCAAATCTAAGAAGGGTTCTGATGCTAGCCAGTAGCCCAAGTCGTCTTCAGCCTCAAGGCACATGGGAGGGTGAACGAGGGAATTGCCCTCTATATCTGGAAGAACAAAAGAAGAAGAAAGGAGGGGATGGAGATCTCCACCTAAGGTATCATGAAATGAACCACTTCTGAGGTATATGATACCAAGATGAAGATCTGACATATATGATATGTAAGATCTACAAAGAAGTTATGGCCTTTACGAAAGGACCAATAAAGGAGTACCATCATTGGAGCAAGTGTTGCTGCCATAGATAGGAGTACCTTTCAGTTTATTTCAGCCTAAAGGGCATGAAATAGAGTTGAGAACTGCTATTTCAATTTGCCAATAGAAACACTTTATTGTTGCATCTTGTAGTGACTAGATGACTATCACTATAGTTGATGTTTCAAAGATATGATCTTTGTGGAAATGCCTTGTTTATCTTGTGGTACTTGGTATGCATAAGATAAAATGATATCTAAAAGTTATTTATAACTCAAACAATGAATTAGCATCATCATGAGAAATTCTTTTCTAGTTTCCATATGATGGATAAATCTAGACTCTTTTTGGTTAGAGAACCAGTAAGAGACATGAATCTCATGGACATGATCAATCTTCACTAGTCATAGTGGGAGGTTGATTATCCTATTAGGTATAATACATGTGATGTATTTACATACCTATTGGACTTAATGCTAGTACTTCAAATGGTGTTTAGAGAAATACCAATATGAATATCTTGAAGTGTTCAAGAATATCATAGATGAAGTGCGAATTTGGTAAAGTGTTAATTCTTGATGAGATAAATGAATGAAATACTTGAACCAAATGTTTGAGATCCTTATGAGTGATTCTGACAGTGTATCATAGTAAGCTCGTGATTAAGGCATGGTGATGTCTAAATCAAAAGGAGTCATACTCTAAGGAGTTAGAGGATGATTATCAAATAACTAAATTCTTCTTAAATAAAGAATACCCTACAGGGCCTACACTAATAAAGGATATTAAGAATCACAAAGTGTTGTGAGTTCTCAAATTCCTTAACATATACACCTCAAATATCTATATGATGAGTTGGTCATATGATGAGTCAACAATCTAGATGATATTGAGGAATCAGATTTTGAGTTATGGTTTATGACCATTACATCCTAAATGACTTCCATGTGAACCATAAGGTATGACCTTGATGGTAGCACCCATTGGGATGAAATCCATAAGTGCGAATGAGTCTTAAGCGTTAAGACACATGGATAACATTTTGAGAAGGATGATGCTTGCTGATTGCAACTTAATGACTAAGAGATTTGGCATACAGATACTAAAACCACATTCCTATGAGGAATAAAACAAGGATGTGTACGTGACACAACCTATAAGGTTTATGAATCCATTAATGCAAATGAAGTCTATAAGTTACAATGGACTAATCAATGTGATTGATTGAGTAAAAGCAACTCAGAACTGTGATCTTTACTTTGATAATATAGTCAAAGGGTTTGACTGATATGTCAAAGATAAAGAAGGGATCTGTGATTTAGTGGGAGCAAATTCACATTCCACATGTTGATGTGAAATGGAGATGTTCTCGAATGGAAATCCAAAGTGGAAATTATATTTAAGGAAGATATAGATGTTTCCTATGTGATAGGAATAGAGATCTCTTGATCTGAAAAGAGATAGCATACATTGGAAATCTATACTGAAGGGTTCAGTGTGCACAGATTCAGTGGGAGAAAACTTGTCCATGTTACATGGAGTTAGTATCCCAAGGTCAAGTGTCCAATTCTTATGAAGAATGGGAACATTAAGAATATATATGGATCTATCATGTATGTAATCATCTCATTATCTTGCATGTATGGTCATAGCAAGAATAAAATGCATTCATCATCTTGTATGTAGGACATGAGAATATGATGTGCTCATCCTGATAACTCGAATGTAGGACATGACGAGTGGATGTCTGTCTAGTTCCAGTAAAGGTTACTAGAATACCATAAGAACTTGATAAGTACTTGAGAAGTACTAGTTCTATGGAAATAAGGAAGGATTAACTGTAAAGAGTTACAATGATGCGAACTTCCGAAAAGGATAGAAATATAATCACAAAATATATATGGGATATATAAAAGTGAATGTTTGTTGATAAATGGAAACATTCTAATAAATCCGTTTAAAAGGAAAGGCCGAGTATCTGTGTGTTAGAGAACATTAGTGGATACTATATGGATCTAGAAGTTCATAGATATGAACTTATAGTTATTCCGGTCATTGATGACAAGTTAGGAGTGCTTGGTCATGCAATGTGGCTAAAGGTTAGAAAAGGAATACTAGATTGCATATTATGACAACTCCATCTCATACGTGTGACGTACAACGAAGATATGAGAGACATGCAGTTAATATCGACTTTGGCAAGGTGTTGCCATAACTCACTATGTTAGCATTAGAGCACAGTAACATGTGGGACATGTTTGAAGATCACTAAGAATATGATTCAAGAGTGATTGGCTCACAGTGCAAGTGGGAGTCTGTTGGTATGTATGCCCTGAGAGCCAATCATGGGATGATTGGTGGGATACATTAAGATTGATTTGATAAGCATCAAAGGAAAGCTTCCAATTCTTTCTGGTTCAGTCATATGAGATAATGATAGAAAAGATTGAATGTCTAGAGAATGACAATACTCAATGATGTATGATTTCAGGTTGAGGACCTGAATGATGAGATCATATGGATGCTAAGAGTTTGTACATTCTTATTATGTCCCTAGTCGGATGTCATTATGGAAGGTAGATAGACAAAAATGACACACAAGACTAGATTGTGCTGTTGGTTGATGACATAATCTCGTTAGTCATGATATGGAGATATCAAACCAAACACATAGGTACTTGTTAGAGAACAAGTGTACCAGACAGACCCACCGTGAGTTTGACACATGGAACCATGACATGGTAGTCCCAGTCAATTCTCATAGTAATGGTGGTGAGTGTGATTCTTTGACCTGAAATCACTACACTCAGCACATGTCGTTGGGTACACTTTGACATTATCAAATGCAGTCCTAAAACATGGGTTGTTATAAAGGTGATGATTGGGTAGCTTTGACACATGGGACTTTTGAGGGGTGAGTGATAGATATGGGATTTGTGTTTGTATGTATGCCCTAAGAGCCAATCATGGGATGATTGGTGGGATACATTAAGATTGATTTGATAAAGATCAAAGGCAAGCTTCCAATTCTTTCTGGTTCAGTCATATGAGATAATGATAGAACAGATTGAATGTCTAGAGAATGACAATACTCAATGACGTATGCTTTCAGGTTAAGGACCTGAACAATGAGATCATACAGATGCTAAGAGTTTGTACATTCTTGTTATGTCCCTAGTCAGATGTCATTTTGGAAGGTAGATATACAACAATGACGCACAAGACTAGATTGTGGTGTTGATTGATGACATAATCTCATTAGTCATGATATGGAGATATCAAACCAAACACATAGGTACTTGTTAGAGAACAAGTTTACCAGACAGACCCACCGTGAGTTTGACACATGGAACCATGACATGGTAGTCACAGTTAGTTCTCACAGTGATGGTTGTGAGTGTGATTCTTTGACCTAAAATCACTACACTCAACACATGTCATTGGGTACACTTTGACATCATCAAACACAGTCCTGAAACATGGGTTGTTATAAAGGTGATGATTGGGTGGCTTTGACACATGGGGCTTTTGAGGGGTGAGTGATAGATATGGGATTTGTCCCTCCTGAGGGAGCTTGATATCCATGGCCACGTAATGAGTAGGATTGAGATAGTCATGCGCACGCATGTGTGAATCAGTATGTGATATTGATGTCATACATATCTCCTCCAATCTACTCTGAGATCAAGAAAGTGAATGAACGTTGATAGGATGACTGTTCCATGCCTTGAGTTCATTCGGGATATCAGTGATAAAGGAAGTATACATTCACTGTAACACCATTCATGGATTGTAGGATTGAAAGTTGTTCTCCAACTTTCTATTTCACTTGGGTAGCACTGATGTGCGACTAGGCACCACTCTTTACTTGTGAAGTCATAAGTGTTATGGACTTTCACTGCCAACGTGAAATGGACCTGCATGGTCACACACATAGGATTTAACCTGGAAGAGGAGTTTATCCACAAACTATGTTTAGATTGATTACTAAAGGAGTTTAGTAGTTCAATTAAACACTCAATCAATTGATATCTCAATATCATAGTGTTCAAGGTGTTGAACCGATTGATTAGAGTATCAGATTGATTGAAATTGTGATTGACTGATTTGCACAAGTCTGCTGCCCGAACCGATCGGCTCATGTGATGAACTGATCGGCTTAGGTTGGTGAATCAGTCAGCTCATGGGATGAACTGATCAGCTCAAGATAGGCTGAGACGACCAGTTCAAGGGTTGAATCGATCGGCTCAACTGGTCTAACCGAGATCGTTTGGAAAGTCTGAAGACTGTTTTGCAAATACAATTTGTTTCACTTGTACAAATTTGATTTGGATAAGGATTAATATTTGATTAATCGGAGACAAATTTGAAAGTCAATTTGAGTTGGACCAGGGCTACGAACCGATCGACTCCTATGATGAACCGATCGGATCATGGTCCCAAACGATCGGTTCAGATGTGAACCGATCGGTTGAGGTCACCAAACGACCACTTTAGTTGTGAAACGATCGGTTCAGCTGGTGCAAGTTGGTTGTTTTGTGGAAAATCTCGAACCCTTCTACTCCTGCATTAATCCTGCATTACCCGTGGTAGAGAACCCTGTCCCATGATCCTCCTATATATAGGGGTAGTGGGGGCTTCTCTGAACAACAACTCAGTGCACCAGTTGCTCTGCAAAGTTGTCATTCTCTTTGGTTTTGGTAACCGAGAGAGATCCTGAGCAAGTGCTACCCGATAAGGGAGGCACAACAAGGGAAAGACAACTGCATAAAGTGACTGGTGGTAGGAGAGTGTGTCGGTGACTAGTACGCTGACAGGAGGGTGTGACTCCTTCCGATTCCTTGTGGGACAAGGAGATCGGAGTTCCAGGTGGTCCGTGTGCACTACTTCAGAGGCGGGAGACTTCTGCCGCTCGAAGGACAGTTGTCAATCCCGATAGTCCCAATGAGACCAGGAGGTGCCAGTCCCAGTGCGACCAGGAGCTGCACATACACCATCCAAGACCGGAGGTGAATACCGTGCAAGCCGCGAGGTAACGTCGCCGAGTAAGCCTCGGGACAAGGTACGCCTCCACAAACCATCCTTCCTATTGCATAGACGTTGACGCGTTTCCTTTGTTCTGGGTTTGGGAGAAGATTTTTTTTGTTTCCGCTACCTTCTTTGTCTCCCCAAAAATGCAATAGTGGTATCAGAGCCACATCAAATGCTCTATACTTTAGGATTATCGATATGATCGATTTTGGTTTGTCGCCTTTATTTATTGCATACGATGCGAATAAAATTGGCTTTATGCATGTCTAATCCTAAATCCACAAATCCCAATATACATATATGATATGTAATATGAATGCACTCGATATGCGTCACCCTTAAACGAGTTTTGTGGTGGATGTATAGCATGGTTATGGCCAATAAACCCTATGTATGTGTGCTTGGTTATATGTGGTTGCTTGCATCTCGGTCTGCGCACCAATTCCCTATCTCCTATTCCTGATGTAACTCAAGATAACTTGAGATTTCTTTCCTACCTTTGCTCCCCCCAAATGTAACTCGGGGTTTCCCAGTTCAAATGTAAATGTGATAGATTTTTATTTCCTGTTATGTCAAAGCATGGCAGACAATTTGACGATGACTGAGATGATCAGTTCAAGGCATGAACTGATCGGTTGGTGATCCAAACGACCGGTTCAAGGAGCGAGACGATCGGGTGGCAGCCATGAAGAGATGCATGATGACCAGGTGAACCGATCAGTTGGAGGAGCCAATCGATCGGCTGGTGGCACCCAGACGACCGACCAAGGTGAGACAGATCATTCATGTGATGAGTTGATCAACTCAGACGGCTATAACACTTCATCATGGACATGTTGCATGTGATGTAGACCTAGATGACTGTGATTCCTCTTGGCTCGAGGAATCACATTAGGATGGCCATAATCATCACTTTTATCATTTCACATGTTTTCTGTGGGATATAGCATGTATATGATACACACTATATATTGTGGTGATTGGATATGTATATGTACCTACTCCTACCGCATGAAAGGCAGAAAGGGATGCTTATAAGAAGCATTCTGATGATACCATTGATGCAAAGTGCTTGATGTTGTGCACCATGAACCACGAGTTGCAGAGGCAACATGAGAACATGGGTGTCATTGAGATGATTCAACATCTCAAGAACATGTATGAATATCAAGCACGACAAGAGAGATATGATGTCTCTAAGGCACTGTTCAAGTGCGTCATGACAGAAGGAGATCCAGTTGGTCCTCACACGCTCAAGATGATTGGGTATGTGGAGAACCTGACGAGACTGGGATTTCCACTGAGCCAAGAGTTGGCTACTGACGTGATACTGCAATCGTTGCTAGAATCATACAATCAGTTTGTGATGAACTACAACATGAACAACTTTGACAAGCCATTGACAGAGTTGTTGGGCATGTTGAGGACAGCCGAGACACAGAAGAAGAAGGACAAGCCTAACTCTGTGATGATGATAAGCAGCAAGAAAGGCAAGTCCAAGCGCAAGGGTAAGGGCAAAGCTAGGAAGGGTTCTGATGCTAGCCAGCAACCCAAGGCGTCTTCAGATCTCAAGGCCAAAGGAGGCATGACCAAGAGAGGCAATTGCCACCATTGTCAAAAGCCAGGACATTGGAAAAGGAATTGCCCACTCTATCTGGAAGAACTAAAGAAGAAGAAGGCGACAAACGTCTCCACTTGAAGGTGTCATGAAATAAACTTGTAACAGTTTTGAGGTATATGATACCAAGATATAAAATGTAAAGCACTCAATAAATGGGGCAAGTGTTGCCGCCATAGATAGGAGTACTTTAGTTTATTTTCAGCCTTGAAGGCATGTAATAGAGTTATGAACTGCTATTTCATATTTTCCAATAGATAGAAACACTTTATTTTTGCATATTGTATGAAAATGATAACAATCAATAAAGTTGATGTTTCAATCTCAAAAGATATGATCTTTACGGCAATGCCTTGTTCATCTTGTGGTACTTGTTATGCATAATATAAAATGATACCTAAAATTTATTGATAACTCAAACAATCAAATTAGCATAAATCATGAGAAATTCATTTCTAGTTTCCATATGATGGATAAATCTAGACTCTTTTGGTTAGAGAACCAGTAAGAGACATGAATCTCTTAGACATGATTAATCAATCTTCACTAGTGGTAGTGGGAGAATGATTATCCTATTAGGTATAATACATGTGATGTATTTACATACCTATTAGAGTTAATGCTAGTACTTCAAATGGTGTTTAGAGAAATACCAATATGAATATCTTGAAGTGTTCAAGAATATCATAGATGAAGTACGAATTTGGTAAAGTGTTAATTCTTGATGAGATCAATGAATGAAATACTTGGACCAAATGTTTGAGAACCTTATGAGTGATTATGACAGTGTATCATAGTGAACTCGTGATTAAGGCATGGTGATATCTAAATCAAAAGGAGTCATACTCTAAGGAGTTAGAGGATGATTATCAAATAACTAAGTTCTTCTTAAATAAAGAATACCCTACACTAATAAAGAATATTAAGCATCACAAAGTGTTGTGAGTTCTCAAAATTCCTTGACAGATACACCTCAATTATCTATGAGATGAGTTGGTCATGTGATGAATCAACTATCTAGATGAATATGAGGAACCATATTTTGAGTTATGATTTATGACCATTACATCCTAAATGACTTCCATGTGAACCACAAGATATGACCTTGATGGTAGCACCGATTGGGATGAAATCCATAAGTGCGAATGAGTCTTAAGCGTTAAGACAC
The DNA here is from genome assembly GCA_963693085.1 of Alisma plantago-aquatica. NCBI lineage: Eukaryota > Viridiplantae > Streptophyta > Magnoliopsida > Alismatales > Alismataceae > Alisma > Alisma plantago-aquatica. Next base: position 1,427,716,736 of record OY856412.1, read on the forward strand.
ATGAATAACATTTTGAAAAGGATGATGCTTGTTAATTGCAACTTAATGACTAAGAGATTTGCATATGGATACTAAAACCACTTCCCTATGAGGAATAAAACAAGGATGTGTACGCGACACAACCTATAAGGTTTATGAATCCATTAATACAAATGAAGTCTATAAGTTACAATGGACTAATCAATGTGATTGATTGAGTATAATAAACTTAGAACTGGATCTTTACTTTGATAATATAGTCAAAGGGTTTGAATAATATGTCAAAGATAAAGAAGGGATATGTGATTTAGTGGGAGCGTATTCACATTCCACATATTGATGTGAAATGGAAATGTTCTAGAATGGAAATCCAAAGTGGAAATTATCTTTAGGGAAGATAGAGACGTTTTCTATGAGATAGGAATAGAGATCTATACAGATAGTTCTCGAAAACCTCTTGACCTAGAAAAGAGAGAGCATACATTGGCAATCTATACTGAAGAGTTCAGTGTGTAAAGATTCAGTGGGAGAAAACTTGTCCATGTTACATGGTGTTGGTATCCTAAGGCCAAGTGTCCAATTCTTATGAAGAATGGGAACACTAAGAATAGATATGGATCTATCATGCATGTAATCATCCCATTATCTTGCATGTATGGACATAGCAAGAACAAAATGCATTCATCATCTTGTATGTAGGGCATAACAATATGATATGCTCATCCTGATAACTCGTATGTGGGACATGATGAGTGGATGTCTGTCTAGTTCCAGTAAGGGTTACTGGAATACCATAAGAACTTGATAAGTACTTGAGAAGTACTAGTTCTGTGGAAATAAGGAAGGGTTCACTGTAAAGAGTTACACTGATACAAACTTCCAAAAAGGACACAAAATAATCGCAATATATATGTGGGATATATATAAAAGTAAATGTTTGATAATTGGAAACGTTCCAATAAAGTTATTTTAAAAGGAAAAGTCGAGTATCCATGTGTTAGAGAACAACAGTGGATACTGTATGGATCTGGAAGTTCATGAGATGAACTTATATATATTCCGATCTTTGATGACAAGTAAGGAGTACTTGATCATGCAATGTGGCTAAAGGTTAGCAAAGGAATACTAGATCGCATATTACGGTAACTCCATCTCATACGTGTGACGTACAACGAAGAGATGAGAGACATGCATTTAATACCAGCTTTGGCAAGGTGTTGCCATAACTCACTATGCTAGCACTAGAGCAAAGTAACATGTGGGACATGTTTGAAAAATCACTATGAATATAATTCAAGGGTGATTGGCTCGCAGTGCAACAAATGATATGCGTCGCTTAACACACCAATCACTAAGATTGTTTATCCTAGAGTTTAAACCTTTTGACTTTCTGGTTAAGGCTAGTATAGACAGGATCGAATCCCAAAGGACAACTTTTAAAGATTGTTTCTTAAAAACTCAATTGTTTGAATAACGTTTTTATTTGTTTTTGGTATTTTCAGATTTGGAACAGAAGATAAAATCAGTTTGGGTGATGAATTGTTACACTAAGGAAAGAAATTACTAAAATTAAAGAAGCACTAAACAAGAATTTTATTTGCCCTACAAAAAGGTAAACAAAGATTGTTGTTAGCACAAGAAACTATTGTGAATTGAAAAGACTAAAAACTAAGACAAACAAGACAGTCAGTGATTGAAATCAAAGGAAGAGAATCGAGACTTTAGGGGTTTTCATCACCTTAGTCATGTCAAGAAAATGAATTAACAATTAATCTACAAATATGCGACGGCATGTGAATCCCACAAAAGATGAACTCCACATGAGCCCATTGGTCTTGGTGCTCATATTTTCTAGTTCGTTATCTGAAAAGAGATAAATCTGTGGTCACATCAGAATCTCTATGCGAATTGGTTTAATCATTCTAAACCCAGATTTCCATGGTCATTTCCATCTGAGTTAACATATATATCTAAGCGAGTAATTACTTCGCTAGATCATCGATTAAATAAACCAATCGCCGTCTAAAGAAGTCGATTAAAGCCGATTAGATCAAACCATGACTAAGGGGCTATTCCCCTTGCCTCGATATATAACTACTCGCTCATAGTTGAGGAGAAGGGGGAGACGGAGGAAGAAAGTACTTTGGCCATAGTCTAGCCTAAAATTAGGAAGTTAATCCTTATGCTAGAGACAATGAAACGGACAGGTTATTAATTCCTTGCTCCAGAACTAAAGAATGGAGAAAAGAAGATCTAGAACTAAAACGGAATGAAAGCGCCAAGAACAAAATAAGAAAGAACAATGCTTCAAGAAAATTTAATTTATTGCAGAACTAGAAGAAGAATACAAGAAATAAGATGCTCAGAATTCCGGTGCAAAAGAGATGCCCCAATGAGGAGGAAGTGCCCCTCATTTTATAAGAGAAGGGGGGGGGGGTATATATTAGGTTTAGGGCAAAAGAAATGGCCGGCGGCGACTGCTAACTTTCTGGATCTAATCAATAGAGGAAACAATTGCTTGCTTTACATTCTTTCTGCAGTAATTTCTCATAACAGCAATTTCTAGCGTACTTTTAGGCCAGTAAAAAATTCTGAAGCGGTCCAAAAATATATTTTTCCTGTATATAATTGAATTATCGTTCCAACGCATACTTGGAAAATAAATTCTGCCTTGGGATGTGGGAGTTATACCAATTTTGGTGAAAGGTATATACTAAATCAGACTCTGCGGGAAAACGTAAGGCTACTTTCACTGGTTAATTGCGCAGCCAAATAAATACCAAAATTGCCGCAAAATATGTCTTTTTTGTATCCAATAAAATTCTCTTTTCATTCCATACTTTATCTTGAAATTCCACCTTTAGACGCAAAAGATATGGCTATTTTGGTGACGAGTATCTCATGCACTGCAGGAATATTTGAAAAGCCTCATATCTTCATCTTTTATTTTCTCGATTTAATTACTTAGATAATTCTTGAAAATTAAGAAAAATATCATAAGAATTCAAGAAAAGTATATCAAGAAGATGAAAGTGCTATTTATTTTTGAATTATCTAAAATTAACAAAAAAGTCCTAACTAATTATTCTAAATGAAGCAAAAATAAGAGATGAATATGCATTCATCAATACTAAAACCACATTCCTATGAGGAATAAAACAAGGATGTGTACGTGACACAACCTATAAGGTTTATGAATCCATTAATGCAAATGAAGTCTATAAGTTACAATGGACTAATCAATGTGATTGATTGAGTACAAGAAACTCAGAACTGGATCTTTACTTTGATAATATAGTCAAAGGGTTTGACTAATATGTCAAAGATAAAGAAGGGATCTGTGATTTAGTGGGAGCGTATTCACATTCCACATATTGATGTGAAATGGAAATGTTCTAGAATGGAAATCCAAAGTGAAAATTATCTTTAGGGAAGATAGAGATATATTCTATGAGATAGGAATAGAGATCTATAGAGATAGTTCTCGAAAACCTCTTGACCTAGAAAAGGGAGAGCATACATTGGCAATCTATACTGAAGAGTTCAGTGTGCAAAGATTCAGTGGGAGAAAACTTGTCCATGTTACATGGAGTTGGTATCCTAAGGCCAAGTGTCTAATTCTTATGAAGAATGGGAACACTAAGAATAGATATGGATCTATCATGCATGTAATCATCCCGTTATCTTGCATGTATGGACATAGCAAGAACAAAATGCATTCATCATCTTATATGTAGGACATAAGAATATTATATGTTCATCCTGATAACTCGTATGTGGGACATGATGAGTGGATGTCTGTCTAGTTCCAGTAAGGGTTATTGGAATACCATAAGAACTTGATAAGTACTTGAGAAGTACTAGTTCTGTGGAAATAAGGAAGGGTTCACCGTAAAGAGTTACACTGATACAAACTTCCGAAAAGACACAAAATAATCACAATATATATGTGGGATATATATAAAAGTGAATGTTTGATAATTGGAAATGTTCCAATAAAGTTATTTTAAAAGGAAAAGCCGAGTATCTGTGTGTTAGAGAATAATAGTGGATACTATATGGATCTGGAAGTTCATGAGATGAACTTATAGATATTTCGATCTTTGATGACAAGTAAGGAGTACTTGATCATGCAATGTGGCTAAAGGTTAGCAAAGGAATACTAGATCGCATATTACGGTAACTCCATCTCATACGTGTGACGTACAACGAAGAGATGAGAGACATGCATTTAATACCGACTTTGGCAAGATGTTGCCATAACTCACTATGCTAGCACTAGAGAAAAGTAACATGTGGGACATGTTTGAAAATCACTATGAATATAATTCAAGGGTGATTGGCTCACAGTGCAAGTGGGAGTCTGTTGGTATGTATTCCCTGATAGCCAATCATGGGATGATTGGTGGGATACATTAAGATTGATTTGATAAGCATCAAAGGCAAGCTTCCAATTCTTTCTGGTTCAGTCATATGAGATAATGATAGAACAGATTGAATGTCTAGATAATGACAGTACTCAATGATGTATGATTTCAGGTTGAGGACCTGAATGATGAGATCATATGGATGCTAAGAGTTTGTACATTCTTATTATGTCCCTAGTTGGATGTCATTGTGGAAGGTAGATAGACAACAATGACACACAAGACTAGATTGTGGTGTTGGTTGATGACATAATCTCATTAGTCATGATATAGAGATATCAAACCAAACACATAGGTACTTGGTAGAGAACAAGTTTACCAGACATACCCACCGTGAGTTTGACACATGGAACCATGACATGGTAGTCACAGTCAGTTCTCACAGTGATGGTGGTGAGTGTGATTCTTTGACCTAAAATCACTACACTCAACACATGTCGTTGGGTACACTTTGACATCATCAAACACAGTCCTGAAACATGGGTTGTTATAAAGGTGATGATTGGGTGGCTTTGATACATGGGGCTTTTGAGGGGTGAGTGATAGATATGGGATTTGTCCCTCCTGAGGGAGCTTGATATCCATGGCCACTTGATGAGTAGGATTGAGATAGGCGTGCGCACGCATGTGTGAATCCGTATGTGATATTGATGTCATACATATCTCCTCCAATCTACTCTGAGATCAAGAAAGTGAATTAACGTTGACAGGATGACTATTCCATGCTTTGAGTTCATTCGGGATATCAGTGACAAAGGAATTATACATTTACTGTAACACCATTCATGGATTGTAGGATTGAAAGTTGTTCTCCAACTTTCTATTTCACTTGGGTAGCACTGATGTGCGACTAGGCACCGCTCTTTGCTTGTGAAGTCATAAGTGTTATGGACTTTCACTGCCAACGTGAAATGGACCTGCAGGGTCACACACATAGGATTTAACTTGGAAGAGGAATTTATGCACAAACCATGTTTAGATTGATTACTAAAGGAGTTTAGTAGTTCGATTAAACACTCAATCAATTGATAGCTCAATATTATAGTATTCAAGGTGTTGAACCGATTGATTAGAGTATCAGATTGATTGAAATTGCGATTGACTGATTTTGCACAAGTCTGCTGCCCCAACCGATCGGCTCATGTGATGAACCGATCGACTCAGGTTGGTGAACCGATCGGCTCATGGGATGAACCGATCGACTCATGGGATGAACCGATCGGCTCAAGACAGGCTGAGACGATCGGTTCAAGGGTTGAACCGATCGGCTCAACCGGTCTAACCGAGATCGTTTGGAAAGTATGAAGACTATTTTGCAAATACAATTTGTTTCACTTGTACAAATTCGATTTGGACAAGGATTAATATTTGATTAATCAGAGACAAATTTGAAAGTCAATTTGAGTTGGACCAGGACTATGAACCGATCGGCTCCTGTGAAGAACCGATCGTTTTAGGGTCCCAAACGATCGGTTCAGATGTGAACCGATCGGTTGAGGTCACCAAACGACCGCTTCAGTTGTGAAATGATCGCTTCATCTGGCGCAAGTTGGTTGTTTTGTGGAAAATCTCGAACCCTTCTACTCCTGCATTAATCCCGCATTGCCCGGGGTAGAGAACCCTGTCCCTTGATCCTCCTATTTATATAGGGGTAGTGGGGGCTTCTATGATTAACAACTCAGTGCACCAGTTGCTCTGCAAAGTTGTCGTTCTCTCTAGTTTTGGTAACCGAGAGAGAGCCCGAGCAAGTGCTACCCGATAAGGGAGGCACAACAAGGGAAAGACAACTGCAGAAAGTGACTGGTGGCAAGAGAGTGTGTCGGTGACTAGTACGCCGATAGGAGGGTACGACTCCTTCTGATTCCTTGTGGGACAAGGAGATCGGAGTTCCAGTTGGTCCGTGTGGACTACTTCAGAGGTGGGAGACTTCTGCCGCTTGAAGGACAACTGTCAATCCTGACAGTCCCGGTGAGACCAGGAGGTGCCAGTCCCGGTGTGACCAGGAGCTGCACAGACACCGTCCAAGACCAGAGGTGAAGACCGTGCAAGCCGCGAGGTAACATCGCCGAGAAAGCCTCGGGACAAGGTACGCCTCCACAAACCATCCTTCCTATTGTATAGACGTTGACGCATTTCCTTTGTTCTGGGTTTGTGAGAAGAAATTTTTTGTTTCCGCTGCCTTCTCTGTATCCCCAAAAACCCAACAATTTATCCCTCTTGAGGGAGTTTGATATCCATGGCCACTTGATGAGTAGGATTGAGATAGGCGTGCGCACGCATGTGTGAATCAGTATGTGATATTGATGTCATACATATCTCCTCCAATCTACTCTGAGATCAAGGAAGTGAATGAACGTTGACAGGATGACTGTTCCATGCCTTGAGTTCATTCAGGATATCAGTGACAAAGGAATAATACATTCACTGTAACACCATTCACAGATTGTAGGATTGAAAGTTGTTCTCCAACTTTACTTTTTGGGTAGCACTGATGTGCGACTAGGCACCACTCTTTGTTTGTGAAGTCATAAGTGTTATGGATTTTCACTGCAAACGTGAAATGGGCCTGCAGGGTCACAGACATAGGATTTAATATGGAAGAGGAGTTTATCCACAAATGTTGTTTAGATTGATTACTAAAGGATTTTAGTAGTTCAATTAAACACTCAATTAATTGATTGCTCAAAATCATAGTGTTCAAGGTGTTGGACCAGATAATTAAGAGTATCAGATTGATTGAAACTACAATTGACTAATTCTGCGCAGTCTGCACTTCCAACCGATCGGCTCATGTGATGAACCGATCGGCTCAGGTTGGTGAACCGATCGGCTCATGTGATGAACCGATCGACTTAGGATAGGCTGAACTGACTGGTTCAAGGGTTGAACTGATCGGCTCAACTGGTCCAAACGAGTGAGTTGGGAAAGTCAGGTTGGCAAGAAATTTCTCTTTGTTTCACTTGTCCAATTTGATTGGAACAACAATTGGTATTTGGATCAATTCGAAATAAAAGAGAACAAGTCAATCGGGAACTGACCAAGGCAGTGAACTGGTCGTTTCAGAAGTGAACCGATTGGCTCAGGTGCCCCAACCGATCGGTTCAGGTATGAAACGATCGACTCTGTCCCTAACCAACCGTTTCATGCTTGAAACGATCGATTCAGCTGGCACAGTTGGTTGTTTTTGTGGAAAATCTCAAATCCTTCTACTCCTACTTTAATCCCGCATTGCCCGGGGTAGAGAACTCTGTCCCATGACCCTCCTATATATATAGGGGTATTGGGGGCTTCTCAATGAACAACTCAGAACACCAGTTGCTCTGCAAAGTTGTCATTCTCTCTGGTTGTGGTAACCAAGAGAGCCCGAGCAAGTGCTACCCGATAAGGGAGGCACAACAAGGGAAAGACAACTGCAGAAAAGAGACTGGTTGCAGGAGAGTGTGTCGGTGACTAGTACGCCAATAGGAGGGTGTGACTCCTTCTGATTCCTTGTGGGACAAGGATATCAGAGTTCCAGGTGGTCCGTGTAGACTACCATAGAGGCGGGAGATTTTTGCCTCTCAGAGGACAACTGTCAATCCTGACAGTCCCGATAAGACCAGGAGCTGCACAGACACCATCCAAGACCGGATGTGAAGACCACGCAAGCCACGAGGTAACGTCGCCGAGCAAGCCTCGGGACAAGGTATGTCTCTACAAACCATCCTTCCTATTGTATAGACGTTGATGCGATTCCTTTATTCTGGGTTTGGGAGAAGAAAACTTTTATTTCCGCTGCCTTCTCTGCCTCCCCTAAAACCCAACAGTCATATTAACATTCATGCATACAACTTCAATACTATTTGACTTGGCAGAATTCTTAATTATCTACTTGCCTCATACTTTTGAACCTCTTAGCTTAGTAAATATTTACTTTACCATATTTTTAAACTTTAAATGTCTTTATTCCTTGAAATTGACACATACCTTTTCTCTCCTCTTACTGGGTGATCCCAACCACCTAGATCCAGGACAAGGTATAGGACCAGAGCAAGGAGTACCCGATCAGGAGTAGTACTGCCGAGATGACTAGGTTACTATTGTCAGATCCTATAGTTTACTTTCTAGTTTATATTTCAAAATTTGAGCTAAAGCTATGTATATGTTTTTCCTTCTGCTGCTACTATTGACATTTTGTATTTGATTCATGCTTATTTAAATGGAATTATTATGCATACATCCTTCATAATAAAATTTGCTATAAAAGATGGATGTTGTGTATTTTTCATTAAATTTTAGTGAGGAGGCAATCTCACCTCTTTACACTTAATATAGATGAAAATATTAATTTATCTAATATTTAATGATGATGATGAGGTTTGAGCCCAAACTGACCAAACGATTGGTGAGACCTTAAATGGGAACTTTAGAAAGAAACCCTAATTTTACCATGTACACAGGATGATAGAAGAGGGACATATCATATTTTAAGCAGACATTCTCTCTTTATCATGTGATACCATAACCATTAATTATATTTCATTCACCACCTTAATATGATCATGTAACCTGAATTGTTTTCTCTTGATTACATTTCATAGCATGATAGATATCATGGTAGATATTTTTATTTATCGCATTAGTGAAAAAATATTGATCATAGATATTTGCATATATCAAGTAGCTGTATATGAATTTCATATAGATTGCAGTCTCTTCTTGCATCATGCTTTTGCATCACTCTTTGCATCATGTATCTATATAGCCTCGTTCGCTAATATAAAGTGAAAGGATACACATCCATACCTCTCTCAATGAAAAAAAGCAATGCTATATGGAAGAAAAACCCGAGCATAACTTATTAAGCATGCTAAACAAGAGGTTAGAAAAAAAAATTGAATAAAGAGGGTGAAAAGGATGCCTTGAATGCAAATATGAAAATTATTCACGGAGAAGTGAAAATAGTTACATGTATGCATTCTTTTATTTTATCCACACTCATCACTCACATGAGATTTTTAGTGCATTCATCATTTCTCCAAAATAGTAGGCATTAGGATTCATAGATTTCTCATTTCTTTCATTCTATGGGTTCATCTATGTCGTTTCTACATAAATGATTCAGATGTTACATGTGATTCTTTTTAATAGAAACCAACTTCATTTCACCCAATTCTCTTTATGGTAGGCCACATACATGATTGATCCCCTCATTCATTCCTATATGGGAAACTACTTCCAATATAGTTGGTAGGTAGATAAGAGCAATGTAGATGGGGAAACACATGGTGCATCAAGTGGATGCCCTATTGACTATGATATTAACCTCTCTATTAATAGTGTTTCATTTATCTAAGGATGGACACATTTAATGAACATGTTTGGTCACTGTAGAGTAGTTATTTGTTCACTGATTAGTAAGGGTCAGTTTAGGGTCGTCAAGTGGAAGTATTTGATAAATGTAGTTCATATTATTTGTACTCTTGCTAATTTATTTTAAATAGATCCAAAGATAGTGTTTCTCGAGGGTGAGAAAAATTTAAGATTAGGGGATTTTGATGCACTGAGTTTGATTCACTTTCCACATTCTATTTTCCATGTATTTCATGCATTATTGTTCATTTTTATATTATTTGTGCATCGTTTATTGTGATTAGCCTGTGAAATGTTATTGCATCAAATAATAAGTTTTTTTTTACTGAATTATGTCAATTTGTCATATTTTATTTGGACTTATGTTAATTTTCTCTTATTTCAACCTTTACATCCCAACTCAGTGATACTAAGAAGACACTCAATGCTACACAGATAGTGTTTGAGGCCATTGAAATGCTAAGTCGATGCAACTGACTTATGGTCCAGGAGCATCAGTAATTGATATTTATCAACTTTGTTCTAGTGACACCCAAGTCAGTAGTACCGACTTTCATAATCAGAAGAAGTTAAAACTGGAAAAATGGCAACTCGGTGCTACCAGACCACCTATCGAAAGTACCGTCACTCAACGGGAGGTTCAGTGCCACCGACATCTTGTAAGTGGTATTAAATTTGCGCGATCAATTTAGATTGAAGATTAAGACATATCTAACGACTGAGACTTAATGACAAACAAAGCCTCAATTATCACCTATGGGGAGTTTGTCTAGACGTAGGGATCATGTTCTATTTTATTGCAACTGAGAATGAAGTCGAGAGAGAAGGAAACAACCACGTCCTAGATGATTTGAGCACCTGCGGAGAGCAGATTCACATCCAAAATGTTGTGGATCAAGATGTTCACCATAGGGGATCTTCCAGACCAGTTTCTCTAGCAATTTACATTATTTTCTTATATTTATGACATTTTCTCTTTTCTACTCCATATATGAGATAGTAGAAATCATGCAAGTATAATCCCCTTGTTCCTTAGAACCCGAGAGTAGCATGATTTTTTCATTGTAATTGACGTTATGATTTAATAAATACTTTTTCTTAAATTCTGGACATAAATATATGGTTGCTTAATGGATTGCATGTGTTTGATCAACACACTCAATTGTTTAGACCTTTACTCACTTCGGGAGAGGGATTAAGGGTTGGATAAGCTATAAATTTACATAGGCTATACCGTGACTAGAGAGATGGCTTACGACTCTGAAGGGAATTGTAGGGAAATATGGCAGCATGATAGGTAGCTAAAAAAAATTTAACTGCCATATTCCCCTTGGACCAATGGAACGTGTAAACAACTATATAATGAGAAGGGTGGTTTAGAATATATACCTGGTCATAAAGCAAGTCCAGAAACAATATCCTCATAGCAGCATGTGACTTTCTTCAAGCCATTCTCGAACAACGTCTGCCTCGGCTTCCTAGTTGATCACTAGGGACAATAGGTTGATGTTGTCCTCCAAGCAGGAAAAGGATCCACACCTCTAGAGTAGTCCACACAGACCACCAGGAACTCTTGTCGATTGGAAGAATGAACAAGAAGGAGTTGTCCCCTCACATTGGTGTACTAGTCACCTTCTTGCTCTCTCACAATTGTTCTCCCTTGCTATCCCTCCCTTTAGCAGGTAGGACTGCTCAGGTTCTCTCAGTTGCCACGACCAGAGAAGATAGAAATTTGCCATAGGCAATTGAGTTGTCTCTGAGAAGCCCCCAGTACCCCCCATTTATAGGAGGGATATGGTTCCCAGTTAGAGTGGGAGTAAAGGGACTAGAATTTCATGAATTTTCACAACCTACAACAGGCAAAATGGTCGGTTCATAGGTGAACCGATCAATTGACATGTGAGCTGATCGGTTCACCCAGTGAACCGGCCATTTCATCATGTTTCCAAAATCACAATTTTATTGGCAATTTACTACACAACATGATGTCAACATAAATCCTTGAATCAATCAAATTAATCCACCAACCACTCAATTCACAACCTGAGCCAACCAGTTCATGGACCTCAGCGGATCGGTTCACTATCCATAATTTCCAAACTTGGTTCAATTGACCTGACACATTGAAATGATCTGTTCAACACTTGAACAAGTTGGTTCAACTATCTAGTCGGTTAACTTTCAACCAATGTTGTTTAAATTGAATACCTAAACTCTTTATTGGTCAATTTAATTATCATTCATGATTAAACTCCTATTCAATGTGGATTCCTATGTGTGTGACACTATAGGCTCCATATTACATTGGCATCGAATGTCTATAACTCATTTATGACATCATAAGCAAGCAGCGGTGTCTAGTCAAACATCATTGCTACCTAAGTAAATGGAAAGTTGAAGAACAACTTCAACTTTCAATCTGTGATAGGCGTTACAATGATTGTATAATTCCTTTGTGTCTGATATCTGGATTGAACTTGAGGCATGGAATCATCATCTTTTCAATGTTCAATCCATGTTCCTTGAACTAGAATAGACTATATGAGATATATGTAACCTTAATATCATATATTGATTCACATGTGCATGCACATGCTTTCTCAGTCTCACTTTTCAAGTGGCTTGGATATCAAACTCCTAAAGGAGGGGCAAATCCCATCTACATCACTCACAGTCATCCCCATGTGTCATAGTGCATCCGTTCATCGCCTTTATGGCAACCCTTATTTAAGATCACGATGGATGATGTCAAAACAAACCGAATGACATGTGATGAGTGTAGTGATTTTAGGTCTAAGAACCACAATCACCACCTTCACTATGAGATATGATTATGACCACCAATTATGGTTTCCATGTATCACTCTCAAGGTGGGTTTGTCCTACACATTGTTCTCTAACAAGTATCTATGCGCTTGGTTTGATATCACATATCATGACTGATGATATTTCAACCAACACACACTCTAGTCTTATGTGTTATTGCTGTCTATCAGTCTTCCACAATAACATCTGACTAGGGACATAACAAGAATGTACATACGCTTAATATCTATACTATCTCATTGTTCAAGCCATACACTTGAAGACACACGTCATTGAGTAATGCTATTATTTAGACATTCATTATGTTTTCTCGTTATCTCATAACTTAGTGAAAAAATGAACCTGAAGATTGCCTTTATTATTAATCAAACCGTTTATGCAGTATCCCATCACAATTATCATATGGTTGACTCTCTGGGCATACATACCATTAGACTCTTACTTGCACTTAGAGCCAATCACCTACAAATCTCATTCTTAGTTATCTAAACATGTCAATCATGTTTCTACTGTGTAAGTGCTAAACCAACGGGTTAGCAACATATTTCCTTTAGTCGGTATATTGCATGTTTCACATCTCTTTGTTGTATGGCATTTCATACGAGATGGAATTGCTGTAGTATGCTATCTGATATTCCTTGCATAACTAGTATCTCCATTGTCATCATAGTATTTCTACTGTGTCATCAATGGTTGGAACATCTTACAAGTTCATCTATATGAACTTCTAGATCCATACAATATTCACTCATATGTTCCCAACAACAGGACATACAACTTATGTTGTAGAACTAAAATAATGGTTTGTAGTTTGGAACCCTTTCAAACTTACAACTCTTCTCTTACAATTGAACACATTTTTATATTGCGGTCATTCTATTTCATTTCAAAAGCTTGCATTGCTGTAACCCTTTACATCCAACTTTTCCTTATTACCATAGTGTAGCAACTGGTCCTTTAGTGCTTCTCAAGTACTAATGGATGTTTTAAATGGTACTCCAATGGCCTTCATTGGATTCTTACCAATATCTTCTTTTCATGTCCAACACATACAAGATAATGGGATGAGTACACAATATTGCAGATAGATACAAATGTGAATGCATATGACATCTCTTCCATTCTTCACAAGAATTGGAACATTGGATTCTTTAGAAACTGATCCAATCGATATGGATAGATTCTCTCTTATTGAATCCTTCATGCTGAACTCTTTTAATATCTTGTTAATATATGTGCTTATATTTAGGTTTAAAAACTTTCTAGAATTATTTCTATAGATCTCAATTCCTATTGCATAGGATCACCTAATCATTCTTGATGAAGGTGATTTCCATGCCAGGTTTCAATACTTAGTATTGAGTTGTTATTCCTCATCAATATGTAGAATATTTATATGCTCCCACTAAACCTTTTGTAATCACAGATTTCATCTTTTATCTTGACTAAAGTCAAATGCTTTGAATATCTTTTCAAGTCAAAAGGTCCCCAACTCTGATATGCTTGGTTCAATCTCTGGATTGAACTTTGTAGCTTACATACTGTATTTTCATTAATGGAGTTATAAAACCTTAAGGCTGTGTCATGTACACATACTCTCAAATTTTCATCTTTAAGAGTGCAATTTCATCTCCATATGCCAAATCACAGTCTAAATAAGATAAAAAATAAGAATCTCAATTGGTGAAGGGATTTCATCATGTTCAACACTTTGAACTTGTTTGAAAAGCCCATATAACCAATTTGTCATGTTATGTCATCCATGTTAGTCTTCCTTATGAAAACCCAACTCCATCTTATGGGTTTTACCCCTCTAGGTGATACCACCAAGGTCATACCTTGTTGGGTTCATGAATTCCATTCTGGATATAATGGCCTCAAGCCATTTCTTATACTTTGGTTCCTCTATAGTTCTTATTTGATTGTTGGCTCATCATATTATGTCCAACTCATAATTTATCTGAGTTACATGATTCACAATCTTTTAACCTCAGATGTGTTCTACTGGAACTACACGTTCGTGTTATGTGTAGAACTTGAGATTTCCACAAGAATTTGTGATTCTCCAAATTCCCATTGTACCTCTTTAGGCTCAAATGTTTTTCTTACTGATCTCAAACCTTTCGAGTTCTACTTTACTCCCACTGATTATTTTGGAATTCAGATATCCTGGAAACAATCACTTTTGTTATTGGATTGATATAGGCAGTGTTCAACAACCAACATTTATTTGATTAAACCTCTCCAAGAAACTATTTTTTGTATAAATTTAATCCTTATGAAAGACATATCAGTACATTCCCATATCATATCTCATACGGTGTATTTAAAACCATGGTACATTGTTTTAGTGCTAAGCATGTTCCCAAAAGGAAACTAGAAGATTGGATTAAATGATAATCACATCATTAATCATCTGGTTGTGATTTATTCTTTATGATACATCATCATGTTTCGGATGGAATTGATATGTGATATACTATTACTGTCTCTCTCGAAGGTCCTCAAACTATTTCTGTAAAGTATTTCAACATTGATCATACAAAAGTATCTTAGTACTTTTAAGGAAGTTGTGTACTTCATACATGTAGTCTTATTGAACACTTCAAGATATTTGTATTTTACTAAATAAATATCATCATATTATAATAACTATAATGAAGTACAAATAACTATCTACAACATTTATTTGAAAGGTCTTTGTACATCATTATGTATAAAAGCTAGTAGAATGTTTGTTCTCCCACTACTCCTAGTGAGAGGTGGTTTGCCATGTTGCTCATATATAACACTTGCATGTCTCTTATTGACTCAATAACCAAAAGAGTCTAGATAAACATCAACTCACTCTAGGAATGCATTTCTCATATATGTGCTCTAGACACAATTCTATAGATATTGATTGTTTGAGTATATCAAGTTTTAATCCTTTCTGTATTTGCACTATAAACACTTATCTTTTGATCATTGACATAAAGATCACAAGCCATACAAGATCACATCTTTGAAATAGAACAACTTTTTATTTATAATCATCCTTGTCCATACAAGATGCATAAAGTAAAATGTTTCTATTATTGGCATAATGAAATAGCAGTTCATCTAACTCTATTACATGCCCATTGGACTAAGATAAATTCTAAATATAGACTAAAGTTGTATCAACTCTTCCTTCTCACAACCCATCCTTGTCATTTCATAAAGGTTTTACTTCTTATCATATCTTTCACATCAATGTATGTTGGATCTACATCCAATATCACATACCAAGATGAAGAAGTAATCAATTGTATCTTATAATGTTTATACCTGAAGTAGAGGTCTCTAACCCTTCCTTATTCTTCTTCTTTAATTCTTCTAGGAAGAGAGGGAAATTCCTTGTCCAGTGTCTAGGGCTGGTGATAGTGGTGACAATTGCCTCCCTCATTCACTCTTCCCTTTGCCTTGAGTGCTGAAGACTTGGGTTTCTGGCTAGATTAGAACTCTTCTTAGCTTTACCTTTGCCCTTAAACATTCTCTTTGTCTTGTTGATCATCATTACAGACTTGGGATTGTCTTTCTTCATTTGTGCCTCAATTGTTCTCAACATGCCAAGTAACTCCGTCAATGACTTGTCAAAGTCATTCATGTTGTAGTTCATGACAAACCGATTATATGGATTTGGCAGAGACTGCATTATCACATCACTGGCCAACTCTTTACCCATGGGGAATCCCAATCTAGAAAGGTTCTCCACATATCTAATGAGATTGAACACATGAGGACCTACTGGATCTCCTTCTACCATGTTACATTTGAATAACGCCTTAGAGACATCAAGTCTCTTGTGTCTTGCCTAATCTTGGAACATGTTCTTAAGATGTGTGGCTATCTCAATAGCATCCATGTTCTCATGTTGTCTCTAAAACTCATAGTTCATGGAGCATTGTTCAAGTCACGCACTTGAAGACATACACCATTGAGTAATGTTATTATTTATACATTCATTTGTTTCCTCATTATCTCATAACTAAGTGAAACAAAATCAATCATAAGATTGCCTTTATTATTGATCAAATTGTTTATCTAATATCCCATCACAATCATCATATGATTGGCTCTCTGGGCATTCATACCAACATGAATAACCTAGAGGTATCACTAATGCACCTATCTAAAATCTTATGCTACGAAAGTGGGGTTTGCTTCAGTATAGGTAGTGTAGTATGCTGCGGGAGATGGTAATACTTGTTACAAGTCCCTTGGTCTAGGGTTTTGGATAAATGATTATTAATGAAATGGGGTTAATTGCAACGTGGAACGTGGTGAAACTGTAATCCTAAAGAATCCATCCATTTCTGGTCACATTCTACTTAATTTAGATTTCAATTATTGAAATTAGTCATAAGCAAACAACCAATCACCTTTTCCTTAGGCATAGCTGATTAGTTTATAGTTAGTAGTAGTGTCTGGAGTACGTTTCCCTGAGTTCGACATTCGGGCAACATATGTGACACCCCATGCCACATAAAGTGATATTACTCAAAACAAAACTGTGGAAGAAAGATTAACAAGCGGATTATCAGAAAACACCATAAATTAAAACCATTTTTATAAAACTACCAAACAACAAGAACCTTCACATTTAAGTCCTTTCATGCCTCAAAGCATATACAAGGCATGCTATCAACCTGTTACCGAAGAACCTATTCCAAAACATGTATACATGATCCCACCACATCTGTACATAACATGTATATAAACTAACCACATAAAGAAAGCACATTCTCAAAACATCTACAAAACATTCCCAAAGACCCGAGTGTACAGGGATGACTCTAGGACTCTATCAACAAAAAACATCCAACAACACTTCCAACCTTGTCAGCTACTACTCCTCTTACTGCTGCTCAACCTCTGTTGCATGATTTCTACATCTTCATGCTCGTCCACCTAAAAGGGTGTGGGAAACCCACAAGGTGAAATTCCAAATCTCAACAAGAGATGTAACTCACCACCAACTCTATTATCATCATTGATAAGATAAACTAAGCAACAATATAATTACAACCGTGTGAAGCAGGTATTCATTATTAACAGGAAAGACAATTACTGTTGAATTTATGAAACATCTTAGCAATTTAAAAGGAGTATGAAGAACATGTATATTTCCTATCAACAAAATTCTATAAAGATCAAGCAAGGCCTCATCCAATGTTTCTATATTTTGATCCTATGCAATTGTATTACACGGCTAATTACACATTTTATTGTGCCCTGAGGATTTGAGTCGTACCATCCAAATCCCACCGGCCACTTGATAAGTAAAAATCGGTTCCATACAAGGTCTAATGAAAGAGACAGTATCCACGACCTCACCACACCTCTTAGTCAACATAAGAGAAAACACCGCATAAACATATCAGTCAACTGCAACAATGACATTTAGTCAACTTTAGGGATTGGCTCACACATGGCCATCCACATATATAACCATAACCAGCCCACCTTGGTACAAGTACGATGCTAGAAGAATAGGCTCACACATGGCCATTCTAATAAGAAGGAGTGGCTCACACATGGCCATCCATACTATAACGATATCGACTCATGCATGGTCATCTCACATAGCCTGTAGTTAAGGATATAAGGAAGTACTCGACTTGTACCCTACATATTCAAAAATATGCGCTCTAAGTTAAAATCATTTCACCATTCAATAAATGCTAACACTGAATGGATCTATGGCATAGGGAAAGCTACAAGATTAAGTTCCACTTGATCAATTAGGATATTCAAGCATCTTAAACATCAATCAAGTTACAATGTACAACCTTTAAATAAAATCTATATAAAGAAGGGCATGACACATCACCAGAACATACTGAAGCACATAAGGTGTGATCTCATCACTTCCTATCTATTTTCCAACCTGTGTCCATCTCAAGGACCACATATCTTGAGGTGACAACCCCTCCTCTCATTACTGAGGAAAAATCATCTCATGCAAGGCAATAAGCCATCATTAGGTCATAGGACCATTCAACTCCTCTTTCTAGGATCTCAACAACACTTTGTGCCTCACAAGGCCCATTCAAATA
Organism: Alisma plantago-aquatica; assembly: GCA_963693085.1. Taxonomy (NCBI): domain Eukaryota; kingdom Viridiplantae; phylum Streptophyta; class Magnoliopsida; order Alismatales; family Alismataceae; genus Alisma; species Alisma plantago-aquatica. Next base: position 1,427,735,400 of record OY856412.1, read on the forward strand.
GATCATAACCACCATAGCTCATACCTAGATATGTACATCAACTGGTGTTGCCTGCATGATTAGAAATTGATTACAAGAAAGCAATACATCATCAATACCATCATCTCTGTTACAACCCCAAATTTTGGGTTCATTTGTTGAGAAATTTAATTTCTCATATTAAAGATAAATGAACAAATAATGGATGAATGCATGATTTTCATTTAAAATAGCCTTGTTGATTTATTTGTGGGCTTTATTGGCTATTGGGCCCAATAACAAGGAAACTCAATTAATGAATGCATAATTAAGAATTGGAGAAAAGAAATATGTGGAAACCTCTAGAAGGCAAATCCAAAGAGGATTTCGTGCCTCTTAGATTCCTTGGGTTCCAAGGAGTCCAAAGTTGCAAAGAAAAGGCAATAAGAAAAGAAAATATCAATAAGTATTTCCTTATTAATAAAGAAATTGAAAACATTGATGAAATGTGGAAAATATGTGAAAAGAGGTATATTTGAGTAATCCTTAGTGTAATTTCGTATTCCAAGGATTCCTAATAATAAAAGGAATCCCAATGAGGAAAATAAAAGAGAAATAAAGAGAAATCCTCAAAAAGGGATATTTTAATAAGAAATAAACAAAATAATGAGAAATAATGCATTTAGATGCATCTAGAAGGATAATAAGTATCCTTATGAAGGAATTTCGAGATCTTGGAATTCCTTGGGGTCCAAGGAGTCCCAATGAAGAAAGAGAAAAGAGAAAATACCAAAAATACAAATAAGAAGATAACATGATACTTAATTAATGAATTTCATGATAGTGTTGAAGAAAGGGGTATTTTCTACAAAAAGAAATGTGATTTCGTGGCTAATAAGATTAAAAGCCAAGAATAAAGAGAAAGTGAAAAATAATTTTCGAATTCCTAATGTCTAAGGAATAAAGAAGATTAAGGAAATATGAGAGAGAGAAGGAAACTAGCTTTTCCGTGAAGGAATCACATTCCTTTTAGAAAGGGACTTGTTTCCCTTTGTCTAAACATCTTGGGGGCGTGGATACTCTCCCCTATATAAAGGGGTGGAGCCTCTGGGGCGAGTTCCAAAGAGATCCCACATTTTCCTTATCTTCTTATTCTTTGTCTTCGCTATAAACCCTAGGTCAAGGAAGAGCCGCGATCCTTAGAGCAAGGAGGAGCCATAGACGAGTGTAGGAAGAAGGCACGAGGCTACCCCGAAGATCTGGGGTGTTGGCTTCCCTTCCCTTTGCACCCAACCCCACTCAAAGCTTGTGGAAGACCTGCAAGGTCTGCCGCTTGGGACGCCACTGCTGGCCCAGCTCTAGCCACCTCGACCGCAGCTGCGTGGCACCCAAGGTGTGGCGGGGCATGACAGAGCTAGTCCGTTGAGGGGCGGTTGCTGTTGGACCTTGGGAGGGAGGGCAAAGCTCCCTGCAACTCGACCATGGACGCAGCCCTTCCCAGCCCAGGTCAGTCGTGCTGGCCGTTGGATGTTTGGTGCCCCAAGGCGGCAGAGGACGACGCAACTAAGGAAGAAGGTCGACGGCGGCCATCGAGCCCAGGGAGGAGGAGAAGAGGCTGCGCCCGCGCGGCTAGGGCGGAGCAGCAGCGTCTGCGCGAGGTAGAAGAAAGGAAACTGCACACTGGACAATTCTTCCCTCTGCGGGATGAATAAGCATCGACTTAAGCAAGGGGCAATCACGTCTTTTCGTTATATTTCCCAAACAAACCAACGTTGCATGGGTGATGATGTGGCGATCTGCTACTGGTCTAGAAAGGTAATTATTTGCTAAATTCATATCTCCTAATTGGTAGCTCCGATGAGAACATGTTATACATGAAAATTGATCAGAAAATCGAGGGGAATCTAAATAAAATATAATTGAGGCCGAATTCCCTATGCAATTCGAAAAGTAGTATAAGTTATTAACTTTAAGGTAATGATTATTAAGAAACCCTATTTTGATGTGTTTAATGTGATTTGGAGGGTTTAATTGATGACTAAAGTTGATATTAGCCTGTTAATGATAAAAAGGAACAAAAGGATGAACTTTGCACGTAATTTGGTTAATTTAGAATTTATGTGCATAAATAGGCTTTAATGGGCCTTGAAACCCTAATGTTGACTAAATCGACTATTAATGACTTTAATTGATTAGTTTCATGATTAAAGTTGGGATATGCTTAATCTAAGCTAATTCGAGCATTAAGTTCTTAATTTGTGGATAAAGGCCCTAAATGTAGTAATTAGGGTTTTCTGATGAATAAAAGATGGAATTAATAATAAATAAAGTGCATATGGGAATTAGACCATGATGAATTAAGAGTTGTTAATCCGGAAGAAACTAAAGGTGATAATGAGCATAATGACCTTGAAATAACTTAAAAGGATAAAGAAGGTAGTTTTGGAATAAGAGAGGAATAATCAACTTTAATTGGGCTTATGGTGTTGAAATTAGGGTTTATGATCTAAGAGAGAGTTTAATATGATAAAAGCGTTATGGAGGCAAAAACCCTAATAAAACCCTAATGTGGTCTAGAAAACCTAAGGTGGAATCCAAGTTTAGCTTTAGAATGTTCTGGATAAATTATAACACTTGGATGTCATGCATTAATTTTAGGATACTTGTTGATTGCTTGATGCTTGTTCTTTATCATTATTGCTTGGACAGCAAGTTGCTCTGGATCAGGTATGTGGTTACGCCTATGAATAACTGCACTAGTTTCCCGCGTGTTTGCCGGATGGTTAATCGCATTGACTGCAACTAAACTGTTTGGATGTTCATACTTGCAAATCATAAAGTCACTATGATTATCACATTAATAGTAGAAGTATGTATTCTCACACCTACATGCCACCCTGATGGATGATGCCAAGAGAGTCAGGCCCAGATGGGTAGACCAATGGGCACCATGAGTGGTGACCCCCCAGCCACCAAGAAGGTGGCCTATGATATTGCATGACTAGAGGGCACCATGACTGGTTACCCCCAAGCACCAAGCTCGAGATTGAGAAGGTGGCCTTATGTCATGGGCAAAAGAAACCCTAAGGTGGGTAAGCCAGGGTTAGGGCAAAAGCGGTGGAGAATGTCATACTGAAAAGTGTGAATTGGTTGTTAATTAACTTGATTGTGATTATTAAATTGTTATCCATATGTACAAACTTTTGTTTGTCCCCACATACCAGTATATTTCGATATACTGACCGACGTTTTGTTTGTCGGTGTTTTAGGTACAAATGAAATGAACAAACAGTAAAGTGGCATATGTGGAATTAAATGAGAATTAACGTGCACAGGAGGATTAGTTAGAGTAGCGTCTCCATGGATAGAAGTTTAGAAATCCCATCTTTTAAAAGGTAAACAAAGTTTTATTTTATACCAGTTTTCAGTTTAGTTGGTAAAGTTTATTATTGTTATTGATTATTTATCGAACCTTTGATCCTATTAATTGAATAACGGCTCTGACCTTCGGGTCTCCCTTAATTGGGGGTTACCGGGAGGCGGGGTCGTTACAATTGGTATCAGAGCCTAGGTTCCTCAATTAATATTTAATAATGATTAAATTTTACAAATTATGTAGAAACCAAGGGAGTTATTAGAGGATTGTCCGAAAGACTGAGGTGTCTAGAAAAGGATCACGTCTAGGGGATGGCAATATTTTCCTCCACACCGCTAGTCAGAATACGAGGACTCCCGGATCCGTGTGACTGCCTGGCCAAAGTCTTAGGGTATGAATCGAAATAAGATACCTTTAGGACTCTCTCATCTTGTTCATCCCTTCTCAACTCAAATTCTATTAAGGACCTTAAGGATTAGGGTTTTCTCTCTTTCCCTCACCCTCTTGAGGTATGGGTAAGGTTGATAAGGATTAAGGGATCCTCCATCAAATTAATAAAAAGCATGTAAATAAGATGTCATGGACATAAGCTTAATAGAGTAATCGTAAAGGAATAGATACATGCTTAAGTCGTATGACATGAGTTGTCATTGCCCTCAGGAGAGATCTGAGGATAGACCTCCTTGGTAGGAGGATAAGTAGAGAGAGAGTTAGTCTTGGAGGTAGAGACCTCCATTAGAAGTAGAGACCTAGCACATCCTCTAAGGATGATGTTAACCCTAACCCTAAGTGGAGGTTTGAGAGAGAGATGACATGATGAGTTGGATGTAATGGTTTACCTAGTGTTTGGTTGGGCATGCCTTTGGGAGGCCATAAGAGGTTAGATGACCTAGTTCCTTTGGTGACCCAACCCTGGAGAGGGTCGTGCATGGTTGAGCGGTGGATAGCTCCTTCATGGATGAGGTTAGGGAAGAACATATATAAACCTTATGGGGTGTTGCAAGAAGGATATATCTTGCACCCAGAGTACGTCGGTGGTATGGTAGTAGGTTGAAACCCTGGCCAGAAGGGCACAATGGATGGCTTACGGGGTAAGCATATGGATAATCTAGAGCCAAACATGAGTTGAGCACCAGCTTCACCCACATAGGGGTATGCTTGTGAGCATGAGCCTTTAGAGAGAGAGGACCTCGAGTAGTATGGCTGGAAGTCGAGTTAGATCGAGAAAGAGAAAGCAGTAACCAAGCAAAAAGGGTTGGAAGCTTAAACATGAGGCTCAATGGGGAATTGAGGATGATGCGACCTAAGTGGATGATAGTGGTTGCCTTATGTTTGATCCATGAAGGCTGATATTATCTTGAAGAACCTTCTGGTACCCATGGCATAAATGACTACCTGCTGGATGAGGTAAAGAGTACCTTAAACCCTGAGGAGGGTTAAGTAACCAGTTGTGAGGCTTTATACCTAGATGGTTGTCCTTGAGGGGGACTCGACCTTGTGGTGTTGCTCTTGTGAAAGGATCATGGAAGTACATGACATACCTGGGATATGCTTGATTCATGGTTAAGAGTTTGAGCATGCAGTGGGATACCCAAAGGATAATCTAGGGATCCTAGGCCTAAGAGGGGAAGCAGTGTATCCAATGCTCATGGTGAGATTTGAGTCTCTATAGTTTCGAGCATGGTACTCTTAATGTGTAGAGGTAAAGTAAACCCCTTAAGGTAAGGGTATGTTTGATGAACCCCTCATGAATAAGTTGATTTGATGTTGAGTATGAGGGCAGGTGTGACCTAGCTTGGCTTTGTAGGTATCTGGTTGTGCCTTAGTAGCTTGCCAGGGCTAATCAAGCTCAGGTAGATGCAGACCCTAAACATAAGGATGCTTGTGACCTTTGTTATCCAGGTGTAGTTTCCTCCCATCCTGGGAGAAGGACCCGTTGGTAGGGTGTATACCAGTTTTGTTGGTTTTGAGGTAACCTAAAGAGGGTTCATGGGATCTTGAGAAGCTAAGTGAAAAGTACATGGTACAAGAACGAACCAGTAAACCCATAGATAACCATCTCTAGGTGCATATGGATGTGTTACCATGAAGGTAACCAGTGACCAAGGTAGGCAGGTCGCCATGATCCCTGAGAAAGGATGAAAGTCAGTCATGAATGCAGAGAGAGATGATGAAGGATTGGGTAAGGTTCTAAGTTGAACATGTACTATGTTAGAATCCTAAGTCTATCCAAGGGTCAGGTAGGGATAAGACCGATGGAAGAAGGAGTTGCCTAATTCCCTAGTTGCACATGACCATAGGGTCGGGAGGTAACAACTATCATTGTCTGAGGGCCATGGGCTAGGAGATTGATCACCTTCATGAACTCATGGGACCCAAAGGGCAGATGAGTAGGGAACTCTCTGGATGCATAAGGGAAAAGGGATGACCCCAAAAGTGTCGGCACCCTATAGACCTAGAGGAGATAAATAAGGATTGTACTTGGACCAAGTAAGTTCGAGATCAGTTTTCCATGGAAGTAATTTTAATATTAGGATGATAAGTGGCACGTTTCAACTTGGATTTGAAAGTGTACAGGCAAGGTGGGTTGTAACATCTCTACTCTTGGAACAGGAAGAACTCTGTATTTGGACTACAACCAAATGCTTATTTCTTCTTGTTATGGGAGTGAGAGATAGGACAGTACGCATGCCTTACACCAAGGATAAAAGATGTTGTGAGTGGGAACGTTGCTATGAGGTATGATGAAAGAGATGATAACATACCCTAGTAAAGTGATTATACATGGATGGTTTGCAAACACTAAGAGGAATAGTGTAGTCATCTTATGAGGATGTTTTACCAAGAGCTAGGTGGAATTTGCAAGTTATACCAGGTTGAGTTCGGCCACCATGAAAAGGAGCTCAGAGTTTCTTGGTGAAGATAAACTTAGAGTTTGAGAGATATGCATGTCTTCAACTTTATCTAACACCTAAGGGTAAGAAGTGGTAACGAATGTTCTGGTTGAGATATAGCTTCCTAGTTTAGTTGGAGGCTAGAAGAAGTTGAGGTTGTTAGGTTAACCCTCAGTTGGAAATGAGATAAGTTTGGCTAACACACATATGTAACAATGTCAGTTGATCAAGTTAAAGGTTGCTGGGTTAGCCAGCCTAGTCCAGGATATAATGAAAGGATGGTTGTAGAACCTCAGATATACTTCTTTGGAAAGGAAGGTAATAAAACCCTGATGAAAGTGGTTTAGGGTTTCTGAGGAATTGATCCTGAGGAATCATGACATACCGGAGATCATGGTCTAAGATCACCAAACACCGTAATACTGCAAAGACAGTAAGTGATGGTAGCATTCTGGATGCTTAAAACAAAGTTGCATGTAGCATGTAGCCATGCAAGCCAGGAGGTGAAGGACGAACACCATTAACCCACTACATGGATATAAAGTATAAAGAGTTCCCAAGAGGGAATGGGAGTTCATCATTATGGAGGTTGTGAGTTTCTCCTAGACCAAGAAGGTCAAGATACAATATGGGTTATGGTAGATCACCTTACCTAGATGACATGAGAAAGGAAGAGTTCTGTCAAGGGACAAATCTGGTTGAACTACATATGAAAAGAGATGGTTCAACTACACCATGATGCGAATTCAAAAGTTTTTGATGTGACCCAAAGGTTCATTTCCATGAGGTGGAAGTAGATACATGAAGAGCTCCGTGTTTGTACAGTTTATCACCCCATACTAATGGACAGTATGATCCAGACTAGAGGGTCTGAAGAGAGCATGCGTGCTCATTTAGGGTGATACATAGAGACAGTTCTTAAGATGTAATGTTAACCACCATAGCCTTTATCGGGATGCAAGAAGTTCTATAGGGAGGTTGTGTCGGTCACCACTTCATTATGATGATGTTGGTGAAGGAGGCCTCGCGAAGGTCAAAAAAGAACCCCAGGTGTGTGCAGATGAAGTCGCTTTGATCGTGCAATGGTTGAGAGAGAACCCAGTGGTGACATGAGTCACGAGCTGATGCAAAGCAGACTGACATGCAGTTCACTGTGGAGGAATATAATGTGAAAATCCGACCCCTCTAAGCTACAGCTGAGAGAGCTGAATCCCCGATATATGGGTCCATTTGAGATGGATGGGTGGAGACGGTTGTGTTTAACCTTGCCCCTCAGGATAACATGATGTGTAATGTGAGTCCGATCTAGAGCACTATGTGAGGTACCCAAGCCATGTGTTGAGCCCTGAACCTATTCAGCTTTTGAGAGGCTGAAATATCCCGAGTCACCTATGAGGGTACGATATACCAAGGTAAGAAAGAACTCAGATGGAAGAATATGAGGTAATGAAGGTTCTTGGAAAACACCATGGAAAGGGTGAAGCCACATGGGAGCCATGATGGACATATGAGAGGTTTATCCTGTTTGTTTGTTTGCTTGATGGAATTTTGAGGGCAAAATTCTCATAAGAGGGGAAGGATGTTACAACCCCAAATTTTGGGTTCATTTGTTGAGAAATTTAATTTCTCATATTAAAGATAAATGAACAAATAATGGATGAATGCATGATTTTCGTTTAAAATAGCCTTGTTGATTTATTTGTGGGCTTTATTGGCTATTGGGCCCAATAACAAGGAAACTCAATTAATGAATGCATAATTAAGAATTGGAGAAAAGAAATATGTGGAAACCTCTAGAAGGCAAATCCAAAGAGGATTTCGTGCCTCTTAGATTCCCTGGGTTCCAAGGAGTCCAAAGTTGCAAAGAAAAGGCAATAAGAAAAGAAAATATCAATACGTATTTCCTTATTAATAAAGAAATTGAAAACATTGATGAAATGTGGAAAATATGTGAAAAGAGGTATATTTGAGTAATCCTTAGTGGAATTTCATATTCCAAGGATTCCTAATAATAAAAGGAATGCCAATGAGGAAAATAAAATAGAAATAAAGAGAAATCCTCAAAAAGGGATATTTTAATAAGAAATAAACAAAATAATGAGAAATAATGCATTTAGATGCATCTAGAAGGATAATAAGTATCCTTATGAAGGAATTTCGAGATCTTGGAATTTCTTGGGGTCCAAGGAGTCCCAATGAAGAAAGCGAAAAGAGAAAATACCAAAAATACAAATAAGAAGATAACATGATACTTAATTAATGAATTTCATGATAGTGTTGAAGAAAGGGGTATTTTCTACAAAAAGAAATGTGATTTCGTGGCTAATAAGATTAAAAGCCAAGAATAAAGAGAAAGTGAAAAAGGATTTTCGAATTCCTAATGTCTAAGGAATAAAGAAGATTAAAGAAATACGAGAGAGAGAAAGAAACTAGCTTTTCCGTGAAGGAATCACATTCCTTTTAGAAAGGGACTTGTTTCCCTTTGTCTAAACATCTTGGGGGCGTGGATACTCTCCCCTATATAAAGGGGTGGAGCCTCTGGGGCGAGTTCCAAAGAGATCCCACGTTTTCCTTATCTTCTTATTCTTCGTCTTCGCTATAAACCCTAGGTCAGGGAAGAGCCGCGATCCTTAGAGCAAGGAGGAGCCATAGACGAGTGTAGGAAGAAGGCACGAGGCTACCTCGAAGATCTGGGGTGTTGGCTTCCCTTCCCTTTGCACCCAACCCCGCTCAAAGCTTGTGGAAGACCTGCAAGGTCTGCCGCTTGGGACGCCGCTGCTGGCCCAGCTCCAGCCACCTCGACCGCAGCTGCGTGGTGCCCAAGGTGTGGCGGGGCACGACAAAGCTAGTCCGTTGAGGGGCGGTTGCTGTTGGACCTTGGGAGGGAGGGCAAAGCTCCCTGCAACTCGACCTGCAACTCGACCATGGACGCAGCCCTTCCCAGCCCAGGTCAGCCGTGCTGGCCGTTGGCTGTTTGGTGCCCCAAGGCGGCAGAGGACGACACAACTAAGGAAGAAGGTCGACAGTGGCCATCGAGCGCAGGGAGGAGGAGAAGAGGCTGCGCCCGCGCGGCTAGGGCGGAGCAGCAGCGTCTGCGCGAGGTAGAAGAAAGGAAACTGCGCGCTGGACAATTCTGCCCTCCGCGGGCTGAATAAGAATTGACTTAAGCAAGGGGCAATCATGTCTTTTCATTATATTTCCCAAACAAACCAACGTTGCATGGGTGATGACGTGGCGATCTGCTACTGGTCTAGAAAGGTAAATATTTGCTAAATTCATATCTCCTAATTGGTAGCTCCGATGAGAACATGTTATACATGAAAATTGATCAAACAATCGAGGGGAATCTAAATAAAATATAATTGAGGACTAATTTTCTATGCAATTCGAAAAGTAGTATAAGTTATTAACTTTAAGGTAATGATTATTAAGAAACCCTATTTTGATGTGTTTAATGTGATTTGGAGGGTTTAATTGATGACTAAAGTTGATATTAGCCTGTTAATGATAAAAAGGAACAAAAGGATGAACTTTGCACGTAATTTGGTTAATTTAGAATTTATGTGCATAAATAGGCTTTAATGGGCCTTGAAACCCTAATGTTGACTAAATCGACTATTAATGGCTTTAATTGATTAGTTTCATGATTAAAGTTGGGATATGCTTAATCTAAGCTAATTCAAGCATTAAGTTCTTAATTTGTGGATAAAGGCCCTAAATGTAATAATTAGGGTTTTCTGATGAATAAAAGATGGAATTAATAATAAATAAAGTTCATATGGGAATTAGACCATGATGAATTAAGAGTTGTTAATCCGGAAGAAACTAAAGGTGATAATGAGCATAATGACCTTGAAATAACTTAAAAGGATAAAGAAGGTAGTTTTGGCATAAAAGAGGAATAATCAACTTTAATTGGGCTTATGGTGTTGAAATTAGGGTTTATGATCTAAGAGAGAGTTTAATATGATAAAAGCGTTATGGAGGCAAAAACCCTAATAAAACCCTAATGTGGTCTAGAAAACCTAAGGTGGAATCCAAGTTTAGCTTTAGAATGTTCTGGATAAATTATAACACTTGGATGTCATGCATTAATTTCAGGATACTTGTTGATTGCTTGATGCTTGTTCTTTATCATTATTGCTTGGACAACAAGTTGCTCTGGATCAGGTATGTGGTTACGCCTATGAATAACTGCACTAGTTTCCCGCGTGTTTGCCGGATGGTTAATCGCATTGACTGCAACTAAACTGTTTGGATGTTCATACTTGCAAATCATAAAGTCACTATGATTATCACATTAATAGTAGAAGTATGTATTCTCGCACCTACATGCCACCCTGATGGATGATGCCAAGAGAGTCAGGCCCAGATGGGTAGACCAATGGGCACCATGAGTGGTGACCCCCAGGCACTAAGAAGGTGGCCTATGATATTGCATGACTAGAGGGCACCATGAGTGGTGACCCCCAAGCACCAAGCTCGGGATTGAGAAGGTGGCCTTATGTCATGGGCAAAAGAAACCCTAAGGTGGATAAGCTAGTGTTAGGGCAAAAGCGGTGGAGAATGTCATACTGAAAAGTGTGAATTGGTTGTTAATTAACTTGATTGTGATTATTAAATTGTTATCCATATGTGCAAACTTTTGATTGTCCCCACATACCAGTATATTTCGATATACTGACCGACGTTTTGTTTGTCGGTGTTTTAGGTACAAATGAAATGAACAAACAGTAAAGTGGCATATGTGGAATTAAATGAGAATTAACGTGCACAGGAGGATTAGTTAGAGTAGCGTCTCCATGGATAGAAGTTTAGAAATCCCATCTTTTAAAAGGTAAACAAAGTTTTATTTTATACCAGTTTTCAGTTTAGTTGGTAAAGTTTATTAATTGTTATTGATTATTTGTCGAACCTTTGATCCTGTTAATTGAATAACGGCTCTGACCTTCGGGTCTCCCTTAATTGGGGGTTACCGGGAGGCGGGGTCGTTACAATCTCATAGGACTCATGCCATTCATTTTACATCATTAGAATAAGGGTTTCCATTTAATCAATTAGGGTTTACAATGTTGGATCAACAACCACCCTTAGATTATCACTTTCATCCTCATTATGAGGTGTGTTATGAATAAAGAAACATGGTTCTCATTGTAATTATAAAACATGTTATGAAGTATAGTAACATAATTCTCAACATCATTCGTACAACTTCTCCATAGGGTATCACATCATATAATGTGACCCTAGCATCAACATAGTGTAACTTAAACACCATCACAAAGCATCAATTAGGGTTTACAACATAGGATATCAGATTGACCCCAAAGGTGTCAGGCAACCATTCCAAGGTAGGGTATTGGTTTAGGGTATACTAGGTGAGCAACCTGGGTGTCAGCCTACCAACACAGGAGGGTGTATTAGTTATGAATCAACATATAGGTGTATCGGGCTACGCCACTTCAAGGAAAGGGTGTTGTCCAATTCCTCCTATCAGCAATGTCAACACATGGTGTGATGGGCGTTAGGGGTAACGAAAAATGCCCTAGTATACCAAGAAACTTAGGGTTTTAGCGATGTGTCTAAGCCATGACGGGATGTCAGGGGATATAGAGCATCAACCCTTCTCAAGGCATGACGGCCAGAGCTTGACGGGCAAACACTCTCAACACAACATGCCCCCAACCATAACGTTTGATCCCCACATCACTACACATTGGCAACACCTCCTCCAACATGTAATGATCTGTCTCAAGACCTAATGATTGAACAACCCAGATCATGATGACCAACCTCTCCAAATGTAGAAACATCCATCTTCTATCATTCAAGGTGTTACCAAGCCATGCCGGCCATCAACAAAGCATGCCAACCTAAGCCTCCCAAAGGTCGTGACGACCTATCACAAAGGGTGACAGTTAGTAGAGTCACAGGTCATGATGGCCACCTAAGGCATATCGGCCTAACATACATATCGTACCACTCATCTTCATCCTAGGAACGCTCATTCAAGCAAGGAAAGAAAGAATAACACCATGGTAGAAACTAAGCAAGTTTCCTCTTCTTTAAAACAACACTCAAAACTACTAAGAAGGAAGAACTAACAAGCAAGGGATAATGAGCCAAAGATAATGAACAAGATAACAAGTAAAGGGTGATAATAACAAAGAGGGTTTAGAGTTATATAACCCACCTCAAAGATCACCACCAAGCTCCAAGCTTCATAAACTCAAGGTAGAAGAATTTCTTCCAAGATTGATCACCATAACACTTCCAATGAAGAAGATGAAACCACGGTTAAGAAAGCATGAGAGGGAAAAGAAAGTAACCAAGGTCCGTGGCTGAGAAAAAGAAAGAAAGAAAGAGGATCTAAGGATCATGGCTTACCAAGATAGAGGATGAAGAGAGCACCAAAAGCATGGGGTCATCCTCTAAGCTCTAACAGAGAGACTCCTCTAGCTCAAGGTTGTCCACCAAGGAAGAGGAAAGCAAAGATGGCCAAAAGGATTCTCTTGCATGGAGAGAAAGAGCTATATATACAAGAGGGATGAAAGAGAGAGCAAGGGGAAGGTGTCACCACCTTAGAACCCTGTGTGACACTTGTCCACGAAGAAGGATCCACATGCAACACCATGCAACAAGGTGATAAGATCTATGTCTTGCCCACTGGGTCACTTATGAGGGTCATGGAAGATACACACATCTACCCTCTTCACAAACTGATAGGGGTAAACCCTAGGTACGACAAACCAATATGGTGCACCTCTAGACACCACAAAACTGATAGGATGTCCCTCAAGACATCCACAAATTGATAGTATGTCCCTCAAGACACCCACAAACCAATAGGATGTCCCTCAAGACACCCACAAATCGATACAAAGCCTCTCCAAGGCTCTCAAGCTCGAGACAACACTCCTAGGTGCAAGGCACACCTCAAACATGTGTCCAAAACACCACCAAGGATGTTACCACTCATCTAAGGCTCAAACAAGATGCCCATCTCTTTCTCTTTCCTCTAGATGATTCCAAGAGAGAATAGGAACACTCTAGACGTGGCAAACTTACACATCAACCCCTACTCTGGGTAAATTGCAATTTGCACCAAACCTCTCCATAAAACACAAGCGTCATCCAAACAAGCTTAAATAAGAAACTCAAGATTCCAACATGCCCTAATTACATCTTATATGATTAGAGCAAGGAGCTAAGAAACATGCTTAAGCAAAACAAATAGGGTTATCCCAAAACATGGGTCAGGGTCCTTACAACATAGACCAATACTACTCAACACGTACACTTGTGTATTGCACACACATTATACACATTTTAGAGAGGGGCCTATTTTCAATAAATACATGTTTTCTATTTTGGAAACTGAATAAATGATTTTTGACTTTATCTCTAGTTAGCGGTGCCCCTTGATGCATCACACCCTTTGTGACCTCCAGATGTGAAATAAACGGCTCAACCATTGTCTTCCTCCTCCATCATGAAAAGGAAAAGGCCACTATAGTGAATCCCTCATCCTCTATTACTTCTCTCTCTATCTATCTCTCTCTCTAGGTCACAATATCCTCTAAAGATACCCCCATTAGACTTGGGAGATGATATCAAACTTAAACATACCTAGATGTACCTAGTTTGGGTGAAATCAAGACCTTTCCCTTTTGATTCGTTGTGGAGTCAAAAAACCACTGGAGACTGGTGGACACCCCTTTCTATATAAGGCTCAAAACTTCTCAACCATGAGACTAGAGAATTAGACCCCAACCCCAACTGCTCATAGGTCCCAAGTCTTCTTCACCCTAATCCCTTAGGCACTGAGGGTGACAATTTCCAATTGTCAGGTCAAGTCCTAACCACACCAAGCAATCCAGAGATCCTCTGCTGGTGCGGATGACCTCTAGAAGTCTTTGACTCATAGACATCCTTCCGAACATGCCCAATCATGGAGTCTAGATCTTCCCCGCAAGCTCTAACGCCCTGTGCACCGCTAGCAAACCCAAGCCTCATTTTTTCTACCCTAGTGCTCTCTGATAGATTCAAGGGCACCAATGAGACTGAAGGAACCTAGCGAAGATGCTTGCACAATTGCTCGACTCCCTAATTCCTTGAAGCACAAAGTCAACTCACCATTTGACTCTGATAGGAGCAAGGTAGATGCACAATCATGAGGAAGGAAACACAAATAGAGAAACATCATGCTTTCCACTAGGATGACACATCAAGGTAAGAGCAAGCTAGTCCTTCTATTTTCGTTTCCGCCTTAGCAACACTGGAAGCATGTTACCGAAATGGCCGCAAGCCATTGGTCGTGCCTAACCGCATGGCTATTAGTGGATAATGTGAATAATACGTTAAGAAATGACTTAGCAATTGCTAATTGTCCCATATGAATTTATCTTGTGATTAACATATCACATGGTAGTCAAAATATATATCAAATTGATAAAAATGAATAAAATCCAAATAAAATATTCTCGAGACTAGACTCTAATCGTAGTTCAAAAGTATATTGGATACATGATTATTATATAATTAAACATGTAAACCCAAGAATTGATTATTAGGACGCTGAATATAATGAAAATGTATATTTTGTCATATAAACTGATATTTATGATTATAATGGGGATATGATATAATGCTGATAATGATGATGAATATTTAGGGTTTCTAGGTCAAAAATCACATACATGTATAACTAGGTCTATGAAACCAAACAATATCTTGCTATGACCTTAATGCACATGACATGATCTTAAATGTTCATTATAACCTAATATGCCCAATTTGATAAGAATCTAAGTCCTTGATATAGTTTGGTTAATAATGAGATTGAGGTTCTGAGAGTTATATATATGATAAGTAGGGTTTAGAACCTAATATACCTTATCATTACGATCTTGAGTTGCATAATCAAGTGTAGTTGCTCTAAAAGATATAAAATGATAGATTTTATAATTAGGGTTTGGTACCCTTGTTCCTTATCCAAAGCTGATACAATCCTAAACCTATATTAGGACCCAAGTAGGGATTAATTTGAATAAAATGGTGGTGACACCTTAGGATACACATACATGTAGATTAAATGTTGATTGGCATGATCCATCTTTGTTTGCTTAATTATATGACATGCTTAAAGTACTTGGACCATGATTGCATGGTCTGCTTGGTTCTGCATTGAGGTACATGGTTATGATTATGAATACCCGCATTATTGACAGCCAATGTTTGCCGAGGATTTCTTGAAGATTGATGAAATAAACTATTGGATGTTTATTTACATTCTGTTCAATTTAATGCCCCTATGAGTATCAAATAAAGTAAGTTACCATATTATGAACCCTAGGATGACATGTATTAAGGGGTGATGCACATGAGCCATGTGAGATATAGTGATTACGACCAATATAGCATATCAAGCATGGGTTAGAATATGTAAAGAAAATGCAAAATTCTTATTTGTAAGTAATTGATTGACTATATGTTGTTATCTTAGGTGCACACATTTTGAGTGCACCACATATACAATATAGCAATAAATAGATCCACATTTTGATTTTCAGAATTTTATGTAAATTCCATATTTGAAGTATCAAGACATGATGAATAAGATGAAATTAGCTAATGACATTAGAGCTACGTAAAGGAGGATTAGTTAGATGCATCTTCCTATATGCATTAGGTTCTCATGTAAAGTTCATGTAACTCCTTAGAGGAGGATCATTATACTTATTGTAAACAATTTTTGTGAAATAATGGAAATTATTTTCTATTATTTGTTATTTATTAAATTTGGGTCATTGGGAATTTAGATAAGGGCCTTTCTTAATTGGGGTGAAAAATGAGGTCATTACATTTGGTATCGGAGCCCCAAATTTTCCAAGCAATATTTAATAGTTAATAGTAAGTAATCTTCAGATTATAAGGAAAATTATTAGGGCATACCCTAAGGGTAATGGTGTCTAGAAGGGATCACTACTTAGGGGATGGCAAAATTTTCCTCCACACCAATTAAGTTGGTATATGAGGAATCCCTTAGACAATGTGGTACCTTCCTGGCCAGAACCTAGAGTTTTCCTGAAGTAATGCTTCCTCTAAGTTTTCTCATCTCTATTCATCCTCTTATCATCTTTTTTCTTAATAAACTATAAAAGGAACTTCCCTCCTCATCTCAAGTTAGGGTTTTTGATAAGAAGGATTAAAGCATCCTCCACCCATTAATGTACATGTAATGTGGAAATAATGATAAAGTAAAGAGCAATGTTCTATGGGTTTTTCCTCACAAGAGTAAACCTTGAGCTAGGGTTGGTTTAGGAAAACCCTACATGGGTCAAGGGATATAGAAACCCTAAGATGCATGGTGTAGTCTCTAACCCTAACCCAAAACCCTCATCATGGAAAATGGGAGTAGTGTGGGTAAAATAGTAACTTTACCCATATGAACCCTAATTAGGGTAAGACAAAGATGAAATACAAATGAGTTTAGGTGACCTAGTCTCCCAATCATGGATGTATCTGGAGCAAGGCATTCACAATTCAAAAATATGAGTTTAGAATATACATATGGAACATAAGCAAACAATGGTTACAAAAAAGAGAATACACATGAAACTCTGCATTCAACTTTTAGGTATGGTGTCTCAACTTGGGGTGGGGCAACCCAAGATGGGAAAAGGACATATAGGAGAGGAAAATCCCTAAACTTGTTGGGTCAGGTTGTGGCTAGAGAGCCTAACCTCCTCGTATGAGACAAGAAGGCACCCTAGGTCAGGACCTTCCTCAGAAAGGCGAGTTAACCAATTAGTGTTAGACTTGAGGTAACCTTGAATATCACCTAAAGTGTGAATGATTAAGTATATAAAACATGAAAAAACATACATTCTTTGAACCCAAGTATGCCATATCTGAGGGACACAAGGAAAAATCACTGAGGAAGTGGTTCAAAGTATGTGACCAAGCCCATGAGGGAATTTCACTAAGGGTCCAAGACCAAGAGGGAAGGCCACCATGAAGACCAAGCCTAGGAGGGAAGGTCACTAAGATTCTAAGACCAGGAGGGAAGGCCTTCATGCAGACCAAGCCCAGGAGGGAAGTCCACCATGAAGACCAAGCCTAGGAGGGAAAGCCGCTAGGAAGACCAAGTCCAGGAGGCAAGGAAACCGTGAAGACCAAGTTCAAGAGGGAAGGTCACCATGAAGACCAAGATCGTGAGGGAAGGTCACCATGAAGACCAAGATCGTGAGGGAAGGTCACCATGAGTCCAATGCAGGTACATAAAGTTAAATTTTTTGTACCCTAAGAGATGGAGGAAATTTAGTTTAAAGAATTACATAAGAAAACAATGTGCTCGAACATTGTTAGAAAAACCTTGAGAAATGTGTAATATATTTATAAAATCTCAATAAACCTTAGACAAGGTATAGCCATAAGTCAATCCTAAGGTCAAGTAGGGATGATTAGAGGTACATAAGACTTATGAGGTTAGGAGGTGGTCATGACCTAAGTGCCTAAGACTGTGGGATCAAGAGATAGCCATCCATGTTTGCCCAAGGCTCATGGGGTCAGGAGATTGGCCACCTTCATGAGTTCATGAGGCCCAAGTGGTAAACATGAGAGGCCTTCCATAAGAGCATCAGGCCCACATGGTCAAGAGGAGATCAATATAGAGATACATGCACCTCTAGAGACATTAAGGGAATGACTAAATCCAAGGAGACACGAGTTGTAGATAGAAAGAATACAAGAAATCATGTTTAATGTTTGTATGAAATCTTAAAAGGGAGTTGTGTTGGATCCTAGGATGGGTGATTTGCTCTAGAGGGGTTGGTGAATAGAGCTGAATGCATTTAAACAAAATTCATTAAACCTTCCAGTTATATCACAAGATAAGGTTGCTAAATAGGAAATTTGAGTGCAACTAAAACATACATAGGAAGGGAGAAAGAGACTGAACAAGCACCAAGTGACAAGCTATGTAGAGTAGTTCCACACTCCAAACTAGGAGCATGTCAGTCCAGTACCTACAAAGGTCAACCTCTAGGATTTCTAGGTGTGTCTTCCTCTATATATTCACTTACAAGAGTTACAACGCATGACCCACCAAAGGACTTACCTATCTATTGGGAGTTTTACAAAGAAAGATCTCAACTCACTAATTACCCACAAGTGTATGGGGTCAATGTAGTCAAGTGTCAAACACAAGGATCTAGGCTAGTTAGGCACAAATTTGTTAACTTTCATTAATCCAAGTCGGGTTACAAAGTTCAGGTTGATAACAGATTTAGAAGGTGAGAAAAAGCAAAAGCTCAAAGTTAAAGGGTTGAATAAACAATTAAAGGCTTGGACATTAGATTTCACTACCATACCATCATATCATATGGACTTACAAAATCAAGATTACCATTAACATGCAAGGAGGTTGTCATCATCGTGCATTTCCCAATGTCACAAGATGGTTCTCAACTTGGCATAACACTCTTGCGTCTATGCTTAGTATTGAACACAACCTTAACCCTAAATATTCTCAAGCTATCCCATGGTCAAGAGCATACTACCATGGATCCTACTCCTTACTTCCTCATACATTCTCCCGAAACATGTACGAAAGGTGGCCAGCCAAACATACAAGGAAGAAACACTGTAGGCATCCATGGAAAAGCAAATTAACTAGAAATAAACATAGATTTTGAGTTCACATGACTAATGACATGGGAGTTACTCTCCCATGCCCAAGAAAAATGTTCTACTCGTCCATAATGAAAATGTACAAACACAATGTAGAAATTTTAGAGTTTTGCATTCTTAAGAGAAGAAAAAGCTAAAGGAACCAAAGATGTAGCCAAAGGGAAGTAGAACTAAAGATAGAGGATGAAATTCCACCCTTGGAGCTTCTCCAAATTGGACAATCTTCCCTCCTGGAAATCTTGGGTGAGAGGAGTAAGCTCTGTTGCACCTTCGGAGAAGAAATGGAGAAGAAATGAAGTATAATGGAGGTTCCTTGCTAAGAAACCACCTTCTTCTACCCCAAAATTGCCCTCCTTAGCTCTGGAATTCTCTTGGATGAAAGACACTTTCAAAATAATGAGAGATAACCGCCCATTGTGTTGCCTTGGCCTTTAAAAATGAGGAGTGGTTGCTCTCATTTCTACAAAACTGATAGTGACACGATGTGACTTTTAGAGGACATGCCTTGTCCCGTTGTGCAGTTTTTCTGGGTCATGCTGCTAATGTGAAGTACATGGTGTGCCATAAATAAGACACATCGTGTGATTTTCTTCTGGAGTCATTTTAGGCGAAAGGTACATGACGTGTTCAAATTAACACACATCGTGTGTGTTTGTAGCAAGTTGTAGCCGACCTTCAGGTCCCAGGGACACACTCTATCCTAGTTGGGACATGTCATGTTGCATTATTCTGCATTTTGGTGTTGAGGCCACTGGAGACACACACACTGCGTGTTAAATACCACATGTCGTGTTCTTCATTTTACAAAGATTTCTGTGAAGGGACACATTGTGTCTTAAATAAGACACACTGTGTGCAATGCTGTTTCTTCAGGAATAAACTTTAAATTACTTGCAAGTCGGGGAGGAGTCCATTTGGGGTTGGATTTGAGTTGGAATATATCCATTTTGGTGCTTTAAATGCGTATCTGCAATCAACATCATGTGGTAAGTAAAAATGACTAAAATGTGGCAAGATAAATATGAATAGAGTCTAATGGAATGCAAAATGAGCTAAATTTGTGTGTGAGATTATACAAATAGTCGATATGAAATGCACACATCAAATCCCCCTAAGCTTGAACTATTGCTTGTCCTCAAGCAAAAATAGCATAAAGCACAAATGAAGGATTTGCAAAGCTCATGTATAGATCAAATGAAAAAAAAGATGAGTATGGGACTACATCAACCATGATCAATTTGTTTATACTTGTAGCTGCCAATTCAACTTAAACATCCATGAAAGAGATTTTTAGTTCAGTAGGTGTGGTCACAAATCAATGAATAAATCGGTTAAACAACACTAAGTAGAATTTGGATAACCAGGCCAAATAGTTAGTGGATGTGCAACACTTTCTCAGCTATTGAGGATACAAATGATGAAATCTTAGTTAACATTAACAATCTTAGTTGAGCTCTTCTTCTTTCCCAAAATATTATTTTGACAATGGATTACGGGTTCTGGCACTTGGCTGCTAATGTAGGCTTATGCACATGTGGAGTGCCAGTTGGGGTGTTTTACCCTCTTTTGAGACATATCACCTAACCATCATTACCAGATGGGTCTTACACTAGGCTAGCATGATATGTGGGCAGTTGGCCATCTTTTATGGGGTATGAGGGTGAAAGAACGCAATAAAAATTTAAAAATTTCCACAACAAGATAGTCAACAAAATTGTAAAATTAGCTAGATTTTGTTCATTTGTTTTGATTTTTTTTAATGAAAGAGCAGTTGTATATGCACTAAGAGCTTGGAAAGGGCATCCGATATCCTAATTAATGCTGTAAGGTTGAGTCACTCATAAAAATTTGAGACCATTACTTGCTTTAAGCAATTAGAGATGTGAAAGGTGAATGTTCAAGCTATAAGTTCAAACTAGACTTAAGCACATGTTGATGGCCAAAGGGTTTCATTTCATTCATGCATGCTCTGTAACAATTCCTTCAAATGATAAATTGTGTGCAAGAGGACAAGATGGTTCAAACTTGTGAAGAAATAGTTCATTACACAAAGCGAGCCTCACATCATATTGAAATTTCCAAAGGAAAAAGAAAAGTAGAACTTAAAAACAAGATTAGACTAAAGAACTAAACAAAAACAACAAAGTCAACTACATTACCGACCGGTTGCATCCCCCCTAAGCTTGAAATTTGTAGTATCCTCACTGCAACAATCAAACTCAAAGAAAATGAAACCAGGTACCTATCATGCAATGGCATCAGTAGGAGGGGCCAGCGCCCGATTGACCAATAGTAAAGTACTAGATGACAAGATCATCATCATCCAGAATGTCAACACGCATGGGCTGTGGGGCAGACTCGGGCTGTGACAGATGAGAAGCAGGGTGGTGTGGCTGAGGTGCAGAGTGGTGCTACCGAGGCATTGAATAGTGGCTTTGAGAGATGTGCCACATATCCATGTGCTGGACCATGTCATGCATAATGGAATACCACTGACCCGTGAGGTCTAGGCGACCGTCTATATGGTCAAACCGTTGTCGCATGTACCCGTAAAGATGCTTGTCATCATGCATCACCCAAGAATACTCCTTCTAAGTGCCTGTGGAGGGAGGTGGTGGATCTGTAGGGGGTGCCTCAGTAGCTTGTGGTCCTTTATGGGCTTCTGCATCATCCAGGCCAGTAAGAATTACCTTCCAATTGTCTTTTTTGTCAAGGTAATATTTTCCAAGTCCAAAATGTTGATGTACTGGTTGTCATCAAAGAACTTTCTGAACATGGTATCATCATTGGGAACTCTAGAGATCAAGCCTGTAGACATAAGGTATTGAATATCTACTAGGTTTCTACCTAGTGCAACTTCTAGACCTGTTAGGTCCACCTCGAGCTTGTTGGCAATAAGAGTAATCAAGGCCCCACACATGATATCCCCAGATTCTCTCTTCTACATTTTTTTGATGTCTAGGAACCTGATAAGAATGTTGTAACCTACATTGATCTTATAGTCACTCACCATGCCCCATAGAAAGAATAAGTCTTGTTTCCCACAGACTCCCTGAGTTTCTTTCTTTGCAAAAACCCCTGTGCTGAGAAGGCGGTGGACATATATGAAGATGGGGTTGTGAATGCCAGACACCCTAGCATTTTTGGCATCATGATTGTCCTCATCAGTGATCTCAGACCAGAATTCTTCACTATTAAAAGTTGGAGGGAAGCTCAGTGCCCTATCGTAATGGCACTCTAAAACCTCACAAAATCGTCTGAAGGTGAGTTTGAAGACTCAGCTAGTAAATGGAAATAGATGATTGCATACGATTCCAATTTTTTTTTTCTGTGGGATGTTCTCTATTGTAAGAGTAGTCAGAAGCTCATATACAAGGAGAGGGTAAGTATTCGTTATTGAGAAACAAAGGTAGTGGGGTCCAAGTTCCTTCAGATGCACGATGACTTCATCTTTGAATCCCAAGGCATTCAATGTTTGCATACACATAAAATGTGAAGGTAGCACTCTCCTTGAGATGAGGAACTGGTAAGTAGGATCCTACTCTACCGTGACCCTGAACTAGGTCATGGAGATGTAGGTTAGGGCTGAGGAAGAGCTAGCCTTGTGCTTGCAGTTGGAGGTTTTCTTCATGGGTGCCATTACTGCTTGGAGTCGTGCTGAAACAGCCTTCAATATGTCGTGTTTGATTGATGACACACCATGTGCTATGGCAGAGATGTGGATAGAACTGTGTAGAGACATGCCATGTCTCTTTGGCAACAAGCCATGTACTTGGAGAATAGAGACAACCTGAGGTAGATGAACACAGTAGGTGCACATGGCTCTTCAGCTGGAACACGATAGACGATTTCGCCGTATCTTGGAGGAAGGATGGCGGAGGAAGAAAAGATGATGGCGGAAATGAATCTTACTTGCTCTCCCCAGAGAGTTGAGGTTAGTAGTGGTGGATTTCCCAAGCTACTCTGCTCCTTGGAATGAGAGAGAGAGAGAGCAAGGCAGCTTCACGGAGGTGCACACATTAGAGCTTGGTCAGAGAAGATGATGATGGAGAGGCAGCTTCATGCGACAGACATGACAACTTGGTTGGAACATGACAACTGCACATGTCTCTTCAAGAGTGAAAGTGTTGTGAGAGTGAAAGAGATGGGTTGATGTTAGGATTAAAAACCCCCTTTCTCGTCAAAGGACACATCATGTCTCTTTTAGGACACAACGTGTCTGCTTGCAGAATTGTTCATCACCTTTTGAGCAAAACCTGACCTGAAAGGTACACAACATGTGCTTTTTAGCACATGATGTTTATGATTACATAAACCAAAGTATAGTTTTCTTCACTGATAAAGACACAACATGTTCGAATAAGGACACACCGTGTTTGATCCCAGAAACTTGTTGCTCATTTTTGTGAATAAAGTACACACAATGTTCTATTTTGCACACGACGTGCAACGTTCCAGATGGTAATAACGCATTTTCTATATGATAACAACATTGCGTGTTGTTGGGAGAGAAGTCGTGTCTTTTTGAAAATCTGCTCAGATTGTTCCTTCTGTGAGTGCCAACACAACATGTCAAATAAAGACACATCGTGTCTGTATGAATTTCTATAGAAATTGTCTTCTTATCAACACCTGCAGAAGTGATGAGATGCAAATATAAGTGTCTAAATTATTACATTCATCCATGACAAGTTTATTTTGGGAAATTAAAGATTGTTCTTGACTCAAACTACTTAAAGAAAATCTATCCTAATGTGGGGTAAACTCCCACAAGTTCCCCTGTTTAAAGTACGTAGTAAGACTCTTCAACTTGTTGGTTAAATATCTTGAAGGGAGCAAGAGGCTCCCTTGTCAATTTCTTCTTTGGTGGTGTACAACTTGCATCTTTGTCCATTGACTTTGAAGGTTGATTGCTTCCCTTGCAGCTCCACTATCCCATATGGAAATACTTGTAAGACTAAGAACGGCCCAGACCACTTGGATCTTAATTTTCTTGGAAAGAATTTGAGTTTGGAGTTGAACAATAGAACTTGGTTTCCTTCTTTATCCTTGACCTTGATTCTTTTGTCATGCCATCTTTTAGTCTTTTCATTGTAAATCTTGGCATTCTCATAAGCATTGATTCTTAGTTCTTCTAACTCTTGGAGTTGCAACAATCTTTTCGCTCCTTCCTTCTTGAGGTCATAGATCAGGAATTTGATTTCCCATAGTGCCTTGTGCTCTAATTCTATGGGTAAATGACATGATTTTTCATAAACAAGTTTGAAGGGAGTTGTTCCAATAGGAGTTTTAAAAGATGTCATGTAAATCCATAATGCATTGTCTAACTTCAATGCCCAATCCTTCCTTGAACTGGAGACTGTCTTTTCTAGGATAGCCTTTAGTTGCCTATTCGAGATTTCCATCAGACCTGATATTTGAGGATGATAAGGTATGGACACCTTATGCTTCATTCCATACTTGCTAT
Source organism: Alisma plantago-aquatica (assembly GCA_963693085.1). Lineage (NCBI taxonomy): Eukaryota > Viridiplantae > Streptophyta > Magnoliopsida > Alismatales > Alismataceae > Alisma > Alisma plantago-aquatica. The sequence goes on from OY856412.1 coordinate 1,427,759,788, forward strand.
GGATGTTGTTGAAATTTCTTTCATTAAAATGGCTACCACCGTCTGATATTATTGCTCTTAGAACTCCAAATATGGGTAAGATGATCTTCTGGAATAGTTTTATGACTAGTTTTGCATCTAGAGCTTGAGTGGGGATTGCCTCCACCCATTTGGAAACATAATCACATGCCACTAAGATGAACTTGTAGTTGTAAGATGATGGAAAAAGGCCCATATAATCTATGCCCCACACATCGAAGACTTCTCTTTCCAAAATTGAGTTCAATGACATTTCATCCCTCTTTAATATTCCCCCAGCTCTTTGGCAATTGTCACAAGCCTTGACAAATGTGTGTACATCATGGAATAAACTTGGCCAATAAAAATTGAATTGAAGGATCTTGGTTGTAGTTTTATTCACTCCAAAGTGTCTGTCGTAGGGAGAGGAATGACAATTTGAAATCACACTAGCAATTTCTTCATTTGGGATACATTCCTGATGAGTCCATCTGTGCATTGCTTGAACAAAAGAGGGTCGTCCCAATATTAGAATTTAACATCATGAAGGAATTTCTTCTTTTGTTAGTAAGTGAGATCTGGTGGAAGACATCCGGTAGCAAGGTAGTTTGCAAAATCAGTGAACCATGGCAAAGAAAGAGAGTTTACTGCATACATCTTCTCAATGGGAAACTTGTCATCAATAGGAACTTTGTCTTCAACACTAGTAGAAAGACATGAGAGATGGCCAACTACACAATTCTTGCTTCCCTTCTTATCTTTGATTTCTAAGTCAAACTCATGTAGTAACAATATCCAACAAAATGAGGTGAGGTTTGGCGTCTTTCTTGCTCATAAGGTATCTTATTGCATCATGGTTTGTATACACAATGATCTTAGAGCCCACTGGATACTGTCTGAATTTATCAAATGCATAAGCAACAACAAGAATCTCCTTCTCTGTAGTAGCATAGTTGATTTGTGCTTCATCAAGGATCTTACTTGTGTAGTGTATAGCATGGAGTTTATTGTCTTTTCTTTGTCCTAATACTACTCCTATGGCATAGTCACTATCATCACACATCACTTCAAAGGGAGCAATCTGATCTGGTGATTGGATAATAGGAGATGAAAATATAGTGTCTTTTAACTTTCAGAAGGCAATTTCACAATCATCATTGAAAACAAACTTGACATCTTTTTCTAACAAGGAACATAGAGGCTTTGCAATCTTTGAGAAATCCTTAATAAATCTCTTGTAGAATCCTGCATGGCCCAAAAAGCTATGAATTGTCTTCACATTGGTTGGAGCCGACATCTTTTCAATAGCCTCCACTTTAGCATTATCCACTTCAATCCCTTTGTTCAAAATAACATGTCCTAGAATGACACCAGTCTGCACCATAAAGTGGCATTTCTCCCAATTAAGCGTGAGGTTGACTTGTTGGCATATATGCAAAACCTTAGTTAGATTTAACAAACAATCATCAAACAAATTTTCATAGACACTAAAGTCATCCATGAATATTTTCATAATCTTATCAATGTAATAAAAAAATGGCCATCATACACCTTTGAAAAGTAGTGGGGGCATTACAGATCCCAAAGGGCATCCACATATATGCATAAGTTCCAAAGGTGCAAGTAAATGTGGTCTTTTCTTGATCGGGTGGGTAGATGGGAATTTGAAAGAATCCACTATACCTATCAAGATAACAAAAATAGGAGTGGTGAGCAAGTTTTTCTAGCATTGAATCAATAAAAGGTAAAAGGAAATGATCTTTTCTAGTGGCTTTGTTCAGTTTTCTATAATCATTGCACATTTTCCATCTGGTGACAATTCTTGTTTGTATTAATTAATCATTTTCTCCTTTAATTATAGTTGTTCCTCCTTCCTTAGGCACAAAATTTATAAGACTCACCCAAGGACTATCACTTATTAGATAGATGATTTTGACATCTTTAAGTTTTAAGATTTCCTTTTTTACCACTTCCATCATGTTTTGGTTAAGCCTCCTTGGGGGGTCTATGCATGGTTTGGCATTCTCTTCCAAAGCTATTATATGCATACAAATGGATGGGTTAATTCCTTTGAGGTCGTCAATGGAATAACCTATCACATCTTCAAAGCTTCTAAGTTCATTCAAAAGTTTTTCTTCTTGATCATTGTTCAGTTCATCATTTATAATGACAAGAGAGGAAGAGTTTGGGCCTAAGAAACCATACCTTAACCCCAGTGGGAGGGGTTTTAGTTCTACTTGGTTTCTTAGAGCTTTGGTATTTCTTCCTTCATTCTTTTTTGAGTCTTCTTCACTTGGAAGATTCTCTAAAGTTTCAGGACTTTCCTCATTGAGTGGTACTTGCATCATCTTCTTCAAAATCATCTAAGGCAGTTTCAACAGAATTCTTTTCCTCTTCAAGCAATGTATCGATGGTATCAATGAGACAAAGATACTCCTTGAGATGGGTGCCTTCATGGCATCATAGACTAAAAATACTAGTTCCTCATATCCCACCCTTACGGTGAGCTTTCCTTCTCTAACATCTACTAAATAGCCTGTAGTGCGCAAGAAGGGTCTACCAAAAAGGACTAGATTGGTTGGGTCTTCATGCATGTCTAAAATCACAAAATCACATGGAATAAAGAACTTTCCTATCTGAATAGGGAAATCCTCAATCACTCCCCTTGGGTGTTTAATTGATAGGTCAACTAGATGAATTGTCATAGATGTAGGATTCAAATCTCCCAAGTCTAGCTTTTCCTACAAAGAGATGGGGATCTAGATAATGCTAGCTCCAAGGTCAAAAAGGCCTTTATCAAAAGTGGAGTCTCCTATTTTGCAAGGGAGAGTAAAGGCACCTTGATCATCTAGTTTCTCAGGCATACAGTTCTGGATGATGGAGCTTAGCCTTTCAGAAAGCATAATAGTTTCTATCTGTCCAAATCTCCTTTTCTTTGTTAGGATATCCTTTAAGAACTTGGCGTAAGAGGGAATTTCAGCTATGACTTCAACTAGGGGAAGATTTGCATACAACTTATTCAGAATGTCTTCATTGAACTTCACATCATCTTTGGTGTTAGAAAACCTGTGGGGAAAAGGGGAAGTTAGCTTGCTAGAAGAATTACCTTGATGCAGATTTTTGGTAGATTTCTTCCTTTGATTTTCAATAATATCTTCAACAGTAGTGTCAGAAATCTCTATAGATTTCCTCTTGGATGGCAGTGCGGATTCTCCTATGACTGCTCCACTTCTCAAGGACATAGATTTACAAGTCTTCTTTGGGTTCATAATAGGTTGACTGGGTAAAGACCCTGAAGATGTTCCTTAGTTGGCTAATGCTTGTTGAGCTATCTGATTCTCCAACATTTTGGTGTGAGTAACAATTACATCGACCTTGGAGGACAATTGTGTGATAGCATCTTTCAATATGTTTCCATGTGCTTGGAACTAGTCATTTTTCTGGATTTGTGTGGAGACAAAGGTCTCAAGGAGGCTTTCCAAGCTTGATTTTTGTGGTGGAGAAGTCACTTGCTGAAATTGATTGAGGTTCCGATTGTTTTAGAATTGTACCCTAGTGGCTGTTGGCGGTTGACATTCATCAGTTGGCAGTTGCTCATAGGATGCTGACCTTGAGAGTGAACTTGTTGTTGGATCTATGAATTGTTGTTCCTGCAAGAGAAATTTGGATGGTATGTCCATCCCATGTTATATGTTTCAGTAAAGGGATTGTAGGCTTGTCTGTTATTGAAAATTCCTACTACATTGACTTGTTTTGGTGCTTTAGTGGCATTCAACTGTGGTGCAAAACAAGAACCAGAGTTATGCCCATATGTTCCACAAGCCTCACATACTTTCTCGTCTACTTGGACCGAGTGAGTAGCAAGCCTTTCAAATTTCTGGGTTAAGGCGTCAAGCTTAGCTGCAATCAAGTCTACAACATCTACCATATGTTTACTACTGAACTTCTCACTTGAACTGGAGGAAGAGAATGGCTGACTGGTCATTTCTAAACTCCATTGGCTGTGATTGAGCACCATGTCTTTAATAATGGTGTAGGATTCACTATACGAATTGTTCATCAAGTCTCCATTTGTAGCGGCATCAATGGTCATACGGGTATTGTAGAATAACCCGTTGTAGAAAGATCATAGAAGCAACCAGTTTGTCAAACCATGGTGAGGGCATAGGTGTTGGAGGTCCTCAAACCTCTCCCATGTTTCATCAAGTGTCTCACCCTATTGTTGCTTGAAGTTTGTAATTTGATTCCTCAACTGGGCTGTCTTGCTAGGAGGAAAATACTTAGCTAGAAAAGCATTCAACATATCATCCTAGATCTTGATAGAACGTTTAGGTAGTGAGGAGAGACACACCTTGGATCGATTTCGCAAAGTGAATGGGAATAAGAGTAGGCGTACTCCCTCAGCTAGAACACCATTAATCTTAAAAGTGTTCATGTACTGTAGAAACTTTGCTATGTGCAGATTTGGATCTTCAATAGGAGTTCTGCCGAAGCAATTTTGTTGGATCATCCGCATGATTGAAGGGCTGATGGAGAAGTTGTTGGTCTCTATTGCAGGATGATCAATGGCCCCACATATATTAATGGCGGCCGGTACAACAAAATCCTTGAGTGGACAGTTGTCCTCCATCTCTGGCTCTTGAAGAGGATCCGGTGAAGGCAGTGGTGAAGGTGAAGATTGCGCTGATGAAGGACGTGATTCCCCCAAATTTGAGGAGTTCTCACTCCTCCTTGCTCTTGTACGACTATTGAAAGTTTTCTCTATTTCAGGGTCCAAAAATATTGATGTCTGTAGACCCCTCTTGGAGTTATACATGCCCTTGAAAAGAAAAATCGAGTAATTAAGATTAAAAAAAGCTAAGAGATACAATGATATGAAATGCAAAAATATTGACTTAGTCTCAATTACTAGTTAACTCATCTACTCTAACTAAAAATTACCATAGCTCCCCGGCAATGAAGCCAAAAACTTGTTGGGAGTTTTACAAAGAAATATCTCAACTCACTAATTACCTGCAAGTGTACGGGGTCAATGTAGTCGAGTGTGGAACACAAGAAGCTAGGATAGTTAGGTGCAAACTTGTTAACTTTCATTAATCCAAGTTGGGTTACAAAGTACAGGCTGATAACAGATTTAGAAGGAGAGCAAAAGAAAAAGCTCAAAGTTAAAGGATTGAATAAACAATTAAAGGCTTGGACATTAGATTTCACTATCACACCATCATATCATATGAACTTATAAAATTAAGATTACCATTAACATGGAAGGAGGTTGTCATCGTCATGCATTTCCCAATGTCACGAGATGGTTCTCAACTTGGCATAACACTCCCACGTCTATGCTTAGTATCGAACATAGCCTTAACCCTCAATATTCTCAAGCCACTCCCATGGTCAAGAGCATACTGCCATGAATCCTACTCCTTACTTCCTCATACATTCTCCCAAAGTACAAGGTAAGCATACAACATGTCAAAAGGTGGCCAGCCAAACATACAAGCAAGAAACACCGTAGGCATCCATGGAAAAGAAAATTAACTAGCAATAAACATAGATTTCGAGTTCACATGAACAATGGCATGGGAGATACTCTCCCATGCCAAAGAAAAGAGTTCTACTCGTCCATAATGGAAATGTACAAACACAATGCAGAAATTTTAGAGTTTTCCATGCTTAAGAGAAGAAAAAGCTAAAGGAACCAAAGATGTAGCCAAAGGGAAGTAGAACTACAGATAGAGGATGAAATTACACCCTTGGAGCTTCTCCAAATTGGGCAATCTTCCCTCCCAGAAAGCTTGAGTGAGAGAAGTAAGATCTGCTGCACCTTCGGGGAAGAAATGGAGAAGAAATGAAGTAGAATGGAGGTCCCTTGCTAAGAAATCACCTTCTTCTACCCTAAAATTTCCCTCCTTAGCTTTGGAACTTCTGTTGGATGAAAGACACTTTCAAAATGATGAGATATAACCACCCATTGTGTTGCCTTGGTCTTTGAAAATGAGGAGTGATCGTTCCCGTTTTTGCAGAAACTGATAGTGACACAACATGTCTTTTAGAGGACACGTCGTGTCCAGTTGTGTAGTTTTACTGGGTCATGCTGCTGTTGTGAAGTACACGATGTGTCTTAAATAAGACATGTCGTGTGATTTTCTTCTATAGTCATTTTAGGCAAAAGGCACACGACGTGTTTGAATTAACACACGCCGTGTGCGTTGGCAGCAAGTTGTAGCCGACCTTCAGGTCTCGAGGACATGCCGTGTCCTAGTTGGGACACGTCATGTTGTGTTCTTTCGCATTTTGGTGTTGAGGCCACTGGAGACACACACGCCATGTGTTAAATACCATACGACATGTTATTCATTCTGTGAAGATTTCTATGAAGGGACACGACATGTCTTAAATAAGACACATCATGTCTAATGTTGTTTCCTTAGGAATAAACTCTGAATTAGCTGCAAGTTGGGGAGGAGTCCATTTGGGGTGGGATTTGAGTTGAACTATCCCCAATTTGGCACTTTGAATGTCTATCTGAAATCAACATCTTACGGTAAGTAAAATGACTAAAATGTGGCAAGATAAATATGAATAGAGGGTAATGGAATGCAAAATGAACAGAATTTGTGTGTGAGATTGTACCAAAAATCGATATGAAATGCACACATCACTATCCAATACAAAGAGTCTTCAACCTTACCAAGGACTTGCCCACTTTGCAACAAGTCTTCAACCTTCTCGAAGGGCTTCCCCACTCTTGCACATCTTCAGCCTTTTAGGAATTACCCACTCTTCTTGGATCTTCAGCCTTGACTTCCCCTTCACTCGGAGAAGCTTTCACCAATGACTTACCCACTTGATTTAGGAGTCTTCTGTCTTCCCCAAGGGCTTACCCACTCTTGATCTAAGTCTTTGGCCTTATTCTTATTCACCTATCTTAGCATAGAGAGAGAACCTTCATCTTCATGGTTGAAATGAGAGATAAGAAGGTGGTGGAAGTGAGAACCTCACAAGATATACTTGTATGATGAGCTCTCTTATAAATATCCTACTCACTCTAATGGATGTAGGAAGTGATTAAGCTTTGAGAGGGAGAGGAGGGTGTAGGTTCACTCAACTATAGAATATGGACCTTCATAGTGCTTGGCTAACCATGGGATGAAGCCCAAGGGATCCTATTTATAGTTGGGGATGCCTAGAAGCCTTTGGGAATACTTAGGGATGAATACTAGCCGTTTGGGATGTTGCAATGGATATTTTTTTGAGTTTTGCAATATTCTAACGGCTAGAAATGCTTTTCTGCACTTTCCTGTACTGTGCCACCGGTCGAGTTTCTACAAAAGTAACTCGACTAAATGCACTATGCGACAAAGCTAATTTGACCAATCACTTGAGTTTGTCCTGGTAGGAACTCAACCGATAGATTAAATCAATTTTATTCCAGTGCAGTGGTCAATTGAGTTTTGAGTATAGGAAACTCAACCGAACCATGGCATTCTCAAAATCCATCAAGGATTGGTTGAGATTGTAACTCAACTCATAAAGTGCATGTAATGAATTTTGGAAAATGTCAATAAAGTGCTTAAATATTTGACTTAAGTGCTCCTGATTTTTTCTAAGCTTAATTACAAGTCATACAATCATTACAAGTGATTTAGAACATGATTCTAATGGATTTATATCATATTCTAAAGATGTGCACTCGTATTGACTTTGACTTTTCTTTTCTCCAATTTGAGATGCGCAAGTTAGGGAATTTGGAGTGTGTCTATACCTAATCTGAAATCACTCAAGTAGAAGCATTAGACACAAATAATTGGAATGATTTAGTCATCATAAAAAAGGGTTTAGTAAATTTAGACATTGTGTCAATGTTGACTAAATTGACCTTAAGTCAACATTCTCCCCCCTTTTTGTAGATGACAAACCATTCCATAAATGTGCTGAAAGCATTTAAGTAAAGTCATACCTTTGGAAAAACCTAGGGGGTTAATATAATTGAGTTCATATTCTCCCCCTTAATTGATGCTAGTGGAGTTATCATAGTCCCCCTCAATTGATGCTATTTCTCCTACATGTTTAGCTTTCATAACATTTATAGAATACTATGTCTTCTACTCATATATGTTCTACACATATATGTCTTCTCCCCTTTACCTTCTCCCCTTTATATATACATGCTTCTCTTCTTCATGTAAGACATGCCTTCTCTAACTAATGGAGTAATTATCTAACCATGGCTTGCAACACAAGTTGTGGGAATCAAATAAGGATGATTTAATATGACTTTTTGGAATACTTGAATATAATAAGGAAAAGGATATACATGCTTCTCTTCTTCAATTTTGGGATAACACAAGCTGAATATAAAACATTATCCCAATAAATCCCAAAATTTAAATATATGTCTGGGAATGTATTAATGAGTTTCCCTCCAAGTTTTATAAGAAAAGGAGGTTCCGACTGGCCTATAGAAAATCATAAAGGGAGAGGGGCCTATATGCAATAAATATAGGTTTGATATTTTGGAAAAAGAATGATTTTCAACTTTATCTCTAGTTAGTGGCGCCCCTTGATGCGTCACACCATTTGTGACCTCTATATCTAAAATTGATTACTCAACCATTGTCTTCCTCGTCCATGATAACCTCCAATTTTGGATGATTATCTTAGTCTTTTTCTTTAGTTTTCCACACGCTTTCTTAATTAGAATTAGATATAATACCTAAAAATTCCCTCTTATTGCAAATATACCATCAGACTAACTTTTCTCCTTTATATCTGCAGAAAAAGACACAAAAAAATCATAAAAGACTAAATCGGTCCCAAGACCGTTTGAAGTCAAACGGTCCTGAGACCGCATGGAGTTCAAACGGTTTCAAGACCGCATGAAGCCAATCGGTCTCGAGACCGCATGGAGTCAAACGGTCCCAAGACCGCATGAAGCCAACCGGTCCCGAGACCGCATGGAGTCAAATGGTCCCAAGACCGCATGAAGCCAACCGGTCCCGAGACCGCATGAAGCCAACCAGTCCCGAGACCGCATGGAGTCAAACGGTCTCAAGACCGCCTGAAGCCAAACGGTCCCGAGACCGCATGTAGTTCAAACGGTCCCAAGACCGCATGAAGCCAAATGGTCCCGAGACCGCATGGAGTTCAAACGGTCCCGAGACCGCATGAAGCCAAACGGTCCCGAGACCGCATGGAGTCAACCGGTCCCGAGACCGCATGAAGCCAAACGGTATTGAGGTCCAAACGGTCTTGAGGTCCGAACGGTCTTGAGGTCCAAACGGTCTTGAGGTCCGAACGGTCTTGAGATCCAAACGGTCTTGAGATCCAAACGGTCTCAAGCCCAAACGGTCTTGAGATCCAAACGTTCTCAGGCCCAAACGGTCTTGAGGTCCAAACGGTCTCCAAACCGTTTGGACTTCACTTAAGGCCTATAAATAAGACCCTAAGGGTCCTTCATAAAAAAAGGGTTTTTTGAGACGTCCAAAGGCTGCCTTAATCATTCCAGAGCATTTGCTACTTCCATCCTCTGCCGTGGGGCTGCCAGTCCGAGACCCATACTCCATCTTGAAGCTGCTTTCTCCTTCTTCGCCAAAGAAGGTGGGAAGGGGAGATCTCATCATCGTGCAACCTTTGAAGACCGGTGGATCGTTGCTCTCTCTCCAAGGGGTTGACCTTCCTCTCTCCTTCATGGGGATGATACTCTCTCTCTCTCTTCTTGCCTCCTTCTTTGTCCTAGTCATGAGCGAGTAGTCTCTCTCACTAGGGTGCGGGGAGTAGCCCCGCTACCCATGTTTTCATATCATGTAGATGTAATCCATAACTTGTAATATAGAGTTCTTATCTTTTCAGTTCGACATCAAACGATTAATGAATGCATGTTGCTTGATCTCCAACTTGTGTTATCCTTTATCTTTTAGTATGAATTGTCTACGTTTGTACTATTAGATTCGAAACTTGTTTGTATGTTGGTTCTTGGTGCATGTACCCACCGTGCATCTGTTTTGGTATCTAGAAGTGTATCTCAAGAAGTGGAGTAAACTCACTATCATCCGTTGCACTTTCATACTATGAAATGGAATCAGTTGACGTATGGAAGTGCAACCTTAGTATGTCGAGGAACACACTTTGCGAGGGGAATGATGCAAAGTAATGTGACCATTTGTTCGGGAATGGCTGGCGTTGCAACATTCCTGCACTTCTTGTAGTTAGTTCTCCGAAAGGAAGCTAAGTCTACAAGGATACTAACTGACTAGACTCTTTTGCAGGTTACGTTTTTGTTTTACATGTGTTGATCCATGTGTAGTGGCGGTGAAAAACCGATTACACCCTAGTGATCTTTTATCATAGTTTAACTCATTAGATTTACTTGCTTTCTTTACTTTACTTGCACTTAGCTCAAAAACAACCAAATCAACCTTTTGATCTAAATACCATCTATTGAGTGATTAAGTGAAATTCCAACGTCTTCCATCTTGTTGGCAACAACAAGACCGTTGTCTCGAGGATTCGACCCTTAACTATACTACGATAAGACTTCCATGTATTTTAGCATACGTGGGTGGAGTTCTCTATCTAGTATAAGCAAGGCTAAACTTAAAGACTTACCATCTTTAGGATTTTTAGTGGTGCACGCAATTCCATGCAAGTGGAAGCTCCATCAAAAATTGGCGCCGTTGCCGGGGACAACAGAACGTTCTAATTTCATTTAGTACCTTGTTAGTTGGTTAGGATTTTACACTTTCTTTCAATCATTAATCCATGTCTACTTGAATTCATTATATCTTTACCATTATCTAAAAGGAATTTTCTTCTCTCTACTCAGGTAGAAAATGTGTATGCAACCTGCGCATAACCTCAGATTCTCCCCTGATCCAGAGTTTGACTCTGAGGTAGAGAGAAGCTTCCACCGCCGCATTTGACTCAATCGCCAAAGAGCTAGGAAGATGGCTGAAGATCAACGCCAGGCTGCTTTGGTGATGGAGAGGGTCAACGCCGCCATCGCTACTCAAAGGGCACAACTCATAGCTGATACTCGTGCCCAGATTCAAGCAGAGATTCGTGCGGAAGAGCAGGCCCGCATCAGAGCTGAAACAGAGGCAGCAACCCAAGCTGCTAAGTTGGAGTTAAGGAACAAGCAACTGAGGGACTATGCTGTCCCAAAGAACTATGAGGATAACCACCCGGTCCGACCTCCGATTATTAATATCCCAAACTTCGAGATTTGGACCCAGTGGATCCAGATCATGCAAGGCATCTCTTTCTCCGGAGGTTCCGGAGACGATTGCATGGATCATCTGAAAAGGTTTAAGGCACTGTGCCGCCTGGTTCCACAAGCTGGAGTCGCTTTTGATGCGATAATGCTTCATCTGTTTCACTTTACTCTGTTCGGGAGAACTCTGAGTTGGTATAACTCGCTTGACAGGGAACCTATAATAACCACTTGGTCTGCCCTATAGGAAAAGTTCTTAGAGAAGTTCTTTCCCCCCTCACTGACTTATGAAATCAGAGGGCAGATCAATCACTTCTCTCAACTATCCGGAGAAACCCTTACTGAAGTATGGGAAAGGTTTAAAGAACTTTTGCGGAAGTGTCCCCATCATGGAATCTCCTAGAACCAACTGATAGAAACCTTCTATCGGGGAGTGAGTGATGACATTAAACAGTTTTTGGATTCCTCATATGGAGGAAACTTCATGAGAAAGAATTATGAGGATGCCTAGAAAATTGTTACTCTCGGAGCTGAAAACCAGTCCAACTGGGGACGGTCAGCCAGTAAAGGTATCCTCAAAGTTTTCAAAGCTAAAGAATCAATAGAGATGAAAGAAATAGCTGAAGTCCTGAAGACCATAGTTCATAAATAGCAAGCTCTCGAGACTTCTCTCGGAGAGATCGATAAGAATAAAACTCCGCCAGTTCAACAAGTCAAAGCCATCACGGGATCCTGTGAGGCTTGTCATGCTTCTGACCATCCGACCCTTTCCTATGGTATGCTATATAATGTGATGATGGATCTGCATCCACCACCACAACCATATGAACCTACCATTGATCAGTCAGAAGAGAAACTACCGAAACAAGTTAACTCTATCCACTCTATCCCTAGGCAAGTCTACTACAACCCTAGTCAGCCAAGGAATCATATAGGGTTTCAATATGGAAACCTTGCTGGAACTGCCAATCCTTAGCATCAAATGCAGGGAGGATCTGCTAGTAGGCTACCACCTGGGTTCCCAAACAATTTCAACCAAAATCAAGGGAATTCCAGGAGCAACTTCCCCAGGGCTAACTACCCCAGGAACCAATCAACCTACTACCAGTAACTTCATCCTCCACTCCATCCACAGCTGCATACTCAGCAACCTCAACCGGCGTTACCACCCTAACAATCTCAACAAATCCAGCAACCAATCCCTCCAAAAAATGCTCCTGCCCAACCGAAAGATGAAATATCCTTAATCAGGCAGATGTTACAATCACAGCAAACTATGCTTGCTAACCAGCAGGCTCAGCAGAAAGTAGTCGAAGCTCAGCTTGCTCAGATCGCTGCACAATTAAAGCCCCCAGCAGGTACGTTTGCTGGGCAGCCTGAATCAAATCCTAAGCACGGACAAAACAGACATGAGTAGTTGAATGCCGTCACCACCAGATCTGGATGCATTTTTCATGAGACTACCAAGATCAATCTTGATAATGATGACACACCGGTTCTTATGACGAGTGAAAGTCCGCAACAAGGAATGGAGAAGCCCTCAGGAAGCACAAAAGGTAAAGATAAAGTGTCCACAAAACCTGAAGTTTTGCAATATAAACCAAGAATCCCGTACCCAGGTAGACTACGAGAAACACAGATGGACACCAGGTTCCAAAAGTTCAAAGGGGCAATGAAGAAACTATACATTGATATCCCGCTCCTTGATGCTCTTTCCGAGGTGCCAGCCTGGGCAAAATACCTCAAGACCTTACTATCAAGAAAGTACATCACCGAGGAGCAGGAAACTGTTAAGCTTGCTCAGACCACTTCGGACATCATCTTAAACAAGATGCCCAAAAAGAAGAAGGTCCCAGGTTCCTTCGAAATCCAATGTTGTATTGGCAACGCATCTGCTAAAAAGGGATTAGCTAACCTTGGAGCCAGCATATCTATTATGCCTTACTCAATGAGCAAACGTCTGGGTTTCACTGAATTGCTACCTACAACAATGACTATCCAATTAGTTGATTCCACTATAACCGCACCTTTGGGGATCATTGAAGATATCTCGGTAAGGATAGGCAAGGATGCTTACGTACCATGCGACTTCATTGTCATGGATATTAAAGAAGACCTGAGGTATCCAATCATTTTTGGCAGACCTTTCCTCGCCACTGCTAGAGCACTGATTGACGTTGAAGTTGGTACCATCATTCTTAGGCTCAGAAAAGAAGCAATTCAATTTCGAGTCCTTAATAGTATGAAAGGGCCCAGCATCCAAGAGGAGGTTTTCCTCCTTGATGCTATTCAACAAATGTCACAGTTGGAAATCTCCGAGTCAGCTCACGAACTTGAAAATGTTCTAATCAATCCAGAGGTTGAGTTCTCAGCAAATGAATTAGTTTAATAGTGCCTTCAACATCTAGAAAAGGCTGAAGAAGCGCCAAAGGCCACTTTTGAAGAACTTAAAGCCATTACTGTTATAGAAGCAGCTGAGCCACCGAAAGCCCCTGAATTGAAGACTTTACCTACATGTCTCAAACATGTTTTCTTAGATGAAGAAAAACTATGCCCAGTCATCATCAACTCCACCCTTACAAGAGATCAAGAGGAAAAGCTTCTGAACGAGCTGAGGAAGCATAAAAAGGTCATAGGATATAAGATAACTGACCTAACGAGCATAAATCTAGCCCTGTGTATGCATAGACTTCCTATGATTGACGAATTCAAGCCCTCTCGAGAACATCAAAGAAAACTGAATCCTAATCTAAAGGAGGTAGTGCGTCTGGAGGTCCTTAAATTACTCAAATCCGGCATGATCTATACTATTTCTGACTCCCAGTGGGTCAGCCCCGTTCAGGTTGTTCCAAAAAAAGGAGACACTACTGTAGTGCTAAATGACAAAAATGAACTAGTGCCTACCAGGACTGTAACTGGATGGTGAATGTGTATTGATTATAGAAAGTTGAACAAAGCCACAAGGAAAGACCACTACCCTTTACCTTTTCTTGATGAAGTCCTGGAACACCTAGCTCACCAAAAATATTTTTGTTACCTCGACGGTTACTCCGAGTTTCACCAAATACCCATACACCCAGAGGACCAGGAAAAAACCACCTTCACATGTCCTTTTGGGACATATGCCTTTAGAAGAATGCCGTTTGGGCTATGTAACACACCCGCCACTTTCCAACGATGTATGTCTGCTATCTTCTCTGGTTTAACAGAATCCGTCATGGAGGTGTTTATGGACGATTTCCCAGTGTACGGAGATTCTTTCGACAACTGTTTAATAAATCTTGGACAAGTTCTGCAACGCTGTGAGGAAACGAACCTTATCTTGAATTGGGAGAAATGCCATTTTATGGTAACAGAAGGTGTTGTCCGCGGACACAAAGTAAGTGATAGGGGATTAGAGGTTGATAAAGCAAAGATCGATGTTATCTCAAAGCTGTCACCTCCAAAGGACATAAGAGGAGTTCGAGCTTTCTTGGGTCATGTAGGATTCTATAGGAGATTCATCAAAGATTTCTCAAAGATTGCCAAACCCATGACCCGACTCCTGACCAAAGATGCTGAGTTCATATTAAATCAGGAGTGTATGAAAAATTTCTCTACCATTAAGGATGCGTAAATCTCCACACCTATTCTAAGAACTCCAGATTGATCGCAACCCTTCGAAATCATGTGCGACGCAAGTGATTATGCCATAGGGGCCGTTCTAGGACAGCGGATTGATAAGAAACCCTATGTTATCTACTATGCATCTAAAACGCTAGATGAAGCGCAGAAAAACTACACTACCACGGAGAAAGAGTTTCTGGCTATCATCTATGCGTTTGAAAAATTTCGCTCTTATCTGATTGGATCTAAAGTTATTGTTTATACCGACCACTCTGCTATTCGATACCTGATTCAAAAGCAAGATGCCAAACCTAGGCTCATCCGCTGGATGCTTCAGGAATTCGACTTGGAAATTAAGGATAAAAGTGGAGTGGAAAACGTTGTAGCTGATCATCTCAGCCGTATCGAAGTTGAAGAAAAGGATAACATCCCTATCCGGGATTCTCTTCCAGATGACCAACTTATGAAGGCCACCCATGGATTCCCTTGGTACGCGGATATCATAAATTATCTAGCCACAAGGATTATCCACCCCTCTGCTTCCTATCATGACAAAAGGAAGTTCCTTCATGAAATAAAACAATATCATTGGGATGAACCCTACCTTTTCTGCCTTTGCGCTGACGGACTTTTCCGTCGCTGCTTGCCAGAAGAGGAAATAACCCCGGTCCTAGAGCATTGCCATTCGGGACCTACGGGGGGGGGGGGCACATGAGTGCTAAGAAAACAACTATAAAAGTTTTACAATCTGGTTTTTTTCTGGCCCACCATATCAAAGGATTCGTACAATTTTGTGAAAGCCTGTAACAAATGCCAATTTTCTGGCAACATATCAAAAAGAGACGAAATGCCCCTCACCTTGTGGAAGGAAATTGAGCTTTTCGATGTGTGGGGGGTAGACTACATGGGCCCTTTTCCCCCATCCTATGACTTCTCTTACATCTTGGTCGCAGTGGACTACGTCTCAAAATGGGTCGAAGCTGTACCCACTGTGTCCAACGATTCCAAGCCTGTTATCAAATTGTTCAAAGACATTATTTTCCCAAGATTTGGAGTTCCAAGAACTGTCATATCGGACGGCGGGACCCATTTCTTGGAATGTAGTTTTGAAGCTTTACTGAAAAAGTACGACGTCAATCACAAAGTCGCCACGCCCTACCACCCACAGACAAGTGGTCAGGTTGAGATATCCAATAGACAACTAAAGGCAATTCTTGAAAAAACGGTGAATAGAAATTGCACTGATTGGTCCACCAAACTTCCTGATGCCCTTTGGGCATACCAAACTGCATATAAAACACCAATCGGAACAACCCCGTTCCATTTGGTGTACGGGAAGTCCTGTCATCTACCAGTAGAGCTGGAACATAAAGCCTGGTGGGCAATCAAACAATTAAACTTTGATCTTAAAAATGCAGGAGAGAATAGACAACTCCAGTTGCAGGAGTTAGAAGAGCTCCGAATGACTGCCTATCACAGTGCCAGAATATATAAGGAGCAGACCAAAATGTGGCACGACAGTCATCTTAAGAGAAAAGACATCGCCGTCGGTGACAGAGTACTCCTTTTCAACTCCAAACTCAAGTTGTTTCCCGGAAAACTTTGAACAAAATGGTCTTGGCCCTTCACCATAAAGCATTTTTATCCAACTGGAGCTGTGATAATTGTCGACAATAACGGAGGAGAAAGGACGGTCAACGGTCATCGTTTGAAAAGATATTACTCTCCGACAGACAAAATGCCAAGACAAACCATAGAAATCAAATATGCCACGCTGTCAGCATAACTACGTCTCAACTTCGTCGAGCCAACGACGTAAAACCCAGGCACTGCTTGGGAGGCAACCCAAGATTTCTGTTTCTTTCTTTCCCGCTCTTTTAATTACCATAGGCTTATCTTATGAAAATACAAAAAAAATCTCTTATACAAACCAAAACAAACATAAAAATAACAAAATGAAAATATACAAAAAAATCCATATAACTAAAACAAACATAAAAATATAAAAACTCGTTCGACCTTAAACCCCACCAAACGGTTCTGAAACCGTTTGGGACCAAACGGTCCTAAAACCGTTTGGGACCAAACGGTCCTGAAACCGTTTGGAACCAAACAGTCCTGAAACCGTTTATGACCAAACAGTCTTGAAACCGTTTGGAACCAAAGGGTCTTCAAACCGTTTGGAACCAAACGGTCTCCAAACCGTTTGGAGTCCAAACGGTCGCTAAACCGTTTGATTTAAGGTTTTTGTCAGGTCAACCCCCTTTTTTTCCCGATAAATATAAACCCTACCCCTTCATTTTTCCCTCTTCGTCTCTCGAACTCTCTCGTGTGCCTGTGCAAGAACTATTTCATTGCCCTTATTCCTGCGCGATCGCACCTCCGTCAACCTTGCCTCCGTCACTCTCCCTGCATCAAGGTGAGCGCGTCACCATCGCCGACGCCGGCAACATTGCCTTTGCTTGCGCACCGCCGCCGTTCTGGTCACCCCCAAATCCTCACGGCACTGCCCAACTCCTTCTCTATCGCCGACACCACCATCGTCTTCGCCGTTTTCACCAACGGCTTTGTCCATCCTCGCCGTCTTGACCGCCATTTTCATCACCAGAGTCGCCGCCGTTTTCACCGCCATTTTCATCACCGTATTCACCATCGTTTTTATCGTCTTTGTTTCACCATCGCTTTTATTGCCGGTGTTAATCGCCGCTTTCGCCGTCGTCACCGACGCACCCGCCGTCCCCACGACGTTTCGCCTTCATCTTCATCTTTGCCGGTGGCTGCGCGACGCTTCGCTTTCCAAACGGTCTTGAAACCGTTTGGAACCAGGCGTTCTTCAAACCGTTTGGAACCACACGGTCTTGAAACCGTTTGGGACCAAACGGTCTTGAAACCGTTTGGGACTAGACGGTCTTCAAACCGTTTGGAACCAAACGGTCTTGAAACCGTTTGGGACCAAACGGTCTTGAAACCGTTTGGAACCAGACGGTCTTCAAACCGTTTGGGATCAAACGGTCTTGAAACCGTTTGGGACCAAATGGTCCTGAAACCGTTTGGAACCAGAAAATCTTCAAACCGTTTGGCCCTGCACATTCATCTAATTTCCATAAAAATACATTTTTTTAAAAAAATCAAATCTCTCTAATATGATTTTCTAACTCTTGATCTCCCATTTTGCAGCCATGAAATCACCAGCGAAGAAGACCATTGGATCTGAAGCTGCTCCTTCTATGACAAGGGAGCAAATGATGGAAGAGCTAGCCCGACTCCAGAATATCAGAGATGTTTTCAACCAAACTGGGAAGGCCCCTCCAAAAATCAAAATGATGGAGGTTCTGGTTGACATTGACCGACTCAACAACTGTCTAACAGAAGCAATCGATGAAGAAGTGGAAGACATTTCTTCTGACGATGACAAAGCCTCAGAATACGAGCCAAATCCCGAGGAGGAATCCCCAGCCGAAGAATAAAAGGAGAAGCGCAAGGTCCAGGAAGTTGCATCTGGGCAGCCCTCCAAGAAACGGGCAAGGAAACAAGTTCGACCTGCCTCGGCCATGGATCAACCCTTTGCAAAACCTACCACCACCATTCCTGCTACTACCACCACCATCCCTGTTACCACCCCCACTTTTATTCCCATCACCACCACTACACCACCACCAGAAAACCTCTTCATCCAAACCAACCTCACCGCTGACAAAACACTAAAACCCACCAAGTATGTTTGCTCCAGCATTCTGCTTAAGATGGGGATATACGACCGCATCTTCAACATGCTAGAAAAGGCCAACCTCGCCAGATTGTGCCTAGTACCTGAAGTATCCTACTCTGAACCCACTACAGAGTTTTTCACTTTTCTGACCAAGGAGCCCGTCGACATCATGGAAAGGTCACAGGACGGAAGTGACAGAAGGCTTGTCACCCAAATCTTCGGCAGCAAGGTTGTCCTGACGAAATATATGCTGAACACAATCTTCATCGACAACCAGGACCAACTGCGGAAAGCCATGGAGGTGGGGACCGAACATTCAGAGTTCAACAGACACAAATTCTGGAAATCTCTAACCGGGATCCCCACCTATGACGCGAAGACATGCAAAGCATCAAATATACACTCTGGCTTTGTGCGCACCGTGCACAAAATTCTCACTGGTGCACTCTTCCCCAGGACAGAAGGGGGAAACGTTACAATTTCAGATCTTTTCATTCTCTGGTCTATTCTTAACGAGAGGCCGGTCAATATCAGACGACAACTGATCCAGAAACTATCAACCTCCAGCCTGGGGAAAGAGATCTGCATGGGAGGGCATGTCACATCGATTATCAAATATCTTAAGATGGACAGACCCCTACCTCGCTGCACGTAACTAAAGGGCGACATCCTTACCAATGAACAAACTCTGAAGAACTCCTTCATCATCAAGGAAAAGGATGGGAAATTACACAACGTCTTCTGCCTGATGGTTAAGTCTTCCAGAACACTTATCCCGCTTCCAGAGCTAGCACATTATGACACCAAATAGCTCCTCTTCTCGGACGAGGAGATTTCACAAATACTAGCTTTGGTTAAAACAACCGAAACGAAAGCTACATCGGGACAAACGGAGCTAAGCATCACATCCATGACAGCTCGACCAACAAAAATACCTGTCAAAAGACCTTCCAGAAAGCAGTTGCAGGCCCAACAGCTGTCGGGGACACCAACATCTAAGCCAAATCCTGAGGCCGAGATCCTCCATGAAGAAATCTTAACCTCCTCCTCAATCGACTCTTTCATTCAGAGTCTACATGAGCAGCTAACCGCTTCCACCACTCCACCCTCCACCATTCCAACATCTACCACTCCTTTCTTCCCCATCCCATCCACGCAACCATTCACATCCACTTCATCACCCCTATTTCCTTCGGGTTCCCCTTTCTCCACCCCTATGCCTGACTTTACCACCTTCCCTTTCACCTCCGCAGTTTCCACCCCATCACTATCTCTGCCACCGCTTTCACCACAAATTCCACCACTTTTCACATCCGCCACCACCCCGACACTGCTGATGACTACATCCACAGTCACTACGCAGCTAGGGGCATCACCAATGTCTCTTCCGCAAGACACTAACACCATCCCACGCAGACCCCAGCCATCCCACCCTTCCGCTCATGGGGTCCCTTTTGCCAATATCGGTGAGGAATTCAGCCGTCAATTCGACGCTGTCCGAAACCTCCTCACCGATCCTTCTAATATATTAAATTCTATTTTTCTTGTGTGCAAGTTTTATCACGACAGGTGGCCACGATTGACGAACAACACCGAGCCTTGCCCACCATCCTCCAAGGCTTCCAGCAATGACAAGATGAGGTGGCTAAGCAAGTTGAGCACATCAACAGCCACTACAACACCTTGCCAGACCTGGTCCTTGGAGCGAAGCGTCAGCAGGAAGCAACGACGAAACAAGTCGATGAGATCTCCACGCAGACTCAACCTCTGCCAGAGACTCTCCACGAACTCCAGCAACAACAAGAAGTTATGAGCATGCGCCTGGACAACATCAACAACACACTCACACAGCTACAACATCGCCAAGAGGAGTCCAATAATGATGAAATCCAGCAGTTACGTGCTCAAGTTACGAATCTTACAGCACGTCTCCTCTTCATCGAGGGAAGATATACCGACCTCAAAGAATCCCATGATGCACTGCTCGAAACAAACGAGCATCTGCAAGTGGCCTTCGATGAGTTACAAGCCACCCATCGGCGGTGCAAAACGTCCGCAAGACAAAAGCAAGCAGACAAGGCTGTGGACGACAAGGATGGCGATGATGACGAAGATGATGACTCCGACTCATCTGCTGATTCAAACAAAGATAACACCTCCTCTGATGATAAACATGATGACGGAGAGGACCCTGGAAATGCAGCAGAACCTTCTCAGAGAGGTTCCGACAAAGGCCACCACGACAGTGACAATCACCCCAAGTCCCCACACAACGACAATGTCAACATGTCATACGGGGACCAATTCTTTGATTATTTCGCACTGGGGTCCATCGGGGAAGCTGCTAAAGACGCGGCTTACGCTAAGTTCCACCATTGTATACTAGGAGCCAGTGCCAGCCCACCAAAAACAACTGCCCCACCTCTCTCCACACCTTCTCCCTATGACGAGGGAGAGGCGGAACGAGTAAGTTTAGACACCGATGAAGACCTCGATTCTGCCTCCGACTCAGACGACGATCTACCAGGCCATGAACAGGCCTTAGAACAACCTGCTTCTCCCCCTCCACAAGATCTCCCCCCGCCACCACCTCTGCCGCACAAAATGCATGACCTAGATATGGCGGCCATCTCCACTTTAGATGCTCAGGACATTTTTATACTGAACACTATAGTGGATGATGCAAAGGCGAGGGAAGACATACTTTATCATAATACCAAAACTAGGCGTAAGATGACACATGAAGACTTCCGCAACATCCTCCGACCTCGGTCCACGATGCCTATGGCAATCTTCTATGTCCTCCTCGTCAATTGTATAGAAATATACAAAAGTTTTAAGCGGCAACAGCCGGTCTTTAATGCCTCACCCGCTCTGTCTATTGGCCTTTTATACAAAGACATAAGAGTAAAGTCAATCGAGCGGCTGCGTGCTGGTTTAGCACGTCGGACACGTTATCTGATCGTGCCTTTCCAAGTTTCGGACCACTGGCTTTTTATGATCGTGGATACCGAGGCTTAAGATGCCAAGGTGTATAATTTTTGTGGCGCCGAGCTACCAGCCGAAACAATAAACTTTGTCGGTGAAGCAGCAGGCGAAGAAAGGTGTATACCCTTCCGGCTGCTTAAGTTAATCTGGGCTGCACGCCCATCTCTCCGCCAAGATTGGAGCCAGCCTTGGTTCAAAATCATAAACCCTCAAGTTCAAGCCACCGAGGGATCTGGGGATTGCGCTTTCTGCACCATACGTCACATCCAAGTGTTGAACCAGGAAATCCCATTTACTGATCTGGTTGCTGAGGATTTCCATTCCTTGCGTGGGTGTTATGCCATGGAGCTCATTTGCGATAGGCGGTTCTTCAAGGATCCAACTATGGCACCAGATGACGTTCCTCGTTACCTCTTCTCAGCTATCCAACGACCGCAGCGGCGACCCTTCCGACAAACTCTGAAGGAGTCAGAAAAGACCAATATGACAATCGCCGATACCGAGCAAGCTACAAGAAATATCGATCCTCTATCTGCCATCGAACCAACCTTTCCTGATTTTGATCGCGATGCTTGCAAGGGTCTCACCAACCTCGAATTGTGTCTCATTATGGCACGGCTCTCCGCCGACAAAGATGACCTGGTATTCATGTCCCGAGACATTCTTGTAATGGCAGACACACTGCGAGAGACTCTACAGGTTAAGGGATCCCTCTCTGTAAGCCTTATGGCCGCCTATCAGTTTCTGCTTGGCCAAAACTACCCAACAACATACATGGCGTCTCCATATATGAAAGATGATCTCCTAAAGCTCAAGAACTTCGGAACAACTGACACGCTGATCTCCTATCTCCAGCACACAACACCGACGTTCATCATGTTACCTTTCCTTTATCATGAGCACTAGATGCTCCTGGCAACAAACCTCCCAGAAGGAACAACCACAATATACAACAGTTCTGATAGCCAGTACAATGCCCGACAGAGAAACTACGTTGTGACACCAAAGACCCCAACAGAAGTAGTGGCAAAGGAGTGCGCCGAAAAATTAATCGATTTTCTGAGTCAGCATACAAAGGCGTACGACAAAGAGCATTTCCACCGCCCTACCTTCTGCCACAAATGCCCCCAGCAAATCTGACAATCGAACGACTGTGGCTTCCAAGTCCTCTACTGGATGTACACCATCATCGTTCTCCAAAGACCAGTAGAGGAGATGACTGACGTGGATTACCACGCTTTACGAGGACAGTTCGCATCCAATCTACTTCGTTCTCCAGGGGCAAAAGAAGATTTAACTTAGCCTGCAGCCCTTGTCATAATTACTGCTCAACCTATCACTTTGACAGTCTGAGGACAGAGTGAGTGATAAGTTAGGGGGGGGGTACATTAGACAAGGGCGAGGTATCATTTCCTACATCCCTCTTTCTGTTAGCACTTTCTATTTTTCTTTTATTCTTTCTCTTTATACAATTCTTTTGGAATAAAGTCACCCCAATTAACCTTAGAATCGTGATAGTCCCCAAAAGTAAATAGCGCTTAGACATTTAATGGCGATTTAACAAATTCCATCCACTATCGATTTCATGTTTTTGCTTCAATTTTTTATCTGACTCTCCACAGGGCAAAATCAAGGTAGAAATAAGCCAAGCTCTCAAGGATGAGAGGGGAATCAGGCAACTTCCAAATCAAGAAGTTCTGCAAGTGGACCACAAACAAAATAAGTGCATGTTGAAAGACTCTAAGAAGAGCTTTCCTCTCTTCAAAATAAAAGAGGCTTGGCCGGCCAAAATAATTTCCCAAATAAAACCCCAATTCCCAAGCCTGCGAGTCATTGAATAAAAGCCAGATAATTGAATAAAATCATGAGAGTTGTGCCATGAATAAAGATCTATATAAAGAACCGATGAAGGTTTCACCCGGCCGGCACATTCTGCTGCCCTCACAAAGGCAGATGTGTCGTGCCCGGTAGTGAAACCCTAAGGTCTCTAAATATATGAAAGGCTCATAAAGGACTCACCCGGCCGGTACATTCATCTGCCCTCACAAAGGCAGATGTGTCGTGCCCGGTAGTGAGATCCCAAAAGCATAGATAGCCCCTCCCCCACTTGAAGGGGGAGCTACACCTCAAGCCTTTAGCCAACCCTCATACCCTCTCTAGCCCCCAGTAGGTCTTTCAGAGAGGTATAAAGCTAATTAGAGTCAACAATATGCACAAAATAAAGGTGGTCCCAATGCGAACTGCGAGATACGGAAAGAACCTGAGACCCAAGCAACTCTCGAAACTTGAAAGAGTCAAGGCAAGCAATAAGACTTGATATGACCTCAGGGGAACTCAGGTTAAGAATTGAAGCCAGAGTATGGAAATCCTAACTAATAAGATCGCCTCGCCATTACATGTCTCAGCTCTATCTAACTTGAGGACAAGCTAGACTCTAAGTTAGGGGGGTGATAACCTCCAATTTTGGATGATTATCTTAGTCTTTTTCTTTAGTTTTCCACACTCTTTCTTTATTAGAATTAGATATAATACCTAAAAATTCCCTCTTATTGCAAATATACCATCAGACTAACTTTTCCCCTTTATATCTGCAGAAAAAGACACAAAAAAATCATAAAAGACTAAATTGGTCCCAAGACTGTTTGAAGTCAAACGGTCCCGAGACCGCATGGAGTTCAAACGGTCTCGATACCGCATGAAGCCAATCGGTCTCGAGACCGCATGGAGTCAAACGGTCCCAAGACCGCATGAAGCCAACCGGTCCCGAGACCGCATGGAGTCAAATGGTCCCAAGACCGCATGAAGCCAACCGGTCCCGAGACCGCATGGAGTCAAACGGTCTCAAGACCGCCTGAAGCCAAACGGTCCTGAGACTGCATGGAGTTCAAATGGTCCCGAGACCGCATGAAGCCAAACGGTCCCGAGACCGCATGGAGTTCAAACGGTCCCGAGACCGCATGAAGCCAAACAGTCCCGAGACCGCATGGAGTCAACCGGTCCCGAGACCGCATGAAGCCAAACGGTCTTGAGATCCGAACGGTCTTGAGGTCCAAACGGTCTTGAGGTCCGAGCGGTCTTGAGATCCAAACAGTCTTGAGATCCAAACGGTCTCAAGCCCAAACGGTCTTGAGATCCAAACGGTCTCAGGCCCAAATGGTCTTGAGGTCCAAACGGTCTCCAAACCATTTGGACTTCACTTAAGGCCTATAAATAAGACCCTAATGGTCCTTCATTAAAAAAAAATGGTTTTTTGAGACGTCCAAAGGCTGCCTTAATCGTTCCAGAGCTCTTGCTACTTCCATCCTCCGCCCTGGGGCTGCCAGTCCGAGACCCATACTCCATCTTGAAGCTGCTTTCTCCTTCTTCGCCAAAGAAGGTGAGAAGGGAAGATCTCATCATCGTGCAACCTTTGAAGACCGATGGATCGTTGTTCTCTCTCCAAGGGGTTGACCTTCCTCTCTCCTTCATGGGGATGATACTCTCTCTCTCTCTCTTCTTGCCTCCTTCTTTGTCCTAGTCATGAGCGAGTAGTCTCTCTCACTAGGGTGCGGGGAGTAGCCCTGCTACCCATGTTTTCGTATCATGTAGATGTAATCCATAACTTGTAATATAGAGTTCTTATCTTTTCAGTTCGACATTAAACGATTAATGAATGCATGTTGCTTGATCTCCAACTTGTGTTATCCTTTATCTTTTAGTATGAATTGTCTACGTTTGTACTATTAGATTCAAAACTCATTTGTATGTTGGTTCTTGGTGCATGTACCCACCGTGCATCTGTTTCGGTATCTAGAAGTGTATCTCAAGAAGTGGAGTAAACTCACTATCATCCGTTGCACTTTCATACTATGAAATGGAATCAGTTGACGTATGGAAGTGCAATCTTGGTATGTCGAGGAACACACTTTGCGAGGGGAATGATGCAAAGTAATGTGACCATTTGTTCGGGAATGGATGGCGTTGCAACATTCCCACACTTCTTGTAGTTAGTTCTCCGAAAGGAAGCTAAGTCTACAAGGATACTAACTGACTAGACTCTTTTGCAGGTTATATTTTTGTTTTACATGTGTTGATCCATGTGTAGTGGCGGTGAAAAACCGATCACACCCTAGTGATCTTTTATCATAGTTTAAGTCATTAGATTTACTTTCTTTCTTTACTTTACTTGCACTTAGCTCAAAAACAACCAAATCCACCTTTTGATCTAAATACCATCTATTGAGTGATTAAGTGAAATTCCAACGTCTTCCATCTTGTTGGCAACAACAAGACCGTTGTCTCGAGGATTTGACCCTTAACTATACTACGATAAGACTTCCACGTATTTTAGCATACGTGGGTGGAGTTCTCTATCTAGTATAAGCAAGGCTAAACTTAAAGACTTACCATCTTTAGGATTTTTAGTGGTGCACGCAATTCCACACGAGTGGAAACTCCATCAGTCCATCCTAAAAAGGGAAAGCCCAATACAATAACTCCCTCATCCTCTCTTACTTCTCTCTCTTTGGGTCACAATATCCCCTAAAATTCTCCCATTAGACTCAGGAGATGATATTGGACTTAACCATCCCTAGATGTCGCATGATTGGTGTGAAATTAGGACCTTCCCCTTTTAATTCATTGTGGAGTTGGAACTCCATTGGAGACTAGTGGACACCCCTACCTATATAAGGCTAAAAAACTCTCAACCATGAGACCAAAGAAGTGACTACAACTCCAACTACTAATAGATCCCCTGTCTTATTCATCCTAATCCCTTGGGCACGAAGAGTAACACCAACCAACTGTTAGACCAAGTCCTTACCACAACAAGCAATCCAAATATCCCCTACTGGTGCGGATGACCATCGAAAGTCTTTGACTTATAAACATCCTTCCTAGAATTTCTAGATGTGGATTCCAAATATTCCCCACAAGCTATAATGCCGTGTGTGCCGCCAGAAAACCCAAACCTCATTTCTTCTACCCTATCCCTCTCTGATAGATTCAAGGGCACCAATGAGTCTGAAGGAACCTAGCGGAGATTCTTGCACTACCACTCATCTCCCTGACACCTTAAAGCATGAAATCTATTGTGTTTTGGGGAGGCAACAAGCACAACGGAAATATGAAGAATTTCTCCACATATCCTACTAGTATATCCCATTGGTAACAATGTATTCGGAAAGAGGGTGTGTGGGATATACCTTATCGCAAAGAAATTCCGGCGAAGTCCCTTCACGTGGTGATGTGTGTCTCTCCTCGTGTGCATAGACGGTCCATGTCTGTCCTCAAAACATAGACACTCAACATCTGCATCTCTACTTCATTCACACGGATGGACTGGAACTCCACATCGCGTTTCGTAAGTTGGCAGAAAGGAGCACCCTTTTTCTTTGATGACATGTTAGAGATCATGATTACTCTCCTTCTCTCTCTCTCTTGGTGATGATGACAACTAGGGTTCACGTACAAGAACATTATATCAAGATCCGCCTGTCATGCCCCTATAAATAGCAAAGGAAAGGAAGCATGATTTCTAAAAACCCTTGGGAAAACAAAAGGCTGTGATTGCATTTAAAATGATCTGCTCATAGACTATTAAAAGAATATTCCAAAATCTATTAATTAATTAGATATCATATTAATTTATCAACTAATTTTCATCATATGGATCTTGTCAATCGCTTGAGATTAGCAAACTGACTTAACAATTTAAATATAATTAATTGACTTAAACATATTAACCAATTAACTCAAATAATATTCTAATATTATTCTAGTGGATTACCTAAAATTTTTAGTAATCAATTTGATTCAGGACATTTCCAATCACATCCACAATTATACTCCTATTCCAATACATCCTATGTGTGTGACCTAGTAGGCTCCAAATTAGTTTGGCAGTGATACTCACAATCATATTATGATTTCACAATCAATTAGTAGTATCTAGCAAAGACTTCATTACTACCTAAGTAATTGGAGAAGTTGGAGAAAAACTTTAAATTACAATCTATGATTGGATTTATAGTGATTGTATGGTTCCTTTATCTCTGATATCTAGATTGAACTCAAGGCATGGAATCATCATCCTCTTTTGTTGGATCAAGGGCTCTAGGGGGGGTGAATAGAGCTTCACAAATCTCACAAGACAAATTAGACCACCAAATTATATTAAGTGCAAAAACTTAAACATTCATCCAATTTGATATCCTAACTATCATGCATAGCAAGGGTGAGAGACAAGGAAGAGCATACACTTGGACAAAGTGGTTTAGAGTGGTTCCACACTTCAAACATCAAGTGAGTCAGTCCACTACCTAGAGTGGGTTAGGCTCAAGGACTTTGCAATCTTGGTACTCTTATATTCCATCATAAGATTATAAGAAAAAGCCACATTCATCCAAGGGCTTAGTACCTCAAGCAAGGATCTTAAACCTATAGAAGGAGCTTACTTGAACCATGGAGTCTTTAGCCATCAACATGGACTTACCCACTCCTTCTTCAAGTCTTCGGCCTTCAAGGAATTACCTATCCTTCTTGAGCCTCCGCATTGCCTATCTCCTTCACTTGGAGATCTGGAACACCATGCTTTCTTCAACCTTGAAGAACAAAAACTCCTTCTCCTTCACTCAGAGAAGATCTTCAGCCTTTTCTTCAATAAGGAATGACGGTAGGAAGATGGTGGTGGAGAGCTTCACATCAATACACGGAGTAGCTCTACAAAGGAACCTATCTCACTCATACTCACAAATTTGACTTGAAATTAGAGAGAGAAAGGGGATCAAAGGGTTAGAACACTCTCAAATAAGCTAGGACCAAGCATGTAGTGAATGAGAAACCTTGGAATGAACTCCAAGAGGTCCTATTTATAGCTGAGGGTGCCCCTTTGAGTTGTGGGACACTTAGGGCCGAAATATAGCCATTTTTTCTCAAAGCAACGACTCTATTTTCGATCAAATAACACACAAACGGTCACAATCACTTTTTTTGCAAATTCCGTACAGTGCAATCAGTCGAGTTTCAATAAAGGTAATTCGACCGATAGGGTAAAAGAGAAAACCAATTTTCAAACCATCGGTCGAGTTAGTTCTGAGGAAACTCGACCGACCAATGAAAGTTGTGTTTGGTCAGTAACCCCATCGGTCGAGTTCTGTGAAAACACAACTCGACCGATGCCCTTTTTAGAGAATTGATCCAGGAGGATTGGTCGAGATTGGAACTCGACCGATTGACTGTCTATGATCAATTTTCTAAAGTGCATCTAAAGTGATTAAAACTTGGTGTTAAGTGTCCAAATCAATTTTCTCATCTTAGTTACAAGCAAATTCATCAATACAAGTGATTACAAAAATATTCTAAGGTCGTTTACATAGATTTCCAAAATTTCACACTTGTATAGCTTTTGACTTGAACTTGAGAAAATTAGGGCTTTTGATTTTTGATCCTTTTCATGTACCTAACACCTGAAATCAATCTTCAATATACATATTAGATACATATGAATGAAATGGTTAAGTCATTATCAAAATATGGACAATGTGTAACCTTTAGGTTAACATTCTCCCCCTTTTTGACAATGACAAACCATTCCTCAAACATATTGAATAGGATATAGAAGTTATATCTTTGCCTTGTGAATTAAGGGGATTCAAGATGTGAACAATGTGAATTGCTCCCCATCAATCTATGCTTCCTATAACTTACACGGTTAGTCTATCTACACAAATACATGTACTATATGATCCTTTGCAAGTCACATGATAAAGCAGTTAACGAACAAGAAAAGGATCTCATAAGCAATAAGCAATAGTATAACAATGAATAAAAATATGATTGAGTTTCAAGACATTGAAATTTCTCTCCTCCTTTTGACATTTTCAAAAAGTAGGGGGGGGGGTAGAAGAGCATATATCCATGTCTTCTCCAAAACACAATCAACTGGATATTCATACAAGCAATCTCATATCATTGATCAAACAAAGACAAGTAAAAACATACAATCTTAGTCATAATCAAAATATGGTGAAAGATGGCACCTACTCATAATATATAATAGAGCAGAAAGCAATAGTGCACATCACATATATTACAACTCAGATGTAGGTTCTCATGAAAGCAACTACAAGCAAGAAGCAATGAAAGACAAAAGATAAAATAATTCAACTCAGATAATGTGCCCAAATGTTCCTTACACAAAATAGCCTAGAAAGATATATATAATCATCATACTGGACTAAAAACTAAGAAACATACTAGACATATAAACTATCTATATCAACAACGTCATCGTCATCGGCTCCAGGCTCGTTGTCCTCGTCTCCATTAGAGGGTGCAACTACAATGCCTTCATCACTAGAATCAACACCATAACCATCACCATCATCAGAAACGTCCTTGCCATCACCCTCGTTGTCATCAACAGCCTTGGAAACATCACCTTGGTCAGGCATCTCCTCGTTTGTAGGAGAACTAAAACAACGATCAGGCCAACAAGTATTCTACTCATCCCAAGTCATACCAAGAGCATAGAGCTCATTGGCCTAAGGAAAGGATGGAGCAGAGTCACCAAGAGAGGCAAGCAGGGTGGCTAGGGGGCCAGCAGGCAACGGGAGGTAGGCAGGAGCAGTATTACCAGCAGCGAAGGGTGGAGGAGTAGCAACAACGGAAGGCTTGAGTGTGACACATCGTTCGAACAAAATGTTGTTAACTAAGCGGAAGTGATCATTAACAACGGAATACTGAAAATCACTAAAAATTAAAACCTTTTTCAAAGAGATCCAATTCCAGAAAACTCTTACAACAAGAACCAAAGTATTACATATACGTCCTGGTTCATAAGTACATACCATGTACCATCTCTTCTCGAGGATTACAGACAACAGTTGATTTGCCAAACTATACATAAGCAACATAGAACCTCGAGGCATCAAGCCAAAGTCTCAGATCGATGCATTAAAAGAACTAACAACTAACTCTGAGGACCTGAGAGTACAGAGACGACACATAGGACTTTCTATACAAAAACATGACATCCAAAGCGTCCACTTGGAGTATTACAGCTGTCCCTGTTGCTGCTGCTTCTCTCCCCCTGCTAAAGGGTTTCTGCTTCTTCTTCTACGTCTACCTAAAAAGTTAGATCCCACGGGGGTTAGACAATCAAAAATTGTCCCAGCGAGAGATATAACTCTCCGCCAGAAGCATTATTATTGTAGATAAACAGTAATAAACCGAGCATGAGTTCTTTTATATTAACAACAATATTAAACATTATATGAACAAAATAAGTTAATCTCCTTTCATAAGGAGAACATTGTATCTACCCATGGTAAGATTATACATCATCTATCTACTTTGCAAGGAATGCAAGGAATCATATATATATATATCATTTATCAACTAAAGATGCATAAAGAAATGTAACATCATCCAATGATTTTCGTATTCAATCCTTAAGCATACATGCTATATGACTGATTACATTTTACAGTCACACTTATGCCCTGAGGAGATGAGGTATACCACTCATACTCCAACCGACCATTGTGAAGTCGAAATCGGTACCATACAAGGTCAAAGGTAGAGCCAACTACCATGACCTCCCTTATCTCGGTAAGTACGAGATTTAATGTAGGACATCTTGTGTCTCTGCTAAATAGCTTTCCAGGGTATACTAGTAACTTCACTATAGAGTTATAGTGGCATGCTATACTCTCTTCACAATCGAGAGATTTTATCTCATATCGATCCGGTATTAATATTATCGGGAGATTCGTGATACATCCATCCCATTATCGGGGGATTAGTGATACATCCACCCTGAATATATATAATGAAGGATTGAGAGATTTAATA
Organism: Alisma plantago-aquatica; assembly: GCA_963693085.1. Classification (NCBI taxonomy): domain Eukaryota; kingdom Viridiplantae; phylum Streptophyta; class Magnoliopsida; order Alismatales; family Alismataceae; genus Alisma; species Alisma plantago-aquatica. Next base: position 1,427,791,137 of record OY856412.1, read on the forward strand.
TTTATCTCTTATCAATTCCTCCATTAGGGTGTACGGATATTTTTGCCCATCACCCCTGCATATTCAAAAATATGCATTCCGGGTTATGCCCCAGAGCAACCCGTTTCACCATCCAACAAATTCTAACACTGATGGTTTATATGGCCAGGGCACTACATGATATAATTCCACTTGATTAATTAAGTACGTTACTGTATTCTCTTAGCATCAGTCAAGTTCTCAAACATTATTATGACAAATGCTGCAAAGAAAAGTATAGTTCATCTATCAAGTACTTTTCAAAACTTTATAGAACATTGGGATCTTAATCCCTTGTCACATCATGGGCATTCTCCTCCCTTAACATCTCATCATCATGATTATGGAATATGGGTATTCAAACCCTCAGTTCATCAAAGAAAACTTGTTACCACTTATCTGGTAACTAATACCTTCAGGTCATCTGACCAAGGTAAACATGATACTTGCTACACAAGCATTTCACATGGCTGTCAAAGCCCATTAGTCTCTTGTTACCTTTTACTAGGAAACAATACATATAATGGCTCACAAGGCCCATAAATCATTTAAATAATTAACACATCATAGCTCATACCTGGATATGCTCGTCATCTCATGATCACCTGTATGATCATTACATAATAACAGTTATATCAATTACATATCAGCACTTAAACTTATGCAATGTAAGAGTAGCATCACCATTCCCTTATTTAGGGTTAGGATTTCTCTTACATATCATCACCCTCCATTAGGGTTTTCCATAAATAACCATTTAGGTTCTCAAGATGATATTATTAATGATCAAGCCCTTTTTCATTGCTTCACACAACTAGGAGCCAACATTGATAACATAATCATTTAATCATGCTTATTTATTCTCATCACTTATCATTGAAAGAATTATCAATACAAGGTATAAGTTCCTCTCTCAACTTTACCAAAAAATGATTACATCATACTTTATTGATTTGGATTAACCTTTTCATAAGGCATGTTAGCCTACACTTATCATAGTGCATTACATCTCAATGTAACAATTGATATGACACACTTCATGTGTAACTCATCCAAGTATATTTGATTTAAAATACATCAAGGTGTATCAATCTTGAGGTGCTGGATGTGATATCTATCATATCTTGATGTATCACTTCCCTCATCACCTTTATCTTACTTGAGTTCATCAACTTAGCTTGTATTAGGGTATTTCCCATCCTAATACTTTATGCACCAGTTCATCACATTTATCATGTAATGTATTGGTCATAAGTCACTTATTTAGAATATGCAGCCATTGCGAATGATACAGACTCATCTTTGAGTTAAGGAAATATTGATATAAGGCCATCCATTACCAATCCCTTTAGGTGTTTCACTTATCAATAAATTAGTCACTATTCCATTATTAGGAATAGGGTTTCCCATCTTTATCAACTAGGGTTTACATAACATCACCCTATATTAGGGTTTCACATATTGTCACCCTACATTAGGATTTCACATAACATCATCCTTATATTGGAGTTCCACATAGTATTACCTGAAATTAGGGTTTCTCAACCCCTGGCCCAAAATTGGGGTTATGGTTTATCATCATATTGCCCAAGATTAGGGTTTCATGCTCTACAACCCAAAATTAGGGCTTCATATACCTTTACCCTATATCAGGGTTAGGATTTCATATTAGGGTTTCATATAACATTATATATCATCACCCTGGGATTAGAATTCACATCATATATTTGTATTAGGGTTTCACTTGACATCACCCTTAATTAGGGTTTCACATGACATCACCCTTAATTAGGGTTTCATTGACATCACCCTCAATTAGGGTTTCACATGATACCACCCTTAATTAGGATTTCACATGACATCACCCTTAATTAGGGTTTCACTTGTCATAACCCTTAATTAGGGTTTCACATGACATCACCATTAATTAGGATTTCACATGACATCACCCTTAATTAGGGTTTCACTTGTCATCACCCTTAATTAGGATTTCACATGACGTCACCCTTAATTAGGATTTCACATGACATCACCCTTAATTAGGGTTTCACTTGTCATCACCCTTAATTAGGATTTCACATGACATCACCCTTAATTAGGGTTTCACTTAACATAACCCTTGATTAGGATTTCTCCAATCATTGCCCTAAATTAGGGTTGGAGTTCATCAACAATTAGGGTTTCATGATTTATTTATCAAGGATCATACCCTAATTACATATTTATTCATGTTGTGAGTATTGAGATTTAACCATTACATGATTATTATACATATATGGACCCTCTCTCTCTTTCATCCTCTTGAAGATAATACTTACTTCAAACTTGATTAGATTAGGTCAACTCAACTTGAATGAAAAGTTGACATAGTGTATTAAGTCATTACTTCTATAAGAATCAAAGGTTAACCATTCAAAAGGTATTAATCACTTAAGTACCTTGAAGTACAACCATTGTAATTACCTTTGATAGACATCATCAACAATCATGTAGTTGATTGTACTAATATGACTTGAATCAATTAGACCTTCAAATGGTCTTGAAGTACCTTGACCTCCATTCGGTCTTGAGGTGCTTCTTCAATCGGTTTTAAAACCATTTGATCAAGTTATTATTGAAACTGAATGAACCCTAAACAGTTTTTGAACAATTGCCCTTCAAATGGTCTGAGGACCGTTTGGTCCAAACCATCATGAAACCGATTGGATCAACTAGGGTCTCCTCCATCCAATTGATTGTCTTTAGGGTTTTCTCTATTGAATGGATCATCAATTGATCCATTGAAGTACATCCAATTACAACCCTTGGATTTCCAATCATCCATCACATCCCTTAACCTCCAAATGGTTTTGAGACCGTTTGGACCATCAAACAAGTAATTAACCCAAAATCAATTAGGAATCCTTCAACTAATTCGATTAGGGTTTGCAATCCATTGATCATCCTTCTAAAATTAATTATAATCAAATCAATTTGAGCTATTGAATGTTCATCAATCACATCAACAAATAACCCCATACGGTTTTGAAGTCCAATTTATCCATTTGATCTTGAGATCCAGCACCCATTCAGTTTTGGACTCAATTACCCATTCAATCTTATAGTTAATTACCCATTTGGTCTTGTACTTAATTACCCATTCGTTTTGGATTATATTATCCATTCAGTCTTGGGTTTAACTACCCATTCAGTCTTGAACCAAATTGCCCATTCGGTCTTGAAATCGAATCAATTAATTCGATTTTGGAACCGAATTAGCTCATTCGGTTTTGCAAACCGTTTGCCCCTTCCTTGGTTGAGGTGTGTGTGCTTAAGATGACATCATAATATTCAAGCTCCAAACCCTCGAAATCAGTTGTGATTCTTATGGTAATTCGAACAACTAATCAAAAGGAATTCTAGAAAATAGAAAGGTTCAACATATAATGAACAATTTGCAAGCAATAATGACATTTAAGGGTTCAAGTTATATAATCCACCTTCAAAACTGAATCCAAGCTTCAAGCTCCACGTCTCCAATGGTGAATGAAGCTTTCACAACCTCCCAAGGCTCGTCCTCAAGCTTTTGAGTGAAAACGAATGGCTAGGATTGAAGATTGAATGAAGAAAAGAATAAATCAAGCATTGATTTTTGATTTCCACCATGAAATCAAGGTTGAAAGTGACTATGGATCTTACCTACAGGTTGGGGCACGTCCTCCTATTTCTACTTAGCTCCCTTGTGTTCAACCAAAGCAAGGAAAGAAAAAGGAATCGAAAAAGCCTTTCATTTGGGTTGGAAATGGGATGTATATAAGGAAATTCAATGAGAGAGAAAGTCTTATAATAATCCTTTGATTTCCAAAATTTGTGCCACATAATCTCCTCCATCCCTTGAATATGAAGCCATATTCCCCACCTTGCAATTCCTCTTCATTATCCTTGAATTAAAAGAAAGCAAATTAAGCACCTTAACCATTATAATAATAATATCCAAAATTGAGTGGATATTACTTTTCCTTTTACTAATGTGAGTGGGATCTCCAGTCACTTTAGATATTTCGTGGCATTTGCAAGGTACAAGGACGTTCAAACTTATGCAATTTCCACCATCTCAATTTTGGTTGAAGGGCACTTCAATTAATATATTTATTTTTGCATTAAATTGAATTAGGGTTTCAATTATGCTTAAATCTTGATTATTTTAATATCAAGATTCTCTCTCCTACAAAGTAATTCAAATGAGACACCCCTCTCATTTTATTTTCTCTACATGATGCCAAGAAACACGAGGGACTCTTTAGAAGTGGTATTTTGCATATTGAACCCTAGGTTTTAGGTAATTTGTACATTACACCAAAGCTAGGTTTTAATGCACAAACATTGCTCAACAAGCTCTTTCTTGGTGCTCAGGCTATCACAAGCCATACCTCTGCATCAATCTCATTATTATGATGCTTCAACACTTGAGGAACATTTTACCATGTAACATTTGCAAGTTAACCCCTTAATTGGGTAATTTGCACTTTAGTCCAAAACAAGCAAATCATTGTTTCAACATTATTCAAAAAGGACTAAAATTGAAACATAAGTTCCTCTTGAGCCTTAATTACTTTTCAAGAGATAAGAGAAAGCATATAATTAACTTTCTTAAACAAAACATCTAGGATTAAAGCGTAACCCAGGTCAGGGATGTTACATCAGGGGTAGGATAGTAATGATTGTATGCATATGAAGCATAATCACTACTTGGGTAGGGATGGTAGGTGGGGTGGGGGTGTGCACAGGATATGTTCATGGTAGACATGATCCTAGACCTATTGGTTGTATGCTTGTTGGTGCATCATGTAGCCCATAATGGTTTCATTGGATACACAAAACGAAGCACGACTAGGTCGAGGAGGAGGCTAAGGAGGTGGAGCTCGGGCAGAGGAGATAGGGGTTGCAGAGGTAGAGGTAGAGGGAGAAGCACTAGGGGTGGTAGAGGCAAACACAGACACAAACTTCTAAATCATGGTTTCACTGATACATACAACCTTCCTGGCTAACTTGTAATGCAAGTCAGAAAAGAGTGATTTCTCAGTAGAAAACTGAAACAAACCATAGATCAGGGCTGGATACGGGGGATGGGTTCCTTGGGTGTTCTTACCAGTGTCAAAGCAGGTCATGTGGTGTAGAATGTATCTGGCCCACTTGACACCAATGCTCTCTAGGATGCAATACATAATGACAACAATGTTCTCTGCAATATGTGTTTGATTTTTTTTGGATGGATGTTGTAGTTGATCACTAAAGCCAAAATGCACTTCCTAAGGTCAAGGGAGGAGGAAGGTAGGGTGCTCTTCTTCTTATATGGAACACCAGGCTTCTTCAAGTAGCAATGAATGTCAGGGAGAGTAAGTTCATTCTACTTGTAAAAGCCTTTGAGATCCAAAAGATCAAAGTACTCACCATAATCCTTGTGCCAGGTATCATTTTGATCATCTCCAGAATAGAAGACATTTAAAATATCCTCAGAGATTTGAAAACGTTTACTGGCGATCATAGAGGTTAGGATTACTTGAGTATTCGACAGGGGTATGAGGGTGTCGTAGTTCCAATACAAGTTAGCGTAGAACTCATGAACTGCTTTTGTACTGGTCATCAAATTGAAAAAGCAATCATGTTTGACAGCCAAGGTGGAAAGGTGATGGACAACGAGCAACCTAGAAACTTGGTCTATAACTGCTTGACGCCTAGGTCTTGTCTCAAATAAGGCACGAAAAGGAAAAGGACTCCTAGGAAGAAGGTCCTTATACCCATTAACAACCTCTATTGAGATAAAAGAGGTATCACTGAAAGGAATCAAGTGATTAGATGAAGAAGGCGAAGGAGCATCGCTAGGGGCAGGTTGTTTTCTCATATGAGAAGTCATGGAGGTGAGAAAGAGGAAGAGAAATGATCAAACACACTAAACAAACTGCAAAAGCTGCCCAAAAACCACCAGGGAGCAACCGGGAAGGTCAAGAACAACCTATCTAGGTCGGGAAAGGGCTAGGATAGGGAAGGTTTGGGCTAGCGTAGAGAGATTAGGGCTAGAAGAAGAGGAATTGGTCGTCTATTCTCTAGTTGAGAGGGAGAATAGTCGGCCGATCCAAACTTAAGTTTGCTTTAGCCCGCAGATCGGTCGAGTTCTGAGAGTGGGAAACTCGACCGATTGGTCCATTTTAGAACAGCTCTCAGCCACATATCGGTCGAGTTTGTCCTGGGGGAAACTCGACCGATGGTCAACCTGACCTAAAACCATCAAACTTAATTTCTATCCACATGAATGCTAATTAAAATTATTTTTTGAGTCTATTATGTATTTTGAACATATTTCGGCACACATCACTCATCATTGGGTACTATTTAGTGATAAAAACAAGAAATTTGAGAAATGCCCAAACACAAGTGAAACGAAGCATGTCAATAAGAAAATTTTAGTAATTTAAGCAATTTTAGGCAAGCAAGGTGAGTAAATCATGAGCAAGACATATAGGTTGAAAACAACTAGCTAGATTAAATGTCAATATCATCCAAAGAAATAATGAATAGTTTAGATTTAATGAAATTAAATTGCTCTCTAGCTAGAGGTTTAGTGAAATTGTTTGCCAACTGGTTTTCCGTGTTCACATGTGTGATATAGATATCCTTCTTGGCAATGTGATCACGAAGAAAACGATGGCAAACCTATATATGTTTAGCTCTACTACGAAATATAGGATTATAAGAAAGATTGATTGCACTATTATTATCATAAAAGATAGGAGAAGCATCAAAATGTATGTTAAAGTCTTGGAGCATTTGCTTCATCCATAGGACCTGGCCACAACAACTCTCGACTGTAATGTATTCAGCCTCAGTAGTTGATAATGCCACAGTGCTCTGTTTCTTGGAAAACCAAGACACCAAGCATGGACCTAGAAGGAAGCAAGTGCCACTTGTGCACTTTCTATCAACCAAACAACCCGCATAATCTGCATCACTATATGCTACAAGAGTAAAGTCCCTTGACTTAGGATACCATAGACCAAAATTTTGAGTTTTGGCTAAGTATCTCAAAATCCTCTTAATAGTAATAAGATGTGATTTCCTAGGGCTTGATTGAAAGCGAGCACACAACCCAACACTAAACAAAATATCAGGTCTAGAGGTAGTTAGATAAAGTAAACTTCCAATCATACCTCAATAGAGATTCTCATCTACCTTCTCACCTTCTTCATCTCTATCAAGTTTGGCGGTATTAGACATGGGGGTGTCCATCAGATTCATGTTATCCATCCCAAAGTGTTTGAGTAGCTCACTAGTGTACTTTCATTGGTTGATGAAGTTTCCATCTTTGGTTTTCGTGATTTGGAAGCTGAGGAAGAAAGTCAACTCACCCATCATGCTCATCTCGAACTCACTCTGCATTAGAGAACTAAACTCCTTGCAAAGATCAAGATCATTTCTGCCAACAATGATATCATCAACATAAATTTGAATGATAAGAAAATTGCTAGAATTTTGTTTTAGAAATAAAGTAGAATCAACTTTACCCATGACATATCCATTTTCTAACAAAAAGTTCTTTAATTTCTCATACCAAGCTCAAGGTGCTTGTTTGAGTCCATAGAGAGCTTTTTGCAACAAGTAAACATGATTAGGTAGCTTTTCATTTTCAAAGCCCAGAGGTTGAGAAACACATACGTCCTCCTCGATTGTACCATTCAAAAATGCACTTTTAACATCCATTTGATATAGTAGGAAATTTTTATAACTAGCACAGGCAAGTAGCATTCTGATAGATTCAAGTCTAGCAACAAGAGCATAAGTTTCATCAAAATCAATACCTTCCTGTTGATTGTAACCTGGTGCCACTAACCTTGCTTTGTTCCTTACCACTTTCCCTTTTTCATCAAGCTTATTGCGGTAGACCCACTTGGTGCAAATAATTTTTCTATCACTTGGTCTTGGAACTAGAGTCCACACTCGATTCTTCTCGAATTGCTCTAGTTCCTCTTGCATAGATAGGATCCACTCATCATCTCCAAGAGCTTCTTTGATGTTCTTTGGCTCCAGCTGTGAGATGAAGGCACTGTCTGCTTGCTCTTTATTATAGGCAACTCGTGTCTTCACTCTCTCAAATGGGTTTCCTATGATTAACTCTTTGGGATGATTCTTTGCAAAGTGAGGAGTGGGATCCTTCTTCTCTTCATCTTCAGCTTCAACCACCTACTTACCTTGGTTTTCGATGGTGAGGTCTTTCAAGATAGGAATTAAGTCATCTGCAAAATCATTATCAACAACATTCTTGCCAATAACAGGGTTAGTTTCAACAAACTTGACATTAATAGATTCTTCAATTTTATACAGTTCAATATTGATAACTCTATAAGCCCTACTTGTAGTGTTATAGCCTAGGAAGAAAGCATTGTAAGATTTCAGATCAAACTTGTCGAGAGAATCCTTCATGTTCAAAACAAAACAAGGACATCCAAAAATGTGAAAGAAGTCGATGGATGGCTTTCTACCGCTCCATAACTCATACGGGGTTTTCTTCAAAGAAGGATGCGTAAAAACTCAGTTCTGCACAAAACAAGCGGTGCTAATAGCTTCAGCACAAAACTTCTTAGGAATGTCATATTCAAGAAGCATGGTCCTAGCCATCTCTTGTAGTGACCTATTTTTTCTCTCTACTACCCCATTTTGTGGAGGTGTACGAGGAGAAGAGAAATTGTGTGAGTAACCAGATTTTTCACAAAAATGCTCAAAAAGATCATTTTCAAATTCTCCCCCATGGTCACTACTGATAGAAACAATCCGACAAGAAGCTTCATTTTCAAATCATTTACAAAAGCTCGAGAAAACATCAAGAGTATCACTTTTAGACACGAGAAAGAATGTCCAAGTATAGCGAGAGAAATCATCGAAAATCACAAGACAATACTTGGAACCGCGAAGCGTTTGAGTTCTCATAGGTATGAATAGATCAATATGAAGAAGTTCAACAGATCTTTTGGTACTAAGGACTCCTTTGGATTTGAAAGAGGACTTGGTTTGCTTGCCTTATGTACAAGGTTGGCATTCCTCATCCTTTTCAAAATCCAATTTGGGAAGTCCCCGAACCAATTCCTTTTTGCTCAATTTCTTCATTTGATGCATATTCACATGACCCAACCGGCGATGCCAAAGAGAAATATCATTTTTATCCACAACCAAGCATCTATCAAGTACAGGCTTTAGAGCATCCAACACAATAACATAAAGATTACCATTTCGAGTTCCCTTATATATGACATTGTAAGTCAGGGAATCTAGAAGTAAACATTTTAAAGATGTAAAGAAAACAAGATATCCATTATCACAAAGTTGGCTTACACTTATCAAGTTGTGATGTAGGCCATCAACAAGTAAAACATTTTTGATACATAAATCATTACCTACATCACCCTCACCTATTACCTTACCCTTTTTGTTGTCCCCAAAGGCCACCGATCCTCCTTTCTTTTTAATGAATTTGTTGAAATAGCTGATTTCATCTGTCATATGTTTTGAGCATCCACTATCAACAATCCACCTCTTTTTGACCTGCATGAAAGAAGGATGTCGGTACCCAACTCAAACTTTGGGATATGTTGTTAGATTGGGGACCCATTTCATCTTTGGGTTGGTCCCCTTTGACTTGTAAGGACAATAAGTCGAGTAATGATAATCACATTTACAATGAACACATACCATTAGGTTTTTAGAGCCGAAAGTCTCTCCATGGAAGATAGGAGGTTCCACACTCTTCTTCTTACCCTTACTCTTGTTCTTGTTCTTACCCTTGGGAGAAGTCCCATCATATCCTAAACTACTAGTACCAATTTATTTCGTAGAGTGTTCTAGGACAACATTAAGGGATTTATTTCCCGTAAGAAACTTTTGCAAAGAAGCTCTTAACTTAGCATTATCATCACTAAGGTTAATGACAGTAGTAGATAAACTAGCAAGATCATCTCTAGCATGCAATAGATCGGCCTCTAAACAAAGGGCTTTAGCATGAAAAGAATCACGTTCTAAAGAAGTGCTTGCTACTTCATTACTTTGCAAAATAGGTCTAGATGATAGATCATTAACTTGAGCAAGCAACTTAACATTTTCAGATTTAAGCAAAAGAATTTCCTTTTGATAGGCATGAATTTCTTGCTTCCTAGCTTCATCAATGAGATTAAGTTCTACATTTTCAGTTTTAAGAACATCTATCTCATCTTGGCATCTTTGGTTATCTTCCTTAAGATCTGCAAAATTCTTAAGATAGACACCATTCTCAACCTCTACTCCATTGTATTGAAGCTCAAGGTCAAGAAATTGCCCTTGCAAAGAATCTATGCTATCAAGGAGCAATTTTTCATTTTTATCAAGAATCTCAATTTTAGCATAAAGATCATCTATTATCTTACCTAATCTTTTCCTTTTAGATTTTCATTTAGTAAAAGATGACCGGCAATCATTAAGCATATCAATAAGAGTTTCCTTAGATAACTCATGCAAATTGACTTCACTTACCTCACTTACCTCACCTACATCTTCACTTGTAGAGGCCATGAGAGCAAGGTGGCATTCTCCATCTTTAGAGCTTGAAGATCTTGAGGAAGACTCCTCCCAAGCTACATGAGCTGCATCTTTTCTTCTTCTTTCTTTCTTCTCCTTTCTCTTGTACTTGTCTTCTCTCTTATACTCCTTGTCCTTTTTGTGGCTGCGCTTGTGATGGATCTTCTTGGCGTAATGGCCTTTTTGGCCACATTCATAGCATCTAGGAGTTGATGAAGAAGGCTTCCCCTTGAAGTGTTTGCCCTTGGAGTAGTTAGCTTCATGCTCATTTGGGCCTTCATCTTCACTTGAGGAAGGAGTCGGGGACTTGAGAGCAAGTTGTTTCTGCCGAACCATCTCTTCAATTTGAGCTTTGGAGGCTGTGTCCTTGATCTTCTTGGACTCCTTCTATTCTCTCTTTTCTTCTTCTTCTTGCTTATCAAGCCTTGGTTCATGGGCTTGAAGATTACCAACCAGATCCTCGGTTGACAATTCACTAAGCTTGTACACTTCTTTAATGGAAGTAACCTTGGGCTCCCATCTCTTTGGAAGAGATCTTAAGATCTTGGAGTTGATAGTGTCTTTATCCATCACACTACCAAGGGTTTCCAATCCATTTATGATCACATTGATCCTTGTGTACATATCCGCCACTCTTTCATTCTTACCCATCTTGAAGTTCTCAAGTAGACCATCAAGCATGTAGATCTTGTCTTCCTTCACTTGCTCCATTCCTTCATAGGTAGGTGACACATATCTTGTTCCAAATTTCATGTGTGGTGTCCCAAGAGGAGATCCGGTTGAACTCGAATGGGGTGAGGGATGCATAGATGATGCTCACTACTTTGGCATTGAGTTGAGCTTTCTTAATTTGGGCTTTCATCCATGTGGGGATTTCTCCCTTTGGATCTTCATACTTTAGATGCACCACCTTCCACATCTCATAGCTAACTCCTTGGAGATATAACTGCATTCTTCTCTTCCAATAAAGGAAGTTGGTTCCATTGAAGACCGAAGGTCGCATGGAGAAGCTTCCCTCCAAGTTGAGAGATTCAAGTACTAAATCGCCCATCTTCTCCTACTTGCGGAAGTAGCTTGGAGAAGACCTGCTCTGATACCACTTGTTTGATCAAGGGCTCTAGGGGGGTGAATAGAGCTTCAAAAATCTCACAAGACAAATTAGACCGCCAAATTATGTGAAGTGTAGAAACTTAAACAATCATCGAATTTGAGATCCTAACTATCATGCATAGCAAGGGTGAGAGACAAGGAAGAGCATACACATGGAAAAAGTGGTTTAGATTGGTTCCACACATCAAACTTGAAGTGAGTCAGTCCACTACCTAGAGTGGGTTAGGATCTAGGACTTTGCAATCTTGGTACTCTTATATTCCTTCATAAGATTACAAGACAAAACCACATTCATCCAAGGGCTTAGTACCTCAAGCAAGGATCTTCAACCTATAGAAGGATATTACTCACTTGAACCATGGAGTCTTCAGCCATCAACATGGACTTACCCACTCCTTCAAGTCTTCGGCCTTCAAGGAATTATCTATCCTTCTTGAGCGTCCACCTTGCCTATCTCCTTCACTTGGAGATCTGGAACACCATGCTTTCTTCAACCTTGAAGAACATCAACTCCTTCTCCTTCACTCGGAGAAGATCTTCAGCCTTTTCTTCAATAAGGAAAGGGGGTACAAAGATTGTGGTGGAGAGCTTTACATCAATACATGGAGTAGCTCTCTTACAAAGGAACCTATCTCACTCATACTCACAAATTTGACTTGAAGGTAGAGAGAGAAAGGGGCTCAAAGGGCTATAACACTCTCAACTAAGCTAGGACCAAGCATGTAGTGAATGAGCAACCTTGGAATGAACTCCAAGAGGTCCTATTTATAGCTGAGGGTTCCCCTTTTGTTGGTATGTATGCCCTGAGAGCCAATAATGGGATGATTGGTGGGATACATTAAGATTGATTTGATAAACATCAAAGGCAAGCTTCCAATTCTTTTTGGTTCGGTCATATGAGATAATGATAGAACAGATTGAATGTCTACAGAATGACAGTACTCAATGACATATGCCTTCAGGTTCAGGACCTGAATGATGAGATCATACGAATGCTAAGAGTTTGTACATTCTTGTTATGTTCCTAGTCGGATGTCATTGTGGAAGGTAGATAGACAACAATGACACACAAGACTAGATTGTGGTGTTGGTTGATGACAGAATCTCATTAGTCATGATATGAAGATATCAAACCAAACACATAGGTACTTGTTGGAGAACAAGTGTACCAGACAGATCCACCGTGAGTTTGACACATGGAACCCTGACATGGTAGTCACAGTCAGTTCTCATAGTGATGGTGATGAGTGTGATTCTTTGACCTAAAATCACTACACTCAACACATGTCGTTGGGTACACTTTGACATCATCAAACGCAGTCCTAAAACATGGGTTGTTATAAAGGTGATGATTGGGTGGCTTTGACACATGGAGCTTTTGAGGGGTGAATGATAGATATGGGATTTGTCCCTCCTGAGGGAGTTTGATATCTATGGCCACTTGATGAGTAGGATTGAGATAGGCATGCACACACATGTGTGAATTAGTATGCGATATTGATATCATACATATCTCCTCCAATCTACTCTGAGATCAAGAAAGTGAATGAACGTTGACAGGATGACTGTTCCATTCCTTGAGTTCATTTGGGATATCAGAGACAAAGGAATTATACATTCACTGTAACACCATTCACAGATTGTAGGATTGAAAGTTGTTCTCCAACTTTCTATTTCACTTGGGTAGCACTGCTGTGCGACTAGGCACTGCTCTTTGCTTGTGAAGTCATAAGTGTTATGGACTTTCACTGCCAACGTGAAATGGACCTGTAGGGTCACACACATAGGATTTAACTTGGAAGAGGAGTTTATACACAAATGATGTTTAGATTGATTACTAAAGGAGTTTAGTAGTTCAATTAAACACTCAATCAATTGATAGCTTAATATCATAGTGTTCAAGGTGTTGGACCGATTGATTGGAGTATCAAATTGATTGAAACTGTGATTGACTGATTTTGCACAGTCTGCTTCCCCAACCGATCGGCTCATGGGATGAACTTATCGGCTCAAGTTGGTGAACCAATCGGCTCAACTGGTGAGACGATCAGCTCATGTGTCATGAGACGATCGGCTCAATTGTTGAACCGATTGATTCATGTGACCAACTGAGATCGTTTGGAAAGTCAGAAGACTATTTTGCAAATACAATTTGTTTCACTTGTACAAATTTGATTTGAACAAGGATTAATATTTGATTAATCGGAAACAAATATGAAAGTCAATTTGAGTTGGACCAGGATCATGAACTAATCGGCTCAGAAGTGAACCAATCAGCTCAGGTGCCCCAACCAATCGGTTGAGGTGTGGACTGATCGACTCAACTCCCCAACCAACCGTTTCATGCATGAAATGATCGGTTCAACTGGCATAGTTGGTTGTTTTGTGGAAAAAACTCTCGAACCCTTCTACTCCTGCTGTAATCCCGCATTGCCCGGAGTAGAGAACCATATCCCATGACCCTCCTATATATATAGGGGTAGTGGGGGTTCTCAGAAACAATAACTCAGAACACCAGTTGCTCTGCAAAGTTGTCGTTCTCTCTAGTTGTGGTAACCGAGAGAGCCTGAGAAAGTGCTACCCGATAAGGGAGGCACATCAAGGGAAAGACAACTGTAGAAAAGTGACTGGTGGCAGGAGAGTGTGTCGGTGACTAGTATGCCGATAGGAGGGTGCGATTCCTTCTGATTCCTTATGGGACAAGGAGATCGGAGTTCCAGGTAGTCCGTGTGGACTACTTCAGAGGCGGGAGACTTCTGCCACTCAGAGGACAACTGTCAATCCTGACAGTCCCGGTGAGACCAGGAGCTGCACAGACACCGTCCAAGACTGGAGGTGAAGACCGCGCAAGCCATGAATTAACGTCATCGAGAAAGCCTCACGACAAGGTACACCTCTACAAACCATCCTTCCTATTGTATAGACATTGACGCGATTCCTTTATTATGGGTTTGGGAGGAGAAATTTTTTGTTTCCGCTGCCTTCTCTGCCTCCCCTAAAACCCAATAGTGGTATTAGAGCCACGTCAACTGCTCTATACTTTAGGATTATTGATGTGATAGATTTTGGTTTGTCTCCTTTATTTATTGCATATAATGCAAATAAAATTGGCTTTATGCCTGTCCAATCCTAAATCCACAAATCCCAATATACATATATGATATGTAATATGAATGCACTCGATACGTGTCACCCTTAAATGAGTTTTGTGGTGGATGTATAACATGGTTATGGCCAATAAACCCTATATATGTGTGCTTGGTTGAATGTGGTTGCTTACATCTCGGTTTGTGCACTGATTCCCTACCTCCTTATTCCTAATGTAACTTGAGATAACTTGAGATTTCTTTCCTACCTTTGCTCCCCCGAATGTAACTTGGGGTTTCCCAATTTAAATGTAAATAGGATAGATTTTTTTATATTTCTTGTTATGTCGAAGAATGGCAGACAACCTGACGCAACTGAGACAATCGGTTCAAGGCATGAACCGATCGGTTGGTGTTATAGACAATCAGTTCGAGGAGCGAGATGAGTGGGTGGTGGCTATGAGGAGATGCACGACGACCAGGTGAACTGATCAGTTGGAGGAGCCAACTGATCAGTTGGTGGCACCCAGACGACCGACCAGGATGAGCAGGTCATTCATGTGATGAGTTGATCAACTCAGACGGCTATAGCACTTCATCATGGACAAGTTGCATGTGGTGTAGACCTAGATGACCGTGATTCCTCTTGGCTTGAGGAATCAAATTAGGATGGCCATAATCATCACTTTTATCGTTTCACATGTTTTTTGTGGGATATAGGATTTATAGGATACGTACTATATATTTTGGTGATTGGATATATATATGTACCTATAAAACCAAATCCCTCATTATATATTAAAGTTTTAGATGCCTTCCAAATGCAACACACATGAAAAGCTTGATCGGCCAAGTGTGGGCATGCCCTAGCGTGGTGCACCATCTATCTCGTGGAAGCGTGAAGGATGTATATGTGGGTCTGCCCTAGCAGGGTGCATATTCATCGTGTTGACTTTGGGTCAGACTTAAGAAGGTGACCTAGATAGGATCTAGCACCTTGAGGCATGGATGTGATCATGGCAAGGAGTTGCATATGACATCTTTCAAGAGTTGCATATGATGCAATTGGCAAAAGTTGCCTACCTACAAGATCTAAGTTGTGGGTGACAACTCTAGTTGGTCCATGTCTCAGATGATTTTAGGATCTTGACCCACTAGAAGATTGTACGCTGCAATCTTCTGAATTGATGATGAGGGCTATCAATTTGAACAAAATAGTGGGAGCGATAATTAATTAAAGTCCTAATTATATCATAAAACCTTTTCAAATCAATCAAGTCAAAAAGGAGGTTTTGGACTAAATTGCATATATTTCCTTTTGTACAATAAATGGTTAATCAACAATAATCACTTTATTTGCGATCGGTCCTTAAGATGAAGAAATTAAACGGGAATAATTCTATGAATGGTTAGGATGTTGAGAAGTGTTCTTAATTGAAGAGTGAAAGATCTAAGTCCTAGTTATACCAGAACCAGATGAACTCGATCCCACCACACCAATGGATTAAAGGATGCTTATGGAAGCATACCGAAGATGCCATTGATGTGGAGTGCTTAATGTTGTGTTCTCTGAACTATGAGTTGCAGAGAAAACATGAGACATATGATGTCTCCAAGACACTATCCTAGTATGTCATGATAGAAGGAGATCCAATAAGGTATTCACACACTCAATGTGATTGGGTATGTGGAAAAATCTGACTAAGAAGGATTCCCTCTGAGCCAAGAGTTGGCTATTGGTATGATACTGCAAATGTTGCGAGAATCATATAGTTCATGATGAACTATAACATGAACAACTTTGACAAGCATTGACAAAGTTGTTGGACATGTTGAGGACATTAAAGGCAAAGATGAAGAAAGACAATACCCTAATCTTGATCGATGAGTGGTAAGTCTTAAAGGCAAGGACAAGGGCAAAGAAAAGAAGCATTCTGATGCTAGCCAACAATCCAAGACATCTTTAGCCTCGAGGCACAGATGAAGAAGGACAAGCCTAAGTATGTGATGCTGATCAACAGAAAGAAAGGCAGGTCCAAGGGCAAGGGAAAGGGCAAAGCTAAGAAGCGTTCTGATGCTAGCCAGTAGCCCAAGTCGTCTTCAGCCTTAAGGCACAAGGGGGGGTGAATGAGGGAATTGCCCTCTATATCTGGAAGAACAAAAGAAGAAGGAGGGATCTCCACCTAAGGTATCATGAAATGAACTGCTTCTGAGGTATATGATACCAAGATGAAGATCTGATATATATGATATGTAAGATCTACAAAGAAGTGATGGCCTTTATGAAAGGACTAAGAAAGGAGTACCCATCATTGGAGAAAGTGTTGCTGCCATAGATAGGAGTACCTTTTAGTTTATTTCAGCCTAAAGGGAACAAAATAGAGTTGAGAACTACTATTTCAATTTTCCAATAGAAACACTTTATTGTTGCATCTTGTAGTGACAAGATGAATATCAATATAGTTGATGTTTCAAAGATATGATCTTTATGGCAATGCCTTGTTTATCTTGTGTTACTTGATATGAATAAGATAAAATGATATCTAAAAGTTATTGATAACTCAAACAATGAATTCACATCATCATGAGAAATTCATTTCTAGTTTCCATATGATGGATAGATCTAGACTCTTTTGGTTAGAGAACCAGTAAGAGACATGAATATCTTAGACATGATTAATCAATCTTCACTAATGGTAGTGGGAGAATGATTATCCTATTAGGTATAATACATGTGATGTATTTACATACCTATTGGAGCAAATGCTAATACTTCAAACGGTGTTTAGAGAAATACCAATATGAATATCTTGAAGTGTTCAAGAATATCATAGATGATGTACGAATTTGGTAAAGTGTTAATTCCTGATGAGATCAATGAATGAAATACTTGGACCAAATATTTGAGAACCTTGTGAGTAATTATGATAGTGTATCATAGTAAACTCATTATTAAGGCATAGTGATGTCTAAATCAAAAGGAGTCATACTCTAAGGAGTTAGAGGATGATTATCAAATAACTAAGTTCTTCTTAAATAAAGAATACACTACACTAATAAAGGACATTAAGAATCACAAAGAGTTGTGAGTTCTTATATCCTTGACAGATACACCCCGATTATCTATGTGATGAGTTGGTCATGTGATGAGTCAATTATATAGATAAATATGAGGAACCAGATTTTGAGTTATGGTTTATGACCATTACATCCTAAATGACTTCCATGTGAACTATAAGGTATGACCTTGATGGTAGCACCCATTGGGATGAAATCCATAAGTGTGAATGAGTCTTAAGCGTTAAGACACATGTATGACATTTTGAGAAGGATGATGCTTGTTGATTGCAACTTAATGACTAAGAGATTTGGCATACAGATACTAAAACTGCGTTCTTGTAAGGAATAAAACAAGGATGTGTACGTGACACAACCTATAAGGTTTATGAATCCATTAATGCAAATGAAGTCTATAAGTTACAATGGACTAATCAATGTGATTGATTGAGTATAAGCAACTCAGAACTGTAATCTTTATTTTGGTAATCTAGTCAAAAGGTTTGACTGATATGCCAAAGATATAGAGAGATCTGTGATTTAGTGGGAGCGTATTCGCATTCCACATGTTGATGTGAAATGGAAATGTTCTAGAATGGAAATCCAAAGTGGAAATTAGGAAAGATAGAGACATTTCCTATGAGATAGGAATAGAGATCTATAGAGATAGTTCTCGAAAACCTCTTGACATGAAAAGAGAGAGCATACATTAGCAATCTATACTGAAGGGTTCAGTATGCACAGATTTAGTGGGAGAAAACTTATGCATGTTACATGGAGTTAGTATCCCAAAGCCAAGTGTCCAATTCTTATGAAGAATGGAAACACTAAGAATAGATATGGATCTATCATGTATGTATTTATCCCATTATATTGCATGTATGGACATAGCAAGAATAAAATGCATTTATCATCTTGTATGTAGGACATGCCAATATGATGTGCTCATCCTAACAACTTGTATGTGGGACATGACGAATGGATGTCTGTCTAGTTCCAGTAAGGGTTACTGGAATACCATAAGAACTTGATAATTACTTGAGAAGTACTAGTTCTATGGAAATAAGGAAGGGTTCACTGTAAAGAGTTACACTGATGCGAACTTCCGAAAAGGACAAAAAATTAAAAGGTGAATGTTTGTTGATAAATGGAAACGTTCCAATAAATCTATTCAAAAGGAAAAGTTGAGTATCCATGTGTTAGAGAACATTAGTGGATACTATATGGATCTAGAAGTTCATAGATATGAACTTATAGCTATTCCGGTCATTGATGACAAGTTAGGAGTGCTTGGTCATGCAATGTGGCTAAAGGTTAGAAAAGGAATACTAGATTGCATATTATGACAACTCCATCTCATACGTGTGACGTACAACGAAGATATGAGAGACATGCAGTTAATATCGACTTTGGCAAGGTGTTGCCATAACTCACTATGTTAGCATTAGAGCACAGTAACATGTGGGACATGTTTGAAGATCACTAAGAATATGATTCAAGAGTGATTGGCTCACAGTGCAAGTGGGAGTCTTTTGGTATGTATGCCCTGAGAGCCAATCATGGGATGATTGGTGGGATACATTAAGATTGATTTGATAAACATCAAAGGCAAACTTCCAATTCTTTCTGGTTCGGTCATATGAGATAATGATAGAACAAATTGAATGTCTAGAGAATTACAGTACTCAATGATGTATGCTTTCAGGTTCAGGACCTGAATGATGAGATCATACAGATGCTAAGAGTTTTTACATTCTTGTTATGTCCCTAGTCAGATGTCATTGTGGAAGGTAGATAGAAAACAATGACACATAAGACTAGATTGTGGTGTTCGTTGATGACAGAATCTCATTAGTCATGATATGAAGATATCAAACCAAACACATAGGTACTTGTTGGAGAACAAGTGTACCGGACAGACCCACCGTGAGTTTGACACATGGAACCATGACATGGTAGTAACAGTCAGTTCTCACAGTGATGGTGGTGAGTGTGATTCTTTGACCTGAAATCACTACACTCAACACATGTCGTTGGGTACACTTTGACATCATCAAAGGCAGTCCTGAAACATGGGTTGTTATAAAGGTGATGATTGGGTGGCTTTGACACATGGGGCTTTTGAGGGGTGGATGATAGATATGGGATTTGTCCCTCCTGAAGGAGTTTGATATCCATGGCCACTTGATGAGTAGGATTGAGATAGGTGTGCGCATGTGTGAATCAGTATGTGATATTGATATCATACATATCTCCTCCAATCTACTCTGAGATCAAGAAAGTGAATGAACGTTGACAGGATGACTGTTCCATGCCTTGAGTTCATTCGGGATATCAGAGACAAAGGAATTATACATTCACTATAACACCATTCATAGATTGTAGGATTGAAAGTTGTTCTCCAACTTTCTATTTCACTTGGGTAGCACTGATATGCGACTAGGCACCACTCTTTGCTTGTGAAGTCATAAGTGTTATGGACTTTCACTGCCAACGTGAAATGGACCTGTAGGGTCACACACATAGGATTTAACCTGGAAGAGGAGTTTATCCACAAATGATGTTTAGATTGATTACTAAAGGAGTTTAGTAGTTTAATTAAACACTCAATCAATTGATAGCTCAATATCATAGTGTTCAAGGTGTTGGACCGATTGATTGGAGTATCAGATTGATTGAAACTGCGATTGACTGATTTTGCACAGTCTGCTGCCCCAACTGATTGACTCATGGGATGAATCGATCGGCTCAGGTTGGTGAACTGATCGGCTCAACTGGTGAGATGATCGACTCATGTGTCATGAGACGATCGGCGCAATTGTTGAACCGATCGATTCATGTGACCAACCAAGATAGTTTGGAAAGTCAGAAGACTATTTTGCAAATACAATTTGTTTCACTTATACAAATTCGATTTGAACAAGGATTAATATTTGATTAATCAGAAACAAATATGAAAGTCAATTTGAGTTGGACCAGGATCACGATCCGATCAGCTCAGAAGTGAACCGATCGGCTCAGGTGCCCCAACCGATCGGTTGAGGTGTGGACCGATCAGCTCAACTCCCCAACCAACCGTTTCATGCATGAAACGATCAGTTCAGCTGGCGCAGTTGGTTGTTTTGTGAAAAAAAATCTCAAACCCTTCTACTCCTGCTTTAATCCCACATTGCCCAGGGTAGAGAACCCTGTCCCATGGCCCTCCTATATATATAGGGGTAGTGGGGGCTTCTCAGAAACAACAACTCAAACCACCAGTTGCTCTATAAAGTTGTCGTTCTCTCTAGTTGTGGTAACCGAGAGAGCCCGAGCAAGTGCTACCCGATAAGGGAGGCACAACAAGGGAAAGACAACTACAAAAAAGCGACTGGTGGCAGGAAAGTATGTCGGTGACTAGTACGCCGACAGGAGGGTGCGAATCCTTCTGATACTTTATGGGACAAGGAGATCGGAGTTTCAGGTGGTCAGTGTGGACTACTTCAGAGGCAGGAGACTTCTGCCACTCAGAGGATAGCTGTCAATCCCGACAGTCCCGGTGAGACCAGGAGCTGCACAGACACCGTCCAAGACTGGAGGTGAAGACCGCACAAGACACGAGATAACGTCGCCGAGAAAGCCTCGGGACAAGGTACACCTCTACAAACCATCCTTCCTATTGTATAGACGTTGACGCGATTCCTTTATTCTAGGTTTGGGAGGAGAAAATTTTGATTTGTGCTGCCTTCTATGCCTCCCCTAAAACCCAACACCTTTGAGTTGTGGGACACTTAGGGACAAAATATAGCCATTTTTGCTCAAAGAAATGACTCTATTTTTGATCAAATAACACACCAATGGTCACAATCACTTTTTTTCAAATTTCATATAGTGCAATTAGTTGAGTTTCAATAAATGTAACTCAACTGATAGGGTAAAAGACAAAACCAATTTTCAAACCATCGGTCGAGTTTGTTTTGAGGAAACTTGACCGACCAATGAAAGTTTTGTTTGGTCAGTAACCCCATCGGTCGAGTTCTATGAAAACACAACTCGACCGATGCCCTCTTTAGAGAATTGATCCAGGAGGATCTGTTAAGATTGGAACTTGACCGATTGAGTATCTGTGATCAATTTTCTAAAGTGCATCTAAAGTGATTAAAACTTGGTGTTAAGTGTCCCAATCAATTTTCTCATCTTAGTTACAAGCTAATTCATCAATACAAGTGATTACAAAAATCTTCTAAGTTCATTTACATAGATTTCCAAAATTTCACACTTGTATAGCTTTTGACTTGAACTTGAGCAAATTAGGGCTTTTGATTTTTGATCCTTTTCATGTACCTAACACCTGAAATCAATCTTCAATACACATATTAGATACATATGAATGGAATGGTTAAGTCATTATCAAAATATGGACAATGTATAACCTTTAGGCCAACATCTTTAACATTCAATACATGTTCCTTGAACTAGAGCAGACTATATGAGATATGTGTAAGCTCAATATCACATATTGACTCACACCAGCATAACTATGCATTTATTAGTCTCACTTATGAAGTGGCTAGGATATCAAGCTCCTATAGGAAGGACAAATCCCATCTACATCACTCATAATCATCCCCATGTGTCACAGTGCACCTAACAACCACCTTTATGGAAACCTTTATTTAGGATCATGGTGGATGATGTCAAAGTACACCGAACGACATGTGATGAGTGTAGTGATTTCAGGTCTCACAACCACAATCACCACCATAAATATGAGAGATGACTCCTATTACCAATCATAGTTTCCATGTGTCACTTTCAAGGTGGGTCTATCTGATACACTATTCTCTAACAAGTATCTATGTACTTGGTTTGATATCACATATCATGACTAATGAAATTCTATCTCAACCAACACACACTCTTGTCTTATGTGTTGTTTCTGTCTATCAGCCTTCCACAATAACATTCGACTAGGGACATAACAATAGTGCATATACTCTTGACATATGTATGATCTCATCTGTAAGACCCATGACCTTGCTGAAAATGTTGAACATGCTTAGTTTTCATAATTGAGTTCTTAAAACATTAACCAAACCATAATAGGTGCTTTTATATCACGTGACAAGCTTAAGTTTAAGTTTGGTCCAGTTTGGACATTGTTTGAATGAGTTATGCAATTTTGTGCATGTTTTGGACCTTTCTACAATTTACCCATATTTGCGGTTTTTCTTGCAATTTATCACATAATTCTTGTTCCTTATATGTTTTCTTATCATGCTTGAGCTTGTTGTTCCATGGGGCACCCTGTTGCACCTTGGTTTAGTGGTGGTACCTTTCTAGGGTTGAGTTAGGGTTTACCCCCTCATGGATGAGCTACCTTTGAGGCCACAATTCGATGGTCCTCCTATTTTGAAGGGATCCAATGGTGATGGGATCCGATGGTTATTCATTTTTGGTTCCTAAAGTGTGAGGGTTGATGGTTTCCCCTCTTATGATTCCTTTGGTCAGTGGTTCACCTTGAAGGGTGCTTGAATGATGGTTTTGACCTGTGTAACCTAGAGTTCCCAAAACTGATGGTTATCATGCATGGAACAAGATGGTTGGATAGGTAAGCCAGCATTCATTGGCTTAGCAAACTCCCACAGTTGATGGATCTTCTTCTTGCATGGGTGTGATGGCTATAGGCCATGGACACATGGCAAACCTAGTAGGACACCTCAAGCTTCTATTCTCCCTTATCCATAAGCTTTATATACCCTTCATTTTGCACCCAAATGAACCCTTTGGATACTTATCTCTGATTTTTTGTCTATATCTTTGTCTTCCCATGTTTTGTGGTGAAGAGGGTGCCCAAGGTAGAAGAAGGTGGGTGATCTCCTTGTATAAGTGGCTAGAGCTTGGATCTACTCCTCTCTAGGACTTGTAGAGCTTCCTTTGCTTGTTCCTGACCTATGAAAGTAAGTTCTTCCTTCTCTCCTCTATTTCTCTTTATGTTATATCCCCTTCTTCATTCTTATTGGACGAAACTATGGTTTCTCATGTTAGATATTTATGTAAAGCTTAAAGAACCCTTCTTTCTTGCTTCCTTGACCTAGGGTTTGCTTCCCTAGTGGAAGAAGAGCTAGCTTGACCAAGTTCAGAGCTAAATCTAGGGTTTCCTTCCTCCTTTGCTCGAGCCTTCTTTCTGTTTGGAGCTTTTTCTTATTTCTAGGGGCGAGTGATAAAACTTTCCTCCCATTTATTGCTTACTACTACCTGGTATGCTCAAGTTCTTTCTTAAAAATGAAGTTCTACATATAAAGAAGCTATATTTGCATAGGGTTTAAGCTTTAGTGTTGTTCATTGAGTATTTGTTAAGCATATACAAATATGAAACCTTATGTACGACCTTCCTAAGGTATAGGAATCCTTACACCTTGCTTACATGTATAAGTATGGTTCTTGGTGCTTCTTAAAAGATGGGTTACACTTAGGGTTTTGAGCTATTTCCTATTTTGTGCAAGATTTGATGAATTGTCTTCTTTCTAGAACAAATGGAGTTTCCTTTAGTTTTATTTTACTTGTGTTTCCTATAAAAGCCAATGGTCACACCTTAGTTCTATTTTATACTCTTTTGGATGCTTAACACTCGATGGATTTAGCACTCTAAATGATGGATTCAATCGATGGTTTTCTATCCTATACAAAATGATGGTTTCCCTTATACTGTTGCCTTGTCTTACCACCTGTTGATGACAAATTATGGGATAACTAGGTCTAACAACCGAAGGCCTTTAGGTATATCAAACAATGGAGGTTTTCATTCCAATATTTGATGCACATGACCTATGACCATTAACCGATGGTGGTACTGGTTCAACACTGGATGGTGTCAACCAAGGGGAATTTAGACTCCATGATCCGATGTGACACTGAGTGTCACAATCAATGGTAGTCTTGGACACAAAAATCAATGCCGCTCCTAGACACCACAACCAATGGTAATACTGGGTCTTAGGTGGTGATTCTTTTAAACCCTAATCTAATCATTTTCTTAGTTAAATGATTCAAGGGTTAGACTTATACTTCAACTGATAGTTTTGAATAAAGAATATGATCCAACGGTTAGGGTGGATGCCTTAACATCCGATGGCTTTGGGTGAAGCCCATAGCGTCAAGTTTTGTTTTTGGTAATTTGAGTTTAATGGTTCAATTCTCTTAAACTTGTAGTCTTACCTTTACCCTCATATAAACATGATTGATAATCACCATAATGAGTTGATGTCTAACTTTAATGAAGCACAACTTGTTACACCTAACCCGAATGTAACTAAGTGATGGTTATGGATTATGATAAGCCCTCTTGAATGATTAATGTGATAATTAAATACTCTCTTATTGTTGTTGAAACCCTAATATGCTAAATGAACATCATAGTTCCTTGCTATGTTCCACTCATATATCACATGTTTGGTAATGGACTATTGAGCCTTGTTATTAGGCATGGAAAGATAATGATGGTCTTGTAGGGAATGATGTTATGGCCTTAGTGATTTGACATGGAATATTATCACACTGCAAATTCACTAGGAAGGCAATTTCTAGAGTTTACCAAAACCAAAGTGTAATAATGCCACCCATAAGCGGACAGATCTTATCACAATACAATTAAGGATCGAATCCCAAGGGACAACTTGTTTAAGAACTATCTAATTGAAGTAACTTAGAAAGAACTAGTATTTATCAAAAAAGGTTAGATTGGTTTGTTTAAATAAGTTTGCAAGAATAAAAAGAGCTAGATTAAGGTTCTAGTTATCAATGAATCAAAACACTAGGGTGGAACTGGGTTTCACCGCCACTACTCAAATATGAACCTTCATTTAAATTCAAACCAGTATGAAGATATAACTGGAGTTATGCAAGTTTCACCTTCCATCATCAGAAACTTGCATTAGTAGATATTCTTGTAAGCGTGATGTCTCGTTACTTATGGAACCTCTATCCACTACTCCGGAGACTTTCTGTCGAAAGTTCTCATCAGGGTGTCAACCAAAGCTAATCGGTATTCAAATCTTAAACATTGAAGTTCTCGTGGTAAAAGATTATAATAAATCACGTAAAGCGGGTGATCAATCCACAAATCATGCAATAAATGATTAGCTATGAATTAAATGAGTTCATACAAGAATTGGAATATGAGTGAAATTGCATGAAGCTGGTAGTGGGGCTAGTCCCCACACCCCAGTCAAAGGAATACTCCCTCCACATGGTGAGATTAATATCATAAGAAAAGGAAGAGGACACCATCATGGTCATGATGGTGGTATAAGTGGCTCGATGTGGTGTGCAATGATAGGCTTCCTTCCTTCTTTCTCGTCCAAGAACTAACCTTGGCTTGCAATGGAAGTAGGGGAACAAATAGCAGCTCATGGAAGAGATTGATCACCTTGAAGAAGGGAATCAATGGCTTAGAGTTGCTGATGAAATAGATCTATTGATCAATGCTGGAGGCTGATAGAACTTGCAAAACTAGGTCGATAGAACTAGCTTCATCGATAGGTGTCATCCTTGCTCTGATCTCAATTGTAGCCTTTTGGCATGTTTTGTCTCCTAAAAATCTGAGATGATTTGTATGTTTGCGCAGCCCCCCCCCCCACAAGGCAAACTTACTGCAGAGTGATAAAACTCAAAACAAGCAAAGAGACTCAAGAGAATTATAAAATATATACTAATTAAAATTAAAACCTAAGTATTTCAAAATAAAGCTATTCTTGAGGAAAACTAAGCTATATGAATTCTAAACTAGACTAATAATGCAACTCAAACTAGGATGAATATGCATTCATCATGACCTTTTGGCATGATTGAGCCTTGATGGAGGTGTAAACCTCTTTATGATATGATAAGGGTTGAATCCCTGGAATATAGTGATAATCATTCATATCATGTGGTGTTATGATGACAAGTTTGGTCTCATGAATGAAAATGAATAGTACTATGTGGTGATTGTGATTAAGAATTTTACCTCACACGTTATATATCTTCTGGAGTTGTTACATTTGTATGCTTGCTAGAAATGAATTAGGGTTTGTATGTCCACTTGTTTGATGCATCCTTAATTCACGCAATTGATATTAACTAATCATATGAAACCCTAATCATGTTGTGTCTGTGCCATAAGATCCATTCCAACATCAGGACTTGTTGGATAGTGAAACAAGTATTCCTAAGGAAATTCGAAGTGCATATTATTGCGTATGTGGGGTGCAAGCGACTATGTGTCCTTGACATCTGGACACCAAGGTTTTGAGGATGGTTGTGGTCATACCTTGGTAGGAGAATGACTAAGGTTGTATATCAGATACTTGTGAATATATATATGATGATTGAGGACATCTGCGGTTGTGTCTCTTATGTAGGGTTTCATACCCACCTCCTTTCACTAGTGCCATGACCTATACCAAGGACAGACTAGGCTATTAGAATCTTGATCTTATGTGTCATTGTGGAAGACTCGTAATGACCGAGGGAAAAGAAGATCTTAGAAATCTGACTCTCCTAGATCTTGTATGGAAATGATTTTGACTTAGTAGAGGTTAGTTGTAATTTGAGTGGTATTCCTCAATTTCTCAGGGCATAATAAAAGATGTAACACATCCATGTAGTATATCTATTAGGTTTAAATATGCTTTACATTGGTTGTTAACCCATACCATGTCTCTTATACTACCTAGTTTCTATATGATGCAATCAAAGTGATTATCTGTTAGAAGAAATAGATTTATCTATTTTATTAATATACTCTAATAAACATGCTTATTACTAAGCTTATCTGTTTAACTTGCTTAGTATGCTCAAATTGCTTAATTTGCTCAACTTCTTGTTACATACTCATCTTGCTCAATTTGTTTACCATTAAATATTCTGCTATAATCAATAATCGTTGTGGAGAGTTATATCTCTCATTGGGACATGGGCCTCACCTTGTGGGTCACCACATCCTTTTAGGTGGTCATCGTCGATGTGTCCAGGACCGTGTTGTAGATGAGGATCAACCTGGTGATTAGTAGATGCTGAAGGTTGGATAGTTGTAGTTATAATAGTAGAGTCATAGAGTCATCCCTGTACTCTCATATCTGGGAATGGGACATGTTAAGTAGATTATATACCTGCATTGACATGAGTTTTTGATAGTATGCCAGTGTTTGTATATATCGCATGTACATGTGGAATATATCTTTTGTATACAGGTTGTGGTCGAGGCCACTAGATTCAGATGTAAATACCTGGAATGGTATATGAACTTATGGAAAGGTTGGACCTTTATGTAAATGTTTTAGAACATGTTTGTTATGTTGGAATTAGTTTTATTTATTTTGCTTTTCTGGATATGTGATTAGTTAGTTGTGGACCACACTTTTGGCTTTAAGTAATATTGTTTAGCGTGACGATGTGTCACAATTAAGTTGGTATCTAAGCTTTAGGTTCGCTGAGTCTGTGGGGACATATGACTTAGGTTTTGTGTTTGCTCTTACGTAATCCAACATATCTGAGCAGGACTTATGCATGTGCTAACATTTTTGGAGAGAATGAAGAACAAGATGAGAGAAACTATGTTGCACTAAGAGGTGGTGATAGGAGGTAGGTACATGATAATGGAGTTCTAGAGGCAGGACTGGAGCAGCCCAGGATGCCTCGTTTTGACTCGACAAACATGGCCAACCCTACGTTTCATCCATGTTTGGATAATTGATGGTCACGATCACACATCTAGCAGACAGAGTTGCCACACCTCAATCTAGGACAACTGTCCCTAATGCAGAATCATAGGGTGTCGAGAAGATGCCATAAAGGCTCATACATGTTGGGGCAATCGAATATGTAGGTACCTCTGACCCGGAAGATGCTGACATGTGGCCAAAGGAACTGGAAAAGGCATTCAAGATCTTGAACATTCCAAAAGAAGATAAGGTGAAGAATGATGTGTACTAATTGAAAGGTAGTATTGGCCATTGGTGGGTCATAGAGGAGGAGGAAATACCTGGAGTCGTGATAGGATGAGAAGATGTCACAATTTGAGAAGATTCATTAGGGATTATGACATGGATGCAATAGATAAGGAAAAGATCCATAGGTTTGAGAAGGGTCTGAGTATGGAGTTGACTATGAAGACATCAAATTTGGAGAATAGAGAGAGGTTTTCCACCTTTGTGGAGTCGGTAAGGCATATTTAGAGGTCCGCTATAGAGAAGCATGAAGCTAAAGCTAAGAAGAGGCCATCTTAGTTTCAGGGATAGTCATCTGGAGGCTTTAAGAAGCTGAGGTTATCTTTGCCGCAGTCAAAATAGAGGTCAACTTTTTTCGAGCAGAGGTCACATACACCATCACAATGGACTCTGAGTAGGGGTAAAGGTCATAGTTTTCCACCGATAGGAGCTCACAGTGAAATGTTAGTCTCAGTGATGGGACCATCTCGGACACTAAATGATAGTATGACATGTCATTAATGTGGACAAATATAACATATCAGATGAAACTACCCAGTGAGGAATGAAGAAGTGATACAACAACCAAGGTAGAGTCAACAAGGGTCGCAACAATGTCAGTTTAGCAGTGGTGGTGGCAGAGGACACACTCAGGCATCACAGACATGATGTTCTGGACTTAGCCAAACAAGGTTGAAGGTTAGACCTAAATATATGTTTAGTATAACCCCAATGAGCTAATGCATGTATAGATCACCTTAATGTAACCTAATGTTCTAACATTAATCTTAGGTTTATAATGGATACATAAAATATGCCACATAACTCATTTTGGTGGTAATATGAAGATAAAAAACTTAACTGGATGAATAATTTAGATAACAAGCCGTTAATGGTCCATATGACATATCTCATAAAAGAAGTCTCAAAAGTGGAAAAAAACTTCAAATTCAAAATCTACATATCAAAATTAGCCTACATGCCAAATTTCATCTAATTGGGACAACCTTAAAATATTAGGATAAGTTTACGAGAGAGAAAATGAGTAAATGGCATAAGTAATTAATAATGTGATTATATAACTTCAAAATATCGAAATAATGGCAAATTCATATTCAACACATCAAAGATAACTTGTGGATGAAGTTTGTGCAAGTTATGCAATTTTAGGTACATTATGGACTTTTCTGCAATTTACCCAATTGGAAGGTTTTCTTTGCAAATTGTCACATGCATTATAATCCTTATATATTCCCTTACCATTCTTGAGTTTTTGAACCATAGGGCACCTAGTTGCACCTTGGTTTGAAGGTGTTTCTTTCTAAGGGCATTTTAGGGATTACTGTCTCTATAAATGAGCTTATTTCTGGAAGCTATCAACCAATGGGGTTATTTCTTTGATTGGAGGTCAGTTGGGATGGCCTATAAGTGTCCATAAACTGACATTTGATATTCAAGAATCCTCTATGAGTTTTCCTATTGCATGGCCATGAAATCCCTAGGATAAGGACACATGGAAAGCTCCATGGACACCTCATGCTTGAATTCTTCCTTATCCATAAAGGTTTGCATGTCCATAGGCACCCTTAACATTAGACACATGGAACGTAACTTGACACCTCATGCTTGAATTCTTCCTTATCCATAAAGTCTTGCATGTCCATGGACACCCTTATACATGACACATGGAAAGTCTCATAGACACCTCATACTTGACCTTTTTCTTTATATAGCCATATCTACCCCTTCCCAACTCCCAATTCAAAAACTCTTACTATTTTTTATTTCCTATAGCTTAGAGAATCATTCCTACTCTATTTTTCCATGAAGGTGCTATCCCAAGGTAAAAGGAGGTTCCTACCTTGGTGAAGAAGGCTCCTAGGGTTCCAAATTTCTCTATTTAGGATTTCTTAAGCTCCTCCTTGGTGATTTCCACCAAAACTAGTAAGTATGATCCTTTACTTACCTATTTTCATGTTGTTAGTCTTCCCTCCACCTTCCTCTAGGTCAGAACCATGGCCTTCCATGGTAAAACCCCATCTAGAACCCATAAACACCTCATCTTTATGTTCTTTTGTTAGGGTTTTTTACCTCTAAAGTGGAGAAGGTGCTTCTTGCTCGAGATAGGAGCTTTGTAGAGAAACAAGCCTCTCTAAGCTTGGGAACCTTACTTATTGGACGTGCCCACCTTCCCTAGAGGTTCTTTGGAGGCCTAGTCTTGGATCTAGGACCGACTTGGACTATTTAGACTCTAAAGTTGAGGTATGATGTATCCCTAATTCTTTTATGTTGAGAAATTTACCTGTGCTTATTCATTCTCTTTGTCATGCGAACATTAGCCTATACACAATGTCTTTTCTTTTGAAAATAATGGTTCATGTGAACTACGTTATTTGATATTGATCATGTGATCATGGATATTCTTTTGAACTCTTATCTTATGCTTTGTTCATGAGGGAACTCTAAATGATGACATGTGATGCCTTTTGCCCACTTATGAGGTGGATGTATATGTTTGTCACTTATGTGGTGACTAGTTTATATATTATGACTATACTTTCTACTTGCCTCTACATTTAACATGCTATGTGATTTAGTAGCACTAGAGTAGTGTAATTGCATTGGTTTTTAATGCAGATGTGTTATTTCCTGCCGAGCAGATGTGATATTTTCTGCTCTTTTGGGATGGAAAGGAACCTCATACCCAGGGCAAGATGTGTGATTCTTGGCCCATGTTTTATATATTTGGGATATTGGTAGTATTCCTTTCTCTATTAGGTTTCAAGTTTATGAGACTTGTCCGC
Organism: Alisma plantago-aquatica; assembly: GCA_963693085.1. Classification (NCBI taxonomy): domain Eukaryota; kingdom Viridiplantae; phylum Streptophyta; class Magnoliopsida; order Alismatales; family Alismataceae; genus Alisma; species Alisma plantago-aquatica. The sequence goes on from OY856412.1 coordinate 1,427,822,730, forward strand.
CTTTGTGTTTATATTGTTCTAGGGCTATGTTTATCTCACATGCATGCAAGTTGATGATATGGGGTGTGTGCCCTAATTCTTTACATGTGCTTGTGGCACAATATTCATGTTTTATTAATGGAAAGTATTCTTTTAGTATCATATGATTTCAATTCCTTTTCTATTGATACCCATTTGGGTGGTCCTTATCCTTTCTATGGGGAGCCTTTTATATTTGATGTCCTTTATTCCATATATTACTCAATTTCCTATTTAGTATGCACATACCAGCCTTTGCTGACGTCATCTATTTTCTCTTCTTGTTGGGGTATGCTTCCAACCCTAGGTGAAGGACTTGGATGATAAGGCATGAAGTTTTAGACTAGCTTAAGGATTTAAAGCTTGGAGACAAAGTTGTTATGGTTTAGATTTCCCTCTACTTATATGCTTATGTTGTATCATACATGTAAACCCTTATGAGATATTATGATGTACTTTTGTAATCTTTTGTGAAAGTTGAATATAGTCAGTTATTTTTATTTTGCTACTACACTTTGGTCTTTTGCATACCATTATAATAAATTTGGAAAATTTATACCTATTCCAACATACCTTTGAGTGTGTTTAGAATGGATGTTAATTCTTCAATTTTTTTAGTAAGGGGGTGATCCCGCGCCTCCTTACATCGACACACTCTTTTACCACCAGAGAGGTGAAATATATTTGTTATCTGCCTGTTAGTCATAGATCTGATAGTCTTTAGCTATAAACCCCTTTAATCGGTTCCACCAAGTTGTGAGAGGTGTGTCCCTCTTATGTTCTTTCTTTCTCAGGACACATCATTCAAGTAGATCTTATGCCACTTGATATGCATAGATTCAATGTGATCCTAGGGATGGATACCTTGGAGAAGTACAAGCTTGTTTTAATCTATAACTCTAAGGTAGAGATGCTCTATGATGGTGATGTCTCATGGATCTACCAAGGTGATAGGAAGATGTTTCTGACATGTTGGGTGTTAGCCATGACAGCGGAGAGGCTAATGAGAAAAGGGTGTGAGGCCTTGGGAAAACAAAAGGCTGTGATTGCATTTAAAATGATCTGCTCATAGACTATTAAAATAATATTCCAAAATCTATTAATTAATTAGATATCATATTAATTTATCAACTAATTTTCATCATATGGATCTTGTCAATCGCTTGAGATTAGCAAACTGACTTAACAATTTAAATATAATTAATTGACTTAAACATATTAACCAATTAACTCAAATAATATTCTAATATTATTCTAGTGGATTACCTAAAATTTTTAGTAATCAATTTGATTCAGGACATTTCCAATCACATCCACAATTATACTCCTATTCCAATACATCCTATGTGTGTGACCTAGTAGGCTCCAAATTAGTTTGGCAGTGATACTCACAATCATATTATGATTTCACAATCAATTAGTAGTATCTAGCAAAGACTTCATTACTACCTAAGTAATTGGAGAAGTTGGAGAAAAACTTTAAATTACAATCTATGATTGGATTTATAGTGATTGTATGGTTCCTTTATCTCTGATATCTAGATTGAACTCAAGGCATGGAATCATCATCCTCTTTTGTTGGATCAAGGGCTCTAGGGGGGGTGAATAGAGCTTCACAAATCTCACAAGACAAATTAGACCACCAAATTATATTAAGTGCAAAAACTTAAACATTCATCCAATTTGATATCCTAACTATCATGCATAGCAAGGGTGAGAGACAAGGAAGAGCATACACTTGGACAAAGTGGTTTAGAGTGGTTCCACACTTCAAACATCAAGTGAGTCAGTCCACTACCTAGAGTGGGTTAGGCTCAAGGACTTTGCAATCTTGGTACTCTTATATTCCATCATAAGATTATAAGAAAAAGCCACATTCATCCAAGGGCTTAGTACCTCAAGCAAGGATCTTAAACCTATAGAAGGAGCTTACTTGAACCATGGAGTCTTTAGCCATCAACATGGACTTACCCACTCCTTCTTCAAGTCTTCGGCCTTCAAGGAATTACCTATCCTTCTTGAGCCTCCGCATTGCCTATCTCCTTCACTTGGAGATCTGGAACACCATGCTTTCTTCAACCTTGAAGAACAAAAACTCCTTCTCCTTCACTCAGAGAAGATCTTCAGCCTTTTCTTCAATAAGGAATGACGGTAGGAAGATGGTGGTGGAGAGCTTCACATCAATACACGGAGTAGCTCTACAAAGGAACCTATCTCACTCATACTCACAAATTTGACTTGAAATTAGAGAGAGAAAGGGGATCAAAGGGTTAGAACACTCTCAAATAAGCTAGGACCAAGCATGTAGTGAATGAGAAACCTTGGAATGAACTCCAAGAGGTCCTATTTATAGCTGAGGGTGCCCCTTTGAGTTGTGGGACACTTAGGGCCGAAATATAGCCATTTTTTCTCAAAGCAACGACTCTATTTTCGATCAAATAACACACAAACGGTCACAATCACTTTTTTTGCAAATTCCGTACAGTGCAATCAGTCGAGTTTCAATAAAGGTAATTCGACCGATAGGGTAAAAGAGAAAACCAATTTTCAAACCATCGGTCGAGTTAGTTCTGAGGAAACTCGACCGACCAATGAAAGTTGTGTTTGGTCAGTAACCCCATCGGTCGAGTTCTGTGAAAACACAACTCGACCGATGCCCTTTTTAGAGAATTGATCCAGGAGGATTGGTCGAGATTGGAACTCGACCGATTGACTGTCTATGATCAATTTTCTAAAGTGCATCTAAAGTGATTAAAACTTGGTGTTAAGTGTCCAAATCAATTTTCTCATCTTAGTTACAAGCAAATTCATCAATACAAGTGATTACAAAAATATTCTAAGGTCGTTTACATAGATTTCCAAAATTTCACACTTGTATAGCTTTTGACTTGAACTTGAGAAAATTAGGGCTTTTGATTTTTGATCCTTTTCATGTACCTAACACCTGAAATCAATCTTCAATACACATATTAGATACATATGAATGAAATGGTTAAGTCATTATCAAAATATGGACAATGTGTAACCTTTAGGTTAACATTCTCCCCCTTTTTGACAATGACAAACCATTCCTCAAACATATTGAATAGGATATAGAAGTTATATCTTTGCCTTGTGAATTAAGGGGATTCAAGATGTGAACAATGTGAATTGCTCCCCATCAATCTATGCTTCCTATAACTTACACGGTTAGTCTATCTACACAAATACATGTACTATATGATCCTTTGCAAGTCACATGATAAAGCAGTTAACGAACAAGAAAAGGATCTCATAAGCAATAAGCAATAGTATAACAATGAATAAAAATATGATTGAGTTTCAAGACATTGAAATTTCTCTCCTCCTTTTGACATTTTCAAAAAGTAGGGGGGGTAGAAGAGCATATATCCATGTCTTCTCCAAAACACAATCAACTGGATATTCATACAAGCAATCTCATATCATTGATCAAACAAAGACAAGTAAAAACATACAATCTTAGTCATAATCAAAATATGGTGAAAGATGGCACCTACTCATAATATATAATAGAGCAGAAAGCAATAGTGCACATCACATATATTACAACTCAGATGTAGGTTCTCATGAAAGCAACTACAAGCAAGAAGCAATGAAAGACAAAAGATAAAATAATTCAACTCAGATAATGTGCCCAAATGTTCCTTACACAAAATAGCCTAGAAAGATATATATAATCATCATACTGGACTAAAAACTAAGAAACATACTAGACATATAAACTATCTATATCAACAACGTCATAGTCATCGGCTCCAGGCTCGTTGTCCTCGTCTCCATTAGAGGGTGCAACTACAATGCCTTCATCACTAGAATCAACACCATAACCATCACCATCATCAGAAACGTCCTTGCCATCACCCTCGTTGTCATCAACAGCCTTGGAAACATCACCTTGGTCAGGCATCTCCTCGTTTGTAGGAGAACTAAAACAACGATCAGGCCAACAAGTATTCTACTCATCCCAAGTCATACCAAGAGCATAGAGCTCATTGGCCTAAGGAAAGGATGGAGCAGAGTCACCAAGAGAGGCAAGCAGGGTGGCTAGGGGGCCAGCAGGCAACGGGAGGTAGGCAGGAGCAGTATTACCAGCAGCGAAGGGTGGAGGAGTAGCAACAACGGAAGGCTTGAGTGTGACACATCGTTCGAACAAAATGTTGTTAACTAAGCGGAAGTGATCATTAACAACGGAATACTGAAAATCACTAAAAATTAAAACCTTTTTCAAAGAGATCCAATTCCAGAAAACTCTTACAACAAGAACCAAAGTATTACATATACGTCCTGGTTCATAAGTACATACCATGTACCATCTCTTCTCGAGGATTACAGACAACAGTTGATTTGCCAAACTATACATAAGCAACATAGAACCTCGAGGCATCAAGCCAAAGTCTCAGATCGATGCATTAAAAGAACTAACAACTAACTCTGAGGACCTGAGAGTACAGAGACGACACATAGGACTTTCTATACAAAAACATGACATCCAAAGCGTCCACTTGGAGTATTACAGCTGTCCCTGTTGCTGCTGCTTCTCTCCCCCTGCTAAAGGGTTTCTGCTTCTTCTTCTACATCTACCTAAAAAGTTAGATCCCACGGGGGTTAGACAATCAAAAATTGTCCCAGCGAGAGATATAACTCTCCGCCAGAAGCATTATTATTGTAGATAAACAGTAATAAACCGAGCATGAGTTCTTTTATATTAACAACAATATTAAACATTATATGAACAAAATAAGTTAATCTCCTTTCATAAGGAGAACATTGTATCTACCCATGGTAAGATTATACATCATCTATCTACTTTGCAAGGAATGCAAGGAATCATATATATATATATCATTTATCAACTAAAGATGCATAAAGAAATGTAACATCATCCAATGATTTTCGTATTCAATCCTTAAGCATACATGCTATATGACTGATTACATTTTACAGTCACACTTATGCCCTGAGGAGATGAGGTATACCACTCATACTCCAACCGACCATTGTGAAGTCGAAATCGGTACCATACAAGGTCAAAGGTAGAGCCAACTACCATGACCTCCCTTATCTCGGTAAGTACGAGATTTAATGTAGGACATCTTGTGTCTCTGCTAAATAGCTTTCCAGGGTATACTAGTAACTTCACTATAGAGTTATAGTGGCATGCTATACTCTCTTCACAATCGAGAGATTTTATCTCATATCGATCCGGTATTAATATTATCGGGAGATTCGTGATACATCCATCCCATTATCGGGGGATTAGTGATACATCCACCCTGAATATATATAATGAAGGATTGAGAGATTTAATATTTATCTCTTATCAATTCCTCCATTAGGGTGTACGGATATTTTTGCCCATCACCCCTGCATATTCAAAAATATGCATTCCGGGTTATGCCCCAGAGCAACCCGTTTCACCATCCAACAAATTCTAACACTGATGGTTTATATGGCCAGGGCACTACATGATATAATTCCACTTGATTAATTAAGTACGTTACTGTATTCTCTTAGCATCAGTCAAGTTCTCAAACATTATTATGACAAATGCTGCAAAGAAAAGTATAGTTCATCTATCAAGTACTTTTCAAAACTTTATAGAACATTGGGATCTTAATCCCTTGTCACATCATGGGCATTATCCTCCCTTAACATCTCATCATCATGATTATGGAATATGGGTATTCAAACCCTCAGTTCATCAAAGAAAACTTGTTACCACTTATCTGGTAACTAATACCTTCAGGTCATCTGACCAAGGTAAACATGATACTTGCTACACAAGCATTTCACATGGCTGTCAAAGCCCATTAGTCTCTTGTTACCTTTTACTAGGAAACAATACATATAATGGCTCACAAGGCCCATAAATCATTTAAATAATTAACACATCATAGCTCATACCTGGATATGCTCGTCATCTCATGATCACCTGTATGATCATTACATAATAACAGTTATATCAATTACATATCAGCACTTAAACTTATGCAATGTAAGAGTAGCATCACCATTCCCTTATTTAGGGTTAGGATTTCTCTTACATATCATCACCCTCCATTAGGGTTTTCCATAAATAACCATTTAGGTTCTCAAGATGATATTATTAATGATCAAGCCCTTTTTCATTGCTTCACACAACTAGGAGCCAACATTGATAACATAATCATTTAATCATGCTTATTTATTCTCATCACTTATCATTGAAAGAATTATCAATACAAGGTATAAGTTCCTCTCTCAACTTTACCAAAAAATGATTACATCATACTTTATTGATTTGGATTAACCTTTTCATAAGGCATGTTAGCCTACACTTATCATAGTGCATTACATCTCAATGTAACAATTGATATGACACACTTCATGTGTAACTCATCCAAGTATATTTGATTTAAAATACATCAAGGTGTATCAATCTTGAGGTGCTGGATGTGATATCTATCATATCTTGATGTATCACTTCCCTCATCACCTTTATCTTACTTGAGTTCATCAACTTAGCTTGTATTAGGGTATTTCCCATCCTAATACTTTATGCACCAGTTCATCACATTTATCATGTAATGTATTGGTCATAAGTCACTTATTTAGAATATGCAGCCATTGCGAATGATACAGACTCATCTTTGAGTTAAGGAAATATTGATATAAGGCCATCCATTACCAATCCCTTTAGGTGTTTCACTTATCAATAAATTAGTCACTATTCCATTATTAGGAATAGGGTTTCCCATCTTTATCAACTAGGGTTTACATAACATCACCCTATATTAGGGTTTCACATATTGTCACCCTACATTAGGATTTCACATAACATCATCCTTATATTGGAGTTCCACATAGTATTACCTGAAATTAGGGTTTCTCAACCCCTGGCCCAAAATTGGGGTTATGGTTTATCATCATATTGCCCAAGATTAGGGTTTCATGCTCTACAACCCAAAATTAGGGCTTCATATACCTTTACCCTATATCAGGGTTAGGATTTCATATTAGGGTTTCATATAACATTATATATCATCACCCTGGGATTAGAATTCACATCATATATTTGTATTAGGGTTTCACTTGACATCACCCTTAATTAGGGTTTCACATGACATCACCCTTAATTAGGGTTTCATTGACATCACCCTCAATTAGGGTTTCACATGATACCACCCTTAATTAGGATTTCACATGACATCACCCTTAATTAGGGTTTCACTTGTCATAACCCTTAATTAGGGTTTCACATGACATCACCATTAATTAGGATTTCACATGACATCACCCTTAATTAGGGTTTCACTTGTCATCACCCTTAATTAGGATTTCACATGACGTCACCCTTAATTAGGATTTCACATGACATCACCCTTAATTAGGGTTTCACTTGTCATCACCCTTAATTAGGATTTCACATGACATCACCCTTAATTAGGGTTTCACTTAACATAACCCTTGATTAGGATTTCTCCAATCATTGCCCTAAATTAGGGTTGGAGTTCATCAACAATTAGGGTTTCATGATTTATTTATCAAGGATCATACCCTAATTACATATTTATTCATGTTGTGAGTATTGAGATTTAACCATTACATGATTATTATACATATATGGACCCTCTCTCTCTTTCATCCTCTTGAAGATAATACTTACTTCAAACTTGATTAGATTAGGTCAACTCAACTTGAATGAAAAGTTGACATAGTGTATTAAGTCATTACTTCTATAAGAATCAAAGGTTAACCATTCAAAAGGTATTAATCACTTAAGTACCTTGAAGTACAACCATTGTAATTACCTTTGATAGACATCATCAACTTGAAGTACAACCATTGTAATTACCTTTGATAGACATCATCAACAATCATGTAGTTGATTGTACTAATATGACTTGAATCAATTAGACCTTCAAATGGTCTTGAAGTACCTTGACCTCCATTCGGTCTTGAGGTGCTTCTTCAATCGGTTTTAAAACCATTTGATCAAGTTATTATTGAAACTGAATGAACCCTAAACAGTTTTTGAACAATTGCCCTTCAAATGGTCTGAGGACCGTTTGGTCCAAACCATCATGAAACCGATTGGATCAACTAGGGTCTCCTCCATCCAATTGATTGTCTTTAGGGTTTTCTCTATTGAATGGATCATCAATTGATCCATTGAAGTACATCCAATTACAACCCTTGGATTTCCAATCATCCATCACATCCCTTAACCTCCAAATGGTTTTGAGACCGTTTGGACCATCAAACAAGTAATTAACCCAAAATCAATTAGGAATCCTTCAACTAATTCGATTAGGGTTTGCAATCCATTGATCATCCTTCTAAAATTAATTATAATCAAATCAATTTGAGCTATTGAATGTTCATCAATCACATCAACAAATAACCCCATACGGTTTTGAAGTCCAATTTATCCATTTGATCTTGAGATCCAGCACCCATTCAGTTTTGGACTCAATTACCCATTCAATCTTATAGTTAATTACCCATTTGGTCTTGTACTTAATTACCCATTCGTTTTGGATTATATTATCCATTCAGTCTTGGGTTTAACTACCCATTCAGTCTTGAACCAAATTGCCCATTCGGTCTTGAAATCGAATCAATTAATTCGATTTTGGAACCGAATTAGCTCATTCGGTTTTGCAAACCGTTTGCCCCTTCCTTGGTTGAGGTGTGTGTGCTTAAGATGACATCATAATATTCAAGCTCCAAACCCTCGAAATCAGTTGTGATTCTTATGGTAATTCGAACAACTAATCAAAAGGAATTCTAGAAAATAGAAAGGTTCAACATATAATGAACAATTTGCAAGCAATAATGACATTTAAGGGTTCAAGTTATATAATCCACCTTCAAAACTGAATCCAAGCTTCAAGCTCCACGTCTCCAATGGTGAATGAAGCTTTCACAACCTCCCAAGGCTCGTCCTCAAGCTTTTGAGTGAAAACGAATGGCTAGGATTGAAGATTGAATGAAGAAAAGAATAAATCAAGCATTGATTTTTGATTTCCACCATGAAATCAAGGTTGAAAGTGACTATGGATCTTACCTACAGGTTGGGGCACGTCCTCCTATTTCTACTTAGCTCCCTTGTGTTCAACCAAAGCAAGGAAAGAAAAAGGAATCGAAAAAGCCTTTCATTTGGGTTGGAAATGGGATGTATATAAGGAAATTCAATGAGAGAGAAAGTCTTATAATAATCCTTTGATTTCCAAAATTTGTGCCACATAATCTCCTCCATACCTTGAATATGAAGCCATATTCCCCACCTTGCAATTCCTCTTCATTATCCTTGAATTAAAAGAAAGCAAATTAAGCACCTTAACCATTATAATAATAATATCCAAAATTGAGTGGATATTACTTTTCCTTTTACTAATGTGAGTGGGATCTCCAGTCACTTTAGATATTTCGTGGCATTTGCAAGGTACAAGGACGTTCAAACTTATGCAATTTCCACCATCTCAATTTTGGTTGAAGGGCACTTCAATTAATATATTTATTTTTGCATTAAATTGAATTAGGGTTTCAATTATGCTTAAATCTTGATTATTTTAATATCAAGATTCTCTCTCCTACAAAGTAATTCAAATGAGACACCCCTCTCATTTTATTTTCTCTACATGATGCCAAGAAACACGAGGGACTCTTTAGAAGTGGTATTTTGCATATTGAACCCTAGGTTTTAGGTAATTTGTACATTACACCAAAGCTAGGTTTTAATGCACAAACATTGCTCAACAAGCTCTTTCTTGGTGCTCAGGCTATCACAAGCCATACCTCTGCATCAATCTCATTATTATGATGCTTCAACACTTGAGGAACATTTTACCATGTAACATTTGCAAGTTAACCCCTTAATTGGGTAATTTGCACTTTAGTCCAAAACAAGCAAATCATTGTTTCAACATTATTCAAAAAGGACTAAAATTGAAACATAAGTTCCTCTTGAGCCTTAATTACTTTTCAAGAGATAAGAGAAAGCATATAATTAACTTTCTTAAACAAAACATCTAGGATTAAAGCGTAACCCAGGTCAGGGATGTTACATCAGGGGTAGGATAGTAATGATTGTATGCATATGAAGCATAATCACTACTTGGGTAGGGATGGTAGGTGGGGTGGGGGTGTGCACAGGATATGTTCATGGTAGACATGATCCTAGACCTATTGGTTGTATGCTTGTTGGTGCATCATGTAGCCCATAATGGTTTCATTGGATACACAAAACGAAGCACGACTAGGTCGAGGAGGAGGCTAAGGAGGTGGAGCTCGGGCAGAGGAGATAGGGGTTGCAGAGGTAGAGGTAGAGGGAGAAGCACTAGGGGTGGTAGAGGCAAACACAGACACAAACTTCTAAATCATGGTTTCACTGATACATACAACCTTCCTGGCTAACTTGTAATGCAAGTCAGAAAAGAGTGATTTCTCAGTAGAAAACTGAAACAAACCATAGATCAGGGCTGGATACGGGGGATGGGTTCCTTGGGTGTTCTTACCAGTGTCAAAGCAGGTCATGTGGTGTAGAATGTATCTGGCCCACTTGACACCAATGCTCTCTAGGATGCAATACATAATGACAACAATGTTCTCTGCAATATGTGTTTGATTTTTTTTGGATGGATGTTGTAGTTGATCACTAAAGCCAAAATGCACTTCCTAAGGTCAAGGGAGGAGGAAGGTAGGGTGCTCTTCTTCTTATATGGAACACCAGGCTTCTTCAAGTAGCAATGAATGTCAGGGAGAGTAAGTTCATTCTACTTGTAAAAGCCTTTGAGATCCAAAAGATCAAAGTACTCGCCATAATCCTTGTGCCAGGTATCATTTTGATCATCTCCAGAATAGAAGACATTTAAAATATCCTCAGAGATTTGAAAACGTTTACTGGCGATCATAGAGGTTAGGATTACTTGAGTATTCGACAGGGGTATGAGGGTGTCGTAGTTCCAATACAAGTTAGCGTAGAACTCATGAACTGCTTTTGTACTGGTCATCAAATTGAAAAAGCAATCATGTTTGACAGCCAAGGTGGAAAGGTGATGGACAACGAGCAACCTAGAAACTTGGTCTATAACTGCTTGACGCCTAGGTCTTGTCTCAAATAAGGCACGAAAAGGAAAAGGACTCCTAGGAAGAAGGTCCTTATACCCATTAACAACCTCTATTGAGATAAAAGAGGTATCACTGAAAGGAATCAAGTGATTAGATGAAGAAGGCGAAGGAGCATCGCTAGGGGCAGGTTGTTTTCTCATATGAGAAGTCATGGAGGTGAGAAAGAGGAAGAGAAATGATCAAACACACTAAACAAACTGCAAAAGCTGCCCAAAAACCACCAGGGAGCAACCGGGAAGGTCAAGAACAACCTATCTAGGTCGGGAAAGGGCTAGGATAGGGAAGGTTTGGGCTAGCGTAGAGAGATTAGGGCTAGAAGAAGAGGAATTGGTCGTCTATTCTCTAGTTGAGAGGGAGAATAGTCGGCCGATCCAAACTTAAGTTTGCTTTAGCCCGCAGATCGGTCGAGTTCTGAGAGTGGGAAACTCGACCGATTGGTCCATTTTAGAACAGCTCTCAGCCACATATCGGTCGAGTTTGTCCTGGGGGAAACTCGACCGATGGTCAACCTGACCTAAAACCATCAAACTTAATTTCTATCCACATGAATGCTAATTAAAATTATTTTTTGAGTCTATTATGTATTTTGAACATATTTCGGCACACATCACTCATCATTGGGTACTATTTAGTGATAAAAACAAGAAATTTGAGAAATGCCCAAACACAAGTGAAACGAAGCATGTCAATAAGAAAATTTTAGTAATTTAAGCAATTTTAGGCAAGCAAGGTGAGTAAATCATGAGCAAGACATATAGGTTGAAAACAACTAGCTAGATTAAATGTCAATATCATCCAAAGAAATAATGAATAGTTTAGATTTAATGAAATTAAATTGCTCTCTAGCTAGAGGTTTAGTGAAATTGTTTGCCAACTGGTTTTCCGTGTTCACATGTGTGATATAGATATCCTTCTTGGCAATGTGATCACAAAGAAAACGATGGCAAACCTATATATGTTTAGCTCTACTACGAAATATAGGATTATAAGAAAGATTGATTGCACTATTATTATCATAAAAGATAGGAGAAGCATCAAAATGTATGTTAAAGTCTTGGAGCATTTGCTTCATCCATAGGACCTGGCCACAACAACTCTCGACTGTAATGTATTCAGCCTCAGTAGTTGATAATGCCATAGTGCTCTGTTTCTTGGAAAACCAAGACACCAAGCATGGACCTAGAAGGAAGCAAGTGCCACTTGTGCACTTTCTATCAACCAAACAACCCGCATAATCTGCATCACTATATGCTACAAGAGTAAAGTCCCTTGACTTAGGATACCATAGACCAAAATTTTGAGTTTTGGCTAAGTATCTCAAAATCCTCTTAATAGTAATAAGATGTGATTTCCTAGGGCTTGATTGAAAGCGAGCACACAACCCAACACTAAACAAAATATCAGGTCTAGAGGTAGTTAGATAAAGTAAACTTCCAATCATACCTCAATAGAGATTCTCATCTACCTTCTCACCTTCTTCATCTCTATCAAGTTTGGCGGTATTAGACATGGGGGTGTCCATCAGATTCATGTTATCCATCCCAAAGTGTTTGAGTAGCTCACTAGTGTACTTTCATTGGTTGATGAAGTTTCCATCTTTGGTTTTCGTGATTTGGAAGCTGAGGAAGAAAGTCAACTCACCCATCATGCTCATCTCGAACTCACTCTGCATTAGAGAACTAAACTCCTTGCAAAGATCAAGATCATTTCTGCCAACAATGATATCATCAACATAAATTTGAATGATAAGAAAATTGCTAGAATTTTGTTTTAGAAATAAAGTAGAATCAACTTTACCCATGACATATCCATTTTCTAACAAAAAGTTCTTTAATTTCTCATACCAAGCTCAAGGTGCTTGTTTGAGTCCATAGAGAGCTTTTTGCAACAAGTAAACATGATTAGGTAGCTTTTCATTTTCAAAGCCCAGAGGTTGAGAAACACATACGTCCTCCTCGATTGTACCATTCAAAAATGCACTTTTAACATCCATTTGATATAGTAGGAAATTTTTATAACTAGCACAGGCAAGTAGCATTCTGATAGATTCAAGTCTAGCAACAAGAGCATAAGTTTCATCAAAATCAATACCTTCCTGTTGATTGTAACCTGGTGCCACTAACCTTGCTTTGTTCCTTACCACTTTCCCTTTTTCATCAAGCTTATTGCGGTAGACCCACTTGGTGCAAATAATTTTTCTATCACTTGGTCTTGGAACTAGAGTCCACACTCGATTCTTCTCGAATTGCTCTAGTTCCTCTTGCATAGATAGGATCCACTCATCATCTCCAAGAGCTTCTTTGATGTTCTTTGGCTCCAGCTGTGAGATGAAGGCACTGTCTGCTTGCTCTTTATTATAGGCAACTCGTGTCTTCACTCTCTCAAATGGGTTTCCTATGATTAACTCTTTGGGATGATTCTTTGCAAAGTGAGGAGTGGGATCCTTCTTCTCTTCATCTTCAGCTTCAACCACCTACTTACCTTGGTTTTCGATGGTGAGGTCTTTCAAGATAGGAATTAAGTCATCTGCAAAATCATTATCAACAACATTCTTGCCAATAACAGGGTTAGTTTCAACAAACTTGACATTAATAGATTCTTCAATTTTATACAGTTCAATATTGATAACTCTATAAGCCCTACTTGTAGTGTTATAGCCTAGGAAGAAAGCATTGTAAGATTTCAGATCAAACTTGTCAAGAGAATCCTTCATGTTCAAAACAAAACAAGGACATCCAAAAATGTGAAAGAAGTCGATGGATGGCTTTCTACCGCTCCATAACTCATACGGGGTTTTCTTCAAAGAAGGATGCGTAAAAACTCAGTTCTGCACAAAACAAGCGGTGCTAATAGCTTCAGCACAAAACTTCTTAGGAATGTCATATTCAAGAAGCATGGTCCTAGCCATCTCTTGTAGCGACCTATTTTTTCTCTCTACTACCCCATTTTGTGGAGGTGTACGAGGAGAAGAGAAATTGTGTGAGTAACCAGATTTTTCACAAAAATGCTCAAAAAGATCATTTTCAAATTCTCCCCCATGGTCACTACTGATAGAAACAATCCGACAAGAAGCTTCATTTTCAAATCATTTACAAAAGCTCGAGAAAACATCAAGAGTATCACTTTTAGACACGAGAAAGAATGTCCAAGTATAGCGAGAGAAATCATCGAAAATCACAAGACAATACTTGGAACCGCGAAGCGTTTGAGTTCTCATAGGTATGAATAGATCAATATGAAGAAGTTCAACAGATCTTTTGGTACTAAGGACTCCTTTGGATTTGAAAGAGGACTTGGTTTGCTTGCCTTATGTACAAGGTTGGCATTCCTCATCCTTTTCAAAATCCAATTTGGGAAGTCCCCGAACCAATTCCTTTTTGCTCAATTTCTTCATTTGATGCATATTCACATGACCCAACCGGCGATGCCAAAGAGAAATATCATTTTTATCCACAACCAAGCATCTATCAAGTACAGGCTTTAGAGCATCCAACACAATAACATAAAGATTACCATTTCGAGTTCCCTTATATATGACATTGTAAGTCAGGGAATCTAGAAGTAAACATTTTAAAGATGTAAAGAAAACAAGATATCCATTATCACAAAGTTGGCTTACACTTATCAAGTTGTGATGTAGGCCATCAACAAGTAAAACATTTTTGATACATAAATCATTACCTACATCACCCTCACCTATTACCTTACCCTTTTTGTTGTCCCCAAAGGCCACCGATCCTCCTTTCTTTTTAATGAATTTGTTGAAATAGCTGATTTCATCTGTCATATGTTTTGAGCATCCACTATCAACAATCCACCTCTTTTTGACCTGCATGAAAGAAGGATGTCGGTACCCAACTCAAACTTTGGGATATGTTGTTAGATTGGGGACCCATTTCATCTTTGGGTTGGTCCCCTTTGACTTGTAAGGACAATAAGTCGAGTAATGATAATCACATTTACAATGAACACATACCATTAGGTTTTTAGAGCCGAAAGTCTCTCCATGGAAGATAGGAGGTTCCACACTCTTCTTCTTACCCTTACTCTTGTTCTTGTTCTTACCCTTGGGAGAAGTCCCATCATATCCTAAACTACTAGTACCAATTTATTTCGTAGAGTGTTCTAGGACAACATTAAGGGATTTATTTCCCGTAAGAAACTTTTGCAAAGAAGCTCTTAACTTAGCATTATCATCACTAAGGTTAATGACAGTAGTAGATAAACTAGCAAGATCATCTCTAGCATGCAATAGATCGGCCTCTAAACAAAGGGCTTTAGCATGAAAAGAATCACGTTCTAAAGAAGTGCTTGCTACTTCATTACTTTGCAAAATAGGTCTAGATGATAGATCATTAACTTGAGCAAGCAACTTAACATTTTCAGATTTAAGCAAAAGAATTTCCTTTTGATAGGCATGAATTTCTTGCTTCCTAGCTTCATCAATGAGATTAAGTTCTACATTTTCAGTTTTAAGAACATCTATCTCATCTTGGCATCTTTGGTTATCTTCCTTAAGATCTGCAAAATTCTTAAGATAGACACCATTCTCAACCTCTACTCCATTGTATTGAAGCTCAAGGTCAAGAAATTGCCCTTGCAAAGAATCTATGCTATCAAGGAGCAATTTTTCATTTTTATCAAGAATCTCAATTTTAGCATAAAGATCATCTATTATCTTACCTAATCTTTTCCTTTTAGATTTTCATTTAGTAAAAGATGACCGGCAATCATTAAGCATATCAATAAGAGTTTCCTTAGATAACTCATGCAAATTGACTTCACTTACCTCACTTACCTCACCTACATCTTCACTTGTAGAGGCCATGAGAGCAAGGTGGCATTCTCCATCTTTAGAGCTTGAAGATCTTGAGGAAGACTCCTCCCAAGCTACATGAGCTGCATCTTTTCTTCTTCTTTCTTTCTTCTCCTTTCTCTTGTACTTGTCTTCTCTCTTATACTCCTTGTCCTTTTTGTGGCTGCGCTTGTGATGGATCTTCTTGGCGTAATGGCCTTTTTGGCCACATTCATAGCATCTAGGAGTTGATGAAGAAGGCTTCCCCTTGAAGTGTTTGCCCTTGGAGTAGTTAGCTTCATGCTCATTTGGGCCTTCATCTTCACTTGAGGAAGGAGTCGGGGACTTGAGAGCAAGTTGTTGCTGCCGAACCATCTCTTCAATTTGAGCTTTGGAGGCTGTGTCCTTGATCTTCTTGGACTCCTTCTATTCTCTCTTTTCTTCTTCTTCTTGCTTATCAAGCCTTGGTTCATGGGCTTGAAGATTACCAACCAGATCCTCGGTTGACAATTCACTAAGCTTGTACACTTCTTTAATGGAAGTAACCTTGGGCTCCCATCTCTTTGGAAGAGATCTTAAGATCTTGGAGTTGATAGTGTCTTTATCCATCACACTACCAAGGGTTTCCAATCCATTTATGATCACATTGATCCTTGTGTACATATCCGCCACTCTTTCATTCTTACCCATCTTGAAGTTCTCAAGTAGACCATCAAGCATGTAGATCTTGTCTTCCTTCACTTGCTCCATTCCTTCATAGGTAGGTGACACATATCTTGTTCCAAATTTCATGTGTGGTGTCCCAAGAGGAGATCCGGTTGAACTCGAATGGGGTGAGGGATGCATAGATGATGCTCACTACTTTGGCATTGAGTTGAGCTTTCTTAATTTGGGCTTTCATCCATGTGGGGATTTCTCCCTTTGGATCTTCATACTTTAGATGCACCACCTTCCACATCTCATAGCTAACTCCTTGGAGATATAACTGCATTCTTCTCTTCCAATAAAGGAAGTTGGTTCCATTGAAGACCGAAGGTCGCATGGAGAAGCTTCCCTCCAAGTTGAGAGATTCAAGTACTAAATCGCCCATCTTCTCCTACTTGCGGAAGTAGCTTGGAGAAGACCTGCTCTGATACCACTTGTTTGATCAAGGGCTCTAGGGGGGTGAATAGAGCTTCAAAAATCTCACAAGACAAATTAGACCGCCAAATTATGTGAAGTGTAGAAACTTAAACAATCATCGAATTTGAGATCCTAACTATCATGCATAGCAAGGGTGAGAGACAAGGAAGAGCATACACATGGAAAAAGTGGTTTAGATTGGTTCCACACATCAAACTTGAAGTGAGTCAGTCCACTACCTAGAGTGGGTTAGGATCTAGGACTTTGCAATCTTGGTACTCTTATATTCCTTCATAAGATTACAAGACAAAACCACATTCATCCAAGGGCTTAGTACCTCAAGCAAGGATCTTCAACCTATAGAAGGATATTACTCACTTGAACCATGGAGTCTTCAGCCATCAACATGGACTTACCCACTCCTTCAAGTCTTCGGCCTTCAAGGAATTATCTATCCTTCTTGAGCGTCCACCTTGCCTATCTCCTTCACTTGGAGATCTGGAACACCATGCTTTCTTCAACCTTGAAGAACATCAACTCCTTCTCCTTCACTCGGAGAAGATCTTCAGCCTTTTCTTCAATAAGGAAAGGGGGTACAAAGATTGTGGTGGAGAGCTTTACATCAATACATGGAGTAGCTCTCTTACAAAGGAACCTATCTCACTCATACTCACAAATTTGACTTGAAGGTAGAGAGAGAAAGGGGCTCAAAGGGCTATAACACTCTCAACTAAGCTAGGACCAAGCATGTAGTGAATGAGCAACCTTGGAATGAACTCCAAGAGGTCCTATTTATAGCTGAGGGTTCCCCTTTTGTTGGTATGTATGCCCTGAGAGCCAATAATGGGATGATTGGTGGGATACATTAAGATTGATTTGATAAACATCAAAGGCAAGCTTCCAATTCTTTTTGGTTCGGTCATATGAGATAATGATAGAACAGATTGAATGTCTAGAGAATGACAGTACTCAATGACATATGCCTTCAGGTTCAGGACCTGAATGATGAGATCATACGAATGCTAAGAGTTTGTACATTCTTGTTATGTTCCTAGTCGGATGTCATTGTGGAAGGTAGATAGACAGCAATGACACACAAGACTAGATTGTGGTGTTGGTTGATGACAGAATCTCATTAGTCATGATATGAAGATATCAAACCAAACACATAGGTACTTGTTGGAGAACAAGTGTACCAGACAGATCCACCGTGAGTTTGACACATGGAACCCTGACATGGTAGTCACAGTCAGTTCTCATAGTGATGGTGATGAGTGTGATTCTTTGACCTAAAATCACTACACTCAACACATGTCGTTGGGTACACTTTGACATCATCAAACGCAGTCCTAAAACATGGGTTGTTATAAAGGTGATGATTGGGTGGCTTTGACACATGGAGCTTTTGAGGGGTGAATGATAGATATGGGATTTGTCCCTCCTGAGGGAGTTTGATATCTATGGCCACTTGATGAGTAGGATTGAGATAGGCATGCACACACATGTGTGAATTAGTATGCGATATTGATATCATACATATCTCCTCCAATCTACTCTGAGATCAAGAAAGTGAATGAACGTTGACAGGATGACTGTTCCATTCCTTGAGTTCATTTGGGATATCAGAGACAAAGGAATTATACATTCACTGTAACACCATTCACAGATTGTAGGATTGAAAGTTGTTCTCCAACTTTCTATTTCACTTGGGTAGCACTGCTGTGCGACTAGGCACTGCTCTTTGCTTGTGAAGTCATAAGTGTTATGGACTTTCACTGCCAACGTGAAATGGACCTGTAGGGTCACACACATAGGATTTAACTTGGAAGAGGAGTTTATACACAAATGATGTTTAGATTGATTACTAAAGGAGTTTAGTAGTTCAATTAAACACTCAATCAATTGATAGCTTAATATCATAGTGTTCAAGGTGTTGGACCGATTGATTGGAGTATCAAATTGATTGAAACTGTGATTGACTGATTTTGCACAGTCTGCTTCCCCAACCGATCGGCTCATGGGATGAACTTATCGGCTCAAGTTGGTGAACCAATCGGCTCAACTGGTGAGACGATCAGCTCATGTGTCATGAGACGATCGGCTCAATTGTTGAACCGATTGATTCATGTGACCAACTGAGATCGTTTGGAAAGTCAGAAGACTATTTTGCAAATACAATTTGTTTCACTTGTACAAATTTGATTTGAACAAGGATTAATATTTGATTAATCGGAAACAAATATGAAAGTCAATTTGAGTTGGACCAGGATCATGAACTAATCGGCTCAGAAGTGAACCAATCAGCTCAGGTGCCCCAACCAATCGGTTGAGGTGTGGACTGATCGACTCAACTCCCCAACCAACCGTTTCATGCATGAAATGATCGGTTCAACTGGCATAGTTGGTTGTTTTGTGGAAAAAACTCTCGAACCCTTCTACTCCTGCTGTAATCCCGCATTGCCCGGAGTAGAGAACCATATCCCATGACCCTCCTATATATATAGGGGTAGTGGGGGTTCTCAGAAACAATAACTCAGAACACCAGTTGCTCTGCAAAGTTGTCGTTCTCTCTAGTTGTGGTAACCGAGAGAGCCTGAGAAAGTGCTACCCGATAAGGGAGGCACATCAAGGGAAAGACAACTGTAGAAAAGTGACTGGTGGCAGGAGAGTGTGTCGGTGACTAGTATGCCGATAGGAGGGTGCGATTCCTTCTGATTCCTTATGGGACAAGGAGATCGGAGTTCCAGGTAGTCCGTGTGGACTACTTCAGAGGCGGGAGACTTCTGCCACTCAGAGGACAACTGTCAATCCTGACAGTCCCGGTGAGACCAGGAGCTGCACAGACACCGTCCAAGACTGGAGGTGAAGACCGCGCAAGCCATGAATTAACGTCATCGAGAAAGCCTCACGACAAGGTACACCTCTACAAACCATCCTTCCTATTGTATAGACATTGACGCGATTCCTTTATTATGGGTTTGGGAGGAGAAATTTTTTGTTTCCGCTGCCTTCTCTGCCTCCCCTAAAACCCAATAGTGGTATTAGAGCCACGTCAACTGCTCTATACTTTAGGATTATTGATGTGATAGATTTTGGTTTGTCTCCTTTATTTATTGCATATAATGCAAATAAAATTGGCTTTATGCCTGTCCAATCCTAAATCCACAAATCCCAATATACATATATGATATGTAATATGAATGCACTCGATACGTGTCACCCTTAAATGAGTTTTGTGGTGGATGTATAACATGGTTATGGCCAATAAACCCTATATATGTGTGCTTGGTTGAATGTGGTTGCTTACATCTCGGTTTGTGCACTGATTCCCTACCTCCTTATTCCTAATGTAACTTGAGATAACTTGAGATTTCTTTCCTACCTTTGCTCCCCCCGAATGTAACTTGGGGTTTCCCAATTTAAATGTAAATAGGATAGATTTTTTTATATTTCTTGTTATGTCGAAGAATGGCAGACAACCTGACGCAACTGAGACAATCGGTTCAAGGCATGAACCGATCGGTTGGTGTTATAGACAATCAGTTCGAGGAGCGAGATGAGTGGGTGGTGGCTATGAGGAGATGCACGACGACCAGGTGAACTGATCAGTTGGAGGAGCCAACTGATCAGTTGGTGGCACCCAGACGACCGACCAGGATGAGCAGGTCATTCATGTGATGAGTTGATCAACTCAGACGGCTATAGCACTTCATCATGGACAAGTTGCATGTGGTGTAGACCTAGATGACCGTGATTCCTCTTGGCTTGAGGAATCAAATTAGGATGGCCATAATCATCACTTTTATCGTTTCACATGTTTTTTGTGGGATATAGGATTTATAGGATACGTACTATATATTTTGGTGATTGGATATATATATGTACCTATAAAACCAAATCCCTCATTATATATTAAAGTTTTAGATGCCTTCCAAATGCAACACACATGAAAAGCTTGATCGGCCAAGTGTGGGCATGCCCTAGCGTGGTGCACCATCTATCTCGTGGAAGCGTGAAGGATGTATATGTGGGTCTGCCCTAGCAGGGTGCATATTCATCGTGTTGACTTTGGGTCAGACTTAAGAAGGTGACCTAGATAGGATCTAGCACCTTGAGGCATGGATGTGATCATGGCAAGGAGTTGCATATGACATCTTTCAAGAGTTGCATATGATGCAATTGGCAAAAGTTGCCTACCTACAAGATCTAAGTTGTGGGTGACAACTCTAGTTGGTCCATGTCTCAGATGATTTTAGGATCTTGACCCACTAGAAGATTGTACGCTGCAATCTTCTGAATTGATGATGAGGGCTATCAATTTGAACAAAATAGTGGGAGCGATAATTAATTAAAGTCCTAATTATATCATAAAACCTTTTCAAATCAATCAAGTCAAAAAGGAGGTTTTGGACTAAATTGCATATATTTCCTTTTGTACAATAAATGGTTAATCAACAATAATCACTTTATTTGCGATCGGTCCTTAAGATGAAGAAATTAAACGGGAATAATTCTATGAATGGTTAGGATGTTGAGAAGTGTTCTTAATTGAAGAGTGAAAGATCTAAGTCCTAGTTATACCAGAACCAGATGAACTCGATCCCACCACACCAATGGATTAAAGGATGCTTATGGAAGCATACCGAAGATGCCATTGATGTGGAGTGCTTAATGTTGTGTTCTCTGAACTATGAGTTGCAGAGAAAACATGAGACATATGATGTCTCCAAGACACTATCCTAGTATGTCATGATAGAAGGAGATCCAATAAGGTATTCACACACTCAATGTGATTGGGTATGTGGAAACATCTGACTAAGAAGGATTCCCTCTGAGCCAAGAGTTGGCTATTGGTATGATACTGCAAATGTTGCGAGAATCATATAGTTCATGATGAACTATAACATGAACAACTTTGACAAGCATTGACAAAGTTGTTGGACATGTTGAGGACATTAAAGGCAAAGATGAAGAAAGACAATACCCTAATCTTGATCGATGAGTGGTAAGTCTTAAAGGCAAGGACAAGGGCAAAGAAAAGAAGCATTCTGATGCTAGCCAACAATCCAAGACATCTTTAGCCTCGAGGCACAGATGAAGAAGGACAAGCCTAAGTATGTGATGCTGATCAACAGAAAGAAAGGCAGGTCCAAGGGCAAGGGAAAGGGCAAAGCTAAGAAGCGTTCTGATGCTAGCCAGTAGCCCAAGTCGTCTTCAGCCTTAAGGCACAAGGGGGGGTGAATGAGGGAATTGCCCTCTATATCTGGAAGAACAAAAGAAGAAGGAGGGATCTCCACCTAAGGTATCATGAAATGAACTGCTTCTGAGGTATATGATACCAAGATGAAGATCTGATATATATGATATGTAAGATCTACAAAGAAGTGATGGCCTTTATGAAAGGACTAAGAAAGGAGTACCCATCATTGGAGAAAGTGTTGCTGCCATAGATAGGAGTACCTTTTAGTTTATTTCAGCCTAAAGGGAACAAAATAGAGTTGAGAACTACTATTTCAATTTTCCAATAGAAACACTTTATTGTTGCATCTTGTAGTGACAAGATGAATATCAATATAGTTGATGTTTCAAAGATATGATCTTTATGGCAATGCCTTGTTTATCTTGTGTTACTTGATATGAATAAGATAAAATGATATCTAAAAGTTATTGATAACTCAAACAATGAATTCACATCATCATGAGAAATTCATTTCTAGTTTCCATATGATGGATAGATCTAGACTCTTTTGGTTAGAGAACCAGTAAGAGACATGAATATCTTAGACATGATTAATCAATCTTCACTAATGGTAGTGGGAGAATGATTATCCTATTAGGTATAATACATGTGATGTATTTACATACCTATTGGAGCAAATGCTAATACTTCAAACGGTGTTTAGAGAAATACCAATATGAATATCTTGAAGTGTTCAAGAATATCATAGATGATGTACGAATTTGGTAAAGTGTTAATTCCTGATGAGATCAATGAATGAAATACTTGGACCAAATATTTGAGAACCTTGTGAGTAATTATGATAGTGTATCATAGTAAACTCATTATTAAGGCATAGTGATGTCTAAATCAAAAGGAGTCATACTCTAAGGAGTTAGAGGATGATTATCAAATAACTAAGTTCTTCTTAAATAAAGAATACACTACACTAATAAAGGACATTAAGAATCACAAAGAGTTGTGAGTTCTTATATCCTTGACAGATACACCCCGATTATCTATGTGATGAGTTGGTCATGTGATGAGTCAATTATATAGATAAATATGAGGAACCGGATTTTGAGTTATGGTTTATGACCATTACATCCTAAATGACTTCCATGTGAACTATAAGGTATGACCTTGATGGTAGCACCCATTGGGATGAAATCCATAAGTGTGAATGAGTCTTAAGCGTTAAGACACATGTATGACATTTTGAGAAGGATGATGCTTGTTGATTGCAACTTAATGACTAAGAGATTTGGCATACAGATACTAAAACTGCGTTCTTGTAAGGAATAAAACAAGGATGTGTACGTGACACAACCTATAAGGTTTATGAATCCATTAATGCAAATGAAGTCTATAAGTTACAATGGACTAATCAATGTGATTGATTGAGTATAAGCAACTCAGAACTGTAATCTTTATTTTGATAATCTAGTCAAAAGGTTTGACTGATATGCCAAAGATATAGAGAGATCTGTGATTTAGTGGGAGCGTATTCGCATTCCACATGTTGATGTGAAATGGAAATGTTCTAGAATGGAAATCCAAAGTGGAAATTAGGAAAGATAGAGACATTTCCTATGAGATAGGAATAGAGATCTATAGAGATAGTTCTCGAAAACCTCTTGACATGAAAAGAGAGAGCATACATTAGCAATCTATACTGAAGGGTTCAGTATGCACAGATTTAGTGGGAGAAAACTTATGCATGTTACATGGAGTTAGTATCCCAAAGCCAAGTGTCCAATTCTTATGAAGAATGGAAACACTAAGAATAGATATGGATCTATCATGTATGTATTTATCCCATTATATTGCATGTATGGACATAGCAAGAATAAAATGCATTTATCATCTTGTATGTAGGACATGCCAATATGATGTGCTCATCCTAACAACTTGTATGTGGGACATGACGAATGGATGTCTGTCTAGTTCCAGTAAGGGTTACTGGAATACCATAAGAACTTGATAATTACTTGAGAAGTACTAGTTCTATGGAAATAAGGAAGGGTTCACTGTAAAGAGTTACACTGATGCGAACTTCCGAAAAGGACAAAAAATTAAAAGGTGAATGTTTGTTGATAAATGGAAACGTTCCAATAAATCTATTCAAAAGGAAAAGTTGAGTATCCATGTGTTAGAGAACATTAGTGGATACTATATGGATCTAGAAGTTCATAGATATGAACTTATAGCTATTCCGGTCATTGATGACAAGTTAGGAGTGCTTGGTCATGCAATGTGGCTAAAGGTTAGAAAAGGAATACTAGATTGCATATTATGACAACTCCATCTCATACGTGTGACGTACAACGAAGATATGAGAGACATGCAGTTAATATCGACTTTGGCAAGGTGTTGCCATAACTCACTATGTTAGCATTAGAGCACAGTAACATGTGGGACATGTTTGAAGATCACTAAGAATATGATTCAAGAGTGATTGGCTCACAGTGCAAGTGGGAGTCTTTTGGTATGTATGCCCTGAGAGCCAATCATGGGATGATTGGTGGGATACATTAAGATTGATTTGATAAACATCAAAGGCAAACTTCCAATTCTTTCTGGTTCGGTCATATGAGATAATGATAGAACAAATTGAATGTCTAGAGAATTACAGTACTCAATGATGTATGCTTTCAGGTTCAGGACCTGAATGATGAGATCATACAGATGCTAAGAGTTTTTACATTCTTGTTATGTCCCTAGTCAGATGTCATTGTGGAAGGTAGATAGAAAACAATGACACATAAGACTAGATTGTGGTGTTCGTTGATGACAGAATCTCATTAGTCATGATATGAAGATATCAAACCAAACACATAGGTACTTGTTGGAGAACAAGTGTACCGGACAGACCCACCGTGAGTTTGACACATGGAACCATGACATGGTAGTAACAGTCAGTTCTCACAGTGATGGTGGTGAGTGTGATTCTTTGACCTGAAATCACTACACTCAACACATGTCGTTGGGTACACTTTGACATCATCAAAGGCAGTCCTGAAACATGGGTTGTTATAAAGGTGATGATTGGGTGGCTTTGACACATGGGGCTTTTGAGGGGTGGATGATAGATATGGGATTTGTCCCTCCTGAAGGAGTTTGATATCCATGGCCACTTGATGAGTAGGATTGAGATAGGTGTGCGCATGTGTGAATCAGTATGTGATATTGATATCATACATATCTCCTCCAATCTACTCTGAGATCAAGAAAGTGAATGAACGTTGACAGGATGACTGTTCCATGCCTTGAGTTCATTCGGGATATCAGAGACAAAGGAATTATACATTCACTATAACACCATTCATAGATTGTAGGATTGAAAGTTGTTCTCCAACTTTCTATTTCACTTGGGTAGCACTGATATGCGACTAGGCACCACTCTTTGCTTGTGAAGTCATAAGTGTTATGGACTTTCACTGCCAACGTGAAATGGACCTGTAGGGTCACACACATAGGATTTAACCTGGAAGAGGAGTTTATCCACAAATGATGTTTAGATTGATTACTAAAGGAGTTTAGTAGTTTAATTAAACACTCAATCAATTGATAGCTCAATATCATAGTGTTCAAGGTGTTGGACCGATTGATTGGAGTATCAGATTGATTGAAACTGCGATTGACTGATTTTGCACAGTCTGCTGCCCCAACTGATTGACTCATGGGATGAATCGATCGGCTCAGGTTGGTGAACTGATCGGCTCAACTGGTGAGATGATCGACTCATGTGTCATGAGACGATCGGCGCAATTGTTGAACCGATCGATTCATGTGACCAACCAAGATAGTTTGGAAAGTCAGAAGACTATTTTGCAAATACAATTTGTTTCACTTATACAAATTCGATTTGAACAAGGATTAATATTTGATTAATCAGAAACAAATATGAAAGTCAATTTGAGTTGGACCAGGATCACGATCCGATCAGCTCAGAAGTGAACCGATCGGCTCAGGTGCCCCAACCGATCGGTTGAGGTGTGGACCGATCAACTCAACTCCCCAACCAACCGTTTCATGCATGAAACGATCAGTTCAGCTGGCGCAGTTGGTTGTTTTGTGAAAAAAAATCTCAAACCCTTCTACTCCTGCTTTAATCCCACATTGCCCAGGGTAGAGAACCCTGTCCCATGGCCCTCCTATATATATAGGGGTAGTGGGGGCTTCTCAGAAACAACAACTCAAACCACCAGTTGCTCTATAAAGTTGTCGTTCTCTCTAGTTGTGGTAACCGAGAGAGCCCGAGCAAGTGCTACCCGATAAGGGAGGCACAACAAGGGAAAGACAACTACAAAAAAGCGACTGGTGGCAGGAAAGTATGTCGGTGACTAGTACGCCGACAGGAGGGTGCGAATCCTTCCGATACTTTATGGGACAAGGAGATCGGAGTTTCAGGTGGTCAGTGTGGACTACTTCAGAGGCAGGAGACTTCTGCCACTCAGAGGATAGCTGTCAATCCCGACAGTTCCGGTGAGACCAGGAGCTGCACAGACACCGTCCAAGACTGGAGGTGAAGACCGCACAAGACACGAGATAACGTCGCCGAGAAAGCCTCGGGACAAGGTACACCTCTACAAACCATCCTTCCTATTGTATAGACGTTGACGCGATTCCTTTATTCTAGGTTTGGGAGGAGAAAATTTTGATTTGTGCTGCCTTCTCTGCCTCCCCTAAAACCCAACACCTTTGAGTTGTGGGACACTTAGGGACAAAATATAGCCATTTTTGCTCAAAGAAATGACTCTATTTTTGATCAAATAACACACCAATGGTCACAATCACTTTTTTTCAAATTTCATATAGTGCAATTAGTTGAGTTTCAATAAATGTAACTCAACTGATAGGGTAAAAGACAAAACCAATTTTCAAACCATCGGTCGAGTTTGTTTTGAGGAAACTTGACCGACCAATGAAAGTTTTGTTTGGTCAGTAACCCCATCGGTCGAGTTCTATGAAAACACAACTCGACCGATGCCCTCTTTAGAGAATTGATCCAGGAGGATCTGTTAAGATTGGAACTTGACCGATTGAGTATCTGTGATCAATTTTCTAAAGTGCATCTAAAGTGATTAAAACTTGGTGTTAAGTGTCCCAATCAATTTTCTCATCTTAGTTACAAGCTAATTCATCAATACAAGTGATTACAAAAATCTTCTAAGTTCATTTACATAGATTTCCAAAATTTCACACTTGTATAGCTTTTGACTTGAACTTGAGCAAATTAGGGCTTTTGATTTTTGATCCTTTTCATGTACCTAACACCTGAAATCAATCTTCAATACACATATTAGATACATATGAATGGAATGGTTAAGTCATTATCAAAATATGGACAATGTATAACCTTTAGGCCAACATCTTTAACATTCAATACATGTTCCTTGAACTAGAGCAGACTATATGAGATATGTGTAAGCTCAATATCACATATTGACTCACACCAGCATAACTATGCATTTATTAGTCTCACTTATGAAGTGGCTAGGATATCAAGCTCCTATAGGAAGGACAAATCCCATCTACATCACTCATAATCATCCCCATGTGTCACAGTGCACCTAACAACCACCTTTATGGAAACCTTTATTTAGGATCATGGTGGATGATGTCAAAGTACACCGAACGACATGTGATGAGTGTAGTGATTTCAGGTCTCACAACCACAATCACCACCATAAATATGAGAGATGACTCCTATTACCAATCATAGTTTCCATGTGTCACTTTCAAGGTGGGTCTATCTGATACACTATTCTCTAACAAGTATCTATGTATTTGGTTTGATATCACATATCATGACTAATGAAATTCTATCTCAACCAACACACACTCTTGTCTTATGTGTTGTTTCTGTCTATCAGCCTTCCACAATAACATTCGACTAGGGACATAACAATAGTGCATATACTCTTGACATATGTATGATCTCATCTGTAAGACCCATGACCTTGCTGAAAATGTTGAACATGCTTAGTTTTCATAATTGAGTTCTTAAAACATTAACCAAACCATAATAGGTGCTTTTATATCACGTGACAAGCTTAAGTTTAAGTTTGGTCCAGTTTGGACATTGTTTGAATGAGTTATGCAATTTTGTGCATGTTTTGGACCTTTCTACAATTTACCCATATTTGCGGTTTTTCTTGCAATTTATCACATAATTCTTGTTCCTTATATGTTTTCTTATCATGCTTGAGCTTGTTGTTCCATGGGGCACCCTGTTGCACCTTGGTTTAGTGGTGGTACCTTTCTAGGGTTGAGTTAGGGTTTACCCCCTCATGGATGAGCTACCTTTGAGGCCACAATTCGATGGTCCTCCTATTTTGAAGGGATCCAATGGTGATGGGATCCGATGGTTATTCATTTTTGGTTCCTAAAGTGTGAGGGTTGATGGTTTCCCCTCTTATGATTCCTTTGGTCAGTGGTTCACCTTGAAGGGTGCTTGAATGATGGTTTTGACCTGTGTAACCTAGAGTTCCCAAAACTGATGGTTATCATGCATGGAACAAGATGGTTGGATAGGTAAGCCAGCATTCATTGGCTTAGCAAACTCCCACAGTTGATGGATCTTCTTCTTGCATGGGTGTGATGGCTATAGGCCATGGACACATGGCAAACCTAGTAGGACACCTCAAGCTTCTATTCTCCCTTATCCATAAGCTTTATATACCCTTCATTTTGCACCCAAATGAACCCTTTGGATACTTATCTCTTATTTTTTGTCTATATCTTTGTCTTCCCATGTTTTGTGGTGAAGAGGGTGCCCAAGGTAGAAGAAGGTGGGTGATCTCCTTGTATAAGTGGCTAGAGCTTGGATCTACTCCTCTCTAGGACTTGTAGAGCTTCCTTTGCTTGTTCCTGACCTATGAAAGTAAGTTCTTCCTTCTCTCCTCTATTTCTCTTTATGTTATATCCCCTTCTTCATTCTTATTGGACGAAACTATGGTTTCTCATGTTAGATATTTCTGTAAAGCTTAAAGAACCCTTCTTTCTTGCTTCCTTGACCTAGGGTTTGCTTCCCTAGTGGAAGAAGAGCTAGCTTGACCAAGTTCAGAGCTAAATCTAGGGTTTCCTTCCTCCTTTGCTCGAGCCTTCTTTCTGTTTGGAGCTTTTTCTTATTTCTAGGGGCGAGTGATAAAACTTTCCTCCCATTTATTGCTTACTACTACCTGGTATGCTCAAGTTCTTTCTTAAAAATGAAGTTCTACATATAAAGAAGCTATATTTGCATAGGGTTTAAGCTTTAGTGTTGTTCATTGAGTATTTGTTAAGCATATACAAATATGAAACCTTATGTACGACCTTCCTAAGGTATAGGAATCCTTACACCTTGCTTACATGTATAAGTATGGTTCTTGGTGCTTCTTAAAAGATGGGTTACACTTAGGGTTTTGAGCTATTTCCTATTTTGTGCAAGATTTGATGAATTGTCTTCTTTCTAGAACAAATGGAGTTTCCTTTAGTTTTATTTTACTTGTGTTTCCTATAAAAGCCAATGGTCACACCTTAGTTCTATTTTATACTCTTTTGGATGCTTAACACTCGATGGCTTTAGCACTCTAAATGATGGATTCAATCGATGGTTTTCTATCCTATACAAAATGATGGTTTCCCTTATACTGTTGCCTTGTCTTACCACCTGTTGATGACAAATTATGGGATAACTAGGTCTAACAACCGAAGGCCTTTAGGTATATCAAACAATGGAGGTTTTCATTCCAATATTTGATGCACATGACCTATGACCATTAACCGATGGTGGTACTGGTTCAACACTGGATGGTGTCAACCAAGGGGAATTTAGACTCCATGATCCGATGTGACACTGAGTGTCACAATCAATGGTAGTCTTGGACACAAAAATCAATGCCGCTCCTAGACACCACAACCAATGGTAATACTGGGTCTTAGGTGGTGATTCTTTTAAACCCTAATCTAATCATTTTCTTAGTTAAATGATTCAAGGGTTAGACTTATACTTCAACTGATATTTTTGAATAAAGAATATGATCCAACGGTTAGGGTGGATGCCTTAACATCCGATGGCTTTGGGTGAAGCCCATAGCGTCAAGTTTTGTTTTTGGTAATTTGAGTTTAATGGTTCAATTCTCTTAAACTTGTAGTCTTACCTTTACCCTCATATAAACATGATTGATAATCACCATAATGAGTTGATGTCTAACTTTAATGAAGCACAACTTGTTACACCTAACCCGAATGTAACTAAGTGATGGTTATGGATTATGATAAGCCCTCTTGAATGATTAATGTGATAATTAAATACTCTCTTATTGTTGTTGAAACCCTAATATGCTAAATGAACATCATAGTTCCTTGCTATGTTCCACTCATATATCACATGTTTGGTAATGGACTATTGAGCCTTGTTATTAGGCATGGAAAGATAATGATGGTCTTGTAGGGAATGATGTTATGGCCTTAGTGATTTGACATGGAATATTATCACACTGCAAATTCACTAGGAAGGCAATTTCTAGAGTTTACCAAAACCAAAGTGTAATAATGCCACCCATAAGCGGACAGATCTTATCATAATACAATTAAGGATCGAATCCCAAGGGACAACTTGTTTAAGAACTATCTAATTGAAGTAACTTAGAAAGAACTAGTATTTATCAAAAAAGGTTAGATTGGTTTGTTTAAATAAGTTTGCAAGAATAAAAAGAGCTAGATTAAGGTTCTAGTTATCAATGAATCAAAACACTAGGGTGGAACTGGGTTTCACCGCCACTACTCAAATATGAACCTTCATTTAAATTCAAACCAGTATGAAGATATAACTGGAGTTATGCAAGTTTCACCTTCCATCATCAGAAACTTGCATTAGTAGATATTCTTGTAAGCGTGATGTCTCGTTACTTATGGAACCTCTATCCACTACTCCGGAGACTTTCTGTCGAAAGTTCTCATCAGGGTGTCAACCAAAGCTAATCGGTATTCAAATCTTAAACATTGAAGTTCTCGTGGTAAAAGATTATAATAAATCACGTAAAGCGGGTGATCAATCCACAAATCATGCAATAAATGATTAGCTATGAATTAAATGAGTTCATACAAGAATTGGAATATGAGTGAAATTGCATGAAGCTGGTAGTGGGGCTAGTCCCCACACCCCAGTCAAAGGAATACTCCCTCCACATGGTGAGATTAATATCATAAGAAAAGGAAGAGGACACCATCATGGTCATGATGGTGGTATAAGTGGCTCGATGTGGTGTGCAATGATAGGCTTCCTTCCTTCTTTCTCGTCCAAGAACTAACCTTGGCTTGCAATGGAAGTAGGGGAACAAATAGTAGCTCATGGAAGAGATTGATCACCTTGAAGAAGGGAATCAATGGCTTAGAGTTGCTGATGAAATAGATCTATTGATCAATGCTGGAGGCTGATAGAACTTGCAAAACTAGGTCGATAGAACTAGCTTCATCGATAGGTGTCATCCTTGCTCTGATCTCAATTGTAGCCTTTTGGCATGTTTTGTCTCCTAAAAATCTGAGATGATTTGTATGTTTGCGCAGCCCCCCCCCACAAGGCAAACTTACTGCAGAGTGATAAAACTCAAAACAAGCAAAGAGACTCAAGAGAATTATAAAATATATACTAATTAAAATTAAAACCTAAGTATTTCAAAATAAAGCTATTCTTGAGGAAAACTAAGCTATATGAATTCTAAACTAGACTAATAATGCAACTCAAACTAGGATGAATATGCATTCATCATGACCTTTTGGCATGATTGAGCCTTGATGGAGGTGTAAACCTCTTTATGATATGATAAGGGTTGAATCCCTGGAATATAGTGATAATCATTCATATCATGTGGTGTTATGATGACAAGTTTGGTCTCATGAATGAAAATGAATAGTACTATGTGGTGATTGTGATTAAGAATTTTACCTCACACGTTATATATCTTCTGGAGTTGTTACATTTGTATGCTTGCTAGAAATGAATTAGGGTTTGTATGTCCACTTGTTTGATGCATCCTTAATTCACGCAATTGACATTAACTAATCATATGAAACCCTAATCATGTTGTGTCTGTGCCATAAGATCCATTCCAACATCAGGACTTGTTGGATAGTGAAACAAGTATTCCTAAGGAAATTCGAAGTGCATATTATTGCGTATGTGGGGTGCAAGCGACTATGTGTCCTTGACATCTGGACACCAAGGTTTTGAGGATGGTTGTGGTCATACCTTGGTAGGAGAATGACTAAGGTTGTATATCAGATACTTGTGAATATATATATGATGATTGAGGACATCTGCGGTTGTGTCTCTTATGTAGGGTTTCATACCCACCTCCTTTCACTAGTGCCATGACCTATACCAAGGACAGACTAGGCTATTAGAATCTTGATCTTATGTGTCATTGTGGAAGACTCGTAATGACCGAGGGAAAAGAAGATCTTAGAAATCTGACTCTCCTAGATCTTGTATGGAAATGATTTTGACTTAGTAGAGGTTAGTTGTAATTTGAGTGGTATTCCTCAATTTCTCAGGGCATAATAAAAGATGTAACACATCCATGTAGTATATCTATTAGGTTTAAATATGCTTTACATTGGTTGTTAACCCATACCATGTCTCTTATACTACCTAGTTTCTATATGATGCAATCAAAGTGATTATCTGTTAGAAGAAATAGATTTATCTATTTTATTAATATACTCTAATAAACATGCTTATTACTAAGCTTATCTGTTTAACTTGCTTAGTATGCTCAAATTGCTTAATTTGCTCAACTTCTTGTTACATACTCATCTTGCTCAATTTGTTTACCATTAAATATTCTGCTATAATCAATAATCGTTGTGGAGAGTTATATCTCTCATTGGGACATGGGCCTCACCTTGTGGGTCACCACATCCTTTTAGGTGGTCATCGTCGATGTGTCCAGGACCGTGTTGTAGATGAGGATCAACCTGGTGATTAGTAGATGCTGAAGGTTGGATAGTTGTAGTTATAATAGTAGAGTCATAGAGTCATCCCTGTACTCTCATATCTGGGAATGGGACATGTTAAGTAGATTATATACCTGCATTGACATGAGTTTTTGATAGTATGCCAGTGTTTGTATATATCGCATGTACATGTGGAATATATCTTTTGTATACAGGTTGTGGTCGAGGCCACTAGATTCAGATGTAAATACCTGGAATGGTATATGAACTTATGGAAAGGTTGGACCTTTATGTAAATGTTTTAGAACATGTTTGTTATGTTGGAATTAGTTTTATTTATTTTGCTTTTCTGGATATGTGATTAGTTAGTTGTGGACCACACTTTTGGCTTTAAGTAATATTGTTTAGCGTGACGATGTGTCACAATTAAGTTGGTATCTAAGCTTTAGGTTCGCTGAGTCTGTGGGGACATATGACTTAGGTTTTGTGTTTGCTCTTATGTAATCCAACATATCTGAGCAGGACTTATGCATGTGCTAACATTTTTGGAGAGAATGAAGAACAAGATGAGAGAAACTATGTTGCACTAAGAGGTGGTGATAGGAGGTAGGTACATGATAATGGAGTTCTAGAGGCAGGACTGGAGCAGCCCAGGATGCCTCGTTTTGACTCGACAAACATGGCCAACCCTACGTTTCATCCATGTTTGGATAATTGATGGTCACGATCACACATCTAGCAGACAGAGTTGCCACACCTCAATCTAGGACAACTGTCCCTAATGCATAATCATAGGGTGTCGAGAAGATGCCATAAAGGCTCATACATGTTGGGGCAATCGAATATGTAGGTACCTCTGACCCGGAAGATGCTGACATGTGGCCAAAGGAACTGGAAAAGGCATTCAAGATCTTGAACATTCCAAAAGAAGATAAGGTGAAGAACGATGTGTACTAATTGAAAGGTAGTATTGGCCATTGGTGGGTCATAGAGGAGGAGGAAATACCTGGAGTCGTGATAGGATGAGAAGATGTCACAATTTGAGAAGATTCATTAGGGATTATGACATGGATGCAATAGATAAGGAAAAGATCCATAGGTTTGAGAAGGGTCTGAGTATGGAGTTGACTATGAAGACATCAAATTTGGAGAATAGAGAGAGGTTTTCCACCTTTGTGGAGTCGGTAAGGCATATTTAGAGGTCCGCTATAGAGAAGCATGAAGCTAAAGCTAAGAAGAGGCCATCTTAGTTTCAGGGATAGTCATCTGGAGGCTTTAAGAAGCTGAGGTTATCTTTGCCGCAGTCAAAATAGAGGTCAACTTTTTTCGAGCAGAGGTCACATACACCATCACAATGGACTCTGAGTAGGGGTAAAGGTCATAGTTTTCCACCGATAGGAGCTCACAGTGAAATGTTAGTCTCAGTGATGGGACCATCTCGGACACTAAATGATAGTATGACATGTCATTAATGTGGACAAATATAACATATCAGATGAAACTACCCAGTGAGGAATGAAGAAGTGATACAACAACCAAGGTAGAGTCAACAAGGGTCGCAACAATGTCAGTTTAGCAGTGGTGGTGGCAGAGGACACACTCAGGCATCACAGACATGATGTTCTGGACTTAGCCAAACAAGGTTGAAGGTTAGACCTAAATATATGTTTAGTATAACCCCAATGAGCTAATGCATGTATAGATCACCTTAATGTAACCTAATGTTCTAACATTAATCTTAGGTTTATAATGGATACATAAAATATGCCACATAACTCATTTTGGTGGTAATATGAAGATAAAAAACTTAACTGGATGAATAATTTAGATAACAAGCCGTTAATGGTCCATATGACATATCTCATAAAAGAAGTCTCAAAAGTGGAAAAAAACTTCAAATTCAAAATCTACATATCAAAATTAGCCTACATGCCAAATTTCATCTAATTGGGACAACCTTAAAATATTAGGATAAGTTTACGAGAGAGAAAATGAGTAAATGGCATAAGTAATTAATAATGTGATTATATAACTTCAAAATATCGAAATAATGGCAAATTCATATTCAACACATCAAAGATAACTTGTGGATGAAGTTTGTGCAAGTTATGCAATTTTAGGTACATTATGGACTTTTCTGCAATTTACCCAATTGGAAGGTTTTCTTTGCAAATTGTCACATGCATTATAATCCTTATATATTCCCTTACCATTCTTGAGTTTTTGAACCATAGGGCACCTAGTTGCACCTTGGTTTGAAGGTGTTTCTTTCTAAGGGCATTTTAGGGATTACTGTCTCTATAAATGAGCTTATTTCTGGAAGCTATCAACCAATGGGGTTATTTCTTTGATTGGAGGTCAATTGGGATGGCCTATAAGTGTCCATAAACTGACATTTGATATTCAAGAATCCTCTATGAGTTTTCCTATTGCATGGCCATGAAATCCCTAGGATAAGGACACATGGAAAGCTCCATGGACACCTCATGCTTGAATTCTTCCTTATCCATAAAGGTTTGCATGTCCATAGGCACCCTTAACATTAGACACATGGAACGTAACTTGACACCTCATGCTTGAATTCTTCCTTATCCATAAAGTCTTGCATGTCCATGGACACCCTTATACATGACACATGGAAAGTCTCATAGACACCTCATACTTGACCTTTTTCTTTATATAGCCATATCTACCCCTTCCCAACTCCCAATTCAAAAACTCTTACTATTTTTTATTTCCTATAGCTTAGAGAATCATTCCTACTCTATTTTTCCATGAAGGTGCTATCCCAAGGTAAAAGGAGGTTCCTACCTTGGTGAAGAAGGCTCCTAGGGTTCCAAATTTCTCTATTTAGGATTTCTTAAGCTCCTCCTTGGTGATTTCCACCAAAACTAGTAAGTATGATCCTTTACTTACCTATTTTCATGTTGTTAGTCTTCCCTCCACCTTCCTCTAGGTCAGAACCATGGCCTTCCATGGTAAAACCCCATCTAGAACCCATAAACACCTCATCTTTATGTTCTTTTGTTAGGGTTTTTTACCTCTAAAGTGGAGAAGGTGCTTCTTGCTCGAGATAGGAGCTTTGTAGAGAAACAAGCCTCTCTAAGCTTGGGAACCTTACTTATTGGACGTGCCCACCTTCCCTAGAGGTTCTTTGGAGGCCTAGTCTTGGATCTAGGACCGACTTGGACTATTTAGACTCTAAAGTTGAGGTATGATGTATCCCTAATTCTTTTATGTTGAGAAATTTACCTGTGCTTATTCATTCTCTTTGTCATGCGAACATTAGCCTATA
This sequence comes from Alisma plantago-aquatica, assembly GCA_963693085.1. Lineage (NCBI taxonomy): Eukaryota > Viridiplantae > Streptophyta > Magnoliopsida > Alismatales > Alismataceae > Alisma > Alisma plantago-aquatica. Next base: position 1,427,859,255 of record OY856412.1, read on the forward strand.
CACAATGTCTTTTCTTTTGAAAATAATGGTTCATGTGAACTACCTTATTTGATATTGATCATGTGATCATGGATATTCTTTTGAACTCTTATCTTATGCTTTGTTCATGAGGGAACTCTAAATGATGACATGTGATGCCTTTTGCCCACTTATGAGGTGGATGTATATGTTTGTCACTTATGTGGTGACTAGTTTATATATTATGACTATACTTTCTACTTGCCTCTACATTTAACATGCTATGTGATTTAGTAGCACTAGAGTAGTGTAATTGCATTGGTTTTTATGGCAGATGTGTTATTTCCTGCCGAGCAGATGTGATATTTTCTGCTCTTTTGGGATGGAAAGGAACCTCATACCCAGGGCAAGATGTGTGATTCTTGGCCCATGTTTTATATATTTGGGATATTGGTAGTATTCCTTTCTCTATTAGGTTTCAAGTTTATGAGACTTGTCCGCCTTTGTGTTTATATTGTTCTAGGGCTATGTTTATCTCACATGCATGCAAGTTGATGATATGGGGTGTGTGCCCTAATTCTTTACATGTGCTTGTGGCACAATATTCATGTTTTATTAATGGAAAGTATTCTTTTAGTATCATATGATTTCAATTCCTTTTCTATTGATACCCATTTGGGTGGTCCTTATCCTTTCTATGGGGAGCCTTTTATATTTGATGTCCTTTATTCCATATATTACTCAATTTCCTATTTAGTATGCACATACCAGCCTTTGCTGACGTCATCTATTTTCTCTTCTTGTTGGGGTATGCTTCCAACCCTAGGTGAAGGACTTGGATGATAAGGCATGAAGTTTTAGACTAGCTTAAGGATTTAAAGCTTGGAGACAAAGTTGTTATGGTTTAGATTTCCCTCTACTTATATGCTTATGTTGTATCATACATGTAAACCCTTATGAGATATTATGATGTACTTTTGTAATCTTTTGTGAAAGTTGAATATAGTCAGTTATTTTTATTTTGCTACTACACTTTGGTCTTTTGCATACCATTATAATAAATTTGGAAAATTTATACCTATTCCAACATACCTTTGAGTGTGTTTAGAATGGATGTTAATTCTTCAATTTTTTTAGTAAGGGGGTGATCCCGCGCCTCCTTACATCGACACACTCTTTTACCACCAGAGAGGTGAAATATATTTGTTATCTGCCTGTTAGTCATAGATATGATAGTCTTTAGCTATAAACCCCTTTAATCGGTTCCACCAAGTTGTGAGAGGTGTGTCCCTCTTATGTTCTTTCTTTCTCAGGACACATCATTCAAGTAGATCTTATGCCACTTGATATGCATAGATTCAATGTGATCCTAGGGATGGATACCTTGGAGAAGTACAAGCTTGTTTTAATCTATAACTCTAAGGTAGAGATGCTCTATGATGGTGATGTCTCATGGATCTACCAAGGTGATAGGAAGATGTTTCTGACATGTTGGGTGTTAGCCATGACAGCGGAGAGGCTAATGAGAAAAGGGTGCGAGGCCTTCTTAGCACATGTTACAGATATGAAGAGGAGAAGTCCTATTATCTAGGAGGTGCCAATAGTGGTTGAGTTTGAGGATGTCTTTCCTAAGGAGTTTCCTGGTGTTCCCCTCCTAGAGATATTGATTTTGATATCAATCTTGTTTGTGGAAGACAACCCATAGTGCAAGCAGGTACATGATGGCACCGACAGAAATGTAAGAGTTAAAGAAATAGTTTCATGAATTGTTAGAGAAGGGCTTCATCCGGTTGAGCACTTTCCCATGGGGTGCTCCCATGTTGTTTGTCAAGAAGAAAGCTAGTTCCATGAGGTTATGTATAGACTACTGATAGTTGAACCATGTGACGATAAAGAACAAGTATCTGTTGCCAAGGATTGATGACCTTTTTGATCAGTTGACAGGTGCTACAATATTCTCCAAGATAGATCTGAGGTTAGGTTACCACCATTTGAGGATCAAGGTGGATGGCATACCCAAGTCAGCTTTTAGGACTAGGTATGGTCAATACGAGTTTGTGGTTATAATATTTGGGTTAACCAATGCGTCGACAATGTTCATGGACCTAATGAACAAGGTATTTAGGCCCTACCTTGATCAGTTTGTGGTCATGTTCATAGATGAAATCTTGATTTACTCCAAGGATAGTCAACAACATGAGCAACACCTTTGCCATACATTGACATTGTTGAGGCAACACAAGCTTTATGCTAAGTTCAACAAGTGTGAGTTCTAGTTGTCTGAGGTGTCTTTTATGGGGCATGTTATATTTTCTAAGGGTGTCTATGTAGATCCTAAAAAGGCAGAATCTATCCTAGAGTGGGAAAACCCCAATACACCAAAAGCGGTTCATAGTCTCCTAGGTCTGGTAGGATATTACAGGAGGTTCATCAAGAACTTCAGTGCTGTATCGTTACCCCTAACTAAGTTGACCAGGAAATAGGTTACTTTTTTATGGGGTGACAAATGTCATAATTCCTTCTAGTTGTTGAAAGAGAAGTTGACCAGGGCACCCGTCCTAGTGCTGCCAGAGGAAGGGAAGGGATACATCATCTTTTGTGATGCTTCAAAGAATGATTTGGGATGCGTGCTGATGCATGTACGAGGAGAACTTTCCAACAAATGACTTGGATCTTGCAGTTGTAGTTCATGACTTGAAAATATGGAGACACTACCTTCATGGAGAAAAGTGTCAGATCTTCACTGACCACAAAAACCTACAATATATCTTCTCAAAGTAGGAGTTGAACATGAGGCAGAGAAGATGGATGGAGCTGATCAGAGATTATGGTTGTATAATAAGCTACAACCCAGGCAAGACGAATGTAGTGACTGATACATTAAACAAGAAGTCTCTTCATCATCATCTGCAGATCAGGAACAATTATGCTCCTTAGTGTGCCATAAGCAAGACATGTTGGTGTCGCTTCACCAGATGAACATTTAGTTGAAGGTTTCCTTTCTAGGGTTTTGGCACAGTTATAGGTCAAACCTACCTTGAGGCAGCATATCTATGATGCACAACTGAACAATACAATGATAAAAAATATCTGATTAAAGTTGGGCCAGTGAGAAGCATGATGGTTTCCATGAGGCAGATGACTGTACCGTTTGCTTTCACAACATGACATTGGTTCCTGATGCTGATGGGATGAGGAAGATGGTGCTTGAGGAGGGTCACTCCTCTATGTATGCGATGCATCTTGGAAGTACCAAGATGTACCATAATTTGAAGGACTTGTATGGTGGCCAGGTTTAAAGTGTGATATGGCAGTGTTTGTTGCTAGATGTACAGTATGTCAGCATGTCACGGCTGAGCACTAGAAGCCTATAGGGACATTAGAAACTTTTCCAATACCACAATGGAAATGGGATCATATCACTATGGAATTTTTAGTTGGTCTTCCTAGGACAGCCAAGGGTCATGATTCCATATGGGTAATAGTGGACAGGTTAACCAAGTCAGCTAACTTCTTACCAGTCAAGATGACATATACAATAGATAAGTTGGAACAAATATATGTTTACAAGATAGTCCGGTTGTATGGTATTCTAGTTACCATAGTTTCTAACAGAGGTCCACAGTTCATAGTCATTTTTGGGAACATTTGCATATGATGTTGGGAACACAACTGCGGTTTAGTACAACTTTCCACCCACATACATATGGCCAGTTTGAGATGACTATTCAGTCTTTGAAGGATCTTTTGAGGGAATGTCTTTTATAATTTCTTGGTAGTTGGGATGTACATATAAGCTTAATAGAGTCTTCTTACAATAAAAACTATTAGAGGAGTATAGATATGGCACCTTATGAAGATTTGTATGGGATACATTGTCGGTCATTACTCTACTGGTATGAGATACATGAGTATCAGATTTTGGGTCTTGAGCTTGTACAACAGACTGTAGAGAAGATTAAGGTGATACAACAATAGTTGAAAGCAACCTAGTACATACAAAACTCTTATGCAGACAACCATCATAACTGCTTGAGTTCCAAGTGGGAGACAGAGTGTATCTCAAGGTTTCTCCTTGGAAGGGTGTGTTGAGGTTTATACGAAGGGTAAGTTGGCCCATAGGTTTATGAGACCATACCCTATCTTGGCTCATGTTGGAAATGTGGCATACAAGTTAGAACTACCACCAGAGCTGCACATGATGCATAATGTCTTCCATATCTCCATGCTAAGGAAGTGTCATCCTGATATAGAGCAGACAATCCATCCGGTGGAGGTTGAGTTAGATGAAAATGTTTCCTATGTTGAGGGTCCTGTGTTGATCCTGGATAGGAGGGTGAAAAAGTTGAAGATGAAGGATATAATGTTAATAAAGGTTTTGTGACATCACTGTGGTGTGGAGGAATCCACGTGGGAGTTACAACATGAGATGCATAGTAAGTACCCATCTTTCTTTACGTATGACATCAGGGGAAAAATCCTTTTTAGGGGTTTATGGTTGTAAGACCCATGACCTTACTTAAAATGTTGAACATTCTTAATTATCATAATGGAGTTCTGAAAACCTTAATCAAGCCATAATAGGTGCTTTGATATCACATGATATGCTTAAGTTTCAAGTTTTTTCTAGTTTGGACAGTGTTTGAGCAAGTTATGCAATTTTGTGCATGTTTTGGACTTTTATGCAATTTACCCATATTTGAGATTTTTCTTACAATTTTTCACATGCTTTATGTTCCTTATATGTTTTTTTTTTATCATGGTTGAGCTTTTTGTTCCATGGGGCACCTTGTTTCACCTTGGTTTGGTGGTGGTACCTTTCTAAGGTTGAGTTAGGGTTTACCCCCTCATGGATGAGCTACCTTTGAGGCCATAATTCGATGGTTATCCTATTTGGATGGTATCTTATGGTGATGGGATCGGATGGTGACTCCTTGGTGGTTCCTAGAAGTGTGATGGTCTATTGTTTCCCCTCTTATGGTTCCTTTGGTTGGTGGTTCACCTAGAAGGGTGTTCAAAGATGGTTTTGACCCTTGTAACCTAGGGTTCCCAAAGCTGATGGTTATCATGCATGGAACTAGATGGTTGTCCTGGGAAGACAAAATCTAATGTCTTATAAAACTCCCACAACCGATGTAGCTTCTTATTGCATTGACGTTATGGATATATGCCATGGGCACATGGCAAACCTAGTAGGACACCTCAAGCTTCTATTCTCCCTTATCTATAAGCTTTATATACCCTTCCTTTTGCACCCAAATGAACCCTTTGGATCCTTATATCTTCATTTCTGTCTAGAGCTTCATATTTCCCTTCTTTGTGGCAAAGAGGGTGCCCAAGATAGAAGAAGGTAGGCGATCTCCTTGTATAAGTGGCTAGAGCTTGGATCTACTCTTTTTTAGTGCTTGTGGAGCTTCCTTTTCTTGTTCCTAACCTAAGAAAGTAAGTTCTTCCTTATCTCCTTCATTTATCTTGTTATTCTATCTTATTCCTTCTTCCTGGATGGAACCATGGTTTCTTATGGTAGAGCTTTCTCTAAAGCTTGAAGAGCCCTTCTTTCTTGCTTCCTTGACCTAGGGTTTGCTTCCCTTATGGAGAAAGAGCTAGATTGGCCGAGTTCAAAGCTAAAGCTAGGGTTTGCTTCCTCCTTTTCTCAAACCGTCTTTCTATTTGGAGCTTTTTATTCTTTCTAGAGGTGAGTTATATAACTTTCCTTCCATTTATTTCTGACTACTACCTGGTATGCTCAAGTTCTTTCTTAAAAAATGAAGTTCTACATATAAAGAAGCTATCTTTGCCTAGGGTTTAAGCTTTAATGATGTTCCTTGAGTAGTTTATAACCCTAGAGGAACCTAAAATATGTACGACCTTCCTGAGGTATAGAAATCCTTAGACCTTTGTTACATGACAAATGATGGTTTTTGGTGCTTCTTAAATGATGGGTTACACTTAGGGTTTTGAGATGTTTCCTATTTTATGCGAGATTTGATGGATCGTCTTCTTTCTAGAACCGATGGAGTAGCCTTTAGTGTTGTTTTACTTGTGCTTCCTATAACAACCAATGTTCACACTTTTGTTATGTTTTAGACTCTTTTGGATTCTCAACACTTGATGGATTTTGTGCCATAAATGATGCAACCTTATATCCTCAACATTCCCCAGCCACTCATGTGGTCAAGAGATTTTTTCCAATCGATCTACTCCCTACTCCCTCATACATTCTCTTGAATAGCACAAAGAAGCATAAAACATGTACAATTGATGGCTAGTCAAGCATACAAGCAGTAAAACACCATAGAAATGCTTGCAGAAGAAAATTAACTAACATTTGATATAAATTCTGAGTTCACATGAGTAATGGCATGGGAGCTACTCTCCCATGCCCAAGAAGAAGAGTTTTACTCGTACATAATAAAGAAACACAAGTGCAGGGCACATATTTTAGGGTTTTGCATAGCTAAAGAGAAGAAAGAGCCAAGGGAACCAAGATGAGTAAAAATTTGACTAGAGGATGAAGTTCAACCCTTGAAACTGCTCCAACTCAGAATATTCCCTCCTGAGAAGCTTGGACGAATAGAGAAGCTCTGCTCCACCTTATGGAGAAGAATTGGTGAAGGGTGGAGGTTCTTTCCCAAGAAACCTCTTCTTCCTCCCCATAATTGCCCTCCTCTTGCTCTACAAATTCTTTTGGTCAAAAAGTGTCTCAAATGATGAGTGATAACCACCCCAAGTGGCTGCACTCATTTTTAAAATGAGGGGTAGTTTCTTCTGAAATATGTAGAAAACTGATAAAGACACAACATGTCTTTGTGAAGGCACGACGTGTAGCATAGTGTAACTGGTGTTTGAACTGCTCTTTTACGATAAGTACACGACTTGTTCCAATAAGGACACAACGTGTAGCTGAAATTGGAGTCGACCTGGGGTGGTTGGCACACTATGTGTTAATAAACACACATCGTGTACTTTGGCAGAACGTGAATTTTGGCTTTTGAACATGCGGACACGCCATGTCTGATGAAGGACACGTTGTGTCTTTTGTTATGCAGTCAAAGATGAAGTCCTCTGGAATCATACACGTCATATGTTAAATAACACACACCATGTGCTTTGCATTTCATGGAAGAATGCCCTTCATGGAAAGTTACATGCCATGTACAAATAAAGACACAACATTTCTTGTTCTATTTTTTCAAGATCAAATTTATATCATCTGCAAATCAAAAGGGAATCCAACTTAGGTCAGATTTGGGTTGGATTATCTTCATTTCACCATCCTCGATGTGTACTTGTAATCAAAATGAGTAAAAAAACTATAAGATGGAAAACTAAGTATGATTAGAGTCTAAATGGAGAGCAAAATGAACCGAATTTGTGTGCAAAGATGTGCAAAAAGTATATATGAAATGCGCACATCAAATTTCCCTAAGCTTGAACTATTGCTTGTCCTCAAGCAAAAAGAGCATAGAAATACAAATGAAGGAATTGTCAAGATCATGCATAAATCAAATGAATTGAAGGATGTAAATGAAACCAAATCAACCATAATCAGCATGTTCATACTCATAGCCTTGATTTCAACTTACACATCCAAGAAAGAGATTTTAAGTTTGGCAGGGTGGTAACACATTAAATGAAACAGTCAACTAGGCAACACTAAATGGAGCTTGGATGACCAAGATAAACAAATTGTGAATTTGTAATCAAAACTTTCAGCTATCAAGGATAAATAAACATGGAATGTTAGTCAATGTTAACAAGTTTCAGCTTTCTCTCCTTGTTTTCCCAAATGATATGATAATGGATTAAGGGTTCCAACACTCGACTGCTAGTGTAGGCTTATGCACATGAGGAGTGTTGGTTGGGGTATTTTACCCTCTTTTTAAGACATATCACCTAACCATCGTGGGCAGATCAAACTTACACTAGGCTAGTATTACATGTGGACGGTTTAGCCATTCTTTATGGGGTAATTAAGATGAATTGAACCAAAAGATATTTTTAAATGATATAGGGTTTCACTTATTTTCCCCCAAAACATAGGAGAGTTAACTAAATTGCTATATTAACTAGATTTTATTCATTTGATTTGAAAATTTTCCTTGAAAAAGGGTGGTTGAAAATCACTAAGGGTTTGGCAAGGGAATCCCTTGTTCTAAATAGTGTTGCAAAGTTGAATTATTCACAAAATTTGTTACTATTACATGTGTTAGGTAATCCACCATGAAAAAGATGGAAGTTTGGGCTAGAAATATAAATCCAAAATTAAGCATATGTTGGTGGTCATAATGTTTCATTTGATTTATGCATTCCCTTTTACAAATCCTACAAAAGATATTTCTCATGAGAGAGGACAAGATAGTTCAACATAGGAAGAGAATAAATCCACTACACAAGGTAGGCCTCTCATCATACTAAGTTTTCCATAAGAAAAAAAGAAACTAAAACAAGAAATAAAGAAAATATGATGAACAAAAACTAAACAGCTACATCTACATTATCGACCGGTTGCACCCCCAAGCTTGAAATTTGTAGTGTCCTCACTGCATCAATCAAACCTAAGATAGAAGAAACCAATTACCTATCATGTAAGAAATAAAAAAGAAGGGGCAATGCCTTCATGACCAGTAGGGAAGTACTGGTTTAGCAAGTCATCATCATTAGGAATATAAACTGGCATTGGTTGTGGAGTGGGCTCTGGCTGGGACTGGTGAGGTTGAGGTATTGGATAGTGGCCCTGAGAGATATGCCACATATCCATCCTCTATGTCGTGTCATGCATCACTGAGTACTGCTGGCTCATCAAGTTGAGACGACTGTCCTGCTAATCAAAGCACTGCTGAACATAGCCATAGAGATGCCTAACATCATGCATTGTCCAAGTGTACTCACTTTGAGTGCCGGTGGAGGGAGGTGGCTGAGATGTGACTGTTGTAGCAGGTGCATCTGAAGTAGTTGTCTCTTTAGGAGCATTTACATCATCATCTTGGGAAATTGCTGCAAACTTCCAGTTTTCTTTGTTTGTTAGGGTCATTATCTTCAATTCAGTTAGCTCAATGTACTGATCATAATCAAAATACTATCTAAACTTTTTCATCATTGGGGACCTTATCAATCATACCAGAAGAAATAAGATAATGTATATCCACCAGGTTCTTTCCTGGTGCAACCTCTAGATGGTGAAATATGCACCAAGATTCCTAGCTATGTGGGTGATCAATCCCCCACACATGATGTCACTAGTTTCTCTCTTTTTGATCTTCTTTATATCAAATAACCTACTGAGAATGAAGTAACCTACATAGATATGAAAATCATATACCATAGCTCACAGAATAAATCTTGCTTCCTATAGATGCCATGGGTTTCTTATTTAGCAAAAAAAATTGTGCTAAGAAGCCGGTGGACATATATGAAGATTGGGTTGTGAATATCTATTACCCTAGCCTTCTTGGCCTCATGATACTCCTCATCAGTTATCTCACTCTAGGATACATCACTGTCAAAAGTTGAAGGGTATGCTAATGTGCCCTCATAGCGACACTCCAAAATATCACATAATTGCTTGAAAGTAAGTCTGTAGCTATGCCCCAAGAGGCAGAAGTGAATGAAGGAAAATGGTTCAAGCTGATTCTTTGGGTCATATTCAGCCTCAAGGGTAGTTAGGAATTCATAAACTAGCTGAGGGTATGTTTTTCTCACCGTGCAACAAATGTATTTGAGAACCAACTCCTGTACCATCCCTTTAACTTATTCTTTGAATCCCAAGGCAACCATTGACTGCTCACAAGAAAAAAGTGTAGGGAGGACCCTACGAGAAATGAGAAATTAGTAGGTGGGATCTTCATCTTCATTAACCTTGAACTAGGTGGTGGAGATAAAGGCTGGGGCTAAGGAAGACCCCTCCCCATGCTTGTGCTTTGATGCTTGCTCGACTGGGGCCATTGATGTTGAGATAGTGCTGAAACACCCTGGGGCACATTGTGTCTTTTGGGGGACATGGCATGTCTTATGAAAGAAGTCCAAAAAAGAAGTAACAGACACAATGTGTCTACAAAAAGATATGGCGTATCTTCTGGCAGTAGAAGCTACAAACTATATGAGAAGACATGACATGTTAAGAGAGATACATGTCGTGTACCTGGAGATCAGGCGTGTCCGGAGTTTGAAGAAAATGACTCCTGCACAGTGTGACTAGGTAGGCTCACATCGGGTCTTCTCACTGGTGATGAAGTCTAGCTCAATGATGGTGGCAGATCTGGGGTGAGCTCTTCTTGGATCTAAGTCACCAGAGTGCTTGGTGTTGGTCGAAGATGAAAAGTGGTCGGAGGGGTTCTGTGGCTGCTTGTTTGCAGCGAAGGTGATGATGGAGCTTTGGCGGGTTATGTATGGTGGTGACTAATGGAGGTTGATGCTTGCTTTGATGGAACATCGTCAACAATGATGGCCCTTTTGGGAGTAACGATAGTGGTGCACACAACTTTGGGAAGGATGGCAGTGATCAGTAGTTCTAGAGTTGATGCAAAATAGTGGTGTCTTCTAGAGGAGGGAAATAATGTGTGGGGTTGACAGTGGAGAAATGGAGGCATGCACATGGCTGGATTTGGTTCACACCGGATGGAGGAGTGTTCAAACACGGTTGAGAACACTGCTGGATTGCAAGGATGAATGAGAGAAGCGGCTGGAGATGAGGGTTAAAGACCCCAATTCTGACTTGCAAACATGACATGTCTTTTAAGGGACACAACGTGTTCTGATGCATAATGTTGGTAAGTATGCCCAAAGAGCCAATCATATGATGATTGGATTGGCATATATTCTGATTGATTTGATAAATATCAAAAGAAATTATCCAATTTATTGTAGGTCAATTGATTATGAGATAAATGATGGAGCAAAATGTATGTCTAAAGAATGACAATACTCAATGACATATGTCTTCAGGTTGAGGACCTGAACAATGAGATCATATGGATGTTAAGAGTATGTACATTCTTGTTATGTCCCTAGTCGGATGCCATTGTGGAAGGTTGATAGACAACAATGACACATCAAGACTAGAGTGTGTGTTGGTTGATGATAGTGTCTCATTAGTCATGATATATGATATCAAACCAAGAACATAGATACATGTTAGAGAAGAGTGTATTGGACAGACCCACCATGAGAGTGACACATGGAACCATGACATAGTAGTCAGAATCATCTCTCATAGTGATGGTGGTGATTGTGATTCTTAGACCTGAAATCACTGTACTCGTCAAATGTGATTGGGTACACTTTGAAATCATCAAATGCAGTCCTGAAACATGGGTTGTTATAAAGGTGATGATTGGGTGGCTTTGATGCATGAGATAGATTGTGAGTTATAGATATGGGATTTGTCCCTCCTAAGGGAGTATGATGTCCAAGCCACTTGATAAGCGATACTGAGAAAGGCATACACATGCACATGTGAATCAACATGTGATATTGATGTCACACATATCTCAGATAGTCTGCTCTAGTTCAAGAAACATGAATGAACGTTGAAAGGATGACAAATCCATGCCTTGAGTTTATTCAGGATATTAGAGACAAAGGAATTATACATTCACTGGAACACCAATCATAGACTATAGGATTGAAAGTTGTTCTCCAACTTTCCTTTTCACTTAGGTAGCATTGATGTGTGACTAGGTACTGCTCTTTGCTTGTGATGTCATAAGCTAGTTATGGACATTCACTGCCAATGTAAAATGGGACCTATAGGGTCACACACATAGGATTAACATGGAAGAGGACTTTATCCATGAATGATGTTTGGATTGATTATTAAAGTGTTTAGGAACTCAATAAAACATTTAATCAATAGACTTGACTTAGAATCATTAAGTTCAAGTGTTGAGCCAACTGATTAGAGTGTCAGATTGATTGAGAACTGAACTGACTATGTTCTGCACAATTTGGACCACCACCTGACCAGTTCACTGGGTGAACCGATCGGCTCATGGTTAGTGAGATGACTGGTTCACTCTGGTGAACCGATCGGTTCAATTGGACCAAATGAGCAATGTTGGGTTTTCCCGATTTGTGAGAAAAGTTTTTCGTTTCACTTGTTCAATTCTATTGGGACAAGAATTAATCTTTGCATTAATTAGAAACAATTAAGGAAAGTCAACTATAGGTAGGTCTGGGAAGTGAAATGACCGGTTCACTGGGTGAACCGATCAGTTCACACTCCCAACCGACTATTTCACTAGTGAAATGACCGGTTCGCCTGCCATACTACAAATTGTTCATGGAAATTCCAGACCCTTCTACTCCCACACAGACTGGGAACCCTGACCCTGCCCTCTACTATAAATAGAGGGGTACATGGGGATTTTCTAGATACACAACTTAGAACATTAGTTGCTCTGCAAAGTTGTTGTCCTCTCTGGTTTTGGTAACCGAAAGAGCCCAAGCAAGTTCCACCTGTCCAGGGAGGAGTAACGAGGGAAAGACAATTTTAGAAAAGCGACTGGTGGTGGGAGAGTGTGTCAGTGACTCGTACACTGACAGAAGGGGACAACTCCTTCTAGTTAGTTCTTTAGGATGACTAAAGTTCTCGGTAGTCCGTATGGACTATCTATAGAGGCGGGAGATTTTTGCCGCTTAGGAGGACAATAATCAACCACAGTCTGGGTCAAGACTAGGAGCTACAAAGACTCCGTCGAAGATAGGTGGTTGAAGACCACACTTGCAACGAGGTATAGTCACTAAGCAAGCCTCAAGACCAAGTATAACTCGCTAAAACCATCATTCCCATTACATAGATATTGATGTGATCTGCTGGTTATGGGTTTATGGTCAAGTATTTTTTTTGTTTTCGCTTCCTACTCCGACCACGTAAAACCCAACAGTGGTATCAGATCCACATCAATACTCTATGTTTTGGGATAATCGATATGATAAGATTTTGTCTCTACCGTCTTTCATTTATTGCATACAATGTGAATATTTAAATGACTAATGTGAATATCTGATTAATACCAACTGATACCAGGCTAATATATACATATATGATATGGTATATATATGCAATCGATACGCGTCACCCTAAAACGGTTTTGATGGCGGGTGTGTAGCATGGTTATGGCCTATAAACCCTATGTGCATGTGTGTGGTTGGTTATGGTTGTTTGCATCTCAGTTTGTGCACCGAGCCCTCTTCTTCTATTCTGAATGTAACTCGAGATAACTCGAGATTCTCTTCTACCTTTGATCCCCTCGAATGTAACTCGAGGTTTCACAAAGATTATGTAAAATAAGATTAGGTTTATTTCTTGTTATGAAGAAGACTGAAGATGACCACTTGATGGACCGAGACGACCGACTGAGGAGCAGTTGATGGACCAATGAGAAGCCCAGACGATCAAACAAGCTAACCATCTAGAGGAGCTAGACAATCAGCTGGAGGAGACCAACCGACCGGCCAAAAGGTGAGTCATCCAGTTCAAAAGTTGAACCAGTCAACCTGGATTGGCAAGCACAAATCTTCATCAATAACATGTTGCATGTGATGTAGACCAGGGGCGTAGCCAGGGGGGCTTCCGGGGCTTTAGCCCCCCTCCCCCCAACTTTAATCCAAAGTAATGTTATAAATGCATTCAAATCATAAGCATAAATAGTATATATAAAATTTTGGTGCACTGTCAACAACGTTTAGTATTCGGCCGATTGGCTATTTCAGCACCTCTACATTGTGCTTGCCCGGGTTCAAACCCCATTGAATTGTGTTTTTGTCTAAAAAGCTCTGAATCATTTACACACAGCCCCCCGATAATAACTAATGGCTAATAACTATAGTTCATCCCCCCCAGACATAAGTTTCTGGATACGCCCCTGATGTAGACCTTAGATGACCATAGTTCCTTGTGGCTCCAAGGAACTACATTAGGATGGCCATAATCATTGCTTTATCATTATTGCATGTTTTCATTTGTGGGATATAACATGTATATGTTACGTACTATATATGTGGTGATTTGATACATCTATGCATGTATAAGAATATTTAAAACCCCTAAAATATAAATATTAAGTTTAAGATGCCTTCCAAAAGCAACACACATGAAAAGCTTGATCGACTAAGTGTGGGTATGCCTTCGCATTGTGCACTGTCTATCTCATGGAAGTGTGATAGTGGGTATGTGGGTCTGCCTTTACATGGTGCATACTCATTGTGTTGGCTTTTGGGAATGGACTTCACAAGGTGACCTTAATAGGATTAAGAACCTTGAGGCATTCATATGTTCATGACAAAGAGTGGTGCACAACATATATCAAGAGTTTCATATGATGCAATTGGCAAACGTTGCCTACCTAAAAGAATCTAGTTCTGGGTGACAGCCCTTGCTGGTCCATAACTTTGAGGAAGTCAGGATCTTGCTCACTAGAAGGTTGTACACTGCAATCTTCTAGATTGATACATGAGGGTTATCATTTTGATCAAAATAGTGGGAATGATATTTAGTTAAAGACCTAATTAATATCATCATTTTTCAAATAAAATCAAATCAAAAGAGTTTTGACTTAAAATTGCAAATTTATTTTTTGTAGAATAAATGGCTACCAACAACAATCACTTTTATTGCGATCGGTCCTTGAGAAGGACAAGCTAAATGGGAACAATTTCCATGACTGGTTGAGGACGTTGAGACTTGTTCTTACTCAAGAGCGAAAGCTCTATGTCCTAGATACACTAGAACCAGATGAACCCGCTCCCACCACACCAAAGACTGAAAGGGTCTCTTATAAGAAGCATACTGAGGATGCCATTGATGTGAAGTGCTTGATGTTGTGTTGAATGAACTATGAGTTGCAGAGACAACATGAGAACATGGAGGTCATTGTGATGGTTCAACATCTCAAGAACATGCATCAAGACCAGGCATGACAAGAGAGATATGATGTCTCCAAGGCACTGTTCAAGTGTGTCATCACAAAAGGAGATCCAGTAGGCCCTCACACACTCCAAATGATTGGGTATGTAGAGAACCTAACTCGACTGGGATTCCCTCTGAGCCAAAAGTTGGCTATTGATGTGATACTACAATCATTTCCAGAATCCTACAGTCAGTTTGTGATGAACTACAACATGAACAACTTTGACAGGCCACCAACAAAGTTGTTGGCCATGTTGAGGACAACTGATGCACATATGAAGAAAGACAAACCCAAATATGTGATGATGATCAATAGAAAGAAGGGAAAGTCTAAAGGTAAGGGCAAGGGAAAATCAAAGAAAGGTTCTGATGCTAGCCAGTAGCCCAAGTCATCTTCAACTCTCAAAGACAAGGGAGGGGTGAACAAGGGAGGCAAATTTCACCATTGTCCAGAGTCAGGACATTGGAAGAGAAATTGCCCTCTCTACATAGATGAACTGAAGAAGAAGAAGGAGGAGATGTAAGTCTCCGCCTCAGGCATCATGAAACAAACTTAAAATGCTTCTTTATATTAGGTATATGATAAAAAGATATAGATCTGACATATATGATGTGCAGGATCTAAAAAGAAGTGATGGCCTTTATGAAAGGACCAAAAGGAACACTCATCAACATTGGAGCAAGTGTTGCTGCCATAGATAGTAGTACCTTTTAGTTTATTTCAACCCTAAGGGCATGCAATAGAGTTATGAACTGATATTTTATTTTCCAATAAATGAAACACTTTATTTCTTCATCTTGTAATGTCAAGGATGTCTATCAATAAATTTCATGTTTCAATTTCAAAGATATGATCTTTTATGGAAATGCCTTATTTATCTTGTGATACTTGGTATGCATGAGATAAAATAATAATACCTAAAAGTTATTGATGACTCAAACAATAAATTAGCATTATCATCTAAAAAAATGAATGAGAAATTCATCTCTAGGTTCCATGTTGATGGATAAACTAGACTCTCTTGGTTAATGAAACATTGAGAGATATGAATCTATTATTTATTGGACATGATGACAAGTCAATCTTCACTATATGTAGTGGGAGAATGACTATTCTTTTAGGTATACTGCATATTGATGTATATACATACCTATTGGAGTAAATGCTAATACTTCAGATATGCTATTTAATGAAATATCAAAATGAATATCTTGAATATTTCAAGAATATCACAAATGAAGAACAAACTTGGTAAAAGTATTAATTCTTTGATATGATCAATGAATAAAATATTTAAACCAAATGTTTGAGGACCTTGTGAGTAACTATGATAGTGTATCATAGAGAACTCATGATTAAGGCATAATGATGTCTAAATCAAAGAAGGAATCATACTATAAATAGTAAGAGCATGATCATCAAACAAATAACTAATCTTCTAGAATTCTTCTAAAGAACATGGTTTACACTAAATAAAGGTAAAAAAGGAGATTAAGAATCACAGGTGTTGTGGAATCTCAAATTCCTTATGTAATAGATACACCTCATATATCTAGTAGAAAACACCTTGAGCTTGATGGATAATGATATCCTACAAACTCAAAGGTGATGAATTGGTCATATGATGATGAGCCAATAATCTATCTACATGATGTTGAGGGACCGGATTTTGAGTTATGGCTTGAAGCCATAAGATCCAAAATGACTTCCACATGAATCAAATAAGGTATGACCTTAATGGTAGCACTTATAGGGATAAAACCCATAAGTGCAAATGGGACTTAAGAGTTAAGACTGACATTGATGACATTTGAAGAGCTGATTGATTGAAATGAATTCAAGTGAGTTCAAAGTGTTGAACCTGTTGATTTTATTTAACCAATTGCAGTGGCTATAGGCCATACAAGATCATGCTTATGAAATTTGGCATATGGATATTAAAACTGCATTCCTAGAAGGAATAACATGAGTTTGTGTACATGACACAACCTGAAGGGTTTTATAATTCTGTTAATACAAACATAGTCTATTAGTTACAAGAATTTAATCAATATGATTGATTAAATACAAGCACCTCAGAACTGGAGCCTTAACTTTGATTATATAGTCAAAAGGTTTGACGGATATATCGAAATAAAGAAGGGATATGTGATTACAAAGATTTAGTGGGAGAATATTCATATTCTACATGATGATGAGGAATGAAACATTCTAAGAATAGAAACTGGTGTGGAAATACCTTCTTTAAGGGAATAAATTGAAATGTCCTATGTGATAGGAATATAGATATATAGAGATAGTTCTCAAAAGTCTCTTGACCTGATAAAGAGAGAGCATACATTGGTAGTCTATGTTGAAGGGTTCAATATGTAAAGATTCAGTGGGAGAAATGTGTCTGTATTACATGGAGTTAGTCTCTTAGATGCCTAGCGTCCCAAATTCTTATGAAGAATGGGAACACAAAGATATATGCCTTATGCATTCGCAATTGGATATATCATGTATGTAATCATCCCATTATCTTGTATGTATTGGACATGACAAGAAAATATATATGCATTCATCATCTTGTATGTATTGGACGTGACAATATGATATGCGCATCTAGTTATCTCATATGTAATGGACATTATGGGTGGATGTATGTCTACTTCCAGTGAGAGTCACTGGAATACCATAAAAGAACTTATTTAAGTACTTATGAAGTATTAAAGGATTAGTTCTATGGTAATAAAAGGAAGAGTTGATTGTAAATTAGGTACACTATTGTAAGCTTCTGAAATGATAGAAAAATGATCGCACAATGCAAAAAATATAAAAGATATATTTAATTGTAAAGTGAACAAGAGTTGTTCAATGGAAATGTTCTGAGTATATTAAAAGGCCATTTGATTCTAAAAGGAATGGTGAGTATCCTTGTGTTATGAACACCATAGGATACTATATGGATCTAGAAGTTCATACAGGTGAACTTATAGATATTCCAACCATTGATGACAAAGTAGAAATAATAAGTCAAACTATGGAGCTAATTGTTAGGCAAGGAATATCAGATAGCATATTACGGAAACTCCATCTCATATGAAATTTCGTACAATGAGGTGATGTGAAACATGCAATATACCGACTAAAGTAGAATGTTGCTAACTCACTGATCAACACTAGTGCAGTAGAAACATGTAGGACATGTTTAGAGATCACTAAGAATATGATTTGAAGGTGATTGACTCTAAGTGCAAGTGGGAGTCTGTTGGTAAGTATGCCCAAAGAGTCAATCATATGATGATTGGATTGGCATATGTTCTGATTGATTTGATAAATATTAAAGGCAAGCTTCCAATTTATTCTATCTCAATCGATTATTAGATAAATGATGGAGCAGAACGAATGTCTAAAGAATGACAATACTCAATGACGTATGTCATCAGGTTGAGGACCTGAACAATGAGATCATACGGATGTTAAGAGTATGTACATTCTTGTTATGTCCCTAGTCTGATGTCATTGTGGAAGGCTGATAGACAATGATGACACATCAAGACTAGAGTGTGTGTTGGTTGATGACAGTGTCTCATTAGTCATGATATATAATATCAAACCAAGCACATAGATACATGTTAGAGAATAATGTATCAGACAGACCCACCATGAGAGTGACACATGGAACCATGACATAGTAGTCAGAATCATCTCTCATAGTGATGGTGGTGATGGTGATTCTTAGACCTGAAATCACTGCACTCATCAAATGTGATTGGGTACACTTTGACATCATCAAACACAGTCCTAAAACATGGGTTGTTACAAAGGTGATGATTGGGTGGCTTTGATGCATGAGATAGACTGTGAGTTATAGATATGGGATTTGTCCCTCCTAAGGGAGTATGATGTCCAGGACACTTGATAAGCGAGACTGGGAAAGGCATGCACATGCACATGTGAACCAATATATGATATTGATGTCACACATATCTCAGAAAGTCTGCTCTAGTTCAAGAAACATGAATGAATGTTGAAAGGATGACAACTCCATGCCTTGAGTTCATTTAGGATATTAGAGACAAAGGAACTATACATTCACTAGAATATCAATCATAGACTGTAGGATTGAAATTTGTTCTCCAAGTTTCCCTTTCACTTGGGTAGCACTAATGTGCGACTAGTTACCACTCTTTGCTTGTGATGTCATAAGCTAGTTATGGACATTCACTGCCAATGTGAATTGGGACCTATAGGGTCACACACATAGGATTAACCTAGAAGAGGAGTTTATCCATGAATGATGTTTGGATTGATTACTAAAGTGTTTAGGTACTCAATATTCAACCAATAGACTTGACTCAAAATCATCAAGTTCAAGTGTTGAACCAACTGATTAGAGTATCAGATTGATTGAGAACTGAATTGACTATGTTCTACACAATCTGTACCACCAACTGATCGATTCACTGGGTGAACCGATTGTCTCATGGTCAGTGAGATGATCGGTTCAATTGGACCAAATGAGCAGTGTTGGGTTGAGCAGTGTTGGGTTTCCCCGATTTGTGAGAAAAGTTTTTTGTTTCACTTGTTCAATTCAATTGGGACAAGAATTAATCTTTGTATTAATTAGAAATGAATAAGGAAAGTCAATTGTAGGTAGGTCTGGGAAGTGAAATGACTAGTTCACTGGATGAACCGATCGGCTCACACTCCCAACTGGCCGTTTCACTAGTGAAATGACCGGTTCGCCTGCCGTAGTGCAAATTGTTCATGGAAATTCTAGACCCTTGCAATCCTGCACAGACTGGGAACCCTGACCCTACCGTATACTATAAATAGAGGGGTACATGGGGATTCTCTAGATACACAAATCAGAACATCAGTTTCTCTACAATGTTGTTACCCTCTCTGGTTTGGTAATCGAAAGATCCCAAGCAAGTTCTACCCATCTAGGGAGGAACGGTGAGGGAAAGACAACTGCAGAAAAGCGAGTGGTGGTGGGAGAGTGTGTCAGTGACTAGTACACCAACAGAAGGGGACAACTCCTTATAGTCAGTACTTCAGGATGACTAGAGTTCCCAATAGTCTGTGTGAACTATCTATAGAGGCGGGAGATTTTTGCCGCTCAAGAGGGCGATAGTCAACCACATTCCGGGTCAAGATCAGGAGCTGCACAGATGCCGTCAAAGATAGGTGGTTGAAGACTATACTTACTATGAGGTATAGTCACTGAGCAAACCTCAGGACCAGGTATAACTTGCTAAAACCATCCTTCCCATTACATAGATATTGATGTGACCTGCTGGTTATGGGTTTATGTTCAAGTAAAGTTTTTGTTTCCGCTGCCTACTCTGACCACGTAAAACCCAACATGTAACTCGTCTACCTCCCCCATTGATATCTGCCTTGCTTAATTATGACACAACATGTGCAAATAATGATACGATGTGTAACTTTCCAGAGGGTTAATTTGAAGTTACTTAATTGATAACAACACGACATGTTCAAATAAAGACACGCCGTGTACATCTCCAACAAAATCTGACATATGAATTAACTATGGTACACGTCGTATTTGATTAAAAACATGTCGTGTATGTTTCTAGCGAGTGTGTGATACTCCCAACCTAATAAAGACACACTGTGTGCAAATAAATACACGGTGTGTGTTTCTCCAAAAATATATTTCTTTGTGAATGAACCATTTGACACAGCGTGTGCAAATAAGAACACATAGTGTATGTTTCCAACAACCCATATCTATAGCCAAACATGTTGTGTCTTTTAGTAGACACACCTTATTTTCTAGAGTTTTTCTTGAATCGACGATCTTGTGAAGCTGGACACGTCGTGTTTTCCCGACGACATGTCATGCTTATCAATTTTCTACAGAATTTATCTTTCTTTTGCCGAGCACCTATAGAGATAATGATATTTGGTTATGAGGGTCTAAATTATTACTTTTATCCATGAAAAAATTATTTTAGGAATGAAAATATTCTTGAGTAATGCTAAATTAGGAAATCTATCCCAATGTGTGGTCAACTCCCACAAGGTCCTCCGTTTAGATTCTGGAATGAGACTCTTCAATCTTCTTCTTTAGTGTGATTTAGAGAAGGAGCTGGGTGCAACAAACTTTCCTTTATCTTTCGGGTTCAATTCAGGATGGCTTGGAAGAGATCCTAGAGGAGTTTGTTAGTTTGCAAGGGCTTGTTGAGCAACTTGATTCTCCAACATCTTTGTGTGTGTAGCTATGCCATCCACATTGTCAGAAATATGCTGGATGTTGTATTTCATCAAGTGCCCCTATTGGTGAAATTCTTCATTATTCTTGATATGGCATGCAGAAAAGTTCTCTAGGAGTGACTCAAGACTAGGTTTTGAGTATGGTTGGAGTTGATTGGATTTTAGTTGTTGTTATTGAATCCTGGAGGTTTATTTCTTGCAGAAGGTCTATTCCCAACATGATGAGGTTGATTATTCTAGGGTGGTTGGGGATTTTGAGTGTTTTTGTTGTAGTATGAAAAATTAGGACGATCTCTCCAACCTAGATTGTAGGTATTGAAATATGAGTTGTAGAGTTGTTTGTTCCCATAGCTGCCTACCACATTGCATTGCTCTATAATCTCCTTTGAAGGAAATAAAGAAGGGTAGCTAGGAAAAGCTACCTGCCCCAAAGCTTGGCTTGCATCACAGATAAGATTCACATGTTGAGTTGATTGCATAGTCAACCTTTCAAACTTTTGAGTGAGGGCATCTAGCTTTCCAGAAATCAGATCAATAGCTTCAATAGAATGGATGCCTACGTGATTCCCCAAAGGAGAGAATGAGGGTGGATGAATATTCCTTTCAATACTCCATTGGTTGATTTCCATATCTTCTATTATTGTGTATGCCTCCCTGTAGGACTTGTTCATAAGAGCTCCATTGTCTACAACATCTATAGACATCCTAGTATTATAGTAAAGCCCTTTGTAGAATGTTTGGAGAAGCAACCAATTGCTAGAACCATGACGAGGACAAAGACGTTGTAGGTCTTTGAACCTTTCCCATGAATCATAAAGAGTCTCTCCATCCTATTGAGTAAAGTTAGTCAATTGACTCCTTAGCTGAGCCGTCTTGCTAGGTGGGAATTACTTGGATAGGAAGAGCTTAAGAAGCTCATCCCAATTGTTGATGGTGTTCCTGGGTGATGAAGAGAGCCACGCCTTAGCCCTATCTTACAGCAAAAAAGGGAACAATAGTAGGCGTATACCATCAGGAGCTACCCCATTTATCTTGAACGTGTTGAGATATTGTAGAAATTCAGCAACATAAAGATTGGGGTCTTCCGTAGGAGTTCCCCCAAAGCGGTTTTGCTGGATCATTTGCATTATCATCAGGTTGATGGAGAAGTTATTCACCTCGATTGCTGGGACACCGATATCCCCATTGATGTTGATTGCAATTGGAAAGGTGAAATCTTTAAGAGGATGGTCATCTTCCATGATAGGTTCTTGTTTGTCTGGTGAAGATGGCGGTGAAGAGTGCGGTGGTGATGGTTGTGAATCTCCCAAGCTTGAAGAGTCTTCAATCCTTCTTGCACGTCTACGACTGCTCAAAGTGCATCTAATCTTCAGGTCTTGTTGGCTAAATGGACATCTAAAAATCCCTTTGTTTCGATGATGACAAACATTTCATTCTTATTAATCTAACGAGCTACTTGAGTGTGCAGGATGACAAAGTCGCAAGGGAAAAATCCAAGAGCTTACTTAGTTTTATTTTCATGCAATGTAATCAATGTTGTAAAACTTGTACAAATATATAATGTACAAGTACTTAGATTTGCATGTAAATCAAGCGTTAGATTTTCCCTAGCCAAACACCGTAGTTAGACATGTCATCCCATTTGAATAGAATCACCTTTGCACACTCACACATATAATTAGTGCTTAAATTGAAACCTTGAAATAGGATCATTCTCGGTCGACGAACTCCTCGACCGAGAAACTCTCGTTCGACCATCTTCTCGACCGAGAAAGATCCAAAGTAGCCGTTAGACACAACAGACAAGTTAGTTGGTAGTTGAAGAAAGACGTTGCAAATCACTTGTTCCAGAGAGCCTGTCGGTCGACAAAACTTCGACCGAGTAGGTGTCTCGGTCGACCATTTTTCGACCGAGATGGTCTCTGACAGCAACTGCAGAATAAATTAATTAGCCGTTGTTAAAGCAACAACTTTGTACCTAACGGCTAGTTAAGCACTTAGAAACCCCTAGAAGTTGTCTAGAACGTCCTTAAGCATACTTAGGCCATTCCTATAAATAGGACAAGCCATAGGACATTAGAATTAACTTGTTACACTTGAGAATACACTTGAGCATACTTGAGCAATCCTTTGCAAGCAATTTGAGCACTGTGATCATTGGTCTACATTCATCTTAGCTCAATCTCGTGTCCTATAGGCTAGATTCTCCTACCCACAGCAATCACAAGTTCACATACTTGGCTAGGAGATCTTACGCTTGATCTAGGCATATCAAGCCTCGGGATTAAAGGATAAGTTGTAATTTCTTTTTCCTTTCTTGTTCCTGTTTATCCTTTGTACTCTCCTTGCTACTCCTAGGGTTGGAGGCTGTGGATTGGAGAGGGTTGACTTCTCAGGTGGAGAAGGGGACTTCAAGCTACTTCAAGAAGGCTATCGCAAGGGAAGCTACTTCAGAAGGTTGGTGCAACAGGAGTTGGTGCATCTACTTCAAGGGAAGGCTGCTTCAAGGTTGGCGATTACTTCTAGGTGAAGGCTGCTTGAAGGGTTTAGGAAAAGAGATTGTATTTTATGTAAATTCCTTGAAGAGGTAATAAAATAAATTTCTTTTCAAATCCCGGTTGGGTAAGCAACCGGGTAGTGGATTGACGGCTATAGTATTTGCTATAGTTGGAACCACTCTAAACCTTGTGTCTCCTTGTCCAATATTTTCATTGTGGTTGTTTGAGTTCAATAATTGTTAAATTATCTATAAAACTCTATTCACCCCCCCCTCTAGTAGTTTTCAATTGGTATCAGAGCAGGCTTCAAGGAACCCTAACCAGGTCTTGAAGAATGAAGGGTGGAGGTGACTACGACCGCAGACAAAGGAGCAACTTGGACCAACTTTCAACAAGCTGCAATTGGTGTTTAGGAACAAACCATACAACAATCGGCTATCCATGGAAAGAAAAGAAGAAAGAGGTCCATAAGAACTGTTTCATTGCTACAACCAATGAGGAAGAAGAAGAAGAGGTAAGCCTTCTTGACTTATCAAAAGAAGAGCTAATTTCTAGTCTTGAAGAAACTCACAATAAGTATATTGAGTGCAAGAAGAAATTAAAGAAATCTAGTAAAACAAACGATGAGTTAAATGCTAGACTTCTTGCTCTTACATCTGAAAATGACGATTTATATGCTAAATTGAATACTCTTGGTTTTGAAAAAGATGACATTGTTTCTGAAAACCGTACTTTGAAATCATCTCTAAGTAGTAGTGAAGTGAAGATTTTTACTCTAGAAACAAATTATGATCTTCTATATCAAGAAAAGGTTGAATTACTTGCAAAGTTAAATGACTTTAAAAAACAACCTATTTTGTGTACACATCTAGATTATGATAGTATAGTGAAAGAAAGGAATTCTTTATCATATAATCTAGATCAAGCAAAAATAGACATTAAGAAAAGAATGGATGAGATTGCCAAGCTACAACAACAAGTTCGTAGTTTGAATAATCATGGCATTCTTGATCAAATCCTAGATAATCCCTATCAACAAATTGGGAGAAGAGGACTAGGTTACAAGCCTAAAGGAAAATCTCATCAACAACCTAGTCAGAGAAAGTCACAAACCCAATCTATATATGTACCTAAAAGGACATCCTCACCAAATGACAACATAGGGCACAACCATAGAAAAAGATATGAAGTTGACTCAATATGTTGTCATTACTGTTTGCGCCTTGGTCACTATTCATTTTCATGTCCTTATAAGAGAAAAGATGTAGAGTTAGTTTGGGTTCCAAAACCTCCAAACTAAATCAACAAAATCAAAGTTGAGATATGACCAATGACATTAGTTGCATATTTCTATGTCTATCTCAACTCTACATAATTACAAATATAAATGAAATTAATATTAGTTTGTTCCCCAGATGATTTAAAGTCTAAGTCAAATGAAAAAGAAAATTCCTATTTTCATATATGATTTTTCGTAAAAGTATTTTCTGGTCTATACATATACTAATTATAAAATGGAATTATCATTGTATGCTTTATACCATGCTTTCATCATTGGGTGCGCATAGAAAATTGTTTGCAAGCCAGCAAAATAACTTATCAGCTATATGTTATTTCTTGCAACAAAATCTATAACTCAGTATTTTTGAAATAATTATGTCTCCAATTAAGTAGTATGCTTCAACTTGATATTTAAATTTTATGCAGATATTAGACTCAATATATTCAATCTGAAAAATCTGCAAAATTTGCCTCTTGGTCAAAATAAAACTTGACTAAGGGGCGCTATGGTCGTAGTCAAGGGCGACCTAAAATAAGCTTCGACAAAAATTGCTTATCTTGGAAATTCTCTCTTTTGGACCTAATCTTAATATAAATTTTTCTTGAAAATTAAAACATTTACTGTCATTTAAGCCTTAAATTATCCCAATATTACTCCCTTAGAATATCCATATATATGCTCTACAAAAATGATCTACCATTTGCATTTAAAAATCAGCTTTAAAAATTGTACTCAGTAAGTCTGTCGGTCGACGAATTCGTCGACCGAGAACCTCTCAGTCAGCCCATCTCTCTCGACCGACAAATACTAAACAGACTCAATATCGGACGAACTGTCGGTCGACAAATGCTCGACCGAGACAACGTCGGTCGACAAGTGATCGACCGAGAAATAGCCGTTGGATACGACCGTTGTAAACCGACCGTTATGACCGTTTTTTTGACCGTTGGGGAACCAAGTGGCGCGTCTGCAACTCGACCGTTACGGACGCTCGGTCGACGAATCGTCGACCGACCAGGTCGCTGGAATGCTATAAATAGGAGCAAAAACGAGTCACTTACTCACACTTGCATTTCCTTGCCTCCATAGTCCATCTTTAGTGCATTTTCGTGCAACCCTTCAGCATTCTTATCCTCCAATCTTCCTTGCTTCTTCTCCACACTCAAGAAACACAAATGGCCTCATCCTCAGCTGTCCGTGGGAAGAAGAAAGTCGCCAGAAGAAAAAGAAGAGAAGATCGGGAAGCCACTCCGCCACTGACGATCATCAACGACATCGCCTTCGTCGACGGAGATGCTGGAGATCGATATCTACGGCTTTCCTCTAAAGCTCCTCTTCCCCGACGCCCGGTCGAAGCTATGGACTTCATCAACATAGTCGATCTGGAGAATCTCTTTGGAGTGCAAAAGCTGAAGGACTTCATCAATCCTTCTTTTCCTATCTATTCCACTAAGGTAGTCAACGAATTCTATGCCAATCTCTTATCCCACACCAAAAATGAAACCACATTCTTCTACACCATGGTCAATGGGCGTAGTTTTAAATTTTCCGAAGGGGATATTCTTGATATGCTAGAAATTGATATAGATGAATACCAAGATTTCCTTGACCTTACCACCGGCAATCCACTAAATTTATTTTCCCATGATGACCACTCCACTAGCCTTAGTGATATAAAAAGAGCCATATTTCAAACCAATACCACTTGTCATGAAGATAGGGGAACCTATTATGCAATAAACCTGAAACCTGCATGTAGGATAGTAAACCTCATTGTTTCCACTAACATACATCCTAGAGCCAATAAATCTGAGGTCCCTATTTTCCGCATGTGTCTAATTTATGCTATCATAAAAGAAATTCCTATAAACTTCATTCGCATAATACTTAAAAACATGCTTGAGTTTTTTGGCAATCCACCGTATGCCGATTTTGTATGCCAGATCACTCAACATTGTCTTAAGTTACAAATTG
Organism: Alisma plantago-aquatica; assembly: GCA_963693085.1. Lineage (NCBI taxonomy): Eukaryota > Viridiplantae > Streptophyta > Magnoliopsida > Alismatales > Alismataceae > Alisma > Alisma plantago-aquatica. Next base: position 1,427,886,104 of record OY856412.1, read on the forward strand.
AAGATATGGGGTATACATGGGAGCGTAGACCACCAAAGATAAGTAAGAACACCGTAGAGAATATGGGGATTGACTTTGGTCATAAAAGGGCAAGAGTAGAAGGAGAATCATCACATCAAGATATACCACCACCCCCTCCTCCTACTAATCTTTCTGTTGATCCCATCCAAAATACTCTCACTTATCTTGTCGGCTCCCAATATCATCTTAGTAACCAACTCAACTATACCCACCATGCCATGACATACTTAAATCAAAGAATGCAAAATCTTTCTCCGAGCCAAACCGATGAATATCCGCATTCCTTAAATCCTGGCATGCTCAACCCATTTAACCCTTCATACAACTACTATCAACCTCCACCTCCACCATCAATGGATCTTGCACATACTCAATTTTCCTCCATACAATTGCAAGATATAGCTGCTCACTTCCGATTTGACCGAGTTCCCACATTTCTGGAAGCATATGCGTTAACTACGACAGGTGCTTTGGATTGGCAAACTCTGGTCAAATATTATGGAGCCGAGCCATTCCTTGGGAAAGATCCGGACATCGATGTAATTCTTAAATCTTTCCAGTGAAGTGTTGAAGTTGTACTAGTTGTAATGACAATGATTGTAATTAATTGGTCATTTCTATATGATTGTAATATTTTCCAAGCTATTGAATGAAGTTTGCCATCTTTGCTTGATTCAAATGGTTATTTTTTTTAAGCATATGAGACATCTTCAACAAATATGGATTATAAGTTCATTATTGTAGAGCATAACAAATAAGGGGAGTAATAATTAAAACAGGCAACTATTAAAATTGTGGCTAACTTGACAAATGACAAAACAGTTCTCCAGAAACATCCTCGGTCGAGCAACTAGTCGACCGAGAACACTGTCGGTCGAACAATTGTCGACCGACCGGGTTTCTGTTTTCCAGACTGACATAAATTGCATACATCATTGTTAAATCATGGAGATCATCTACAACATTTTATATATATTTACTTAGTACTCAAACTTTCATTTGAGATATCTATCTAAGGGGGAGCAAAGCATAAGACTTCGGGGGAGATCTTAAAAACAACTTTGACCATTTGATTGAAGAAGCTTACAAAAACATTGTAACCAACATGTGTAGCTGGACATTTTCCTTGATTATAAAGCGATTTATGAATTTATTCAAAATAGTATTTTGTACTTGAAGGACCTCTCTACCCAAAACAGGGCTTAACATCCCTTGCATTTGGATGGAGACATTTTTATGTACTCTAAGATTATAGGATCTTAAGGGAATCTCATATCATTTCAAGGCTTAACATCCTTTGCAAATGATTGAGAAACAAAGTATGGATAAATTAGACAAAAATCCATGGATATCTATTTAAGGGGGAGCATAATATTAAGGGGGAGAAGAAAAATAAAATATTCAACTTGGATATCTTTTTGAAATGACAAAGGGGGAGAAAGAATATAAAAATAAAAAATATAAATGAGTTTCATAACATGCTTTATATGGCTACAAAAGGTAATTTTCAGGTATGAAACTCACATGCTTTATATTTCCTTATTTCATATTTTGGAAATGTTTGTCATCTTCAAAAAGGGGGAGATTGTTGGCTAAATGGACATCTAAAAATCCCTTTGTTTCGATGATGACAAACATTTCATTCTTATTAATCTAACGAGCTACTTGAGTGTGCAGGATGACAAAGTCGCAAGGGAAAAATCCAAGAGCTTACTTAGTTTTATTTTCATGCAATGTAATCAATGTTGTAAAACTTGTACAAATATATAATGTACAAGTACTTAGATTTGCATGTAAATCAAGCGTTAGATTTTCCCTAGCCAAACACCGTAGTTAGACATGTCATCCCATTTGAATAGAATCACCTTTGCACACTCACACATATAATTAGTGCTTAAATTGAAACCTTGAAACAGGATCATTCTCGGTCGACGAACTCCTCGACCGAGACACTCTCGGTCGACCATCTTCTCGACCGAGAAAGATCCAAAGTAGCCGTTAGACACAACAGACAAGTTAGTTGGTAGTTGAAGAAAGACGTTGCAAATCACTTGTTCCAGAGAGCCTTTCGGTCGACAAAACTTTGACCGAGTAGGTGTCTCGGTCGACCATTTGTCGACCGAGATGGTCTCTGACAGCAACTGCAGAATAAATTAATTAGCCGTTGTTAAAGCAACAACTTTGTACCTAACGGCTAGTTAAGCACTTAGAAACCCCTAGAAGTTGTCTAGAACGTCCTTAAGCATACTTAGGCCATTCCTATAAATAGGACAAGCCATAGGACACTAGAATTAACTTGTTACACTTGAGAATACACTTGAGCATACTTGAGCAATCCTTTGCAAGCAATTTGAGCACTGTGATCATTGGTCTACATTCATCTTAGCTCAATCTCGTGTCCTATAGGCTAGATTCTCCTACCCACAGCAATCACAAGTTCACATACTTGGCTAGGAGATCTTACGCTTGATCTAGGCATATCAAGCCTCAGGCTTAAAGGATAAGTTGTAATTTCCTTTTCCTTTCTTGTTCCTGTTTATCCTTTGTACTCTCCTTGCTACTCCTAGGGTTGGAGGCTGCGGATTGGAGAGGGTTGACTTCTCAGGTGGAGAAGGGGACTTCAAGCTACTTCAAGAAGGCTATCGCAAGGGAAGCTACTTCAGAAGGCTGGTGCAACGGGAGTTGGTGCATCTACTTCAAGGGAAGGCTGCTTCAAGGTTGGTGATTACTTCTAGGTGAAGGCTGCTTGAAGGGTTTAGGAAAAGAGATTGTATTTTATGTAAATTCCTTGAAGAGGTAATAAAATAAATTTCTTTTCAAATCCCGGTTGGGTAAGCAACCGGGTAGTGGATTGACGGCTATAGTATTTGCTATAGTTGGAACCACTCTAAACCTTGTGTCTCCTTGTCCAATATTTTCATTGTGGTTGTTTGAGTTCAATAATTGTTAAATTATCTATAAAACTCTATTCACCCCCCTCTAGTAGTTTTCAGGTCTAAGATTACTGATGGTTGAAGACCACACTTAGATCTCCGCATGCAGTCCTACAAATTCACAAGTAATGAGATCACTCAACAACCAATAGGAGATGAAATAGATGATATGAATGATGGTGGAATGATGAGAGGTGGTGGGTGACCTAGTCTTGCTTACTACTTAAGGCCTCCCCGGTAACAGTGCCAAAAACTTGTTGGACTTTTATATGTGCAAGTTTTAAATTTGTAATCTCAAACACAACCCGATAAGTATACAGGTGCGTTTAGTAATATCTAGACCATCCAAGGAGTAAGGTATTGTTATTCGCAAGCGTGTCACTATTCAACAATCTAGATCATTTTACAAAAATTGGATTTGGTTATGATCTCTTGACAAGCAAACTAAAGAACAAAAACTAAATTAAGGGGATTTAGATAATATTTAGAAGATATTGGACATACCATTTCACTTCCATACCATTAAACCATGTAGAACTATGAAATTAAACATGTTAATTAATCTTTCAAGGAAGGTTGCAATCATCATGCACCTTCCCATGATATGAGATGGTTCTCATATTCGCATAACACTCCCATGTCTATGTTTAGATTTTAACACAACCTTGGATCCTCAACATTCCTCAACCACTCCCGTGGTTAAGAGATTGTTGCCAAGAGATCAACTCCCTACTCCCTCATACATTCTTCTGAATAGTACAAAGAAGCATAAAACATGTACAATTGATGGCCAATCAATCATACAAGCAGTAAAAAGAGTGCCTTGCCCAAGAAAAAGAGTTTTACTCGTACATAATAAAGAAACACAAGTGCAAGGCACAAATTTTAGAGTTTTACATAGCTAAAGAGAAGAAAGAGCAAAAGGAACCAAAGGTGAAGTCAAGAAGAGTAAAAGTTAGATTGGAGGATGAAGTTACACCCTTGAAGCTACTCCAACTTGGTCTATCTTCTCTCTTGAGAAGCTTGAATGAGTAGAGAAGCACTATTGTGCCTTTTGGTGAAGAATCGGTGAAGAATGAAGCTTCTTTTCCAAAAAACCTCTTCTTCCTCCCCAAAATTTCCCTCCTCTTTCTCTGGAACTACTTCTCATCAAAGCGTGTATGAAATGATGAGTGATAACCACCCCAAATGGCTGCACTCATTTTTTAAATGAGGGGCAGTTGCTTTTGAAATTTGTAGAAAACTAATAAAGACACACTTTGTGGCATAGTGTAATTGGTGTTTGAACTACTCTTTCATGATAAGTACACAATGTGTTATGATAAGCACATGATGTGTAGCTACAACTGGAGTCAACTTGGGGTGGATGACACACACCATGTGTTAATAAGCACACATTGTGTATTTTGGAAGAACATTGAATTTTGGCTTTTGAACGTGCATACACGCCATGTCTTTTGTTCTATAATCAAAGATGAAGTCCTATAGAAACTCACACATCATGTGTTAAATAACACTCGTTGTGTGCTTTGCTTTGCATGGAGGAATGCCCTACTTGGAAAGTTACACGCCTTGTACAAATAAAGACATGACATATCTTGTTGTATTTCATCAAGATCAACTTTATAGCAACTGCAAATCAATAGGGAATCCAATTAAGGTAGGATATGGGTTGTATTATCTTGATTTTGTCATCCTCCATGTGTACCTATGATCAAAATCATGCAATGAGTAAAACAACTACAAGATGGAAAACTAAGTATGATTAGAGGCTAAAAGGAAAGCAAACCAAACTAAATTTGTATGCGGAGATGTGTAAAAAGTATATATGAAATGTGCACATCAGTTCCTATGTGTGTGACCCTATAGGTTCCATATTACGTTGGAAATGAATGTCCATAACTAATTATGACATCTCAAGCAAAAAGCGGTGCGTAGGCGCACATCAATGCTACCCAAGTAAATGGAAAGTTGGAGAAAAACTTCAACCTACGATCAGTGTATGGTGTTACAATGTTTGTATAGTTCCGTTGTCACTGATATCCATATGAACTTGAGGCATGGACTAGTAATCCTCTTCAACATTCAATCTTGTTACTTGAACCAGATCAAACTATCTGAGATATATGTAAACTCAATATCACATATTGACTCACATGTGCATGGCCATGTCTTTCTCACTCTCACTTATCTAGAGGTCTAGGATATCATACTCCAATGGGAGGGGAAAATCCCATCTACATCACTCATAGTCATCCCCATGTGTCACAATGTACTCGATAATTACCTTTATGGCAACCCTTATTCATGATCATGGTGGATGATGTCAAAGCATGTCAAACGTCATGTGATGAGTGTAGTGACTTCAGGTCTAAGAACCACAATCACCACCAATAGTATAAGAGATGATTACGACTACCAATGTATGGTATCCATGTATCACTCTTATGGTGGGTCTATCTGATACTCTATTCTCTAAAAAGTATCAATGTGCATGGTTTGATATCACATATCATGATCAATGAGATTCTGTCATCAACCAACACACATTCCAATCTTATGTGTTATTGTTGTCTATCAGCCTTCCACAATAACATGACATAATAAGAATGTATGTACTCTTAACATCCACATGATCTCATCATTATAGTAACATACTTGAAGAATACATCAATGAGTAATATCATTCTCTATAAATTTATTATGTTACTTCATTATCTCATAAATGAACGAAACAAAATAAATTGGAAGCTTGGATTTTATTGTTGATAAATCATTTAGAAATTATGCCATTACATTCATCATGTAATTTTCTCTATGGGCATATATACCAAAAAACTCCCACTTGCACTTAGAGTCAATCACGCATGAATCTTATCCCAAGTGATATAACATGCCATCATGCTTCTGCTACGAAAATGCCTTTGTCAAGGGGTCAATAATATTGTTCTAAGTTGGTACTATGCAAATCTTCACATCTCCTTGATGTACGATCTCTCGTATGAGATGTTACTGCCTTTGTATATGTTTTGAGCACTGATGCGATCTAGGATCCTTAGCTTGTGCAATAGCTCCATTATTGTCACAATATAGCTAAATTGTGTCACTGATGCTTGGAATAACCCCAAGTTATGAGATGAACTTCTTGATCCATACAAGCTCCTTTGCTACATTGATGCAACAATATACTCGACCTCTATTGTAGAATCAAAAACTATCTCTTGCTTGGAACACTTCCAGCTGAAAACTCCTTTGTTAAGACAAAACACAAATTCTGATTACGATCTATAATCATCTTTTTCAGTTTGGAAGCTTGCATTGGTGTAACCCCTTACCACCAACTCTACCTCTCTTCCATATACCAAGAACTGATCCTTAGTACTTCTCAAGTACTTGAGAATGTTCTTCAAGGCTGTCCAATGAGCATCACCTAGATCTGACTGATATCTGCTTGTCTTCTCATGGCATATGAGACATCGGGATGAGCACACATCATTTCATACATGATAGATCCAATTGCAGATGCATATGGAATCAAACTCATGTGTTCTCTTTCTTCACAAGAACTAGGACATTGAGCTTTAGAGATGGTAACTGTGTGTACTATGGGTATGTTTCCTCTCTTTGAGCTCTCCATGTTGAACCTCTTCAACACTTTATCAATATATTTGCTCTGACTTAGTCCAAGAATCCTTCTAGATCTATCTCTATAGATCTTAATCTCCAAGATGTTGGATGCTTCTCCCAAGTCTTTCATAGAAAATGTATTTCCCAACCATGTATTTACCTTTTGCAAAATAGGGATGTCATTCCCCATCAACAGAATGTCATCTACAGACAATATGAGGAATGCCACTATGCTCCCACTAACCTTCTTGTACACACAAGGTTCATCTTGATTTTGATTAAAGCCAAACTCTTTGACTGTCTCGTCAAAATTAAGATTCTAGCTCCGAGATGCTTGCTTCAATCCATAGATTGACCTTTGTAGCTTACATAATTTATTTACATCCTTTAGATTTATAAAACCCTCGAGTTGTGTCAGCTACACATCCTCAAGAAGATTCCCATTAAGGAATGCAATTTTAACATCCATCTGCCAAATCTCATAGTCATAATAAGCTGCAATAGCAAGCATGATCCTGATAGACTTAACCATGGCCATTGGAGAAAAGGTTTCATCATAGTCAACACCTTAAACTTGTCTGAAACCCTTTGCAACCAATCTATCCTTATAGGTTTGTACTTTACTTTCCATTTTGGTCTTCTTTTTGAAGATCCACTTGCACCTTATGGGTTTTACCCCTTTAGGTGGATCCACCAAGGTCCAAACCTTATTGATATACATTGATTCCATCTCATATCTCATGGCCTCTAACCATTTCTCAGACTCTAGTCCCTCTGTCACTTCTAGATAGGTTGTTGGCTCATCATCTATGACCAACTCACCACCTTCCTGACTCACAAGATATTTGAATATCTAAGGTTCAAGGTGTGTCCTTTTAGATCTATGAGGTTCCTATGTTATTTGAGATTCCACAACACTTTGTGATTATGTTTCTTCCTCTTGTACATCTGTCGATTCAATGTTTTCTTATTGATCTCGAACCTCTTTAAGATGTACTTTCCTCCCACTGATTCCTTTGGAAATAAATTCCTTTTATAGGAATACAACATCTTTGGAAACAAAAACTTTGCTGTCAGATAGGGAATAAAATTAACATCCTTTATTCTCCTTAAAATATTCAACAAAATAACATTTATCAAATTTAGGGCCAAGATTTTTAGGAAACATTTTCTTCACATAAGCTTCAAATCCCCAAATATTCATAAAAGACACATTGGGACACTTCCCAACCACATCTCATATGGTGTCTTTTGAATTGATTTAGATGGTACTCGGTTTAGTGTAAACACGATGGTTTCAAGAGCATAACCCTAGAAGGTAGTTGGAAGCTTAGATAAACTCATTATTGATCACACCATATCCAACAATGTGTGATTCCTTCTTTTTGATACACCATTATGTTGAGGTGTTCCAGGTGGAGTCCATTGATTATGAACGCATGGGCTCACAAAAGGTTCTCAATCTCTTGGCTTATGTATTTTTCACCTCGATCGGAATGAAGTGCATTAATACTTTTACCAAGTTGGTTCTGTACTTCATTCATAAACTCCTTGAACTTGTCAAGAGTTTCTGACTTATGTTTCATCAAGTAAACGTAACCGTACGTATTGAAGTCATCAATAAAGGTAATGACGTATTGATACCAACCTCTAGTGGTTGTTCTAAAAGTCTTACACACATCAATATGTATGCGTCCTAATAGAACACTAGCCCTCTCATTGTTACTAGTGAAAGGGGTCTTAGTCTTCTTTCCCAACAAACATGATTCACATGTCTCTAATGATTCAAAATCAAAAGAATCCAGATAACCATCTTTATGGAGTTTAGATATGTGATTCTCATTTATGTGCCCTAGACGACAATGCCAAAAGTATGTTTTGTTTGAGTTGTTGAGTTTTAGTCTTTTGGTATTTACATTATAAAAATATGTCTTTAGATCTAGCAAATAAAGACCATAAGATATCAGGGGAACTACCATAAAATATCTTATCTTTTGAAATAGAACATCGACCATTCTCAATATGAAATTCATATGCATCCTTGTCCATAGAAGATACAAAAATGATGTTTCTATTTATGGAAGGTACATAATAGTAGTTCACTAACTCTATTACATGCCTTGTAGGAAGAGATAAACTATAGGTTTCAACTACAGTGGTTGCAACTCTTATGCCATTTGCAACTCACAGTTCAACCTCACCCTTTCCCAATGGCCTACCTCTTTTTAGATCTTACATTTTGTAGCATATGTGAAATCCACATTCGGTATCTAGTACCTGATAACACCCAAATTAATGCATATTATCTATGCATCTCATCTATGGTTTTGTGTCACTTTGGTCCTAATATGCACTCTTTTGCTCATGTTTTATGCTTTCTGTCTCTCATTAGACAATGTAGTTAGAATAGCCAATAATGTAGCTAATTAGCCAATTTTTGACTTGCAGGCACCGAAACAAGCCAATTTTGGGACTCTCAAGTACCAAACCTGAAAAGACAAGAATTCCAGCAGCTGCCCGATACAACATGTTCGATACGGCTGCCCGATATGGTATGCCCAATACGGCATGCCCGATACGGCCGCCCGATATGGCATGCCCGATACGGCTGCCCGATACAGCTACTTGATACGGCATGCTCATTACGGTAGCCCGATACGGCATGCCCGATACGACACCCTGATACGGCATGCCCGATACGACCGCCCGATACAGTATGCCCGATACGGTATGTCCGATACGGTCTGCCCAATACGGCTGCTCGATATAGGTCTACCCGATACGGCCTAGAGAGAGAGAGCCGAGGAGTCCAGAGGGATGAAGAGAAGACCCAAGGGGCGAGATCTGCCCTGCACAGAGGCCGAGGAGCGAGAGCCACCTCTCCTCTATTGGCTATATCTCTTTCCTCTTCTCTTTCATTCTACCGCATTCCTTTGTTTCTTGTAAAAATGATGTTCATACATCTTTGTTCGGTGCCAGCTATACTTGTCTATGGCTAGTTAGCTCCTTCTTGGCTATGTAGCCTGATCTGGGCATGCATATGTACTTTTGCCTTAAGTAAGTAGATTCATATCAGATCTAGTATGTTTCATGTTCTATTTTCTCTTTCCAAGTTATGATTGCTAGTTTGGTTGATCTCTTACTCGCTTGAACTGCTGTTTCTGTCTGTATCGAGAGATCTGTTGTAGGAATAGCTAAGAGATGATAGTTTGGATCTGAACCCGATAGGAGGACGATCCAAGGTATTGTGTTCCTAACACTGTGGAATATCCTAAGACCCGAGAGGGAACTTAGCGTATTCCGAGGTGTTGATATGTCATTCCTCGAGAGAGGGTCATTGACATATTGTTGATGGTTTTAGTCACGCATCGTGAGAGCGAGTAGGACAACCCCATAGGACATATGCTACTGTGTGTACTAGATGCTTGCTTGGGTGTTCAAGGGTTGTCTTTGCCTGAGAAAGAGTGCATAGACTGCCCCGTTTGTGGTTACACAGCCAAGAATTCTCTTTCTCTGATTAGTAGAATCACGAGCTCTATTTTGTTTTGTTTTGTTTTCTTTGTTTTATTTTATATCGTGACAACCCGCTAGACTAGTTCCAGCAATTACTTTTATCGACTATCATCTTGGCTTATCTGACTAAAGAACGAGATATGTGGCGTCCTAAACGTCACCACGTCCCTGTGTTCGACCCCGTATATCTACTTTGACCCCATAATAAAGTTGTGGGGCCCTAGAAGGTTTCATGTTATAAATTTAAAGCTTGATTCCTTCCTTTGTCCCACGTTCATTTCCAAACGTGAGAAAAAGGCCGATCAACTTTTGGCACCGTTGTCGGGGACGTGGTTTTCCACGTTTACACACCTAGTAGAATTTTGTTTTGTCACTATAAGCCTGTATATACATGCATAGTTTTCCTCTTGCTTTACACATACTTGTTCATATATACTAAATCACTTTTCTTTTTCTCATACCTTTTTCAGCCATGGACCTTGCTTCCGCAAGACAAGTCATCTTGTCCACCTGTCCTCCCGAGTTTTTCTGCAGTTCCGACTGCTGGCAAATAATTGAAGGTCGTGCTCTACAACTAGTCGAGTTATACTTACCTCCACCATCGTCATATGTTGAGATTCCAACAATGGAGACTGCCAGTCAACCCTCGACCCCCATGCTATCATGGTATCAAGAACTGATTAAGGAAGTGGAGTTGGCTAGGGAAAGTATTCATGCACTCACCTCCTTAGCCCCTCATCTTCAAGAAGATGTCAATCCAATGCAACAACTACTGGAAGAGCAGGATCGTCATCTCAAAGTAGCCACCGAGGCTGCAGACCGCAGTTGTAGTATACTTTAAACTATTTAACAAGGATTCATCCTAAAGCATCAGTTTGATACAGTGGGTTCCCCTTATATGTGCATGGTAGAATCAACAGATCTTGAAAGCATTGCTGCTCAAGTACAACAACTTCATGATAAAGATGTTGAACAAGGCAGGAGGCTCCAAGAGCTCATCGATTTGGTTACAATTCAGTTACAACTGCCATCACAAGACAATAAAGATGTTAGTCATCAAGACCATTCCATTGGGTCTGAAGTGGAGTATGCACCATCATCCAATTCAGACCATCAACTAGATTCACCAGGATTTTTCTGTGAAGACCAACCCACTTGGGGAAGCCCTTCATTCAACCCAGATGACCCAGCTGATGAACCAATGGAAGAAATGAGTCATAGACATGAATGGGTCTATGATGATGATGATGAAGACTTGAAAAGACAATCGACCTCACAACCAGAAGGTTGGTTTGAGGAACCAGAGTCCGATATTGAACCAGACCAGAGTGACATTTCTCATATTGAGACTTGTCATTTCGCTCTGAGTAGTACACCAACCATGGTTTGGAACAATTTGTTCGACGACGACAACTGCTTGACATGGACCAGTGAGTATAGTAACGAAGACGAGTTGGAGCAGTACGATCCATCATTCGCCACCATCCCTTTACAAGGCTTGGTGGACGTCAAGGGGGCAGGATTGACGGTTCACTACAACATGGTTGCTGATCATGAAGACACCCCTGACTCCACGCCAGATGATAAGCTTGGGGTGGTAGAACCACAAACAGATTCTTTAGGGGGTACTTTTTGCTCAGAAGATGATTGGATGACTTAGACAGTACATGAATATTTATCTGAGCATCCAACCTCAAGTGCAGAGATGGAGATAGAAGATATGAGTCCTCAAGATGACGTCCAACCTCTCTCATCTATCTCATCATGTGTCGACATCCCAGGACCTTCATATGCAGACACATATAATGAAAGGTACCATGAGGATGATATTCCAAAGAATTCATCCCAGTGCAGTTCAAGCCACTTCTAGCACACAGATGACTTCACCGAGTCGATGATTTTCACTTCGCTTCTTTGGACTCGGCATGGCCAACACATCTGCCTATTCTACTCATATTATGTTGCAGAACCCGTCGGCAAGAAACATGTGACACTCGTCCCAAAACGTAGGATTTGGGATCCTAGTGTCGGTATCATGGGACAGCCACCCCCTTTTTTCTTACCCACCCTCCCGCCCTTTTATTACAATAAATTTTTCTTTTCATGTTAGTTAATTTCTTTCCTCTAACTATTTTGATATCCTTGCACCCATTCATCATCTTTAGAATTTCAATAACTATCATTAAACTCATGCATTCCTGCCTCACTATTTCAAGTTTAAGTCTTGCTCGAGGATGAGAAAAATTTTAAGCTCGGGGTGGTAGGCTTCATCCTTCTTTCTCTTCACCCTTCTAGCATGCATATTTAGTTTTAAAATTTTCAAAATTTTTAGCTTTTGGCTTTGCAATTATGGCTATGTGGTGCGAATCTAATAGATAAATGCTTGACTTTATGCCTGATTGCACAATTTTCTTCTTAAAAATTACTTGACCTTTTTCTTGGCATGCTCTTCGACTCTTTCCTTGAGTTTGGTAATAAATCTAAGGTTATGTCCCTTTTTCATAGCTTAAAGCTAAATTCCCTTGATCTATGTCGTGAATAGCAAATCCATGGTAAAGGATCGTTGGAATGAGCTAAATCATGATTAAAGTCTCCTAGCTATGAATTTTACAAGCTTGCCTCTATTCTAAGGATTCTTGAATCATAATTGCAACTTTTCACACAGGTGTCAAGTGGATCATGATGAGTTTTGAGCTATAATCAAGATAAAAAAATTTTCCTTGATGGAATACGTGCCTTCTCACATTAGGTTGAGTCAAAAAGATGAAAAATATAAAAATGTGCAAAAGAGGCTTGGCCGCTCACAAAATCCCAAAATATCTATATAGTTCTCACCCAAGCCTACACATAGAATGCAGATGATAAAATCCTGAGTGTGAACAATAAATGAGTGTTGTTTTCTCTTTTAGGAGAGTTGAGGATGGTGCTAGCCGGTGTATGACTGCGCTCATGAACGGGGATATGTCGTGCCTGGTAGTACCACTCTAAAAGCTCATTAGAGAGTCACTAGGAACCCCCTAGGTGACCTATGAGACCGTCTCAGTAGCAGGGTTGGTTCAAGCGCATCACGAGGAGTTCATCTCATTGCTTTGGGCCAACTGGCTCAGACTACAGGGACTGTTGTTTGCTACATGAACCAACCTGACGCAGATCGGGATTCTCAGAAGTCATTAGAGTCCTTTGCTTTGTTTCTTAGGACATGAATAAGTGAGAGGCACGTTGATTCCCGATTGGTATGCATGGATTCATGGTGATGGCTCATTGCTGATCACCCGCATGATCACCTGTGTGACAACTCTTTCATGTTTAAATAATTATGGTTCAAACCCTCATGAGTATCGACAGGTTGTAGTGAATTTGCTTAATCTTGCCTAGAAACTCTTTGAACTTGCTTTGGCAGGATTGTGCCTGACAGGTGGGAGTTTGTTCTGAAATGACATGGATCAGGAGAATTGATGTTTTAAACTATTTTTATTAACCTTAGCATTTATTTCCAAGCTTAATTTGGATGTTATCTTTTTATTCTTTGAGCACAACCTTGCTTGAGGAAAAGCAAGTTTTAAGCTTGGGGTAGTTGATAACACCCAAATTAACGCATATTATCTATGCATCTCATCTATGGTTTTGTGTCACTTTGGTCCTAATATGCACTCTTTTGCTCATGTTTTATGCTTTCTGTCTCTCATTAGACAATGTAGTTAGAATAGTCAATAATGTAGCTAATTAGCCAATTTTTGACTTGCAGGCACCGAAACTAGCCAATTTTGGGACTCTCAAGTACCGAACCTGAAAAGACAAGAATTCCAGCAGCTGCCCGATATGGTTACCTAATATGGCTGCCCGATACGGCATGCCCGATACGGCATGATCGATACGACATACCCGATACGGCCGCCCGATACGGCATGCCCAATACGGCCGCCCGATACGGCATGCCTGATATGGCAGCCCGATACGGCATGCCCGATACGACATCCCGATACAGCAACGGCATGCCCGATACGGCCGCCCGATATGGTATGCCCGATAAGGCATGCCCGATACGGTCTGCCCGATACGGCTGCCCGATATGGTCTGTCCGATACGGCTTCCCGATACAGCCTAGAGAGAGAGAGCTGAGGAGTCCAGAGGGATGAAGAGAAGACCCAAGGGGCAAGATCTGGCCTGTACAGAGGCCGAGGAGCCAGACCCACCTCTCCTCTACGGGCTATATCTCTTTCCTCTTCTCTTTCAATCTACTGCATTCCTTTGTTTCTTGTACAAACAATGTGCATCCATCTTTGTTCGGTGCCAGCTATGCTTGTCTATGGCTAGTTAGCTCCTTCTTGGCTATGTAGCCCGATCTGGGCATGTATATGTACTTTTTCCTTAAGCAAGTAGATTCATATCAGATCTAGTATGTTGCATGTTCTATTTTCTCTTTCCAAGTTATGATTGCTAGTTTGGTTGATCTCTTACTCGCTTGAACTGTTGTTTCTGCTTGTATCGAGAGATCCATTGTAGGAATAGCTAAGAGACGATAGTTTGGATATGAACCCAAGAGGAGGAGGATCCAAGGTATTTTGTTCCTAACACCCCAGAATATCCTAAGACTCAAGAGGGAACTTAGTGTATTACGAGGTGTTGATATGTCATTCCTCGAGAGAGGGTCATTGACATATTGTTGATGGTTTTAATCACGCATCACGAGAGCGAGTGGGACAACCCCATAGGACAGATGCCAATGTGTGTACTAGATGCTTGCTTGGGTGTTCAAGGGTTGTCTACGCCCGAGAATGAGTGCATAGACTGCCCCGTTTGTGGTTACATAGCTAGGAACTCTCTTTCTCTGATTAGTAGAATCGCGAGCTCTATTTTGTTTTGTTTTGTTTTCTTTATTTTGTTTTATATCGTGACAACCCTCTAGACTAGTTCTAGAAATTACTTTTATTGACTATCGTCTTGGCTTATCTGACTAAAGAACGAGATCTATGGCATCCTAAACGTCACCACGTCCCTGTGTTCAACCCTGTATATCTACTTCGACCCCGTAATAAAGTTGCAGGGGCCTAGAAGGTTTTAGGTTATAAATTTAAAGCTTGATTCCTTCCTTTTTCCCACGTTCATTTCCAGACGCAAGAAAAAGGCCGATCAGTACCCATGATGAAGAAGTAGATAAGTTTATCTCAATAATGTATATCCCTGAAGTGGAAATCTATATCCCCATCTTCTTCTTCTTGAATGCCTTCAACTACAAAGGATAAGTTCCTCTTGTACGTTTCTTTATCCTCATCTTGAGTGTCGAAGATATGGATTTGGGCTTAGCCTAAGAACTCTTCATGGTCATGCTTTCATCCTTTGACTTAACTCTACTGATCATTATCACATATTTTTCCTTCTTCATTCTTGCTTCAACATGAATCAACATACCACAAAAATCTGACATCGATCTGGCCGTATTATCCAAGTGGTAACACTCAATAAAGTGTCAATATGATTTTGGGAATGATTTTAGAATCATATCCAAGGCCAAATCTTAGATCAAAGAGAATCCCAGTTCTTCAAGATGATACACATGCCTGATCATATTGAGCATATGATCTTCTACTGAGTCTCCCTTTGTCAGTTTACACTCAAAGAATGCCTTTATGACATTGTTCCTTTCTTGCTTTGTGAGATTATGGTTAACCTTCTTAAGACGTGTTACCATCTCAAGAATTCCCATGTCCTTGCATTGCTCATGCAACTCATAGTTCATGCATCTTAGCATAAGGTACTTTATGTCCAAGGCATCATTGACATGCTTCGAGTAAGCAACCACTTTATCCCTATGCACATCAGGAGCGGGTATTTCATACTCTACTTTATCAAGGATATAGAGTTTGCACTCTTCATTGAGAACCCTTCTCAAAGACCAAAACCATTTGCGGAAATTTGTCTGGTCAAGATTGTCCTTCCTAAGGATTGATTGCAATACTGATTTGTTCATGATTTGATTCTACAAGAGAAAATTTGCATTTCATCAAAAGCCATTTTGATTTGATTTGATTTGAAAATTTTGATGATACTTTATTAGGTCTTTATTAATTATTTATCCCACTATTTTATTCAAATTTATTTCTATCAATATCAATTTGGAGGATTCAATGTACATTCTTCTAGTGAGCGAATATCCAAAACAATTCAACTATTACCCGACCAATGCCAACGTCCATAGTCAATTATTAAGGTAGACAACTTTTGCCAATTGCATCATTTGTACTATTGGATAGATGATGTGCACAAATCCTTTCCATGATCATCTGCATGCTTTTGGTGCTTAATCTCATTAAGGTCACACATTTAAGCCTGACTTAAAAGCCAACACAATAATAATGCTCCCTGCTTGACGGGCCCATGTTATCACCATCACACTTCCATAAGATATAAAGTTCACCACCCTTGGGGTGCCCATGCTTAGTCAATCAAGATTTTCATGTGTTCTACTTTTGAAAAACATCTAAGACTTAATATTTCATTTGAGAGAGTTTGTATTTATACATGCCTATACTTTATCCAATCATGACATATATAGTACATATCATATACATGCTATACCAATACTGAAAACATGCAATAAAAAAAGTGATAGTTATGGCCATCCTAATGTACTTTCTTGGAGCCACAAGGAATTACTACAATCTAGGGTTCACATCACATGCAGAAACCTATTGTTGATGAATATTTGTGCTTGCCAATATGAGTTGATTGATTCAACCCTTAAACCATCGACTTTCCTCCTGCCTGGTCAGCTGGTCATCTCACAAGTCATCTGGACTTTGTTCCATCATCTTCTAGATCCTCCAATTGAATGGTTGGGTCTCCAATCAATCAGTCCTCCATGTTCCTCCATCTTATAGGCTTGTCTTCTTCATAGAAACAAGAATTTATACTATCATACTATTACATGATTATTGAAAAAACTCAAGTTACATTCGACGGGAGCATAGGTCAGAGAGAATAATACTATTACAATTGGAAGATAAGGTATATGCTCAGTATGCAAACTGAGATAAAATAGTTATAACCAAGCACATAACCATGCACATATAATAGGGTCATTGGCCGTAAACATGCTACACATCCACCATCAAAATTGCTTATAGGGAAACACGTGTAAATTGCATATATATATATATATATCATATATATTAGTTTGGGATTATGCATGGTATTTGATTGGACATATTTATTTGGATCACATGCCATAAGTAAAAGATAAAGCCAAAAATCCAACCATATCAATTATTCCAAAACATAGTAGATTGACATGGTTCTATACCAATGTAGGGTAATATGGCTACAGAATAGGCAGCAAAAACAAAAAATGTACTTCCATATTCCACATTAAAATAGTGAACCGCGTCAAAAACTATATAATGAAAAGTATGGTTTTGAGGATATACATGGTCCTGGAGCAAGTCCAGTGACATCTCCTCATCATTGTAGTCGTGCAATTGTCTTCTAGTTGCACATGACTTGTGTTCTATGCCTCCTGGTCTCTACCACAGACAACAAACTTGAACAACGTCTGCAGCAACTCCTCCACAGAGTGCGGGCTAATGTTGTTCTCCTATCAGGAAAAATATACACATCTCTAGAAAAGTCCACACATACCACCTAGAACTCATGTCGTCTTACTAGAAAACATAGGAAGGAGTTACCCCTTCTATTGACATACTATTCACCAATATGATCTCCCATAATTGTTCTCAGTTGTTCTCTCCCTCGCTGTCCCTCCCTAGTTGAGTAGGACTTGCTTGGGCTCTCTCAATTACTACAACTAGAGAGGACAACAATTGTCAGAGCAACTGATTCTCAATTGTGTGTTGGGAAGCCCCAAGTACCCCTCTATTTATAAGAGGGGTTAGGGTTTAGATTCCCAGTCTATGCGGGAGTAGACTGGACCTAAATTTCCAAGAATTTTGCAACCTGCTACAGGTGAATTGGTTGGTTCACTACTGAACAAATCGGTTGGCAGTGTGAGACAATCAGTTCACATAGTGAACTGGTTGTTTCACATGTTGCCCTGATCATAATTGAATTCACAATTTGGTTCCAGTTAATGTTCAACATCAATCCTTGTTCCAATCGAATTGAACAAAGTGAAATGATCAACTATTCTCATGAATCAAGAAAATCACCAGAAGATTTAGTTTGTATGATCGAGTCGACTGATTCACTAGGTGAACTGGTTATCTCATCAATGTGAGTCGATCGGTTCACCCAGTAAGACAATCAGTTGGTGCCATGATTCATGCAGAAATTAGCCAATTCAGTTTCCAATCAGCCTATCTCTTTAACCAGTTGATTTAACACTTAGACTTGATGGTTCTGAGTCAAGTCAGATAATTGGTTGTTTAATCAAATACCTAAACTTATTTTGTAATCAACTTAAGCATAATTCATGGATAAATTCCTATTCTAGGTGAGTTCCTATGTGTGTGACCCTATAGGTCCCATATTACGTTGGTGGTGGATGTCCATAACCAACTACGACATATCAAACAAAGAGCGGTGCCTAGTCACACATCAATGGTACCCAAGTAAATGGAAAGTTGTAGAACAACTTCAACCTACACTCTGTGTATGGTGTTACAATGTTTGTATACTTCCCTTGTCACTTGTATCTAGACTGAACTCAAGGCATGCAGTATTCATCCTCTTCAACATTCAATCTTGTTCCTTGAACCAGAGTAGTCTGTCTGAGATATATTTAAGTTCAATATCACATATTGACTCACATTTCCATGGCCATGGATTTCTTAGTCTCACTTATCAAGAGACCTAGGATATCATACTCCAATAGGAGAGGTGAATCACATCTACATCACTCACAGTCATCCCCATGTGTCACACTGTATTTGATCATCACCTTTACGGAAACCCTTATTCAAGATCACGATGGATGATGTCAAAGCATACTGAATGGCATGTGATGAGTGTAGTGACTTTAGGTCTAAGAACTACAATCACTAGAAACACTATAAGAGATGATTCTGTCTACCAAGGTATGGTCTCCATGCATCACTCTTATGGTGGGTCTGTATGATACTTTGTTCTCTAACAAGTATCTATGTACTTGGTTTGATATCACATATCATGACTAATGAGATTCTATCATCAACCAACACACATTCTAGTCTTATGTGTTATTGTTGTCTATCATCCGTCCACAATAACATTCGACTAGGTACATAACAACAATGTATGTACTCTTAACATCCGTATGATCTCCTTGTTCAAGTCACATACTTGAAGACATATATCATTCAGTAATATCATTCTCTAGACATTTATTATGTTACTTCATTATCTCATAACTGAATGAAACATAATAAATTGGAAGCTTGCCTTTTATTATTGATCAAATAATTTACAAATTATGCCATTACAATCATCATTTGATTTGCTCTATGGGCATATATACCAACAATACCCACCTCCTTTCACTAGTGCCATGACCTATACCAAGGACGGACTAGGCTATTAGTAGCCTGACCTTGTGTGTCACTGTGGTGAACTCGTACTGACTAAGGGTGAAGAAGATCTTAAGAATCCGACTCTCCTAGATTTTGTACGATACTGATTTTGACTTACCAGTGGTCGGTTGGAATTTGAGTGGTATTCCTCAAATTCCTCAGGGCATAATAAAAGATGTAACATAGCAGTGTAGTATATCTATTAAGGTTAAATATGCTTTACATTAGTTGTTAACCCTTGCCATCTCTCTAATACTGCCTAGTTGCTATATGATGCAATCAGAGTGATAAAATTTAGAAGAAATAGATTTATCTATTTTTTTGATATACTCTAATAAACATTCTTTGTGTGAAGCTTATCCATTTAACTTAAGGGTGAGCATCGGTCCACAACTGGACCAGACCGTATTGAGGACCAAATTTCAAAAAATGTACGAACCGTCGAACGGACTATTTTAATGTTGGACCGAACTGGGACCGAACCGTTTCAATGTTGGACCGGATTGAGACTGGACCGTTTGGACTGCAATCAGACCTTTTAAGTATTTCACAATTATTTTATAGGAAAAAATAGATAATATTAATTATTTTTAACAATTATATAATATAAATATCAAACATTTACACTAATAGTATTTGTATATGTGTTGTGTTTGTACTTATGACATAATATATATTCAAATATCAATATATTTTACATATAAACCGGTCTACGGTTCAGACCATAGTCTGACCAGTTTTAGATTGGACCAGAATGGACCGCATAGAGAACTTCCAAATTTTTCGGACCATGGACCATATCGAACTCAGACTGGTCCACGACCGGACCGAACTGAACAGTCCAGTCCAATTTTGTGGTTTGGACAATCATTTGCTCATCCCTAGTTTAACTTGTTTAGGATGTTGGAATTGCTTATTATACTCAATCTCTTATTACATACTCATCCTTCTCATTTTATTTACCATCAAATAATCTGATGTAATCAATAATCATTGTGGAGAGTTATATCTCTTGCTGGGACATGGGTCTTGTAACATCCCTGACCTGGGTTATGTGTTAACCCTAGATGTTTTGCCTAATAAGGTTGAGTAAATTCTTAATCTTATCTTGGGAAAAGTAATTAGGTCTCATGAGAAACTTATGTTTCAATTTTGGTCCTGTTTGAACAATGTTGAAGCAATGTTTGCTTATTTTGGACTAAAGTGCAAATTACCCAAGTTGAGGGGTTAAATTGCAAATGTTGCATGATAAGATGTTCCGATAATGTGGAGACATCATAATAATGAATATTATGTAGTGTTATGGTTTTCACAAGCTTGGGCACCGAGATTAAGCTTGTAAAGCAATCCTTGTGCATTAAAACCTAGTTTTGGTGTAATGTGCAATTTACCCAAAACCTAGAGTTATCCATGCAATTTATCACTTCAATAAGGTCCCTAATATTTCTTGTCATCATGTAGAGCAAATAAAATGAGAGGGGCACCTCATTTGAATTAAGTTGGAGGAGAGAGAATCTTGATATTAAAATAATCAAGATTTAATCCTAAGTGAAACCCTAATTCAATTTAGGGCAAAAAGGAATGTATTAATTAAAGGGCCTTCAACCAAAATTAAAATGGTTGGATTCAGATGTGTGTGGATGATCCTAAGGCCTTGAAAAGTCACGACCATATCCTAAGGAGGTGAAATTCCACTCATCATTATTATAAGGAAAAGAATTTCCACTCAAATATGGATATTCTTATTATAAGGGTTGAGATGCTTAATTTCTTTTCCCTTAATTCATGAATAATGGAAGGGAGCTAGGTGGGAATAGAGATTCCCTTGCATGCAAGAAACCAATGGGGAAGTGGTGGCAACAATTTTGGAATTAATAGACTTTTATAAGAGATTTTCTCTCTCATCAATTTTCTTATAAAAGTACCTATTCCAAGCCAAAGCAAAGGCTTTTTTGGATTTCTTTCTTTCCCCTTTCTTGGAAAACGACCAAGGAGCTGTGGAGGAGCAGGAGGACGAACCCCAACCTGTTGGTAAGGTTCTTGACCTCCTTTCACCTTGAATCCATGGTGAAAATCGAAAATCAATGTATGAATTCTTCATAACTCGATCCCCTCTTCAATTCTAACCAATTCTTTTCACTCAAAGCTTGAGGACGACCCTTAGAATAGTGAACAGAGTTGCATACACCAGTGTTTCCATGAGATTGGAGCTTTGGAGCTCAATTGGAGGCGGGTTTTATAACTTGAACCCTCAATTTTATTATTGCAATCAATTCCTTATCAATTGGTGATCATTTCTACATTTCTGAAATTGAGTTTGGTTGATTGATGCAATCTCCATGGAAATCACAGAAGATTTCATGAGTTTGGAGCTTGATGATGATGACATCATCATAAGCACACACCTCCCCAAATATCTAGGGCAAACAGTTTCAATGTTGGGACCAAACGGTTTGCAAACCGTTTGGTGGTTTGGGTTCCAAACCGTTTGGAATGGTTGACCATTTGAGATGGTTGACCATTTGAAGATATATGTTGTGGTACTTCGATCTTGATCCAATGGTTCCAATTGTCTGTCCTTGATGGATTCAAATGTAATTGATTCTTTATTTGCAAACCCTAATCGACTAAGTGCTGATTTTGAAATTGGTTGAGTTGATGTTTTGGGTTGATTGACCCAAACGGTTTCAAAACAGTTTGGGAATCACCTAAACGGTCTCAAGACCGTTTGGGGGTCACCCAAGACCGTTGGAGGTTTAGGGTTAAGTATGTCTAAGTGTTTGAAAGTCCAAAGGTACCAAATTGATTTGCAACTAAGTGCTGATTTGATAATCGATCCAATGGTTCAAAACCCTAATTGGATGTCATGGTTTTTGATGATGGAATGGGCAAATGGTCTCAAGACCATTTGGAGATCAACCAAATGGTCTCAAGATCGTTTGGTGGTCATCCAAGACCGTTTGAGGTCAGGTCATATCATGTGATGATGATAATTTAATGATTGCAATTGATTTGATTCCACAATGTCAACCATTGATGGATTCTTGATTTCAAACCCTAAGTGATGGTTTCTTGATTATCAAAACTAGTCCAATTGGGTTCAAAACCCTAAATTGAAGGTCTAATTGAATGGTGATTCAGTGGTCCATTTGAGGGATACCTTAGTGGTTCAATTTATAATTGGTTCATGGATTGAAACATTGAGTCGATTGAGTGTTGAAGTGCCTTTTTGGTCCAAACGGTCTTGAGAGGGTTTGGGTCCAAACGGTCTCAAGACCGTTTGAGTCCAAATGGTCTCAAGACCGTTTGGGACCAAACAATCTCAAACCGTTTGGAGACCCAAAGTGCAAATGGTATCAATACCTACTTTGTCTAATCGATTTCAAGTACAACTTGTTCAAATGGTTTTCAACCAAATGATGTATGAGAACCAAGATCATTGAGGGTCTAAGTAATTAACTTTGTGAAGATCAACATGGTTAATCCATTTGAAAATCTCATGTAATTGAAGGTCCAATATGGTGAACTTATTTAGATACTCAATGCTATGTGTGAAACCCTAATTAGAGTAATGCTATGTGTGAAACCCTAATTAGAGCAAAGCTATGTGTGAAACCCTAATCCAGGGCAATGTTGAGTGTTATTATAAATCCAGGGTGGTGATGCAACCCTAACTTAGTGTAACAATGAAGGAAACCCTAATTTAATGGGAATTGTACATCCTAACCTTAATTGGGTATGAGGTAAGAGAAACCCTACTTGGATGTGAATGGTAAACCTTAATCCCTAAAATAGGGTAAAGGTGCATGAAACCCTAATACGGGATAGTGCTACTAATCCTATGTGAAGACCTAGCACTGGGTGATGTGTTGTGAAATCTTAATTTCACATAATACTAGGTGAAACCCTGATATAGAAGGATGATTATATGAAACTCTATTGAAGAGTAATACTATGTGAAATCCAAAAATGTATGGAATATTCTATGTGAATCCTCAAATTATAATTATGGAGAATATTATTCCTAATTAAGATAAAGGGGTTGGATGATGGCAGCCGTGGTAGTGTAAAACGGTTGTGGTGATCTTCTGTAGCACGACTGTGCAAGGTAGCACGGCCGTTGTGGTTTCCCCTGGCACGGTCGTTCTTGGCTACACGGCCGTGGTGCTCTATGCTTGGAGTTGATTTTCAAGTGACCTAGCATGGCCATTTTTTTAGTTCCTAATTTAAGGATGAGTTCATAGTATTGGCAATGGTTGTATATTCTAAGTGATTGACTAATGACCACTACCTTACATGATAAATGTGAGGAACTGGTGCACAAAGTATTAGGATGAGTAATACCCTAATATAATCTAAGTGTATGATCTCAAGTAAGATAAAGGTGTTGAAAGAAAGTGATACATCAAGATATTATAAATATCACATCCAACACCCCAATACTGGTATACCTTGATGTGTTATAAGTCCAGTATAATTAGATGAATGACACATGAGATGTGTCATGTCAATGGCTACATTGAGATGTAATACACTTTGTTGAATGTAGGCTAACATGCCTTATGAAAAGGTTAATCCAAACCTATAAACTATGATGAAATCATATTCTGGCAAAGATGAGAGAGAAACTCATTTTGTGTGTTGATAATTCATTTAATGATGAATGATGAGAATAAAGAGTATGATTGAATACTTATGATTATCCATATTGATTCCTTACTATGTGAACCCTGATATAGAGTATTGCTATGTGAAACTTTAATACATGCCAATGCTATGTGATCCCTAATACAAGGTAATGCTATGTGAAATCCTATGACAAGTTAATGCTATGTGAACCCTAATACAGAGTATTATTAAGTGAAATTCTAACACATGGTAATCTTATGTGAAGTTCAAATATAGACTAATGGGTTATGAATGTAATAAGATAACCCTCATATTTCATGATATTGATATGTAATTATGCCATGATTACTAATCATGCAGATATGTTGAAAAGATGAGCATCCCAGGTATGGGCTATGATGCTTTGTATTGAGAATGTTTTATAGGCTTTACTAGCCTTCATATGCTTTGTGTAATAAGAATCATTAAGCTTTGTGTACTATGTGCAATGCATTATATAGCAAGAATTATGATGTCTTTGGTCAGATGATCTGAAAGTAATAAGTTACCTAACAAGTGATAATAAGTATCCTATGGTGAGTTCTGGGTTCAAATACCCAGATACTATAATCATGATGATGAACCTATTAAGAAATGGAATTATTCTTGGTGAGTTGAGGGATTAAGATCCCAACACTTTGTGAAAAGAGTATAGCTACATGCTATGACTCCACAATGATAATGCCAGGTGTTAGATATACGATCTAAGCCTGAAGATAGTTAATGCTGTGATGTTGTAGTGAATGAATGTCATACATGTTCTTTATATTCCTTAAAGGATAAGTGACATGTTGTTCTATCAAGTTATAGCTGTAATGTTTTGATAAGAATGATGTTCTAATCTGTTAGACATTGAATTAACTATTGCCAAACAAATATAATTCCTTTGTGTATAATTATCTTCTTAAGCTGAAATAATAATGATTCTGGCGGAGATTTATATCTCTCGTTGGGGCAATTTACAATTGTCTCACCCCCGTGGGAACTACATTTTTAGGTGGACGCGGACGAGAAGGCAGGAGCCCTTCAGTAGGTGAAGGACAGCAGCAACAGCAGCAGGGACATCAGTGAAGTCTCAGGTGGAGACACTGGATGTTGTACCTTGTATAGATGTAGATAGATTCCTATGTGTCATCTCTGTACTCTCATGTCCTCGGAGTAGTAGTTAGTGCTTTCGAGATTTTGGCTCAGTGCCTCGAGATTTTTATACTACATGTGTGTAGCTTGACATGATAGTTAATGCTTGTAATTAACATGAAGAGATGATACAAGTTATGTACTTTTGAAAAACAGAATGTAAATGTGTTACTTTTGTTCTATGTGAGAAAGTTTTTACTTGATGGACCTCTTAATAACCATGCCACTGTGGCTCGGTTGATTAGGCACGGCTTGGCCCCCCCGGGGGACCCGGGTTTGAAACCTGCCGTTTCATAGCGTATTTACAACCTCTTGGGTCATCCGGGCTTTGGCACCTGTTTGGGGAGGGGGGCCTAATGGCCCTTTTATATCCAAAAAAAGGTTTTAATTTTTAGTGATTTTTGGTAATCCGCTGCTTAGTGAACGCTTCCACATTAGTTAATTATGTTTTTACGAGTTGTATGCCACAATTTAGTGGTATCAGAGCTCTAGGTTCGCTGAGTCTATAGAGACATAGGACTAAGGTTGTAGAGTCTGTTCTAAGTGTCTTCCAGTTTATCTGATAGTATCTTCTGCTCACATAGGAGAAGAAAAACTTGAAGATGTGTGGACAACATGAAGAACATGTTGCTGAGGGTAGCACTATTGCACCAAGAGAAGGTGCAAGAGACCAGAATAGGGAAGGGCATGTACCTGAACAGCCCCAGATTGACCCAGTTGTGATAGAAAATCCAGCCCTCCATGCTCTATTTGAGAAATTCCTAACAACCATGACACATATGGCAGATAGGATGCGACCACCTGCACCTAGGGTACCAGCCCATCATGAGGATTATAGAGCCGGCAAGACTTTTGAGAGACTTCGCCGGGTTGGAGCCATAGACTATGCTGGTACATCTGATCCAGCAGATGCTGATCTGTGGTTGACAGAGCTGGAAAAGGCTTTTAGGATCCTAGATATTCCTAAAGCTGAGAAGGTAAGACATGTTGTTTACCTCCTAAAAGGAAGTGCTGGTCATTGGTGGATGATAGAGGAAGATAAGAGACTAGGTGAAGAAATTGGGTGGGAGGTTTTTTGATGAGAGTTCGTCAGTAGATACTTCCCTAAGACTTATTTAGATGAGAAAATCTCTCAATTTGAAAGGATCAAACAAGGACAGATGAACGTTAGCGAATATGAAGCTAAGTTCATGGATTTGTTGCGGTTTTGTCTGCAAATGGCAGTTAGTGATGAGGAAAGAATTCATCATTTTGAGAAGGGGTTGAACGCTGAACTAACCACTCCTGTGTCTGCTTTAGAGAACAGGGAGATGTTTGCCACTTTTGTAGAGTCGGTAAGGAGGATAGAGAGGTCTGAAATCGAGAAACGACAGACTAGTGGCAAGAAGATGTATACCCAGTCTCAAGGACAAAGGTCTGAAAGTTTTAAGAAGCCGAGATTTTCTACATCGCCAGCATCATCAAGATTCCATACCCAGACACAATGGATGTCGAGTAGGGATAGGGATCATAGTAATGTTCCAAGTAGAGCCTCCGACATAGCATCAACATCGGTGACTGGTCTCACAGACATTTTCTGCCCAGGATCTGTTACCAATGTAGACAACCGGGACATCTGGCAAAGGATTGTCCAGGCGGGAATAAGATGATGACTCAACCTCACGGGCAGAGTCAGCAAGGCTCTCAAAGGAGGCAATTTTCTAGTAACAATGGAGGATGTGGACAGACGTCCCAGACAGGTCAGATGAAATAGTTTTGTTTTGATATTTCATATCATGATTCTATGTGCTAAAGATATGAAAGTAGTTGTTTTTGAATTCCTCTAACTAGTCCTATAAGGACACAAAGGAGATGAGAACTTATATCTTACTCAGTGTTCCTTAAAATGTTTTATGATCTTCCCTATCTGTGTGTTGAAAGATGAAATATAGAAGAGATGCTTGGAGAAAATCTAGAAATGGAAAATCATATGTGTATAATGATATGAAAAGTGAGGAAATGATAGTAAATAAAGTGCATACTACCTAATCTCAATACTTGTATACCCTGGCTAGGTATATGATTATTGTAGATTAAGCAAGTATGAAACTCTTAGATTGTTATCTTTTTGATTACTCTGATCAAGTAGTCATTCTGAAACAATCTAGAGAGTATAATGAAATTAAATAGGAAGAGCTAAGTGAAATTTTCCAAATAAACTACTTAGTGAACATACTCAGTGAACTTGCTCCGTGGATATTTTCAGAACAAATTACTTAGTGAACATACTCAGTGAACTTGCTCCGTGGATATTTTCAAAACAAATTACTTAGTGAACATACTCAGTGAACTTGCTCTGTGGATATTTTCAGAACAAATTACTTAGTGAACATACTCAGTGAACTTGCTCCGTGGATATTTTCAGAACAAATTACCTAGTTAACATACTCATTGAACTTGCTCCGTGGATATTTTCAAAACAAATTACTTAGTGAACATACTCAGTGAACTTGATCCGTGGATATTTTCAAAACAAATTACTTAGTGAATTTGCTCCGTGGATATTTTCAAAACAAATTACTTAGTGAACATACTCCATGAACTTGCTCCGTGGATATTTTCAGAACAAATTACTTAGTGAACATACTCA
The DNA here is from genome assembly GCA_963693085.1 of Alisma plantago-aquatica. Lineage (NCBI taxonomy): Eukaryota > Viridiplantae > Streptophyta > Magnoliopsida > Alismatales > Alismataceae > Alisma > Alisma plantago-aquatica. The sequence continues at coordinate 1,427,914,132 of OY856412.1, forward strand.
GTGAACTTGCTCTGTGGATATTTTCAAAACAAATTACTTAGTGAACATACTCAGTGAACTTGCTCAGTGGATATTTTCAAAACAAAGTACTTAGTGAACTTTCTCAGTGAACTTTTCCAAACAAATAAAGGATTGCTGAGTGAATTATCTCTTTTAGATATATATGTTTTTCCTTTTGATAAATATTCTTGGGTGATGATAGAAGTATGCTCTTTTATGCTTTTTCCTTTCAATAATATGGACATCATATGTTAGGGGTTTATGCTCTGCATAAACATAAACATTGATAAGGTTGAATCAATGAAAGAAACTTTATGTGGATTACAGAATCCATGATATCTCCATGATATTAAGATATTATGTGGAGACTTGAGGGTATGACAACTGAATAATCTGTCTCTCCTTTTTCTTGGGATTTCGGGGACGAAATCCTTATAAGGGGGGGATAATTTGTAACATCCCTGACCTGGGTTACGTGTTAACCCTAGATGTTTTGCCTAATAAGGTTGAGTAAATGCTTAATCTTATCTTGGGAAAAGTAATTAGGGCTCATGAGAAACTTATGTTTCAATTTTGTTCCTGTTTGAACAATGTTGAAGCAATGTTTGCTTATTTTGGATTAAAGTGCAAATTACCCAAGTTAAGGAGTTAACTTGCAAATTTTGCATGATAAGATGTTCCTCTAATGTGGAGCCATCATAATAATGAATATGATGTAGTGGTATGGTTTTCACAAGCTTGGGCACCAAGATTAAGCTTGTAAAGCAATCCTTGTGCATTAAAACCTAGTTTTGGTGTAATGTGCAATTTACCCAAAACCTAGGGTTCAACATGCAAATTACCACTTCAATAAGGTCCCTAATGTTTCTTGTCATAATTTAGAGCAAAGAAAATGAGAGGGGCGCCTCATTTGAATGAAGTTGGAGGAGAGAGAATCTTAATATTAAAATAATCAAGATTTAATCCTAAGTGAAACCCTAATTCAATTTAGGGCAAAAATGAATGTATTAATTAAAGGGCCTTCAAAAAAAATTAAAATGGTCGGATTCAGATGTGTGTGGATGAGCCTAAGGCCTTGCAAAGGCACGAGCATATCCTAAGGAGGTGAAATTCCACTCACCATTATTATAAGGAAAAGAATTTCCACTCAAATATGGATATTCTTATTATAAGGGTTAAGGTGCTTAATTTCTTTTCCCTTAATTCATGGATAATGGAAGGGAGCTAGGTGGGGATAGAGATGCCCTTGCATGAAAGAAACCAAGGGGGAAGTGGTGGCAACAATTTTGGAATTAATAGACTTTTATAAGAGATTTTCTCTCTCATCAAATGTCTTATAAAAGTACCTTTTCCAAGCCAAAACAAAGGCTTTTTCGGATTTATTTCTTTCCCCCTACTTGGAAAACGACCAAGGAGATTCGGAGGACGACCCCCAAACTGTTGGTAAGGTTCTTGACCTCCTTTCACCTTGAATCCACGGTGAAAATCGAAAATCAATGTATGAATTCTTCATAACTCGATCCCCTCTTCAATTCTAACCAATTCTTTTCACTCAAAGCTTGAGGACGACCCTTGGAATAGTGAACAGAGTTGCATCCAACATTTGTGCCGTGATCTTGGAGCTTTGGAGCTCAATTGGAGGCGGGTTTTACAACTTGAACCCTCAATTTTATTATTGCAATCAATTCCTTATCAATTGGTGATCATTTCTACATTTCTGAAATTGAGTTTGGTTGATTGAAGCAATCTTCATGGAAATCACAGCATATTTCGTGAGTTTGGATCTTGATGATGATGACATCATCATAAGAACACACCTCCCCAAATATCTAGGGCAAACGGTTTCAATGTTGGGACTAAACGGTTTGCGAACCGTTTGGTGGTTTGGGTTCCAAACCGTTTGGAATGGTTGACCATTTGAGATGGTTGACCATTTGAAGATATATGTTGTGGTACTTGGATCTTGATCCAATGGTTCCAAATGGCTGTCCTTGATGGATTCAAATGTAATTGATTCCTTATTTGCAAACCTTAATCGACTAAGTGCTGATTTTGAAATTGGTTGAGTTGATGTTTTGGGTTGATTGACCCAAACGGTTTCAAAACCATTTGGGAATCACCCAAATGGTCTCAAGACCATTTGGAGGTTTAGGGTTAAGTATGGCTAAGTGTTTGAAAGTCCAAAGGTACCAAATGGATTTGCAACTAAGTGCTGGTTTGATAATCGATCCAATGGTTCAAAACCCTAATTGGATGTCATGGTTTTTGATGATGGAATGGGAAAACGGTCTCAAGACCGTTTGGAGATCAACCAAACAATCTCAAGATCGTTTGGTGGTCATCCAAGACCGTTTGAGGTCAGGTCATATTATGTGATGATGATAGTTTAATGATTGCAATTGATTTGATTCCACAATGTCAACCATTGATGGATTCTCGATTTCAAACCCTAAGTGATGGTTTCTTGATTATCAAACCTAGTCCAATTGGGTTCAAAACCCTAAATTGAAGGTCTAATTGAATGGTGATTCATTGGTCCATTTGTTGAATACCTTAGTGGTTCAATTTATAATTGGTTCATGGATTGAAACATTGAGCCGATTGAGTGTAGAAGTGCCTTTTTGGTCCATGCGGTTTTGAGACCGTTTGGGACCAAACGATCTCAAACCGTTTGGACACCCAAAGTGCAAATGGTATCAATACCTACTTTGTCTAATTGATTTCAAGTACAACTTGTTCAAATGGTTTTCAACCAAATGATGTATGAGAACCGAGATCATTGAGGGTCTAAGTAATTAACTTTGTGAAGATCAACATGGTTAATCCATTTGAAAATCTCATGTAATTGAAGGTCCAATATGGTGAACCTATTTAGATACTCAATGCTATGTGGGAAACCCTAATTAGATTAACTCTATGTGTGAAACCCTAATTAGAGCAAAGCTATGTGTGAAACCCTAATCCAGGGCAATGCTGAGTGTTATTATAAATCCAGGGTGGTGATGCAACCCTAACTTAGTGTAACAATGAAGGAAACCCTAATTTAATGGGAATTTTACATCCTAACCTTAATTTGGTTATGAGGTAAGAGAAACCCTACATGGATGTGAATGGTAAACCTTAATCCCTAAAATAGGGTAAAGGTGCATGAAACCCTAATATGGGATAGTGCTACTAATCCTATGTGAAGACTAGCACTGGGTGATGTGTTGTGAAATCTTAATTTCACATAATACTAGCTGAAACCCTGATATAGAAGGATGATTATATGAAACTCTATTGAAGAGTAATACTATGTGAAATCCACAAATGTATGGAATATTCTATGTGAATCCTCAAAATATAAATATGGAGAATACTATTCCTAATTAAGCTAAACGGGTTGGATGATGGCAGCCATGGTAGTGTAAAACGGTCGTGGTGATCTTCTGTAGCATGATCGTGCAAGGTAAAATGGCCGTGGTGGTTTCCCCTGGCACGGCCGTTCTTGGCTACACGGCCGTGATTCTCTATGCTTGACTTGGAGTTGATTTGCAAGTGACCTAGCATGGCCATTTTGTTAGTTCCTAATTTAAGGATGAGTCCATAGTATTAGCAATGGTTGTATATCTAAGTGAGTGACTAATGACCACTACCTTACATGATAAATGTGAGGAACTGGTGCATAAAGTATTAGGATGGGTAATACCCTAATACAATCTAAGTGTATGATCTCAAGTAAGATAAAGGTGTTGAAAGAAAGTGATACATCAAGATATGATAAATATCACATCCAACACCCCAATACTGGTATACCTTGATGTGTTATAAGTCCAGTATAATTAGATGAATGACACATGAGATGTGTCATGTCAATGGCTACATTGAGATGTAATACACTTTATTGAATGTAGGCTAACATGCCTTATGAAAAGGTTAATCCAAACCTGTAAACTATGATGAAATCATATTCTGGCAAAGATGCGAGAGAAACTCATGTTGTGTGTTGATAATTCATTTAATGATGAATGATGAGAATAAAGAGTATGATTGAATACTTATGATTATCCATATTGATTCCTTGCTATGTGAACCCTAATATAGAGTATTGCTATGTGAAACTTTAATACAGGCCAATGCTATGTGATCCCTAATACAAGGTAATGCTATGTGAAATCCTATGACAAGTTAATGCTATGTGAACCCTAATATAGAGTATTATTAAGTGAAATTCTAACACAGGGTAATCCTATGTGAAGTTCAAATACAGACTAATGGGTTATGAATGTAATAAGATAACCCTCATATTGCATGATATTGATATGTAATTATGCCATGATTACTAATCATGCAGATATGTTGAAAAGATGAGCATAGCCAGGTATGGGCTATGATGCTTTGTATTGAGAATGTTTTATAGGCTTTACTAGCCTTCATATGCTTTTTGTTGTAAGAATCATTAAGCTTTGTGTACTATGTGCAATGCATTGTATAGCAAGAATTATGATGTCTTTGGTCAGATGATCAGAAGGTAATAAGTTACCTAACAAGTGATAATAAGTATCCTATGGTGAGTTCTGGGTTCAAATACCCAGATACTATAATCATGATGATGAACTTATTAAGAAATGGAATTGTTCTTGGTGAGTTGAGGGATTAAGATCCCAACACTTTGTGAAAAGAGTATGGCTACATGCTATGACTCCACAATGACAATGCCAGGTGTTAGATATATGATCTAAGCCTGAAGATAGTTAATGTTGTGATGTTGTAGTGAATGAATGTCATACATGTTCTTTATATTCCTTAAAGGATAAGTGACATGTTGTTCTATCAAATTATAGTTGTATTGTTTTGATAAGAATGATGTTCTAATCTGTTAGACTTTGAATTAACTGTTGCTAAACAAATATAATTCCTTTGTGTATAATTATCTTCTTAAGCTAAACTAATAATGATTCTGGTGGAGAGTTATATCTCTCAGTACTGGGGCAATTTACAATTGTCTCACCCCCATGGGAACTAAATTTTTAGGTGGACGCGGACGAGGAGGCAGGAACCCTTCAGTAGGTGAAGGACAACAACAACATCAGCAGGGACATCAGTGAAGTCTCAGGTGGAGACACTGGATGTTGTACCTTGTATAGATGTAGATAGAGTCCTATGTGTTGTCTCTGTACTCTCAGGTCCTCGGAGTAGTAGTTAGTGCTTTCGAGATTTTGGCTCAGTGCCTCGAGATTTTTATACTACCTGTGTTTAGCTTGACAGGATAGTTAATGCTTGTAATTCACATGAAGAGATGATACAAGTTATGTACTTTTGAAAAATAGAATGTAAATGTGTTACTTTTGTTCTATGTGAGAAAGTTTTTACTTGATGGACCTCTTGATAAAAAGGTTTTAATTTTTAGTGATTTTTGGTAATCTGCTGCTTAGTGAACGCTTCCGCATTAGTTAGTTATGTTTTTATGAGTTGTATGCCACATGTCTCACCTCGTGGGTCACCATATCCCTTTAGGTGGCCGTCACGACGTGTCCAGGACCACGCCATAGAATAGGAGTAGCTTGGTGATTAGTAGAAGCCAAAGGTTGGACAGTTCTATTACAATAGTAGAGTCTTAGAGTCATCCTTGTACTCTCAAGTCTGGGCATGAGACATGCTAAGTAGATGATATACCTGTATCGATGAGTTTTTGGTAGTATGCTAGTGTTTGTATATATGGCATGTACATGTGAAAAATATCATTTGTATACATGTTGTAGTCGAGGCCACTGGATTCAGATGTAAATACCTAGAATCATATGTGAACTTATGGAAAGGTTGGACCTTTATGTAAATGTTTCAGAACATGTTTATGATATTGGAATTTGTTTTAATTATTTTGCTTTTCTAGCTATGTGATTAGTTAGTTTTGACTGCACTTTTGGCTTTTAGTAATCTCATTTAGCATGGCGATGTGTCACATCATCTTTTAGGTCTACAACTCAAAGACATACATTATTGAGTAATATCATTCTTTAGATATTTATTATGATACATCATTATCTCAAAACTGAATAAAATAGAATAAATTGGAAGATTGACTTTATTACTAATCAAATCGTTTACAAGATATGCCATTACAATAATCATATGATTGGATCTCTGAGCATACATACCAACATACTCCCACTTTTATTTAGAGCCAATCACTCATGAACTTAATCCCAAGTGATCTAACATGACCTTCATGCTTCTACGTGAAAGTCCATTTGTCAAGGGGTTAACCACATTGTTCTCAGGTCATACTATGCAAATATTCACATCTCCTCACTGTACAATTTCTCATATGACATGGAATCACTTTTGTACATGCTTGGAACATTGATGCAATGTAGGTTTCCTTAGCTTGTGCAATAGTTCCATTGTTGTCACAATAAAACTCGATTACATCACTGATGCTTGGAACCACCCCAAGTTCTGAGATGAACTTCTTGATCCAAACAACCTCCATTGCTACATTGGATGAAACAATATACTCGTCATCCATTATAGAATATACAACCGTCTCTTGCTTGGAACTCTTCCAGCTCACAACTCCATTATTGTGGCAAAATACAAATCCAGATTGCAATATGTAGTCATCTTTGTCAGTTTGGAAGCTTGCATTGGTAAAACCTCCGTAGATAAGGAACTGATCTTTAGTTATTCTCAAGTACTTAATGATATTCTTTATGACAGTAGAGTGAGCTTCAGTGGGATTTTATTGATATCTTCTTATCACACTCAAAGCATATGAGACATCTAGATGAGTACATAACATTGCATACATGATAGATCCAATTGCAGAAGCATATGGAATATTATTCATGCACTCCCTTTCTTATCAAGAATTGGGACATTAGGCTCTAGAGATAGTAACACCATGAGACATAGTCAGTTTCCTTCCATTGAGTTCTCCATGTTGAACGTCTTCAACACTTTGTCAGTTTAAGTGCTCTGACTTAGTCTAAGAAGCCTTCTAGATCTATCTCTATGGATCTTGATTCCTAGGATATAGGATGCTTCTCCCAAGTCTTTCATAGAGAATGTATTTCCTAGCCATGTATTTACTATTTGTAAAGTAGGGATTTCATTCCCCATCAATAGTATGCCATCTAAATACAGTATGAGGAATACAATCATGCTCCCACTAACCTTCTTGTAAACACATGGTTCGTCTTCATTTTGAATAAATTCAAACTCTTTGACTATTTCATCAAATCAAGGATTTTAACTCTGAGATGCTTGCTTCAATCCATAGATTGACCTTTGTAGCTTATAAACTATATTTTCATACTTTGGATTTATAAAATCCTCATGTTGTGTCATATACACATCCTAAAGAAGATTCCCATTAAGGAATACAATTTTAACATCCATCTGCCAAATCTCATAGTCAGGATAAGCTACAATGGAAAGCATGATCCTGATGGACTGAAACATGGCAACTAAAGAAAAAGTTTCATCATATCCAAAACTTTGAACTTGTTTGAATCCCTTTGCAATCAATCAAACTTTGTATGTTTGTACATTACCATCCAGGTTGATCTTCTTCTTGAAGACCCACTTGCACCCTATGGGGTTTACCCCTTCAGGTGGATCCACCAAGGTCCATACCTTGTTGGTGTACATGGATTCCATCTACAATCTCATGACCTCATGCCATTTCTCAAACTCCAGACCCTTAACATCTTCTAGGTAGGTAGTTGGCTCATCATCAATGACTTACTCGTCACCTTCTCGAGCCAGTAGATAACAAAATCTATCTGGCTCAATGAGTGTCCTACTAGATCTGTGAGGTTACTATGTCATATGAGCAATTTGAGATTCCATAATGGTTTGTGATTCTCTATGTCCCTCTTGTACCTCTATAGGTTCAATTCTTTCTTGTAGGTCTCAAACTTCTTCGATTTCTACTTTTGTCCCACTAATTCCTTTAGAAATGAATTCCTTTTCTAGGAATGCAGCATCCTAGACAACAAACACTTTGTTGTCAATTGGGTTATACAAGTAGCACCCATTGGTTTCTTTGTGATAACCAATTAAAAAACATTTATCTGATCTAGGGCCAAGCATTTTAGGAAAGATTTTCTTGACTTAAGCATCACATCCCCAACCCCTCATAAAAGACATTTTGGGACGTTTCCCATTCCATATTTCATATGGAGTCTTTGAACCTAATTTAGATGGTACATGATTAAGTGTAAACACTATAGTTTCTAGAGCATAACCCCAAAAGGAAGTCAAAAGATTGGTAAAACTCATCATTGATCGCAACATATCTAGCAATGTAAAATTCTTTCTTTCTGATACACCATTGCATTGTGGTGTTCCAAGTGGAGTTTATTGTGATACAATACCATAGGACCGCAGAAGGTCCTCAAAGTTTTAGCTTAAGTATTCTCCACCTCAATCAGAATAAAGTGCCTTAATACTTTTACCAAGTTGGTTCTATATTTCATTCATGAAATGCTTGAACTTTTCAAGAGTTTTTGACTTATGTTTCATCGAGTAAACATAACCATACCTACTGAAGTCATCAGTAAAGGTAATGAAGTACTGATAACCACGTCTAGAATTTATTCTAAAAGGGCCACATCCATCAATATGTATGAGTCCTATTAGATACTATCCCTCTCACTATTACCAGTCAAGGGAGGTTGGTCATCTTGACCAACAAACAAGACTCACATATATCTCTTGATTCAAAATAAAAAGAGTCTAGATAACCATGTTTATGGAGTCTAGATATGTGATTCTCATTGATGTGCCCTACATGACAATGACAAAGATATGTTTTGTTTGAGTTATCGAGTTTTAACATTTTGGTATTTACGTTATAAACATTTTTCTAAAGATCTAATAAATAAAGACCATAGGACATCATGGAACTGCCATAAAATATCTCATCTTTTAAAATAGAACATTGACCATTCTTTATATGAAATTCATATCCATCCTTGTCCATACTAGATATAAAAATAATATTTCTATTTTATGGCAAGGAAAAAATAAGAATTCTTTAACTCTATTACAAGCCCCTTGGACAGAGATAAATTATAGGTTCCAACTATAGTAGAAACAACTCTTGCTCCAATTGCAACACACAATTCAACCTTGCCCTTTTGTAAACACTTACTTCTTTTAAGATCCTACATATTCGATCATATGTGGGATAGGTATTAAGTACCCAATATGAATAATTACACAAATTTATCTCAATAACATATATACCTAAAGTGGATATCTCTATCCCCTCCTTCTTCCTCAATTCCTCTAGGTGGAGAGGGAAATTTCTTTTCCAATGTCTAGGCTGGTGATAATTGCCTCCCTTGTTCACCCCTCCCTTTGCTTTGAGTGCAGAAGACTTGGGCTTCTAGCCAGCTTTATAACTATTCTTATCTTTGCCTTTGCCCTTTGACTTCCCTTTTCTGCGGATCATCATCATAGACTTGGGCTTGCCTTTCTTCATTTACACTTCATCTATTCTCAACATGCCAAGCAATTCTGATAATGGCTTGTCAAAATTGTTCATGTTGTAGTTCGTGACAAATTAACTATATGACTCAGGTAATGAATACAAAATCACATCAGTGGCCAACTCTTGACCCAAGAAAATCTCAGTCTAGCAAGTTTCTCCATATAACCAATGATCTTGAGTACATGAGGACCTATTAGATCTCATTCTACCATGTTGCACTTGGACAACACCTTGGAGACATCATATCTCTCTTGTCTTTCCTGATGCCTGTACATGTTCTTAATATGTGCTACCATCTCAATCACATCCATGTTTTCATGTTGTCTCTCCATCTCGTAGTTCATTAAGCATTACAGCAGGCACTTGGCATCCACAACATCTTCGTAGTGCTTCTTGTAAGCATCCATGTCAGCCATAGTTATAGTGGGAGCAGGTTCATTTGGATCTGGTGTTTCCAAGACATAGAGCTTGCGCTCCTATGTGAGAACAATTCTCAATGTCCTGAACCAGTCATGGAAATTATTCCCATTCAACTTATCCTTTTCAACGACCAATTGCAAGGAAAACATGGTTATTTGTCGTCATTTGATGCTACAAGAGAAAATTTACAGTTTTGTAAAAAAACTTTTGATTTGATTTTATTAAAATATAATTTGATGATATTTATTTAGGACTTTAATAAATTTTCACTCCCACTATTTTGTTTAATTGATAAACCTCACTTATCAATTTGGAAGATTGTATCGTACAATCTTCTAGTGATGCAAGATCCATATTTCATCAAATGATGAGTCAGCTTTGTCTGATTGGCCACAACTTGACTATTTAGGTAGGGAACATTTGCCAATTGCATCATATGCAATTCTTGATAGATAGTATGCACAAGTCATGACAATTTCATCTCTATGATTCTAGGTACTTAATCACATTAAGATCTCCTAGTTAAGCCTGACCTAAAAGCCAACATGATATAATATGCACCCTGCTTTGGCAGGTCTACATATCTACCATCACACTTCCACAAGATGGACAACACACCACGCTTTGGCATAACCTATGCCTAGTTGATCAAATTTTTCATGTGTCTTGCTTATGGAAAGCATATGAGACTTAATATTTTATTTGACCAGTTTTATATATACACATACATACCAAAACACCATATTCTTATAATATGTATCATATACATACTATATACACATACCACAATCCACAGACATGCAATCCACAAATACATAAGCACTGGTTATGGCCATACTATTATAATCCTTTGGAGTCACAAAGGACTACTATCCCCTATGGTCTTTTGCATCTCATGCAATGTCAACCTTTGAATATCTCATGAACATGCATTTGATCAGTATCAAGGTGAACAACTTCATGGACGCTTCTTAGTGTTGGATCTTCGAGTTGTCTCTTCATGGACATTCCTTGGAGTTCAATTTTCAAGTTGCCTCTTTACAACAAGTCTTCCAAAACTAAATCTATTCTTGTCTCTATTACATTATGTGTAAAAAAGAGAACCTTGAGTTACATTCGAGGGGAGTTATGAGGGAATAGAATTAATTACACTTTGAGATAATATATGAGGCTTGGCATGCAAGCTAAATACTTATACAAATGATCCATGCAAAACTATTTACATCCAAGCACAAAATATACAACCATTCACATTACTCACAAAAGAGGTCCTGGACCATAACCATGCATGCATTCACCACATAAAATATTTTTAAGAGTGGTATGTATGATTTTATAGGTATATCTTTATATATATATATATATATATATATATATATATATATATATATATATATATATATATATATATATATATATATATATATATATATATATATATATATATATTAAAATTTAGTCATTTTAATGTGGGACATTCCCTATTAAACAATTTTAACTCCCATGCAGACTGGGTGGGGTACACAGGGGAAGCGCCCCTGTGCGGGGATCCATCTACCCGATCAGCGGGAAGGGTCGTGGGGAGGCCACCCCTCACAGGGTCTCAGAGGCAACACCCCTAAAAGGTCTGTGAAATTTCACTTTCGTGCACTAAGAAAAATCAAAATTTTCATAGTTGACCTCGTCCGTCAGATAAAAAACAATAGGGTTGCACTGTATGTGGAATTAGGTTAGATATGCACATCAAAGTTTTAAGTTCACCTCACATACAACCAAAAAAGTAGTATATAAAAATATGATCATTGAAATAAATTTAAATACTCCATTGATCGACACGGCTCTGATACCACTATTGGGTTTTATGGAGGGAACAAGCACAACGGAAACAACAAGAATTTCTTCACATATCCTACTAGCAGATCTCATTGATAACATTGTATTGGGAAAGAAGGCGCACAAGATACCTTGTCCCAAAGCAAGTTTGGCGATGTCCCTTCATGCGGTGATGTGTGTTGCTCCTCGCATGCACAGACGGTCCTCGTCTGTCCTCCGAATGTAGGCGCTCAACGTCTGTGTCTCTACTTCATCCACATTGATGGACTAGAACTCCACATTGCACTTTGTAAGCCAGTAGGAAGGAGTAGCCTTCTGCTTTGACGACGTGCTAGCATTGCAATTTCTCTCCTTCTCTCTCTTGGAGATGATGATGGCTTTGGTTCATGTACAAGAACATTATATCAAAAACCAACCGTCACGCCCCTATAAATAGAAGAGGAATGGAAGTAGGGTTTCCCATAACCCTTGGGAAAACAAAAGGATGTGGTTGCATTTAAAATGAGCCTCTCATGGACTATTAAAAGAATATTACAAAATGGATTAATTAACCAGTTAATTATATTAATTTATTAACTAATTTTTGTCATGCGACTCTTATCAACCGTTCGAGATTATCCAACCGACTTAACAATTTAAATCTAATTAGTTGGCTTAAACATAATAACCAATTACCTCAGATTATATTCCAATATTATTGTAGTGGATTACCTAAATATTTTACTAATAAATTTTATTCGGAACATTTCCAATCACGTCCATAATTATACTCCTATTCCAATACATTCTATGTGTATGACCCGATAGGCTCCAAATAATGTTGATAGTGATATTCATAATCATATTATGACTTCACAAGCAATGATTGGTATCTAGCAAGACATAATTCCTACCCAAGTAATTGGAGAATTTGGAAAACAACATCAACCTACAATATGTGATTGGTGTTACAATGACTATATTGTTCCTTTGTCTCTGATATCCAGATTGAACTCGAGGCATGGGATCATCATCCTCTTCAACATTCAATCCATGTTCCTTGAATTAGAGCAGATTGTTAGATATATGTGTAAGCTCAATATCACATATTGAATCACACTAGCATGGCCATGCATTTTTCAGTCTCTCTTATCATGTGGTCAGGATATCAAACTCATGTAGAAGGGACAAATCCCATCTACATCACTCACAGTCATCCCCAACTGCCACAGTACACCGAACGACATGTGATGAGTGTAGTAATTTAAGGTCTAAGAATCACAATCACCACCATCACTATGAGAGATGACTCTGACTACCAATCACGGTTTCCACGTGTCACTCTCACCATGAGTCTATCCGACACACTATTCTCTAACAAGTATCTATGTGCTTGGTTTGATATCACATATCATGACTAATGAGATTCTATCATCAACCAACACACACTCTAGTCTTAGGTATTATTACTGTTTATTAGCCTTTCACAATAACATCCGACTAGGGACATAACAAGAATGCATATACTCTTGACATATGTATAATCTCATTATTCAGGTCCTCAACCTAAAGACATACATCATTGAGTAATGTCATTCTTTAGACATTTATTATGTTACATCATTATCTCATAACTGAATTAAAAAAAATTGGAAGATTGTCGTTTTTATTAATCAAATCATTTACAAGATATACCATTACAATCTTCATATGATTGTCTCTATGGGCATACATACCAACAAAATCAACTCACATGTTGACTCGTCCAGGCGCAAGGATGAAGCAAAATCATGATGAAGGAGATGAATATAGAGGAAATGTCATCCTTGCTCCAGGATGACACAACATGCTAAGGGCAAGTCAATATTTTTGTTTACTTTTCTGCCTTAGCAACACTAGAAGTGTGTTGCCAAAATGGCCACATGCCATTGGTCATGCCTGGTCGTGTGTCCATTAATGGATAATGTGAATAATACATGAAGCACTGACTTAGCAATTTTTGATTGGCCCAGATGAGTTTATATTGTGATTAATGTAACTAATTATTGGTAAATTGTCTGATAGTCAAATTATATTTCAAATGATAACTGATGAATAGAATCGATATAAAATATGCTTGAGATCTAATTCTGATCATAGTTCAAAAGTATATTATATACATGATTATGAGATTATTCATACATGGAAAGCCTAGAATCGATGATTAAAATGTTGAATATATTGAAAACATATATTTTGTCATATAAATTGATAGTTATGAATATTATTGGAATCCAAGATGATGATGATGATGATAATGAGTATTTAGGGTGTCTAGGTCAAGAATCACATACATGTATAGTTAGGGTTATGAAACTGAAGTATATCTTGCTATGGCCTTATTGCACATGACCTAATCTAAATGTTCATTATAAACTAATTATGCTCAATCTGGTAAGAATCTAAGTCCTTGATATAATTTGGTTAATAATGATGATGATTAAAGTTTTGAGTTATATATATATATGATAAGTAAGGTTTAGAACCTAATATACCTTATCATTACGATATTGAGTTACATAATCTAGTGTAGTTTCTCTAAATGGTCTAAAATTATAGATTTGATAATTAGGATATGGTACCCATATTCCTTACCCAAGCCTGAGACAATCCTAAACCCTAGATTAGGACCTACGTAGGGTTCAATCTGAATAATATGATGGTGACACTTTAGGATATATGTACATGCAAATTATATGTTGATTGCTTGTATCCATATTTTCCTACGTAATTAGATGATATGCTTAAATTACTTGAAGTATGACTGCATAGTCTACATGGTTCTACATTGAGGTACATGGTTACAATTATGAATACTCACATTATCGACTGTTGATGTTTGCCGAGGATTTCTCAAAGATTGATGAAATAAATTGTTGGATGTTTATTTACATGATGTTCAATTATGATGCCACTATGAGTATCACATAAAGTAAGTTACCATATTCTGAACCTTAGGATGAGATGTATCAAGGGGTGATGCATATGAGCCCTGGGAGGGACATTGATTATGCCCAAGATAGCATATCATAAATGGGTTAGAATATGTAAAAAAAATGTCAGTTCTTATTTGCAAGTAATTAATTGATTATATGTGGTTATCTTATTTGCACACATTTTGAGTTCACCATGTAAGAAGTATAGTAATTACTGATCCACATTTTGATTGCTGGTGTTTTAGGTAAATTTCGTATATGAAGATATCAAGACATGATGAATCAGATGAATCAACCGAAGACATTAAATGTAAGTAAAGGAGGATTAGGCTTTCCCAAACCCATGATTTTTCATTCATCCCAACTCCCATTCTGGCAAATTATCACAAAAAAGGAGATAACAAAACCCCTTGTCACAATATGTCCGTATACATCAATAACTCCATAAACAAATATACCACTCTACTACCTATCTATCAAAATCTGTATCTGTCCAAGAAAATTTGAAATAAGGAACTTCCATTCTGTCAAGGTATAAGAGTCTTCTCACCCTCCTTGGAAGGCTACCTTGATCTTTAATTACCACTATCAATCTATCCATCCTTCTCCATCTTCCCAATGATCTAGCAGCAATGTTTGCTTTCTGGGGTGATATAGCAACCCAATATCGATATGTCCATATGTAACTTGATCTCCCAATAATGTTGGTCAAACCTCTAATGATGTAAGGCATTCTCCCTCACTTTTATGGGTCATCCATCTCCATGGTAGCAAAAGTAATCAGTTTGTCATCACATATCTTGAGGGACACAATGATGACTTTTGTACCTGCCTCCTCATAATCCACTGCCAAGATCCAAATCTTAAAAGCTAGTTTCAATCTACCATCACTAGATCTAACAAGACCCTCACACCACCATTTCCTGTCGTCTCCTGAGTGGATATCCTTCCCAAATGCCAGATTCAATTTCTGGTTTTGGAAATCGAGATGATGCCATCTAACCAGGTCCATCCGCCTAATCTTCAACTTGGTTCAATCAGACCTTCTTGCAGCGCAAAAAATAGAAAACCACCATCTCCAAATCTTTTAAAAGATTTACCTTTGAGTTTTGCATTGATATAATCTACCACATCCTTCCATAAGGTATCCTCCAGAGTCCTACGACCTTCATACTTCCTACGACATCTCTCCCTCGAAATGGTCCAGATGAGAATTCCTAGAACCAAGCTAGATATCAATTCCTTCATATCCTGGTTATTGGAATTCACCCATAAAGTATCAATGCAATCCATGATAGATTGTTGATTGCCCTGGTCCTCATACCTCAGAATGCTCTCACCCTACTCCATAGACCCACAACTAAGTCACTATGAAGGAAGAGGTGAGTGCTGGACTCTGCCTCTAACACTACATAGCAAGAACACTTGGAGGTAAGTTGAATTCTACATCTTGTAACATTATCATCAGTTGGTAGGGCCTTGTTTAAAAGTCTCCAAAGCACTGCATTCGCACAAGGGATCCTGTCCTTGTGCCATATCAGGATGCTATGTTGTAAGATCGGGCCATCCATGACTCTGTATCATCTTCTTGGCCTGACTTTAAGTAGAAATACACACTGCACTCTAGGGACCAAATTGGCCTAACTACGAGGTCATGGGACACTGCTTGGAGAGAGTGCATAAACAGATGATCACCCTCCTCATTCAGGACCACAGAGAGGGAATTCCAATTCCACCCTCCCTCTTCTGACTAGAAATCTACTACTTGAAACCTACAAGCGACGTCCACGTGCCTTCTCGCAAACACAACATGAGGCCAATTGCACCATCTGTCCCACCAGAAGGATAAAATACCTCTCCCAACCGTCCACCTGATGAGTGGCCATACCACCATGAGCACCTTCCACAATTTACTCCAAAAAGGAGAAGGACCGGCCGAGATTTGTATCATGTATGGTAGATCAGGGTTGCCGCACCTCCTTATCCTGCTATATTTGTCACGACAGAAAACCACCCATTCAGATGTCCCTTGGATCACTTCCCAAGCCGATTTCATCATAAAGGCCGTGGCAGAAATCTTGAGCGGCCTGATCCCCAAACCTCCAAGATTAGCATGCTTTGCAATTGTGGACCAGGATAGCCACACCCTCCTTGTCGAACCATCTCTTGCACTCCATAGGAATTTTACAAAAACTTTCTCCAACTCCTTGAGAACCTACGTCAGAATCCCACAGGCAGCTAGAGCATATACTTGCATAGGCACCAACATATGTCTTATCAAGTTGAGACATCACACAAAGGATATAATTCAGGCTTTCCATGATGTCAATATTCGCCTGGATCCTTTCCTTCAAGTAATCAAAATGAGATACCTTCAACCTATTTCTTGAGATTGGTACCCCCATATACATAAATGTATCCTCCATCATGGGAATCCCCAAAATCTTGTGAATGTGTCTCCACACCCTTATGGTTGGGTCATCCATAATAAAGACAAACTTTTTTTTATTCAACTTCTGACCGGAGATCCTTTCATACCCACTCAAAGTTGCAACAATAACCTGTAATGCTGTGTTGGAGGCAGAGGTGAACAAGACTATGTCATCCATGTACATAAGAATAGGGGGAGCCCCATCATGCCCCCTAGTTCCATAACGAAGGACTCGGTTCAAAGCTAACTCCTTCTTCATCACACTGCATAAGGTCTCTTAGGCTAAAACAAACATGGGGACAACATGTTTCCTTACTTTAGACCCTTTTTCATAGGGAAGAAACTAGAGGAGACACAATTAAGCATCACAGACCCCCACGGTCCTTCAAAGAAAGCCATACACAGCTCAACTGTCTCGTCTATCATCCCAAATTTTTTCAACACTCGACGTAAAAAGGTCCAATTTACCATATCATATGATTTTTTATGTGCAACTCAATCACAACATTGCCATCCATATTCTCCACTGACAGATCATGCACTAGTACTAGTTCATTTGTCAATTTGATTTGATTTGCTATGTCTCTGCTGTGAACAACCCCTTGTTCTGGAGATACCATCATAGGGAGTAGTCCTGCCAGCCTATTATTCAGTACTCTCAGCTAATAATCGCATGGATACAATTTCTACTGAGATTGGTCCAAAATCGGACGACAAAGATTGTGCCTTTTCAACTTTTAGTATCAGACACAACCTACTGCAGTTCAGGCTGTGATGAGCTGACTTGTTAATGAAGAAATCTCTAGAGAGACTGACTAGGTCAGTGTTCACAATATCCAAAGCGGCAATATAGAAGACGACCGTGAAACCGTTCGGGCCTGTCATGGTACTCTTATCCATCTATTTTAAAGTGTTCAAGATTTCCTCGTTTGATGGGAGGTCCATCAACAAAAGGTCATTGTCTGATGATAAAGACTCAAGGACAACTTCAAGAAAAGGATCACCTTCCTCCACATGTGAAATTTTTACTATATTGTAAACTCGAAAAATCTTTATGCTTCTGCCAAAAATTGTGCTTGTGACTCAATCAAATTACCATACTCTAGTACGAACTTTTGGATATAATTTCTCTTCCTTCTATTCTAACCACCACATAATAAAACTTTGTGTTACAGTCTCCATCCTGGAGCCACAAATCCTTCGATTTTTCTTTCCACAGTAATTCCTCTTTCACAAGGATATCTTTGAGTTCATTCTCCGCTTCCTTTAAAAGCCTTTCAATCGCGACCGAAGGGCTCTGATCAAAGGCTAGCTGTAGGTTGTGAATCATGTCCTCTAAGTCAGCCTTCTACTGTGTAAGGCAGCCAAAAACTGATTTGTTCCAATTCTTCAAGTATCGTCTCAGATTTAATAATTTTGCATAGAACATTACAGAGGGGTCGCCCCATCCCTCAGCACTCCAACCGCGCAAAATAACCGGAAGGCAATCATGATGCTGTAACCAGATTGCCAAGGAGAAAGGGGAGGGGGGCCAAACATAACCGTCTTCCTGAATAGAGACTAAAAGGGGATAGTGATCAGAGGATCTCTTGCGAGTCATATGTTTCAACTTTGTTTTCAGTGGCATTGAAAACCAAGTTGGGTTGACAAATCCTCTTTCCAATCTTTCCCATCCCAGATAGAGGGAATCTGGGACTGGTTATCCACCCAACTGAACGCGCTTCCTTCAAAATCCAACTCATTAATATTTACATCAACGATTAATATGTTGAAATCTCACATCCCTACGACATCAGGTACCCGAATGCCTCATTGCTCACCGGTGTCTTTAACAATGTTAAAATCTCCGATGACCATCCACGGAGTGTCCCCCACTACATTTTCGATTACAGAGAGCTCCTCCCATAACGCCCTCCTGCCCACAGTATCACAAACTGCATAGTCGGAAGTACTAAGGAAAGGCTTCCCATATGTATAAACCAGTTTGATAGTAAGGCACTATCTGTGCGATCCATCCACCGTGGGAGATAACAAAGAGTCAGCATAGATCCAAATTTTCCCCGCTTCATCTTGATGTGCACCAGTCAAGTATAACTATATCAAAAAGTTCTTCTACCCTTTCAACATGTATCATTGGCTCCATCACTACAACAACCAAAGGTTTATGTTGTCTGCACATCCTCCCAAGAACTTTTCTAGTAGTATTATTTGCCGCTCCTCTTAAATTCCACACAAGAAACTTATGCATAGAGATACAAAGCTGTCATTTTCCTCATAGTTACCTAGGTTTATCAAATGTAATAACCCCTTCTCCTATGGGATCTGGACCCCTCCATCGAATCTTCAATATCTCCATAGAAAACCCCTCAGACTCTTTGGACCTCTTCATCCGACCAGGCCACTGATCTCTGTGAAATATCACTATCACAGACTGTAAAATCTCTGTCCCTCTATCCATGTTTCTTCTCCGGTTAGTGTGTTAGACTCTTCGATTCCGGCCCCGATGGAGCGATTGATCCACAAAATCCTGGAGTGATGGTGGCAACAAAGATTGGCGATCTCCTTGTTGGTCCATAACCCATATGTCATATGTGAAACATCAAGTCATCTTGGTTCCGTCCACTCATAACCCAGGTCACCTCCATGTTTGAATTGGCCTCCTTCTGTCTATCCTCCCCATGTCGCTCCATAACTAAGGGATTACATTCCACGATGCGTATCGATGATAGAGACAACTGGGACCGGGATATCCGGTATGTTGTCCATCTCAGTTGGGGCAGTCCGATCATCAAAGATTGCCAAAGTTGCAACTTTTGTCAGTTTGGCATGAAATCTGATGTTGTCCACTGTAACAACTAGGAATTGAGGAGTGTCCTCATTGAAGTCCTACACTCAGACAAGGACCCCCGATGCATCATCCTCTGATCTCTACCAACGTGAAATTCCAATCATATCCCCAAACGCCTTAATCATCTCTTGTAGGGATAGTTCATCTATGAAAGGAAGGGGAATATCCTCAATCCAGAACCACATTTTAGATTTCTCCATGCACATATCCACGCTCTCTGTTGCAAAGAATCTCACAAATACTGCATACCTTATTCATATTATAGTCAAAGAAGCTATAGCCTCGTCCCTGGGCTCAAGGAAAACCACAACTATGTGGTTTGCGACCCGAAAAATCTTTGACGCCTTCTGCCATTCACCGAGGAGATAATCTTTCAACCTGGTCCACGAGACATCTTCCATCCAGTCCACCTACAAAGTATCTCGCATCTGCATAATCGCCCGGGCTCTACCCTCATCCTACTCTGTCAGAGATACCGACACCCATTTCGGCATGTGGTATCTAAGGTCAGTCTGTGTAGATGATCCCCACCCTCTATTCAGGGATGGGAACTGGGAGTGATTTTGTAGGTTCGGAGGCGGTCTAACAGGTGGGCGCATCTTACATTGACCTATCAAGTTACCCGACTTGCGACATCGGTAAGAGACCTTTGACGAGGTACATTGTGCTTGCCAATGTCTGGGCTGCGTACATTTGTAGCAGACGTTAATGGGAATGTTATAAAAAGTCTTCCTTTTGTGCGTTTCCTTATCTGGGAAGGCGTGCTCTACCTGCTCCTATGATTGCAAACTGTGATGAAACCTTCTTCATCATCTCCTTCCTGGAAAGAGTTCGACACCACTGTCTCTGGACTATAGAGACTTTCTTCTAACAGTTGAGGTGCATCCTGCACAGCAGTCTCCGGATCCACTGGAGTATCAGCTGATCTACGATTGACTACTATGCTAT
Source organism: Alisma plantago-aquatica (assembly GCA_963693085.1). Classification (NCBI taxonomy): domain Eukaryota; kingdom Viridiplantae; phylum Streptophyta; class Magnoliopsida; order Alismatales; family Alismataceae; genus Alisma; species Alisma plantago-aquatica. The sequence continues at coordinate 1,427,935,047 of OY856412.1, forward strand.
GGACCACTTGACTCCTTTGTCGATTCCTATACGGGCCCTCCGCTAGCGGTGGGAGATGTAAAGGTGGAGTCATCATCCTATTCAGCACCATTGCAGATGACAGTCATAGCCGATGGCAACACCCGAACGGATTCCCTTAAAATCCCCACCCAGATCCAAAAGTCCTATGGTCGTGGTATGGGTCTAGTGTTCAGATGCCTACCTTGTCTGGACTCCGGCAGAGTATCACTATCTGAAATGAAACCCACCCCAAGGCACTACAGCAGTGATGTTTGGGCACCTACGTTGTCCGGATACCACTGAAGTATCAATGCCCAAAAGCCGCAATCGCACCCCGGAATGCAGACCTTCACAGGGACTAGGACGGGAGGGGGAAGGGTGGACCTTTACCCGCAAGATGCAAAGGCGGAGGGGGTGATAGGTAGACCCCACCCGGTGGAGTGCTTAGGCGGAGGGCGGAAGGGAAAAAACCCGGCAGCGGCGGCCCGACAACGCTAGGAGAAAAACCTCTCCGAACTCGGTTTCCCTGGATTTTCAAACATTATCTTAGCCTAGATTAGTAAAAGAGGATTAGTTAGATGTTTCTTATCTTATCATATGTATTAGTTTCTCATAAATTTCATGTAACTCCTTTGTGGAGTATTATTATACGGCTTATAAATAATATTTGTGAAATATTAGAAATTATTTGCTATTATTTATTATTTGTTAAATTGGATCCTTGGGAATTTAAGTAATGACTCTCGAATTTAAGGTCCTTTATTAATTGGGGACACTAAAAAGTGAGCTGTTTACATTATTGATCAAGGTCCTTTTGAGTAGATGATGGGGAAAACTCACTTTAAGTCCAATTAATAGCCCTTAGTCAAAGTGTTGTTCTACCAAACTAAACATGGTTGAACCATAATCTCCAATGAAAATTGTTTTGTAAAAGTTAATCTAAATTTTGGTATTTTGGCAAAAAGGATACCAAAATTCCAATGATTTATTAAGGTTTTCTAAAAATATCACGGGCATGTTTAACCTATTTTTCACTTGGTTTACATAGTTTGTGTTAATTCGTACAAACCACATGTACAACAATTTGTACAACTCACATAGAACCATGACTATAAGTAAATGTGATTTCTTTTAGCTATGATCATCATCCCAAATGTGTCTATATATCTGAAACCACTTAGAAGAATGTTAGATATACACATGGAAAGTACGTCTGTTGTTGAAATAGGAATTGGTGTGATAACAAAAGGCAATATCACCTTATACATGTAGAAAATGAGAAACAATTATGTGGATATGTTGACAATACTTTGTCTCTTAAAATATGTAATTTATTACAATTAGATAATTAATTCCCGTTATGCAATAGGAATATCATCATTGAATGAAATAACAACATGACTTGCAAGCACTAGCTTAAGAATCAATGCCCCCAGCTAAGCATATGCCTCTACACCAGTTATTCAAGCTACTATTGGTCTTCAATTCTAATATGTATGTGATCCATAGTAGAAGATGTACTAATAAAATTACCAACCTAATAGCTAGATGGAAAACCAAGCAAGATAATGATGAATTAGGTGGTAGAGTTGTCCCTATGTCATTTCAAACTTATCAGAGATGAATTCATAGAATCTCATAGTAGTAATGTATGTAATTTTAGGGTTTTGCATATAATATGAGGGCGGTACAAATTAGATTAGTCTGGAGAGTTTCAAATGGAAAGATGTTGATTCCTCCATTTTCATATTTGATATGATTTATCTCTGTCATTTGCAAATGAACTGATATAAACTTTTACAATACAAAATATCATGATAGCACTTTAAAGTCCTTATATTACTAATTTTATATATCATATATCATGATTGTTTAGGAACTTGGAATTTACTAGTAAAGTTCAATATCATTTACGTGCATTTTAGTTTATGCTAAAATATTATTATGTTGGTAAAAATGAGAAATGATTTTTCATATTGATTCAAAGTGTCATTTTACTACTACGATATATTATGTAGGGATATAAAGTTGTATTCCATGACTATTTTCTTATTCTATAGTTCTCTTGCTTGAGATATTAAAAAATAGGGACACAAATATTTTCTATAAAAGTGAGAGTTCAAATGAGTGAGGGGTCAAATGAACTCTGATTTCAATTGAGGGGGTTCTAATAGTGCGAGATCAACATATAGTTATAGTGATAATCACCACAAATTCAAACCATTGAATCCCCCAGTCACACTCTAATTTCTCTTGGGACAGAACTCTTTTCCTATTAAAGGTTGCCCATTTTATCATTTTGTTGTACATCTTCCAAGCATTCTTGCCCACTCTCCTACTATTCTCATTTTTCAAGTGATTTGAAGTATTTAGATAATCCTTGATTTTCCTTTATGATCATCATACATTTCTTGCATTAACCGCCACAACTTCATATTGGTGGCTTTTTATTCAAAAACCACCAAGAAGGATGTTTTGGGGAAGAAGGATTGACCCACCCTACATTGAAGTTTCATTTCATCAGAAAAATTTACTAGTGGGGTTCTATTTGAGCTAAAAAAATCCTCAATCCTATTCCCCACCATGCAGTAGATGTTTACTCCATAATCAACAAAAAAACATCTCTTAGATGTTTGAGTTCCAACACATAAAGGATATGATCATGCCAAGCATCTTCTTGGATTTGTGAAGGCTACCTGTAAATTATATGCCAACCTCCCTTGGGAAGACAAAGATTCTCTCACACTTACTACTCTATTAGAAAGTAAAACATCAATATTAATGAGGAAGATGTGCTTAATGGTGGAAATGCGTATCTAATATTTCTTAATATTACCCTATTCAATCTCCTTGATATCTTATCCATTTATAAGAATTGGAACATCACCAACTACACCATCTAAAAGAATGTTCTATTGGTTGTTGAAACAGCCTGTAAAACTCAAAGTATCATTATACCACCTCACTTACATGTATAATTCATTTGATGAATCCCACTACTTTCTATAACACACTTGCATGGTATCATAAATATGAGGTTGAGGACTTCAGATAATGCATCAATTATGCAATCTATGAGAATATTCCTAGTAACATTGTTAGGCTAGCACTTAGGGAGATAACAGAGTTTGCTAATAGATTTAGTATGTTGATCTTATTTGCATGAATATTTCTTATTGCGCAAGAAGCATCATCTCTCATCTCAACTTTTCTATAAGCCATTGTGCACAAAGATAAGAAAATCTACTCTTAAGGAGATGGGAATAGATTTTGGGTACAAATAGGCATGCGGTGAAAAAGCAGGGGATGAACCCAAGAAAGAGCATGAACACCAACAAGATCAACCACCTTATGTTCCTCATCCCACTTCTTATGACTAAGGAACTCATTTTTCCTATATGTGTGGTTCATATTACTGAATAAGGTGTCATTTTTCGTGTAGTCGTAAACCACCCAAATATTAAATATCAAAACTCTTGAGTGGTTCAACTTAACACGTCTCTAGAAGTTCTTACAATCATGAATATTATCCTTGTAGATCGATCCCTTCAAGCCATATGATAATTATGCTCAACACTTTAACAGACAACATCAATCACCTTGTCTATTGCACTCCCCAACTCCAAGATATAAAAGCACAATACCTTCTTGAGTGATAGCCAACCTTCTTGGAATTGTATGCTCTTCAAATACATGACTTTCAAGCGGAGACAACATCATTGCATACGTCGTCAAAGAGATATACTTCAGTGTTGTACTAAACATGGAGAACTATATGGATACATTACCATGGGTATTGGTTGTATATTTCTTGGTTGTGTGTGTTTATTTTTGAGTTTTTGTTTATGAGCTAGTAGATATCTAGAGGCCAAAGCATAACCATGTAGACTAGTCATAATGTTTATATTATGCATTTATCAGAGGCCATGTTTTCAGACAAATGAATAATAATTTCTAGATGAAGTTGTGCTTTATGCATTTGTATCATTTTGTTATATTATGAAAAATTCATTTAATCTCATTTTTTTGTTACATACAGTTTCAAATCTTTTCATTTTAGTCTAGAAAATTATTTCCAAACTGACTTAGTTGTCATTTTGTGGTCTTAAGTAAAATTTCTTCTTATGCATATCCATATTTATAGATAAATCTGATTAGAACATCTTAATTATATCCTTAACAACCTTGTCTATATTTTTTCTTATCTTGGTCTTTACGTAGCTTTAGTTTCTACTATATGTAAGCAATTTCATGTTTCATATGTAAAGGAGGAGTATAAATTGAAGGAGGCGTCTATATTAGTTTTTTTTTTCACACCACACTATCTTTTTTTCTCTATGAAGGTTAAAACTAAAAAATAGATGAAAGAAAATCAAATATACATATTTCAAATTCATTCACTCATTTACCATGATTATCATGAGTTTTTCTCTCTAATATATATATTTGGACGTGTTCTTTGTTCTTGATTGAGAGAAGGAGAATTTGTATGGCATTTTGGCTCAAGACAGAGGGGAGGGGTTAATTGAACTACTAAAAATTCAAGAAAACTTGTTATGCCTTCAAAGTATAAAAAAGTAATTGCAATAAGTAAAGTAAGAAAGGGAGAGAGTGATTTAGCAAACCACAATTGAGTGCCTAAAGAGATCAACATCTATGTTTTCTTACACTTGAGCTATTACGCCCACATCCTACGATTACACTATTCATGAGATTAAGGAATACGTTTTAGGATTATACTTAATACAAAGTTCACTCCCAATTTTTTTTTATTAGAAACTCTTTTTTCCTAACATTCAATCACATAAACAAACTTTACAAGGGAAATTAAGACTTGATTACTCTAATCTGATGCCAACAATAAAGATACATATCTAAATATTCATTTTGTTTCTCACACTTCCCTGTACATGTAACATGATAATCAGATACATACTCTATTATTAAGGAATCAAAGTTACAGAACATCATTAGAAACTCTCTCACTACTCTACAATGACATAGAGTGACATGGACTGACATAACTTGACTAATCCAATACTTAGCTCTTGTAGAATATCTACTTTGGCATTGACGTTCTTCAATCCACTTGGCTTCTGTAAAATATTATGAGTAGAGGGGTGAGCCTACTCGCTCAGTGAATGAGTACTTCAAAGAAACAATTTAAAGAACTTATATAATTACAAATATAATGTTGAGAAACTAATATCAATTAGAACAACAATAAGGTTTATAGGGACTAATCATTCACAAACATAAATATGGCAGGATACTCTAGATATCTATAAGAGGGAATCAATATATGATCATTCTTGATTAATCACAAAGAGAAATAATAATTCATAAACACACATGGATTAATTGAATAACTTCACACTCGATTAACTTCTCATCCATGTTATTATGCCCTGAACCCACATGAGGTGTACCATAATGTATTAAAGAAATGCAACAAGCTACGATCTCATTGTACAAGACTTAGAAGCATGCCTGAGATCCTGAGTCTTTAGTCTCAACACCACATCTACAACTGACATCATCACATATGCCTCTCGACGGCTATTGGGAGTGGCCGGATATGTCAAATCCACCTCTCAACCTGGGTACTCAAGCATTGAGTCAAAGCCCTTAGGACAATAGTATCAAAATGATTAACGACAACCTCGACACCATGGTGTGGATTGATCATTGGGTTCCTGGCATCCAGAACCTCCTTATTGAAGCTATCAAACCCATCAATGAGTGTATCTCAGACCTCAATGTAGCTAGCCTCCACAACCTTGAAGGTAGTTGGGATGCTAATTTCTTGAACAGTTACCTCCCGGACCACTGTGTCAAAGAAATCCTCAAAATGCCCGTTCCAGCTAACGAGAAAAGCAAAGACATGCTTACATGGCCTTATGACGAAAGTGGTAATTACTCCACTTCCTTGGCTTATAGGCTGATCCATGAGGATACCTAGTACCCTAGTAATAGCCAGTGGATGAATATATGGCATTCAAATCCTCCCAGCAAGATCAAAACCTTCATCTGGCTCGTGGCTCATGAAGCAATTATGACTAATAATCGTAGTAAGCAACACAAACTGACAGACTGTGCAACCTGCTCGAGATGTGAAGCCCAGGAGGAAGACACACTTCATGCTCTTTATCACTGCTTGCATGCTAAAGAGGTCTGGATGAGAACTGACCCTATGTCCACGACAGAAAATTTGGTTGAGCCCATTACTCAACAATGACTTATGAGGAACCTACAAAAGAAGAACGAAGAAGCTACACTGTTTATGACTACCTGCTGGATAATCTGGAAGACAAGGAATGCCATGGTGTTTGATAAAAAACAGATAAACCTTGACAGACAAGTTACTCAAATTTACAATCTTTGCAAGCAAATTCACAAGGCCAAGCAAAGCAATCTCAGAAGTTGCAAGATACCGAATGAACACCAGGAGGACCTCTGGGAACCCATTGAAGGTCAGGAGACTCTTGTTGTTGATGCGGCTATGAAAGGTGAAAAAACTGTGATAGCTATGGCTCTGCTTGATGTAACAGGTAGATGGAAGGGGGTGCTGCTGTGAACATTCAAACCCATTCTGTCACTGAAGTCGAAATAAGAGCTATTGAAAATGTACTAAAGATTCACTCGAACTATCATTCACAACCAATCACCATTCTTACTGATAGCTACAAAGCAATCGAAGTGATTTAAGGATTAGTAGATGAGAACCCATCGTTCCATCCATGGCTCATCTCTGTCAACAATATGCTCGATGGAATGCCTGACATGAGTATTATCAAGGTTCCAAGACAAAAAACCCATATAGCTGATCCTTTGGCTAAGCATCACCTCCAAAACCAAAAGGAGATCTGTACCTACATAGCACCTCCACTCGACCCTGTGGGTCTCAGTATCCCATCTTATTTCTGTAATGGTAGGAGTCCTACCAAGTTTACTTTCATAGCCGACACTGTAGCCAATTGTGAATGCAAACCTGCAAGAGGAGGGCGGGATGAATAATAGAGCCTCCTAACTCCCCCCCCAAAAAAAATCCCTTAGGCTTGTTGTGCACTAGTGGATCTACCGAAGATGTCCACTGATCGCCACAACTCATACCTCAGGTACCACCAGCATCCCTGGTTGGTGTTGAATACTAATCATTTAAGGAGTCCACCCTCACTGGCCTAGACCCCCGCACCCCACAATGATGCACTCCATCTTCCCTGGACCTACTTGAGACATCTAGTCAGGAAGAACAATTCCTCCTCACATCGCATGCCTCCTATGATGATTCTACAGTGTTCAAGGCATCTAAATGTCTAATTCACCTTTAAATTCACCATTCAATCATCACATTAACATTTCTTCCTTTAACCTCATAAACAATCCTTTTCATAAATTATCAGCAATATGTAGCTTAAAATAAAGGATCACATAATACCCTATCCTTAGGGTTTCATTCACTTCATTCACATATCACACAACTCACATAAAGACTTTATGCATCATAGTCTTTCACTAATTAAAGAATGCTTTCAAGAATTCACATATAATCATCATATTTATGAAACCCTGTAATAAATTGAACTATGGTTTTCAACCCTTTCACTGAAATATCATGCATAAAATCTTTGAATAAATAAAGTCTATGATTTCAAAGAGAATCTCTTCAAATGGATTTCACAATGTCTATTCTCAAAGTTCCAACTTTCCACTCATCTAGGGTTTCATTATCTTTATAGAGATATTTAGCAAGTACTGATAACATGAAATCAAATTCAAGATAGTATCTAACATATCTATACTACGTAACCATAATAAACAATCATTCATAATAAAGGAGATTCAAATAGACAAACTTCTTTATTCAATTATACAACAATTTTAGTCATACTTGAAAACCTAGATTTCAGTATATTATTATAACCTCTACAATTACTTTAAGAAATTCTCATTTAGATTGATTATAACCATTTCTAATATGATTTCATCTTATGAACTTCATCACAACATAGAAATAATCCATTTCATATCATCTTGCAAAAGTGATATCAAAAGACAATTTAGGGTTTGTTGTCGCATACTAAGCAATTGAAGATTATTGACGATTTTAGTTATTTTCATGAAATCTACTATTTAAAGGAATTACCCACTCACCCTAAGGTGTGAAAACACCTTAAAAATGCAGCCCATCTATGAAAATCTTGAATCCATATCAAAACCCTAGCAGATCACTAGTTTCTTCTTCTTTTCAACTCAAAAACCCTAGAAATAGAGATTTATGGAGGAGTGAAAAAAGGAGAATTTGATATCATTTCAAATAAATAAGAGGAGGGGATGAATCTTGAAAAGTAAGAGAAGATTCACCATCAAAGGCTATGTATAGAAGCTAAACTTACTTGATTTCATCATATCTCAGATAATTAAATCCTAGGTCAACATCTCCAACACTTTCTCCTCTCTCTCTAGAATTTCATTTCTCTAAATTGAATGAGAAATTATGAGATATCCTAGTGTGTTAGGTTGACCATATAGAGAAATTGAGCTGCTTGGGTCAATTGCACATTGACCCCTCGCTATACTTTCTCTTATTTCAACAGATTTATCTGTCATAAAAAGGTTACTATAATTCGTTTTTTTCAGAGGTCAAATATCCTCAAAAAATTATGAAAAGATATCATGTTGTTTTTCATTGAGTTTTAGATCAAAAGTTAAATTTTTAGATCATTCTGATCTACCAATAAATAAATAAAATTCAAACAGTTCACTGCTATACTGTAAGTCTATAGAATAGTCGGTTGAAGAGGAAATGCCCCAGAACAAAACTGCAAGGTACCGCCACCGTGTTAAGATGGAACCAGAACGACAGTGTTGACTACCATGTCCGTGGTATATTGGTTTCATTATATTCAAGTGTAAAAGTGCTCAATACATTTATTTCTTCCAAAACAGCCGTGTGGCTAAGAATGCATGTGCCACCAACAATCGGCCGTGCTACACAACACAGTCATTCTAACCAAGACTCCAATAATCATTTTCACAGTCCTTTACTCACCTTGCCTATTCCACCTTGGGTAATAACCCTAATTTCATCCGACTAAGTTTTATACTTCTCATACCCTGATTATTCAAAATGAACACAAGCTTATAGTTCTCCTTACATCTAACACATCATAATTGAGTTATCATCCTTAATCATGTTTAAGCAATGACCAGTATAACTAAGCTTGTAATCATGTAGGTAAACTCTAGTTTATCAATCAAGCTCAAATGTAGTTATAAGATGAGTACCACCTTGTATTACACCACAAGCTCATACAACAAGAAGACATCTCTTTTTGTTCAAGACGAACTAGCTTCCTTTTTGGGACAAGGAGCCAATAACCTAAGTAGAGACTTCCATCCCTTACCTAACACACTTGCCCTTAACATTCATTAGACGGAGAAGAGATTCAAACAACCTTTGTGGGAGTTAGAAATCAGAAGAGAGATGAGTTATTTTCAATTGGCAAGTAGGGATAGCTATCTTACAAGTATTCTTATTCACTCTTTAACATAAGTAAGGGATTAGGAGAAAGGCAGAGACTAGGGACATTAGAAGCGAGTGGAGACATATACAATCGGAAAGTATGGATAATTGTATTCTTATTCACTTTTTGATGTAAGCTAGTGATTAATATCAAGGAAGCAACTAGGGCATATTTTAAGGCACTTCTCTCAACCATAGGAATGGAGATCCTTGGGATGACGTGATCCATTTCACTCTAATTTATAATTTAGGGTGCCTACTAGCCAGTAGACTTGATTATGAAAAATTCTAGACATTTTGAGGTGATTAGGAAGAAATACAACAAATGTAATTCCACTTTTTATCCCCCTTTAATATCTGTATTTGCATTTGCAAAATCTATAACTGCTACAGTTGGTTAAGTTCCCTCAAGAGAAAGTTGGTTGACATGCACTTTAAGCACATCTCATCTTAGGTCACTTGATCAAGTTTCAACTTGAAATCCCAGCTGACAACTAATGTCAATCTCTTTCTTTCTGCTTGTTCATCAATTTTCCCAAACAAACTCGACTAACACATGTTTTAGAGTTCCCTTACACAATGTGGTTGACTAAGTTTCCTCAGGGAAAACTCAATCGGTGAAAATGATGTTAAAGGGCTTTCACAATGTCCCAAAGTGAAATTTAAAATTGTCTAATTAATTCTACTACAAGTTTGAGCTTATTGCAAGTCATATAATCAACACAAATGATTTACATCAAATATGTTTAAAGAGTTCTATCTATTCTTAAAATTTGATCTTTATGCATGACTTGACTTGATTTCTTTGATTATAAAGTTCCTAATTTGGGGCTATCTGAGAGTGTCTATCATTATGAAATAACCTCAATAGAAGCATTATATACAAATTAAATGGAATGGTCAAGCCAGTGTCAAAATATGGGTAATGTAATGTACATAGTCACCATTCTCTCCCTTTTTGAAGATGAGAAATCATTCCAATATATTTTGAAATTATGAAAGTAGAAAATCCACACATTTGAGAACAAATTGTCATGTGTGATACAAACTAAAAAAATCCCCCTTAATTCATGTTTTCAATCATGTTGGTTAATTCTCACAAAACACAATGGTTGAAAGATATGTGTCCAAAACAATATGATGTCTATGTATTTCAATGCTTTTTGTTGCATATTGAGATTTATTTCAACACACACACACACACACACACACACACACACACACACACACACACACATATATATATATATATATATATATATATATATATATAGACACACACACACACCCTTCATCTTATCAAAAGGTGGGGGTATAAGAGATATGTAAATGGCTTGTAAAAGAAACATATAATACAAGAACAACCGAAGTGCGATTTTTCAAGGTATAATCAAAGTATGCACATATGTGATTCAAACTTGAAATATTCTTCAGTTAAAAACCAAGGTTATGAGCATATACAATGGATAATATATGACATCCATAAAAGGAAAATCATACAAATAAAAATTTTTTTGAAGGAAAATACATTCCTCAGATACAAGTACCCTTAAATATTACAATATAAAGGCCACAACTGCATAATCTAAGGACACAAAATACTAAAGTCTAGAAATCATTCAAAGTATCATAGTCCTCATCATCTAATTTTGAAATAAGGTGTAGAAGGAAGTGGAATGAATTCTTCATCATCTTTTTAATATACCTATTTATGACCAATGGTATAAGAATTGATTTCTCCTTTTCCTTTGAAGGGGATAAGGATGAGTAGGAATCATGATAGGTGGCATAGGTGTAAGAGAAATTCATATTCATTATTTGCATCAAATGACATGATTTATGATCATGAATATGACATGTGGGTTAACCAGGAAGTTGGTGACTTGTTAAAAAATAATTGTTTTGATGCTTTGTGTAACCATCAAATAAGAAATCAATACTGAGGAATTGCCACTATTAGGGTAGGTATATGAGGTGATGGTTGGGTAGTTGGGTGGTGGTTGTTTGGATGGGTATATGGTAGGTTGTGTTGAACTATAATGTTGGCCACATATGTAAGAGGTGGCCAACACTCATGAAGTATTTATGGACATATGTGACACTAATCATTGTACCCTCTCTATTATGTATGTAGACAAGATTTCTAAATAAGTATTTTTCATTACTATAGAAAATAATAAAAAATGATATGATAATAAAAAGGTCTAGTATCAATTATGTTTCAGATGGATTTAATGTCATGTGATGCCAGATTTATCTTGCTCACTTTACTTGATGGCATGCATCAAATAGTAGATGATCAAAGATGTCTTTTTAGTTTTGCATGTTTTAACTTTATTGGGGTGAAGGTTGCAATTAATAAGAAGTGCATTGATCTAGACTATTTGAGTGGGGGAAGAGTATGGGAAAGTCCCACTTCTAAAATAGGGGGTGATGTGGTTATCACACATATATTCTCTAAGATATTAAGCTTAGATTTTACCAAGATTACATTTTGTAATCACCACTCACAATCATGCTGCAATATAGTATTAGGATAAAACCCCAAGGACAACATTCTTAAGAATTTTATTTTACTCGAATTCAGATTGAGATCAATATTTAGAACTTAAAAATTATTTTGTTATTAATTAGTTATAGAGAAAATTAAATGAGAATAAAAAAGGTGTGAGTTCATTTATTGCAAGAATATTGGAATTGATTGGGTTTCGACATTGTTGCCTACATATCTTCCTTCTCACATTACATTACACACTCTCATGGCTAATTTAATTGGGATCAAGGAATTTGATACCCTTTGAGAGCATGAAATTTGTAGGAACTAATTTTGCTATAGGCTCGAGGTCTTGTTACCTACATGATCCTTAATTCGTCACCCAGAGAAGTCCCTTCAGTGGCCTCATTAGAGTTTTAATGACTAAAACTAGTTTCTAAGTGTGGGATTCAATGTCTCTATGGCTAGCAATATTATGTTTATGTGGTTCAATTGGTCATGATAAGAAGAATGCAATCAAGAAATATATAGAAAATATAAATATTCATTAGAATAAAAATTCATAATGAGCAAAGGGACTACTCCCCACACCCCAACTTGAACATCTACTCACTCATGATCGGAACTGAGAACAAAGAGTAAAGGGATAAGAAGAAGCCGTGCCATGTAAGTGATGGGACATATGCATGGTCTTTGGAAAATGGTCAGTAGTCTAGAGATAATACAATTTGATGAGGTGCAAGGTGGGCTTCAGTGCTCCTTGTTCTCTTTCATGGTTTAAAGCCTCCAAATATCATGTCAGGACTGATGGCAGTTGAGCCTTTCCTCGTTAGGGTGAATGTTCTTTTATAGATTTTCCACCCGACCCACCAATTCATTATTTAATTGGCATGGTGGCACTCTCATTTTGTGTACTAGATCATGCTAATCGGGTGACTGACCTATTTGTCTTGGCAATGATTTGTCCCCTATCTGTGTGACTTGTTGATGAGTCAACTAACTCGCTGAGGGGCAAAATTCTTGATGCACACGTGAGGCGTCTGAGTTGGATGACCATTTAGGAAAGTCAGGTAGTCGAGTACTGATGAGCTTACATGAATAACCTCAATTGGTTAGCTCATTTGGCAAATCAAATGACTAGTCTATAGTTTGGAGAGGGCTTCACTCGTCCAATTAGGTGACTAAAAAGTGGATCGATTGGTTCGTTCATCATCGAGAATTACTGATTTTCACTGATTTTTTTCAGTAGCAAATTAGCTAACTGGCAAGACCAACTGACTGACTTACTTGATCATTAATCTCCACTTCTGAACTCCATCCCAACCGCCCAACTGAGCATTCCAATCGTATGGTTATGGTCTACTGTGAAGGCTGATTTGCATGATCATCATGGATCATATCCTAGTTTTAAAGACAAGGAGAGATTGATCTGTATGACCATTATGGAGAGGCGATTCACTATAATCAAGGGTATTGGGATAACATTCTCAAAATTCCCTACAATAAGTAAGAGTTTCTCATTAAAATTTCTAAAAAATAAAAAATAACACAATGAGACCTAACTAAGATAAGTCAAGAAATAAGTCATGTAAAATGCATATAATCGAATCCAAAATATGTGACTAAGCTAAGATTAATATGCATTCATAAAAAAACTCTAGACTTAAATGTTACTCGTCCTCAAGTAACACAAAATCAAAGAGAGATGCTAAATAATACTAACAACATATTCATTCCACTCTCTCTCAAACTCTTATTATCCCACCCACCAACCATGGTCAATCCACCTGACTTCCTAAAATCACAAAATGCAACCTTCACTATCCTCATTTTAAATTTCACTTTGCATTAACTATTTCTTTGTCAATGTCCCCAAAATCTATAGAAAGCAAGAAATTCATGACATTTTGATGAATCCTACATAATCCTTTACATTTGCACAAGACCACATTGAGCTACAAGACTAGTTCATTAGGGTATAAATGGTGTCCCTAGGTGGAATTAGAGTCAATTGGAGAATGGAATGAAAATTTGTGAATATTCTTCATTTTGACTCGATACATCTTATTTGTGAAAATACATATATTGGATACTTTTTGTGTTCACATTGGCATTATTTCCTTACTTTTGGTGGTGCACCTCTATTACATAGGATGGGTATGGAAGAAGCAATTAGATAGGGTAGGGCGGTTCCACCCAAACTTTGGTTTGGCACTCTTTTTGGCTTTTTATTTAGTTTGGTGGATGGAAGGTAATAAGATGGAAAAGAAGTGGAGAATAGGAGTTAGTCATGTGTATCTCATTTATTCAGATTTCAAAGCATTGGGACCATCATTATAAATAATGCAGATATATAGGATAATTAAAATTTCCATAAGTAAGCTTATGAATCAATAGAAGGCATGGTGCATTTGATTTCTATTAGTACCATATAACTTTCCATGGTTTCAATGTGAAATATGATTGGACTGAGTTTGGGTAGCATCTTTTAGACTCTTAGTAATTGATAACATGAAACAATATTCCAGAATACATATACTTATGCCGCTCTCAAAATTTATAATGTAAACACACATCGTTTCATTTAAATCAACAAAGATGACATGCTTTATTAACACTATCAAAATAGGTTGGATTTGAAGTCCCGTCTCTCTGTTGAGAGGTGAATATAGTTACTATACATTTATGTCATGCCAACCCATGCCAAGTTGCAGCTGGCAGTATGAGCTTCTATGTCATCGTGATAATGTGTTTTTCTCAAGAAGTATCTCTAGGAATAAGGCCTTAAGGTCATTATCATTTAGGATGGGATCTAAACAATGACAACATAACATGGTATAGATTACAAAGAGGATTCACTTCATTAGATATGGTTACAATATGACATGAATGGGAGTTCATATAACCCTAAGTAAAAAACGTTGACCTAAGCTAGATATGTATGGGCTCTATTACATTAATCAAGAGAAAAATCTGAAGTACACTAATTTCAATGCAATGGATGCATGCATGATATGAAATAGATCCTAATAATCAATAAATTTCAATTGAAAGTGAAAGATAGGTGTTGGTGGAATCAATGTGTACCACGAAACCTCGAACCCAAGCTTAGGAATTTGCTCATTCCCAAGTAAACACTAAATTTAGAATGGAGGGGAAAAACAAAGCTACCATGTCCACAAACCACCATGGTCACCCTTCAAGGGGGAGGGAGCTCATACTGTTGTGGTTAAGATGGGTAGAATCAGTTGTGGTATGAAGATCCAACATATGGGTTTCTCAAATTTTTGTGGCTCAACATGGAAGGGGACTTGTACTTTG
Organism: Alisma plantago-aquatica; assembly: GCA_963693085.1. Lineage (NCBI taxonomy): Eukaryota > Viridiplantae > Streptophyta > Magnoliopsida > Alismatales > Alismataceae > Alisma > Alisma plantago-aquatica. Next base: position 1,427,950,388 of record OY856412.1, read on the forward strand.
TGGCAGTTTCTTCAGAAAAGTGCCCCTAGTAAGTGGAAGCATTACTAGAATAGGTCTGGTGTGCCCTAACATCCTTGTAGCATGGGTGCACATGTGGGTAGTCTCCTTTCTAGGCATGCCACTAGTGATGGGCATGCTTCATCAGGTACATGTGGTTCAGCTGATGCCACTATCATTGGTACTCCCTCTCCATGTGGGTTTATGCAGTCTCAATGTGCCCAAGCTACAAATCGGTGAAGTCACTCTTCCAACTGAGAGGATTAACTGGACGATTGACTCGGTGTGTCGGGTGATTGAGAGAGGGGGCCTCATCATTGATGACAGACCATGGATGATCAACCAGTTTTCTCAATGACTAAGGCGTCTGGATTGCATAAAAGAGACAGTTATGGTAGCATGAGGGAAATTGGCAAAGATGAAACTGTATATGGGAGTATCAATCAATATATAGTTTTCCACTCTAAATAGTTTTATGAGTTCACCTATGAATATACTTTGGTTGATGAATTTGCCTCATTTGGTTGCTTGATTTAGAATCCCAAGAAGAATGTTATCTCCCTCGTCATGATCATTTCAAATCCCTTCTCAATGAGGGAGATAAATTCCCTTCAAGGATCAAGATTTGTGGCACCAATAATAATGTCATTGACATACATTAGAATAGTAATAAAGTCATTGGAAATGTTTTTGAGAAATAGAGTAGAATCAACTTTACCGTGACATATCCATTATCTAGCAAGAAGGTGCTTAGTTTCTCACACCGAGCTCTAGGCGCTTATTTGAGACCATGCAATGCCTTATGTAAAAGATAAACATGTTCAGATAACATGTCATTGTCAAATATGTGAGATTGAGAAACATAAAGTTCCTCACCTATTGTTCATTAGAAAAAACAATTTCAACATCATTTGATGAAGAAAAAAATCCTTATTACCATAAAAGGCAAGTAACATTTGAACTAGAGCTAACCTTGATACCAAAACAGAAGTTTTATCAAAATCAATACCTTCTCGTTGATTGTACCCTTGTGATACTGATCCAACCTTGTTTCTCACCACTTTACCATATTCTCCACCTTATTATGGAACACCCACTTGTATATATGATTTTTCAATCCTTTTGTGTATACATAAGTTTCCATACCTTGTTGTTGTCAAATAGTTCCAACTCTCTTACATAGCCATGATCCACTCCTTTTCAAGAGATTCCTTTGGGGACATTGGCTCTAGTATGGAAATGCATTGACTGTTGGCTTGGTCCTTATAGACTTCACTATTTTTCACACTCATTAAGGGGTCTTCAAAGATGATCTCATTTGGATGGTTTTTTTCGAATATAACAACCATATTCTTCTTCTTCATATACTAGGAGATATGTTAAAGAACCTCTTGATTCTCCACTTTGTCTTAATCACAGTTTTTGAGTTATAGTTATTTTAGTTTGGGAATTGTATCACCTAGATCATGATTACAACCAACATTCCTTGAAACTGAGGGTTAGTTTCAAGAATTTGAACATTAATAGATTCCTATACTCCAACAATCTCTTTATTATAAACACAAAAGGATCTGCTACATAAACTATATCCAAGAAAGATAGTTTTATAGTATCCAAAATTAAACCGATACAAGCTATATTTGATATTAGGAAAAAAGCAAGGAGATAGAAAGACATGAAAGAAATATATAGAGGGGATTTTATAATGCCATAACTCATAGGAGAGTTTCCTTAAAAGTAGATGAGTTAAAACACGATTTTAAAGATAATATTTAGTGTTAATAGATTCAACCCAAAATAATCTTAGTGTTGTATTACAAATGAATGATACTTCCATTTCTCATAAGGATTGATTATTCATTTATATAACCCCTTTTTGTTGATGTGTTCGGGAAAAAAATAAACATATCCCAATTTATCACAATATGGTTCAAACAAATCATTTTCAACTTCTCTCCTATTCCCACAATGGACAAAGCGATTTATATAAGAATTTTCATTCTATACTCATTTATGAAAATATATGGAAGTTCTAAGAGTAACACTTTCAGAAACAAGAAAGCATATCCTTGTTAAGTTGGAATAATCATTATGAATCATAAATAATGTGTATCAAAAGACAATATTTACTACCTCTAAGTGATTTTGTGTGCATTGGTCTAAATCGATCATCATGAAGAATTTCTAGAGCTCTCTTGGTGATGAGAACTCCTTTATATTAGAAAGAAGATTTGGTTTTTTCCCTTTCCTTGTATTCAAGGTTGGCATTCTTCAATTTCTTATAGTCCAATTTTGGAAGTCCCTTCATTAAGTCATTTTTATTCAATTTATTAAATTGATGCACATTGACAACACCAAGTCTTCTATGCAAAATAGATACATTGTATTTAGCGATCACAAATTTTGTTTTTTTTACCAAGAAAAGGTTTAAAAAGAGATCAACACAAGGGTATAAAGTTTTCATTCCTATGTCCTCTATATATTACATTTTGAGTACCAGATTTTATCAAGAGATAATCTAGAGAGGTAAATAAAGTAATATATCCATTAGCACATGATCGGATAACACTAATATGATTGTGATGTAAGACATCCACAAGGAGTACATTCTTAATGCACAAATATTTGCATATATCACCCTCACCTATGACTTCACATATATTGTTGTCATCAAAAATCATTGAATGACCATTAATCTTTTGAATTTTATTGAAGAGAGATTTTCACCCATATTTTTTATGAAACTGCTAGCCACAATCCATTTGCACTTTTCTGACAATTAAACAATGTCAGTACACGTTCAAATGTTTGAGTCCGAGGTTAGTTGGGGAACCCACATCACATTCTTTTTTGTTACCTTCTTTCTAAAAGGATAATATGAAGAATAATGATTGTATTTATTTTAATAGTCACAATCACTCTTAACTTGAGAACTAGAGGATTCTACATGGGATGTCAAAGAACCTTTATGTGTTCGCATAGCTATATTCTATCCCAACTATGCCATTTTTTTGGTGGCATGATGTAGGATCTCATCAAAGGTATTTTTACCCTTAAGACAATTTTATAAATAGGCTATAAGTAAATGATTATTTGGAGTAAGATCATAATTAGTAGTAGAGAGTTTAGCAATATCATGATTGGCATGAGCTATATCGGTCTAATCATGAAGTGATTAGTGAAATGAGAATCCTTTTCTAGCATAAGTACAACTAACTCACTTTCTCTATTAGGAAACGTGGGTCAAGATTCTAAACCATTAATATTACCAAGAAATTTGGTATTTTCTTATTTAGGAACATGCACCTAGCTAAGATAAAGTTTATCTTCCACCTCAACACCACTGTATTGCAACTCCAGATCATGGTTAAGTTCCTTAAGTTAATATATATCCTCTATCAAGCAAAGGTTAAAATGATCCAATTCAATTTTTTTTCATGATATCGATCAACAAAGTTTAGTAGTTTTCTTCTTTTAAGACATATATACATCAAGAGAGGCACATAAGGCATGAATAATTCCAACTAAATCTTCTTTGTAGAGTTTATTGAGGTTTACCTTATTTACCTTATAACTCTCAATTGATCTTTCCATTAAACTGATGAATGTAGTTCATACTATTTTTCATGTCCACTTACACTGAACTCGTAGCTCTAAATTCTTAGTTTTATCTACATATTAGACACATAATTATATAATTAGTGTAATTAGGACTAATTGGAGGTATTAAAACCATGTATTATAAAACAAGGTTCATCTAGAAATCAAACCACATACCATAATTATCTACATATTAGACATGTAATTATATAATTAGTGTAATTAATTTTGCTCTCATCTTGACTAGTTGGAGGTATTGAAAGCACGTATTATAGAACAAGGTTCACCTAGAACTCACACCATAAACCATAATCAATGCTCATTCTCTTAGTCACGATGTACACAACTCAGAGCATGTTGTGCCTCCATCCAAAAGCCAACCCATTTCTCCCAACATCAAATTTGGTGTGTCTCACCTGAAGCATCTCATGTCTATCCACATAGACAACAACCATATTCTATGTTGACAAACATGACATGCCATCTTAAATTGTTGTAAAAATATAAATATGGGGAGAGTAGTTTCAGAAATACATCCTTCATCTTGTTATAATCCAATTTTTAGAGAAGAAAGAGAGAGATAACTAAGAGGGCAATTCCACTCTAAGAGAGGTTGAAGGTAGAAGAGTAAGGAAGAAGGACTTTAAGAATCTAGTTCTTTCAACAATGATAATGCTATAGTTTGACTCTGCACATGGTAGTGGGCTAAGTGGTGGATAAGGAGGCGACATGGGCCGTGGTCATCATCCACCTGAAGGAGATACTAGAGATCCCAATGGTGAAGAACATGTGTAAGCACATGCAAACTCTGGGACCAATGTGACATCTGACCAGGTGGTGCTAGTGGATATTTTTAAGGACATTGGCCTTAACCCAACCTTCTCCAAGCACAAGGAAGGAGGATATAATGACTATAAAGAGTCCAACATGGAGGTAGATAGTACAACTTCCGTCACGACATAATTCCCTCCATTACATTAGGAGTACACATGGGGTCAGGTTCAAAACCAACGGGACCCACGTAAACTAGTGTCCTAGAATGAAACTAGTTTTGACATTAATAGAAAAGTATCTTTGCCACTTTTGGGTTTTGAAGATCCTAAAATTCAGTTAACTAAACAAGACATCACTATGAAGGGATCGATGACACACTACCATTCATGACTATGGAGAACATTTACGACAAGCTTCCTAAAGGCATAGACCTACTCTATGACCGTTAAGGTGTTAGGAAGAGAGGTTGTCTTCAAGATTTTACATTATAAAATTTAATTAATGTGGAAGATATATAGGCAACTTTAGGCTCATAGATCTAGATAACAACTTCTTCATTGTCCAACTGTTGAGAGAGGATGACTACCTCAAAGATCTAATGGGAGGCCCCTAGCCGATTATGAGCTTGTACATGAGTGTCAAACCTTGGGATAATTCCTGCATTGACTTTGATGTGCTACCTAAATACATTGTAGCCTTGGTACACATCCCTTGCTTCTCAGTCTTCATGTACCATTGCCAATTTCTCAAGGAGCTAGGAGATAGTATCGAGATACTTTGAGAGTCAACAAAAAAACTGACATGAAGATGAGATGGAAGTTTTCTATGGCCGCGGTGAATTCAAACACTTGCACACCATTGGTCCCAGTAATACTACTTCAAGGGGAGATCTAAAAACTGTAATATAGAACCTTCATAATATTTGTATGCACCAAAATATGATTGGTCACAAGGAAGACATTTGTCTTGTCAAGGCATCTTCCACCTTGAATACAAAAGCTAGCTTGTTGGAGCCTATGGATCCTCAACCTATTGGTGACTTCAAAAAGCCTTACACGCTCGACATGTATAAATGAAGCAAGGAAACAACAAGAGACGATAGGAAAACGATAGGTATAAACAAGTAGTACACTTTAGAATATGAATTTAGTGGAGGAGGAGAATGGTACCTAGAAGGATCAGGAGAAAGTGGTGGAAGGGATTGCCACAAGGAGAATGGTACCTAGAAGGATCAAGAGAAGTGGTGGAAAGGATTGCCACAATTGATTAGAGACAATGCAAGGAAGTCTCAAGGAAATATAACACACACTAGAAACAATAAGTACAAGAGAGACTACACTTGAATGGGATTTAATCCATTGGAGATAACACCAAGAACACATCTAAATGTCCAATAACAACCGATAAAGAGGACCAACATGTGTCTTCAATGATAATTGATGTTGAAACTATAATCATTCCTGGTAAAAAAGAAGGTAATACCATGCCTTTCACTTTTTGCATAGGCAACTCATCTGACACAAAACTAGGAAATCACACTCAACCAACTTTCAATAGCAGTGTGGGGATTCATGTGAGGAACCATAAAATTATCTCTTCTTTCCTGAGGAAGAGAGGGAAGCAAACCTCTACTAATGTGTTGGAGATGGAAGGGAGAGTCAGTGAGGAAATCACCAACAAACCCCAACAAATTTGATGATAGCTACAACATGTAATACACTAGGGATCTATAAACAACATACCAAAAATACAATAAAGGAGTATGTGTATAGATACAATATTTATACCTTTCTATAAGCGATCCCAAAACTAGTGGCAAGAATGCTAAGAGTGTTAACAAAATCTTGAGTTTTGATGCATCCCATAGACTAAAAGCCACATGATTCTGGTGGCATCTGGGTGGCGTAGGAAATGAGACTAGGGAGTGTGGATATTTTAGCTTGCCACAAGAAATTCATCCATTGATTGGTCAACAACCATCTCATGACCTCGTATATGGTATCACCAAGTTAGAAAAGAGGAGGCTATTGTGGAACCACCTGGCTAGTATAAGCAATACCTTCACCCTTCCATGGATAGATCTAGGAGACATCAACACTATCTTAACATCTAAGGAGAAGCCCAGTAGTGATAACATCAACATCACCATCTACATGGACTTTGCTAAAGCCCTATCCTTAGCTAGTCTTGAGGATATGGGTGCATATTGTAACGACATGTTTTTAGATTGACCATCTAATTAGGGTTTTCTTGGATGATTGTATGCTTAACTAGATTGATCATTGTTTAAAGCTTGATTAATGATTCTAGTATAACTTGAGATTATTTAACTTAATGAGGAACTTAATCATGCTTTTATTTTGAATAATTAGGGTTTATAGGTGTAAACCCTAGTCACCAAAATTAGGGTTTGGTAGCATATGGATACAAAATTAGATAAATATAGTGGTGTAGTATTTTTATATAACTATGTTTTAGTCAATATTTAGATATGGTTTGGACAACTCAACTATACATATTATTGAAGAATATCATTTTTTGAATGTTTAATGTCCTATTTTTCGACCGAGTTATCCAAGGAAAAACTCAGCCAACAATGTATTCAGACTGAAATATAGAAGTCTGGTACCTGAATTTTATCTTTTTATTGGTATATTCAATTGATATGAAATTTTAATTTTAGTTGGAATTTTTTTTATAAATCCTGTTAAATTTTCATGACTACTGGATGATATTTTAGTTTTATAGAGTGTGGTGTCGGCCGAGTTTCTTATCAGTAAAAACTCGACCGACCATGCTGTAGACTGTAGTATATCAACGTAGTATTTGATTTTTATTTATTTATTGGTAAATCCAAACAATTAGAAATTTTATATTAAGATATGAAATTATTTCAAAGACAACATGTAAAATATTCATAATTTTGGAGTAGGTTTGACCTATTAAGTATATAATTTTAAATAGCATATTGTATGACTAGAAAAATATGTTGAAATAAAACAGAGTGTAAAGTTGGGTCAATTTGCAATTGATCCAAGCACCTTGGTTGATGTATATGAGCAATGTACCACCTAATAAGCTCTCATATTTCATCATTCTTGTTAGAGAAACTAAATTATAGAGAGAGAGGAGATCTAGGGTTTTGAGAGGAGAAAGTGGTGGAGATGTTGACCTAGGGTTTCCCCATAAGAGAAATGATGGAATCAAGTAAGTTTAGCTTATTTGCATAAACTTTCATGGTGAATCTTCTGTCACATGTCAATATTACATCCCTCGTCTGATTTGATTTGATATGATTTCAAATCACCCCCTTTTCTCACTCTTTCTCTCGTAATATATATTCTAGGATTTTTCAAGTTGAGAGGAGGAAGAAACAGATTCTGTTGCAAGAGTTTGATTAGATTTCTAAGAATTCAAAGTTTAACCTACGTTTTTAAGGTGCTTGTCACCTTAGGTGAGTGTTAATCTCCCTATTAAGCTTTGTATTCATGTTGAAAGCCTATCTATCTGGCTAAAATAATAAAAAACCTTGCTTGTATTTGTATATGATTGGGTATTGATTTAGAAAGATATTAAGGAATACAATTCTACTTATTTCTCATTGAAATGAACTTTTTTAATTATTGATATATTGACTGACATTCCATTGAAAAATTCTATGGATAGATGTCTATGCTATTTCATATCAAAATTGCTTAAAAGTCAACCCAATGCCCAATATGCTTGGGAATTGAATTGACATGTATATAATCATACTTGAATTGTATTAGAATGAATTATACAAGTGCATTGTTGAATATTATTGAAATTTATTATAATACTCACACAAATATATATATATATATATATATATATATATATAGAAATACATATAAGGTGGAAATATCCCTATTTAGGGTTTGTGGTTAGGGGTTTAATCAAATAAGTCAACTAATTAATGTATACTTGTGTGATGGATGGAATACATGGAAATGGAAACTAGGGTTTTCATGTGTGTGAATAGCCGTAATAAACCGCTATGCACCATGATAGGATTACAAAACGATATGATTATTATGATATTTTGAACTAAGAATGACTTCTTGAAAACTCTAGAAGTTTGTATTAAGACCAATATGAGTGATAAAGCTAGAACTTGTATAGAATGTCGACAATTTGACGAATTTCTAAATTGTAGGTATTACAACTTGAGTTGAAGGTGGTAAGTCAGACCAGTATGATCAAAGCCTAATTCCTCTATTATAGTATTATTCATGAAATTATGAGTAAACCTTGCATGAATTCATGTCTTTTATACAAGTCACATAACAATGATTTAAAAGAATGACAACAAATTGAGAGGCAAGATGAAGTAACCCTAGTATGTGTAATCTTATAATTTGAGATATTTATAAGAAATAGAAGGATTGATTTCATTTACTAAAACATCATTTCAATTCAAATGATATGGTACATGTATGTAGATGCAAAATAAGAAATGGCCAAGGGTGAGATGAATTGTGATGATATGTTATGAACTAATTATCAATAAAACAAGTATGAGGAAGTATTTTATCTTTTTACAATAAGTATATCTCAGTTGACTTAAATGGACAAAATACTCTAAATCAGACTATAAATGATATCAACGAGTGAGGAACCTTATGCATTTAGTAACTTTAGAATGTTTCATTCCATGAGTAGTAGTAAACATGAAAAGAAAGAAGTTGAGACTAATGAACATGAAATGAAAATAAAATGATGAAAACTAGTAGTTGGATCTAAGAACCTAACTCTAACCCTAAAATTATGACATATATAACATTAATGACTAATGAGCTCAAATGAGGGATTAAGGAACACATATGAATATAGTAAAATTCAAATATAAGTTGAGCTTCAAGGATATACTTTGGTTTACTAGAATGTTCTCTTGGATTGTGATTATATTATAGGATACTTTTATTTCAAGGATGACATTTTCTGATGGATTTCAAATGAAATCACTTATGCTTTGAATATTATCCCTAACTAAAGAATGGTAAATATTAAGAGAGAAGTATTAAGTGTGTTATGCATGCTTATACTTGAGATTTATTTATATCAATAGAAAGTGGATAGAGTAAGTATGTGTTGCATGATAAGCATGTTCTAAGTATGTTGAATGGCACAAGATGTTTATATGCCTATAGTATTTCTAGTTTTAATGTCTATGTAAATATTTGTTGAGAATTGTGATATGGAATGAACTGATAAGAAATATGTTGAGTCTGAATTTAATAGGCACCCATTACATTTGAAAAACCCTCATGAGGGTAAATACGGGACAATGAGATTAAATCTTAGGCTGAAATTCCAATGATGATGACCAAACCCCAATGAGGGCAAATGTTGGACAATGAGATTATGACTCAGGCTGAAAGCCCACCGATGATGACTACTATGAGATGATGTGGAAATTGGAAAGAATCATGTGTTGCAAACTACATATTTGTTGTGTTTCTTGCTTTAATAATTGTCTTTTGGTTAAGCCTAATCTATTTCATATTATTCTAGTTACATGAATATATACACATATGGTGCATGATGAGTATAATTCTTTTAAAATGAGTAAAAGAGATGAGTAACAAGTGGAATGATGAGACATCTAGTTAGGTTCCCTGAATACAATGAGGTTTCCCCGAGTGCCACACTGGGGCAATGAAATAGATCTCCCTATAGTAATTAGAGAATTAGGAGAATAATTTTTAGAGTGTGGATTGAGACCTTAAAGGTTAGACCACCAGGATCTAGGAGTGAGTCATATGGAGTAGATCTATCCCTAAATCCTTGATATGAAAGTCTATGTCCATGAGGAATAAACTCTGATGAAATGAAATATAACAAATATCAAAATATCAGAAATGTTATGACAAGTAATATATTGTTTTATTTGTTCCTATCTCGTTTACCTAAGATGAGGACGTGAGACTCTTTAGGAAACCCTATAGTGGACTGGGTATATTGTTGATATCTTAGGGTGGTACTATAAACCCTAAGATAGTGATGGTGATTCGTTTGATACGAGATTCAAGCATGGTGACTTCTACTTGGTGAGGTAAAAGCCAAGTAGTTCTAGGGAAAATGAATAAAAGGTGATAAGTCATGTAGAAATGAGTTGAATGTTGTTATATCCTTTTATGACTAGCTGTTAGATATACCACTGTTGAATATGTTTCTTGTTGTGTAAACTAATAATTATTTTATAAAGATGATCTATTTCTATATCCTTAATTGTCTGGCTTGGAATTTGATATTAAATGTTGACATGTGGTTGATGCTCAAATTTTATATCCACTCTAAATATGATTCATATTGACTTTTCATTTTAATAGTCTTGTTTGGTAGACATGTCAAATGTGTACTTCAGCTTCAAGATTGCAGGATGTGTTCCCACTCCATCTGGTGGAGTGTCACAAAGATGATCTTATTGGTATGTACTGATTCTAAATCTTGGATCATGACTTGTTACTCATACTAATGGATTATCAATTTGAACTAAGTAACATCTACTAGTTTGTTCATAGACATTCCCTAAAAGATGTTTTAAGGTTGGATTTAGTCTAAGTGTTTAGATTCTTTGGTTAATTATATTATTATTGTAAACTAGATTTTATTCGATGCTAGAGCTATCAACTACACTTTTTGATAGACTACATTTTATTTTAAGTTTATTGTACTTAATCTAATGCTGATGCATGTACTCAGCTTGAGTGGGAGGTATCCACTCACTGGGATCTATATGAATCTCATGAGGTTGTTTCTATAGTTTTTAGGTGTAATTCTATCCAACAGAGAGGTCATGACAAATAATATGTAAATAGAATAATCTAGATAGATTAGAATGTCCATGTACTCTATCTTTCCTGTGGTGGGTTGTAGATCGAGTTTGTTCTTTCATGGTCATATATTTAATGCAGACTAAATCACATCTAAGCAACAAGTCTTGATTCTAGTTTTAATGGAGTTGAATATTATTTGTGGTGACTAAATATGTTTTCACTGAGATGACTTTGTTATAAGGTTTTATGAGAAAGGAAAAAGGAAAAAAAATTCTTTATTTTTCATGTATTTTGTTAATCATGTTTGCTGAGAATTAGTTGTTTTACTTCATAATTTGGGTTTAGATTTTGAGTTTCCCTATAATGGTTGGTATTAATGCTGATTAAAACAGAGTTTATGAAAATGTGGCATTAGAGCCTAGGTTAGACGAGTTAGTAAGGCAATAGAGTCTAGGCTAAATGATTCTATAAATGTTAAACATCACTTAGATGATATGCATATTGACTGAACTTAGTATCCAGATACTTTGGTCAAGTATTTGGGTATCGAGATAAGCTATTATTGAACTGCTGACTGAAGCTCTTCTAGATGCCCTGACTAAGCATTCAGATGAAGACAGTTTGGGAGTATAAGACTATGTATAATTGAAATAAAAGGATAAAATGGTGGGAAAAAAAGGATTATGTAATTCAATCTGTTGCCTTATAAAATCATGAAATTTCACGTGAAAAGGATGAAAGGGTAATAGACTATGAATATAATTCCTAATGAATTTGAACATGAGTATGGATATGAAATTCATAAGAATAATTTGATAACTGAGGATGGAACCCACTAAATGATCTTCTTTATGAAGAAAACTAATGAATGTAGATAATTACATGGATGAATTATAATCTTTATCGATGAGATACATAATTTAATTTTATAAGAATATAAAAGGTGATGTGAATCACATATTGATAAATGATGTATCACTAACATTTGTGAAGTAAGTGTTTGTAATACTCAAAGAGAGATATGATGATGACAAGGGATGAAATATTCATCTAACACCAAAAAATGATGCCATATGAAAGAAAGATAAAATGGAAATAATTCTAACATGATGCAAAGAGAGATGAAAAATTAGATGATATGCTATTCGACCACATCTTTTTCATGAATTTTGGGAAAGGAGGGGAGAATTTGTAATGACCATTTTCAGATTAAAAATCTAATTAAGGTTTACTTGGATGATTATATGCTTAACTGGATTGATCATTGTTTAAATCTTCATTAATCTTTAAACATAAATGAAAAACTCTAATCATGATTTATTTTGAATAATTATGGTTTGATTAGTGTAAACCCTAGTCGCCAAAAATAGGGTTTTTGTAACATATGGATATATAATTTGACAAGTACAATGGTGTAGTAAATGGTTTTTATTATTTTATATACAACTCTTATTTATTCAAAATGTGTATATTGTTTTGAAAACTCAAATATAAAATTCTTTAAAAATATCAAAATTTTGAATATTTTATGACCTATTTTTCGGCTGAGTTACCCAGGACAAACTCAACTGATGATGTATTTAGGCTAAAATATAGCATTTTGGTATTTGAATTTTATATTTTTATTCGTACATCTAATTGATTTGAAATTTTAATTTAGTCGGGAAACTAAATTTTAGACTTCGTGTTAAATTTGCATAATTTTTGGATGATTTTGCAGTTTTATAGAGTGTGGTGTCGGCCGAGTTTCTTATTTTTAAAAAATCAACAGACCCATGTTGAATAGACTATAGTATAGCAATATAGTATTTGATTTTTATTTATTTATTGGTAACTCAATGATCTGAAATTTTAACTGAAGCTCAAAAATTCAGTATTATGAAACATGTATTTTTTTCATAATTATTGGAGGAGGTTTGATGAATTGCTGAATTATATGTATTATAACATCAATTGAAGGTGATAAGTGAGACATGTATGATCCAAGACTAATTCCTCTATTATAGTATTATTCATGAAATTATGAGTAAACCTTGCATGAATGCAGGTCTTTTATCTAAGTCACATAATAATGAATGAAAATGATGACTACAAATTGGGAGGAAAGATGAAGTGACCCTAATCTGTGGAATCTTCTAATTTGAGAGATTATAAGAAACTGAAGGATTGCTTTCATTTACAAAAACTTCATTTCAAGTCAAGTGATATGGTACATGTATGTAGATGCAAAATAAGAAATGAACAAGGGTGAGATGAATTGTGATGATATGTAATGAACTAAATATTAATAAAATAAGTATGAGAAAGTATTTTATCTTTTTACAATAATTACATATCTAATGACCTAAATGAATAAATTACTCTAAATTAGACTATAAAGGATGTCAATGAGAGAGAAACGTTATGCATTTAGTAACTTTAGAATGTTTCATTCCAAGAGTAGTAGTGAACAAGAAATGAAAGTAGATGAGACCGATGAACATGAAATAAAAATAAAATGATGAAAACTAGTAGTTGGATCGAAGAACCTAACTCTAACCCTAAAATTATGACCTATAAAATGTTAATGAGTTATGAGCTCAAATGAGGGATTAAGGAATGCATATTGATATATATTTAAATTCAAATATAAGTTGAGGTTCATGGATATGATTTGGTTTACTAGAATGTGCTCTTGGAATGTAATTGTGTGACAGGATACTTGTTTTTCAAGGATGGCCTTTTCTGATGGATTTAAAATGAGATCACTTATGCTTTGAATAGTAACCCTAACTAAAGAATGGTAAATAGTAAGAGATAAGTATTAATTATGTTATGTATTTTTATACTTCGAGAGTTATTCATATAAATAGAAAGTGGTTAGAGTAAGTATATGTTGCATGATAAGCATGTTGTAAGTATGATGAATGACACAAGATGTTTATATGCCTATACTATTTCTAGTTTTAATGTCTATGTGAATATTTGTTGAGAATTGTGACATGAAATAAGCTGATAAGAAATATGTTGAGATCAAATTTAGCATGCACTCATTAAATTTGAAAAACCCTGATGAGGGTAAATGTTGGACAATGAGATTGTGTCTTGGGCTGAAAGCCCAACGATGATGACTAAACCCTGATGAGGGTAAATGTTGGACAATAAGATTATGTCTCAGGATGAACGCCCACTAGTGATGACTGGTATGAGATGATGTGAAAAATGGAAAGAATCATATGTGTTGCAAATGACAGATTTTTTGTGCTTCTTGCTTTAATCATTGTCTTCTGGTTAAGCCTAATATTTTTTATATTATTAAAGTTGCATGAAAATACACACATATTGTACATGATGTTTAGAATTCATCGTAAGAGATAAGTATCAAGAGTGTTATGCATGTTTATACTTGATATTTATTCATATCTATATAATCTAGATAGAATAAGCATGTGCTGCATGATAGGCCTATTCTAATTATGATGAATGACACAAGATGTTTATATGCCTTTACTATTTCTAGTTTTAATGTCTCTGTGAATATTTGTTGAGAATTGTGATATGGAATGAACTGATAAGAAATATTTTGAGTTTGAATTTAAAATGCACTCATCACATTTGAATAACCTTAATGAGGGTAAATGCTGGACAATGAGATTATGTCTCAAACTGAAATCCCGATGATGATGATAAAGCCCTAATGAGGGTAAATGTTGGACAATGTAATTATGTCTCTGGATGGAAGCCCACTCACGATGTCTGCTATGAGATGATGTGGAAAATGGAAAGAATCATATGTGTTGCAAAATACATATATGTTGTTCTTCTTGCTTTAATAATTGTCTTTTTGATACGCCTAATATGTTTCATGTTCTTCTAGTTACTCAAGAATACACACATATGATACATGATGCTTTAAATTCATTTAAGATGAGTAAAAGAGATGAATAATAAGTGAAATGATGAAACATATAGTTAGGGACCTGAACACCGTGAATTTCCCTCGAGTGCCTCACTGGGGAAATGAAATAGATCTCCTTGTAGTAATGAGAGAATTATGAGAAGAATTTCCAGAATGCGGATCGAGACCTTAAAGGATAGACCACCAAGATTTATGAGTGAGTCAACTGGAGTGACTTTGACCCTAAATCCTTGATGTGAAAGACTATCTCCATGAGGAATAGACTCTGATGAAATGAGATATTGAAATGGGAATTTATCAAAAAATCTTGTGACATGTAATATATTGTTTTGTTAGTTCATATCTCGTGTACTCGAGATGAGGACGTGAGCCTCTTTAGGAAACCCTATGGTGCAATAGGATCTGTTGTTGATATCTTAGGCTAGCTGACTAAAACCTCAGATTGTGACGGTGAGTCATTGACACGAGAGTCGAACATGGTGACTTCTACCTGGTGAAGTGCAACCCAAGTAGTTCCAGGGCAAATGAATAAAAAGTGACAAGCTGTGTGGAAATGAGTTGAATGTTGTTATATGCCTTATACCGCTAGCTGTTAGATATACTACTATTGAATATGCTTCTATTGTGGAAACTAGTCATTATTTTACAAAGATGATATATTTCTATATCCTTAATTGTCTAGCTTGGAATTTGATATTAAATGTTGACAGATGGTTGATGCTTAGATTTTGTATCCACTCTAAATATGATTCAAGTTTACTTGTCATTTGAATAATCTTGTTTGGTAGACTTGTCAAATGTGTACTTCAACTTCAGGACTGTAGGATGTGTTCCAAAACTGGCTAGTGGAGTATCCCAAAGATGATCTTATTCTTGCATATTGATTCTAAATCTTAGATATTGACTTGTTACTCATACTAATGGATTGTCATTTTGAATTAAGTGACTGTTGGTTATGTATGCCCAGAGAGACAATCATGTGATGATTGTAATGGCATATCATGTAAAACCAATTTGATTATTAATAAAAGGCAAGATTCCAATTTATTATGTTTAATTTAGTAATGAGATAATGATGTAACATTATAATATCTAGAGAATAATATTACTCAATGGTGTATGACTTCAAGTACGTGACTTGGAAGAAATGAGATCATACAAATGTTAAGAGTACATATTTACATTCTAGTTATGTCCCTGATCGGTTGTTTTTGTGGAAGGTTGATAGACAACAATAACACATAAGATAAAAGTGTGAGTTGGTTGATGATTGAGTCTCATTGGTCATGATATGGCAATATCAAACCAATCACACAGATACATGTTAGAGAATAGTGTATCAGACTGACCACCATCAAACTGACACATGGAAGCCATCATCATGGAAGTCATAGTTAGGTCTCACAGTGATGGTGTTGGTTGTGGTTCTTAGACCTAAAATCACTACACTCAACACATGTCATTGGGTACACCTTGACATCATCGAATGCAGTCCTAAAACATGGGTTGTTATAACGGTGATGATTGGGTGGATTTGACACATGGGGATTGATTGTGAGTGCTAGATATGGGATTTGTCCCTCTTACTGGGGTGTGATGTCCTAGGCCTCCTGATAAGAAAGACTGAGAAAAGCATGACCATGCACATGTGAGTCAAAATAATATATTGAGCTTACATATATCTTAGAAAGTCTGCTCTTGGTTTCTAAAAATAAGATTGAATAATAATGAGGGTGATTTCTCCATGCCTCTATTTCAATTTGGACATCAATGACAAAGGAACTATACAAACACTGCAACACCTTACACAGATTGTAGGTTGAAGTTGTTCCCCAACTTTCCCATTTACTTGGGTAGAAATGATGTCGACTAGGCACCACTCATTGCTTGTGATGTCATAAGTTGTTATGGACACTCACTGCTAAAGTAATATGGGACCTATAGGGTCACACACATATGTTTTGACCTAGAAGAGGAGTTCAGATCTTGCATGATAGTTTTATTAAGTGCTAAAGTGTTTAGGCATTTGATTCAAGCAACAAAGAGGCTGACAACACTTCCAAACGCCCATCTCAAGTGTTGAGACGGCCGTCTAGAAGTGCCAAACGTCCGTCTCAAGGGTTGAGACGGGTGTCTGGGTGTCAAGCTAGTTGTTAGTTGAATTTGTCTAAGGATCGAACCGACCCAGCCGAACGAGCATGACTCGGGTCATCAGATGACCGTCTACATAAACCGAGAAGGCTGTCTCAGATGGGCGAGATGGTATAGCTTGGCCAGGGAAGGTTCTAGATGTTTCTCTATTTGTTTCGCTTGAGCAATACTTGTTGCACAAGGAAATCAATGTCTAACATTGATGGGAATTGATTTGTGAAATTCATGTAGAACTAGGAATCACGAAACGACCGTATCACAGTGCAAGATGACCGTCTTGTGTGCGAGATGACCATATGGCTAAGCTAATCGGCCATTTCGCCTATCGCAGGTTGTGCAAATTTTAGGATTGTTGCAAAAATTTGAGTTCTTTTGATCCTTTCCACTCCCGTACATTAATCCCGCGTTGGATAACAACTATGAACCTTGACCTGGGCTCTACTATAACTAGAGGGGTACTCGGGGCTTCCCAAAGCACAATAGAGACAACTGAGAATTAGTTCCTTTGAAAACTGTTGTCCTCTCTAGTTTTGGTAACCATAAGAGCCCAGACAAGTCCTACCCAACTAGGGAGGGATAGCCACATGAGAGAACAATTGAAAGTTTTCATTGTGGGAGAGAAAGTATGTGACTAGTAAACCGACGAAAGGGACAACTCCGTCCTGTCTGGTCTAGTAGGATGACAGGATTTATAGGCAGACATTGTGGACTACCATAGAGGCAGGAAGCTGTTGTTTTCCACTTGAAGGACAACGTCAACCAGCAATCCGTGACAAGCAGAGCTGCTGAAGAAGATGATGTTCATGGCTGCATTCAGTGGTGCAAATTAGTTTGCACAATAGTGAGACGTGTCCCAGTGCAACTAGAATTTAGAGTTGCACATCTACAATGATGAGGATTGTCGATGGACTTGTTCCAGGACCACATATATCCATAAACCAATGTTCATGCATATAGTTATTGACACGATCTATTGATTATGGGGAATATGGTTGATAAAATTTTAAATTGTGTTGCCTACTCTGTACCATATTTCCCTACAGTGGTATCAAAGCCAACATCAATTTACTATATTACAGGATAATCGATATGATTGGATTTTGGTTTTGGCGTTCTATTATTGCATGCGATGCAAATAATATTTTGTCAAATCCAAACACCATGATAATCCCAAACTAATTTATGATATATATATGTGTGTCTATATATATATATATATATATGCAATTTACACATGTCACCATAAAATGGTTTTGATGGTGGATGTGTAGCATGGTTATGGCCAATAACCCCTATATGTGCATGGTTGTATGTGAATGGTTTATCCATTTATCTCGGTCTGCTTACTGAGCCTCTATCTTATCTTCCAATGTAACATTAATTCTCTCCCACCCTTGCTCCCCTCAAATGTAACTCGAGGTTTCCATATAATCATGTAAAAGTAGTATAGTTTACTTTCCTGCAATGATGAAGATGAAGGACCTTGGTGGACATGGTGGACAAGCCAGACGGATCACCTGGTGGACCCAACCTATATGCTAGAAGATCCAGCTGATGGTGGAAAGAAGGAGTGTATGATCGCTAAGATGACCTAACAACCGGCCAGGAGGTGAGCTGATTGGTTCAAGGTTTGAACTGATCAACCCAAATCGGAAAGCACATATCTTCATCAACAATAGGTTTCTGCATGTGATGTAGACCTAGATGATAATAATTCCTTGTGGCTTCAAGGGATTACATTAGGATTGGCCATAACCATCACTTTCATTTATTGAATGTTTTTGTTGTGGGATATAGCATGTATATGATACATACTATGTATGTGGTGATTGGATAAATTATATGTATTTATACAAACTCCCTCAACTAAAATATTAAGTCTTAGATGCCTTCCATTAGCAATAAACATGGCAAGCTTGATCAACTAAGTGTAGATTTGTAGAAAACATGGTGCACCGTCTATATCATGGATCTATGATGATAGATATGTAGATTTGCATAAAGCATGGTACGTATACATCATATTGGCTATTGGGTCAGGTTTAACTGGTGAATTGGAGAGCCCAAGCCCAGAGGCATGCAGATGATCATGGCAAGGTTTTACACATATCATCCTTCTAAGAGTTGCATATGATGCAATTGGCATGATGGCCTACCTAAATAGTCAGGTTGTGGGCGATCAGCAAAAGCCGACTCATAACTTGATGAAATATGGATCTTGGCCCACTAGAATATTGTATGTTGCAATATTCTGAATTGATATTGAGGGCTATCAATTTGAATAAAATAGTGGGAGCGATAATAATTAAAGACCTAATTAATATCATCAAAATTTTCAAATCAAATCAAATCAAAATAGTTTTGACAAATGCAAATTTTCTCTCATAGAATCAATGACGAACAAATCTGATTTGTGATTGGTCCTGAAGAAGGAAAAACTTGACTGGAGAAATTTTCACAACTGATTTTGCACTTTGAGAAGGGTTCTTAATGAAGAGTGAAAACTCTATGTCTAAACTAGTTCCTAAAATACCTCCTCCTGATGCACCTTCGGAACAAGTAGATGCTTATTGGAAGCCTAGCAATGATGCTTTAGAGATGAAGTACCTTATGCTAAGATGCATGAACTATGAGTTGCATGAGAAATGTGAGGACATGGGTGTTCTTGAGATGGTGACACATTTTAGGAAGGTAACACTTGGTCTTGACATGCAGGAAAGGAATGCTATCTTAAAGGTGCTACTTGAGTCATAGCTGACAGAGGGAACCTCAGTAGAAGAACATGTGCGCAATATGATTGGACATGTGTTTCATCTTGAAGAGCTAGGATTAACCTTGAGCCAAGAGTTATCTATTGATATGATTCTAAAGACTATGCCAGAATCATATAGGCATTTTATTTCATGCCAGCATGTGAGTAATTTGGCTGGAAAGATGTCAGAACTACTTTTCATGTTGATTCATGCCAAAGCAAAAGTGAAGAAGGACAAGCCCGTAATGGTGATTAGTGGGGCTGAGTCCAAGGATCAAAGCAAGACTGAGAAGAGTTATGTGGTCAAGACTAAGTCCAATTCTTCAACACTCAAGATAAGGAGAAAGAAAAGTATAAGAGGAACTCATCCTTTGTACTTGAAGTCTTTCAGGAAGCAGAAGATGGTGATGGTGATCTCTACTTCAGGTATATACGTTACTGAGATAAATCTGTCTACTTCATCATCTTGGGTATTAGATACCAGATGTGGATCTCACATATGTTCTCATATGCAGGATCTGAAGGGAAGTAGGCCTTTGGGGAAAGGCGAGGTGGAACTGTGAGTTGCTAATGGTGCAAGAGTTGCGGCCAACGCTATTGGAACCTATAGTATATCTATGCCCATGAGGCTTGTGATAGAGTTAAATAACTGCTATTATTTAACTGTTATAAATAGAAACATCATTTTTGTATCTTTTTTAGAAAAGGATGCATTTGAATTCCATTTTAAAAGGTGGTCGATGTTCTATTTCAAAATATGGGATCTTTTATGGCAGTGCCCCTAAGTCTTATGGTCTTTACTTGTTATATCTAAAGACATATGTATATAACATTAATACCAAAAGGCTAAAACACAACAACTCAAACAAAAAATACCTTTGGCATTGTTGTCTAGGGAACATAAATGAGAATCACATATCTAGACTCCATAAGGATGGTTATCTATACTCTTTTGATTTTGAATCATTGGAGACATGTGAATCTTATTTGTTGATCAAGATAGATAAGACCCCTTTCACTGGAAACAATGAAAGGGCTAATGGTATATTAGGACTCATACATACTGATGTGTGTGGACCTTTTAGAACAACAACTAGAGGTGGGTTCATGTACTTCATTACCTTCACTGATGACTTCAGCAGGTATGGATATGCTTATTTAATGAAAAATAAGTCAGAAGCTCTTCAAAAGTTCAAGGAGTTCATAAGTTAAGTACAAAACCAACTTGGTAAAAGTATTAAGGCACTTCATTCTAACCGAGGTGGAGAATACTTAAACTAGGAGTTTGAGGACCTTCTTATATCTCATGGGATTGAATCCCCATGGACTCCTCCTAGAACACCTCAACATAATGGTGTATCAGAAAGAAGGAATCACACATTACTGGATATGGTGCGATCTATCATGAGTCTAGCTAAGCTTCCAACTACCTTCTGGGGGCATGCTCTAGAAACTGCCATGTTTACACTAAACTGAGTACCATCTAAGTCAGTTCAAAAGATACCATATGAGATATGGACTGGGAAGCATCCCAAAATGTCTTTTATGGTGATTTGGGGTTGCAAAGCTTTTGTCAATAAAATGTTTCCTGAAAAGCTTGGCCCTAGATCTGAAAAATGTTACTTTGTTGGATATCCCAAGGAAACTGTGGGATACTACTTGTATAGTTCATCTGACAACAAAGTGTTTGTTGCCATAGATACTGCATTCCTAGAAAAGGAATTTATTTCCAAAGGAATCAGTGAGAGGCAAGTGGAACTAAAAGAGATTCAAGACCGACAAGACATTGAACCGTTAGATGTACAAGAGGAACCGAAAGATTAACAAAGTGTTGTGGAATCTCAAATTCCTCAAGTAAGACATGAACCTCATAGTTCTAATAGGACACGCCTTGAACCTAAAAGATTTGAATATCTTGTGACTCAGGAAGGCAGTGAATTGGTCATACATGATGAGCCAATAACCTATAAATATGCTATAGAAGGACTAGAATCTGAGAACTGGCTTGAGGCCATGAGATCTGAGATGAAATCAATGTATACCAACAAAGCATGGACTTTGTTGGATCCACCTGAAGGGGTAAAACCCACAAGGTGCTAGTGGGTCTTCAAGAAGAAGACCGACATGGATGGAAAAGTTCAAACTTATAAGGACAGATTGGATGCGATGGGTTTTAGACAAGTTCAAGGTGTTGACTATGACAAAAACTTTTCTCCAGTGGCCATGGTTAAATCCATCAACATCATGCTTGCTAATGCATCATATCATGAATATGAGATTTGGCAAATGGATGTTAAAACCAAATTCTTAAACGGGAATCTTGTGGAGGATGTATATATGACACAACTTGAGGGGTTTATAGATTCAAAGTTTGCCAATAGAGTTTGTAAGCTACAAAGGTCAATCTATGGATTGAAGCAAGCATCTCAAAGCTGGAATCTTCATTTTTATGAGACAGTCAAAGAGTTTGGCTTTGCTCAAAATGAAGATGAACCTTGTGTGTACAAGAAGGTTAGTGGGAGCATATTGACATTCCTCATATTGTTTATAGATGACATACTATTGATGGGGAATGACAATCCTACTTTACAAAAGGTAAAGACATGGCTTGGAAATATGTTCTCTATGAAAGACTTGGGAGAAGAATCCTACATCTTGGGGATAAATATCTATAGAGATAGATCCAGAAGACTTCTAAGACTAAATCAGAGCACATACATTCATAAAGTGTTTAAGTGGTTCATCATGGATAACTCAAAGAGAGGAACCTGTCTGCATGCCATGGTGCCCCCGTCTCTAGAGCTCAATGTTCCAATTCTTGTGAAGTAAAGACATGGGTGAGATTCCATATGCCTCAACAATTGGATCAATCATGAATGCAATGATGTGTACCCATCCAAACATCTCGTATGCTTTGAGCATGATGAGTAGATATCATATAGATCTAGGTGATGCTCACTGGATAGCTGTAAAGAACATCCTCAAGTACTTGAGAAGGACTAAGGGCCAGTTCTTGGTCTACAGAGAAGAGGAAGAGTTGGTGGTAAAAGGTTACACTGATGCAAGCTTCTAGACTGATCAAGATGATTATAAGTCGCAATTTAGATTCATGTTCTGCCTCAACAATGGAGCTGTGAGCTGGAAGAGTTCCAAGTTAGAAACAATTTCTGATTCTACAACAGAGGCTGAGTATATTGCTACATCGAATGCAACAAAGGAGGTTGTATGGATCAAGAAGTTTGTCACATAACTTGGGGTTGTTCCTAGGATCAGCGATGCAATTGATCTATATTGTGACAACAATGGAGCTATTACACAGTCTAAGGAACCTAGGTCACATCAAAACTCAAAACATATACAAAAGTGATTCCATCTCATATGAGAGATCATACAACGTGGAGATGTAAAGATTTGTAAAGTACCAACTGAAAGCAACATTGCTGATACCTTGACGAAATCACTTTCATAGAAGAAGCATGATGGTCATGTAAGGTCACTCATAATAAGATTCGTGGGTGATTGGCTCTAAGTGCAAGTGAGAGTCTGTTGGTTATGTATGCCCAGAGAGCCAATCATGTGATGCTTGTAATGGAAATCATGTAAAACCAATTTGATTATTAATAAAAGGCAAGCTTCCAATTTATTCTATTTAATTTAGTTATTTGATAATGATGTAACATTATAAATGTCTAGAGAATAATATTACTCAATGATGTATGTCTTCAAGTACGTGACTTGGAAGAAATGAGATCATACATATGTTAATAGTACATATTTACATTCTCATTATATCCCTGATCAGTTGTTATTGTGGAAGGTTGATAGACAACAATAACACATAACATCAGAGTGTGAGTTGGTTGATGACTAAGTCTCATTGGTCATGATATGGCAATATCAAACCAATCACACAGATACATATTAGAGAATAGTGTATTGAACATACCCACTGTGAGATTGACACATGGAAGCCATCATCATGGAAGTCATAGTCAACTCTCACAGTGATGGTGGTGGTTGTGGTTCTTAGACCTAAAATCACTGCACTCAACACATGTCGTTGGGTACACTTTGACATCACCAAACGTAGTCTTGAAACATGGGTTGTTATAACAGTGATGATTGGGTGGCTTTGACACATGGGGATTGACTGTGAGTGATAGATATGGTATTTGTACCTCCTACTAGAGTGTGATGTCCTAGGTCTCTTGATAAGAGAGACTGAGAAAAGCATGGCCATGTGCATGTGAGTCAATATATGATATTGAGCTTACATTTATCTCAGGAAGTTAGCTCTTGGTTCAAGAAATAAGATTGAATAATAATGAGGGTGACTGCTCCATGCCTCTAGTTCAATCTAGACATCAGTAACAAAGGAAGTAAACAAACACTGCAACACTATACAAATTTTGTAGGTTGAAGTTGTTCCCCAACTTTTCCATTTTTTTGGGTAGCAATGATGTGCGACTAGGCACCACTCTTTGCTTTTGATGTCATAAGTTGTTATGGACACTCACTGCCAACGTAATATGGGACCTATAAGGTCACATACATAGGTCTTGACATAGAAGAGGAGTTTAGATCTCGAATGACAGTTTTATTAAGTGCTAAAGTGTTTAGGCATTTGATTTAGGCAACAAACAGGTTGATAGTACTACCAAATGCCCATGTAAAGTGTTGAGATGGCCGTCTAGAAGTGCCAAACAACCATATCAAGGGTTGAGATAGGCGTCTGGGTGTTGAGTTGTGAGTTGAATTTGGATAGGGATCGAACTGACACATCCGAACGGGCATGACTCGGGTCACTAGACGTCCGTATGAATGAGCCAAGATGACCATCTTGCATGGGCAAGATGGTCCAGCTCAATCGGGGAAGGATCTAGATGTTTCCCTATTGGTTTCACTTGAGCAATACTTATTGCACAATGAAATCAATGTCTAACATTGATGGGAATTGATTTGCCAAATTTGTGTACACCTGGGAACCATGAAATGACTATCTCATAGTGCGAGATGAATGTCTTGTAGTGCGAGATGACCATCTGGATGAGCCAAATGGCTGTTTCATTAGTCACAAGTTGTGCAAATTTTAGGATTGTTGTGAAAATTTCGAGTTCTTTCGGTCCTTTAACTCCCATACATTAATCCCACATTGGATAGCAATTGAGAACCTTGACCCTGGCCTCTACTATAAATAGAGGGGTATTAGGGGATTCCCAGAGCACAACACAGACAAGTGAGAATTAGTTCCTTTAACAATTGCTGTCCTCTTTGGTTGTGATAACCACAAGATCCAGGCAAGTCCTACCCAACCAGGGAGGGATAGCCACGTGAGAGAACAATTAAGAGTTGTCGTTATGGGAGAACAAGTCAGTGAATACTACACCAATAAGAGGGACAACGCCTTGTCCGGTCCGACATGACAAAATGAGTTCTAGGTGGTCTGTGTGGACTACCATAGAGGTGGGAAGCCATTGTTTGCTGCTTGGAGAACAACATCAGCCATCTATATGTGACAAGAGGAGCTGTTGAAGAAGATGACATTTGTGGCTGTAGTCTATGGTGTAGACCAGGAGGTGCAATAGTCAGACATGTCCCAGTGTGACTAGGATTCAGAGTTGCACATCTACTGTTACAACCCCAATTTTTGGGTTCTTTTGCTAAGAAATGTAATTTCTCATGTTAAATATATTGGAACAAATAATGATATGATTTGTTTGAATAAATGGATTTTGTTACAATAGCCTTGATGTTTGTGTTGTGGGCTTTATTGGCTATTGGGCCCAAATAACAAGGAAATTCAATTAGTAAATGGATAATTGAATTTTTAAGAAAAGAAATATGTAGAAACCTCTAGAAGGCAAATCCAAAGAGGATTTCGTGCCTATTGGGTTCTTTCGGTTCCAAGGAGTCCAAAGTTGCATAAAGAGTGCAATAAGAAAAGATAAGATTAATTAAATATTTCTTTATTAAGAAAGAAATTGAAAATAATGATAAAATATGAGATATAAGTAGAAAAAGGTATAATTGAGTTATCTTTAATGGATTCTAATATCCATGAGGTTTCTAATGATAAAAGGAATTCCAATAAATAAAAAGGAGAGATAAAGAAGAGATCCTTGGAAAGAGATATTTTAATACGAAATGAACAAGATAATAAGAAAATACGAAGGCTTATGGTTAATTCTCTCCAATATGTGCGTCTTGGCACTTTTAGAAGAGAGGAGAAAATAGAAATGAAAAGGGGAGAAATATGTGAATACATATACCTTGTTGGTAGTAATAAGTAAGATAACACTTTCCATAGCAAGGTATCACGTTCCTCAATGGAATCTCACCGTTGTTAGATAGCAACAGGACTCAAGATGTCGCGGGACTTTCCTTTTTGTCTTCCCCCTAGCCCTAAAGACACATATGGGGCCTATATATATTGGGACCATGGGATCCCAGCCTTCAACCCTTTCTCATACGAGGAGAACCTTTCCCCAGTATCAGTTTTATAGCAGGTTGAGGGGCATGCAACCATGCTACGGTTCCTTACTGGCTACGAGGGATTCCCCTCTCCCACTCCTCCACTGACTTGCAATCTGTTGAGATGCAGGCTGGGTCAACCTTGATGATGTCAGAAAGAGAAGGTTTTCCCTCCACCGCAGTTGTAAGTGGAAGGGTGGGGTGGTTCCTCGTTGAACTCGCACCAGCGCACTACTTAGCGGGGGAGGAGGTGACGGGTCTGCCTCACCACACCAGGGGGTACATAGGTGCCCGGCCGGTCAATCTAGCAATATGCAAACAACCTCCACACCGAGCACGTGAAGCGTCTGAGTGAAGCAGTGGACGAAAATGGAAGAGATGAGAAGATGGGCCGACGCGAGGAGCCAGCCGCCGTCCCACGGATGGCGTTGGGGTTGTTGAGGCGGGCATCATGCCGATGGAGAACCTGTGTAACGGAGAGGTGGTGTGCAAAGGTAGATGGCCCTTCGGAGATCCTTGTCCTTCTACAGCGGCGGTGGCGGTGGTTGCCATGCCGCAACGCAACCTGTGTGCTTTGAGAATTGTGGACACGTGGGGATGGAGAATGAGGAGCCGGAGGTGACAAATAGTTGGACGGCAGGAAGGTGATAGGCTCCATCACCCGCTCTATGGTGGGCATCGAGCCTTTGCACCCTAGGTCGTGCGGGACAAGTCCCCTCGTGCGAAGACGAGCGACCAGAGCCGCCGTCGCGCAGGAAAAGCCCTGCACGAGTAGGAAGAAAAAGAAAGAATCAAAAGACTCTTCTGCCCCAGCCTGTGTGTTCAAGCCCCAAGGAGGGAGGCGTCTTTTACCCCTATTAAGGAGCCGAGCCAGATTAGCAAGGGAATAAGGTATGGATAGCTGACGTGGCATCTTTTAATTGGTCCTAAAGTAATAATATTGTAAAATTTGTAGAAGATAATTGGTAGCTCCGTTTGGCACATATAATATATGAATTTTGATTAGAAAAATGCAAGGAACCCACTAAAAATAGTTTTATAGCCTGAATCTGATCTTAGTTCGAAAAGGGGATAAAGTTTCTAACTTTAATGCTTTAATATGATTAATATGAATAATCTACAAGAATATTAACTTGTTAATAAAGAGATGCATTGAATGTATAAGAAAAAAATCCATGGGCTAAATAGCTTAATTTGGGGTTTTTCTATGCTAATATTATTTAATGGGCTTTGGAACCCTAATAATAGTAAATAAGACTCTTAATGGCTTTAATTGATCATTTATGTGCCTGTAATATGAAAATAGGGTTATATGTTGTTAAGATAACCTTAATATTGAAGAATAGATGAGATAATTAAGATTTATGAGTAATGGCATAAAATTAGGGTTTAATATGGTAAAAGATGAAGGGAAACCCTAATTGCAAAATGAAACCCTAAAATGGATACAGAAACCCTAGAAAGTTAATCCAAGTCAATAAAGTAGATTCTTGATAAAGTGTGTAATAAATAGAGTACATATTCTTTTCAGGAATTATGAGATGATTGAATTACTTGCTTGGATCTGTTGATTGGCTTGATTGTATATACATGAAGTATATGTTGAATAATCTGCATGACTCATCAAATCAGGTATGTGGTTACGCTTATGAATAATCACTCTAGTTTCACGGCGATTCCTGAAGTTTTAATCGGTTGCTTGAAAATAACTATTGGATGTTTATTTATTTCATGCAACTATAAAGTGACTATGATTATCACTATAAACGTGCGTATATAACTGACTAGATCTGGGTCCACCTCTATTGCTTTGAAAAGGCTAAGAAAAAAGGGGTAATCCTAGAGCAAGGTCTAGGTTACCGAGAGTTAGAAACTGGGCTACCTACGTGTAGTGCCATGAGACTCATTAGCCTGCCATGAGTTAAGGAGTGGGCTACTTACGAGTAGTGCCATGTGACTCAACCCTAGAAATTGGTTCACTTATAGGTGGATCATGAGGGGTTTAATGGGGACAACATAGAGGATAGGGTACTCTTGGATCGTGGAGTTATATTTAAAATGTAATCTGGATTGTTAAATGATTGATTACGTTGTTATCATAGTTTCATGTTTATTGTTTCCCCCACATACCAGCTTCGGCTGACTGACATTTTGTTTGTTGGCGTTTTAGGTACAAGCCAAAAGGACAATCAGTAAATCGTCATATCGTGAAATACATGAAGTAAAATACAAGGAATATTAGTTAGAGTAGAATCCTTAATTGGATAGAAGTTTAGAGATGCAAGTTTTCAAAAAGGTATGCAAAAATTTATTTTCTTACAGCTTTTCAGTATAGCCTGCTAAAATTTGATAATTATTCTTGGTTAATTTCCGAACCTTTGATCTGGTAGTTATGGGTGCGGCTTCCACCTCTCGGTCTCCCTTAATTGGAGGTTATCGGGAGATGGGGTCGTAACATTTGGTATCAGAGCCAGGTTCCTTAGTTAACCATTTATAATTGTTATATTTTACAAACGCCATAGAACCCAAGGGAGTTATTAGAGGATTATCCGAAAGACGGAGGTGTCTAGAAAAGGATCACGACCGGGGGCTGGCAATATTTTCCTCCGCACCGCTAGTCGGAATATGAGGACTCCCGGATCCTTGTGACTTCCTGGCCAAAGTCTTAGGGTATGAATCAAAATAAGATACCTTTAGGACTTTCTCATCTTATTCATCCCTTCTCATCACCAATTCTGTTAAGGACCTTAAGGATTAGGGTTTTCTCTCTTCTCCTCACCCTCTTGAGGTATGGGTAAGGTTGATAAGGTTTAAGGGATCCTCCACCAAATTAAATGAAAAGCATGTAAATAAGATGTCATGGACATAAGCTTAATAGAGTAAGAGTAAACTAAAGAATATATACATGCATAGGTCGTATGACATAAGTTGTCATGCCCTCAGAAGAGACCTGAGGCTAGACCTTTGTATCAGGAGGATAGATAAAGAGAGTTAATCTTGGAGATAGAAATCTCCATTGCATGTGGAGACATGGCACATCCTCTGAGGATGATAACCTAATCCTAAGTGTTGGATAGAAAGAGATGATGTGGTGAATAGATATCACGTTAGACCAGGTGTTTGAAAGGATATACCTTTGGGATGTCATATGATCCATGGGTAACCTAGCACCTTTGGAAACCCAACCCTGGAAAGGGTCATGCATGTTAGAGTAATGATAGCTCCTTCATAGATGAGGTTAAAGAAGAACCTATGGAAACCCATGAGCTTATATGGGCATAATAGGCACCCAGGATGTACCAGTAGTGCGAGCTATAGGTCAAAACCCTGGCCAGGAGAGTTTGATGGATAGCTTATGTAATAAGCCTAAGGGGCTATAGATAATCTTGAGCGAACATGAGCTGAACATAGGCTTCATCCAGGTAGGGGCATGCTTTTGAGGTTGACCGTTCATGAAGAGAGGACCTCTAATGGTGAGGTTAGTTGTAGGGTTAGCTCTAGAGAGAGAGTAGGAAATCCAGCAAGAAGGTTGGAATCCTAGACTTCGGGATACGAGGAGAAGTCAGGAGTTGAGGATGATGCGACCTAAGTGGATGATAGTGGTCACCACATGCTTGATCCCTAGAGGTTGATGATGTCTTGGTTGCCATGGGACGGACCAAACCCTAGAGAGAAGATGAAGCTTCTAGTACCTATGTGCCTACGGTATAGGTGTTTACCTTCTAAGGTGGGAAGAAGAGTTCCTTAGATCTTGAAAGGTTTAGTACATAGGTTACGAGGCCTTGTACCTTGTTGGTTTTCCTTAAGGAGGACCCAACTCTAAGTGTTGCTCGAGTTGAAGGATGACAGGAAGTGCATGTCATGCCTTTTGCAAGCTTGATTCATGGTTAAGAGATAGAGCATGCAGTTGGACACCTAAAAGTGAACCTAGGGTTCCTAGGCCTAAGAAGGGAAGTGGTGTACTTAATGCTCAAGATGAGAGTTGAGTTCCTATAGAAGCGAGCATGGTACTCCTCATGTATAGAGGAAAAGGGAAGCCCCTTAAGTTTAAGGTATGTTTCATGAACCCCTCACAGCTAGGTTGATGATAAGGAAAGGTATGATCTTGTTTTAGCATGAAGGAAAGAGGATAAGTATGACCTAGCCTGGTTTAGTGGTCTGCTTGTGCCTTAATAGCTTACTAGGGTTAAGCATATGGATGTAAACCCTAGACCTAAGGGTGTTTGTGACCTTGTTATCGAGAGATAGTTTTTCTCCCATCCTGGGAGAGGGACTCCTTTGGTAGGGTGTATGTCAGTTTTGTCAGTTTAAGGTAACCTAAAGAGGTCTCATAGGATCTTGAGAAGCTAAGTGAAAAGTAAATGGTATGAGAATGAACATGTAGGCCCATAGATATCCATCTCTAGGTGCATGCGGATGTGTTACCATGGAGGTAACCGGTATGGGGCTTGACCAAGGTAGGTAGGTTGTCATGATCCCGATGAAAGGATGAAAGCCAGCCCATGAATGCAGAAAGAGAGATGATGAAGACTTGGGTAAGGTTCTAAGTGAACTTGTACTATGATGGAGAATCCTAACTCTATCCTAGGGTCAGGTAGGGATAAGACCGATGAAAGTAGGAGTTTCCTAATTCCCCAGTTGCAAATGACCATAGGGTCGGGAGGTAACAACTATCATTGTCTGAGGGCCATGGGTTAGGAGATTGATCACCTTCGTGAACTCATGGGACCCAAAGGGCAGATGAGTAGGGCACTCCTTTGATGCATGAGGGAAGAGGGATGACCCCAAAAGAGCCGGTACCCTATAGACCTAGAGGAGAGGACCAAGGATATAAACCTCAATAGGTTAAAGACTACTTTGATATCGAAATGATTGTGATGAAGTGACATATGTGGCACGTTGCAACTTAGATGTAAAGGTGTATTGGCAAGGTGGGATGTACCATCTCTACTCTTGGAACAGGAAGAACTCTGTATTTGGACTGCAGCCAAATGCTTATTTCCTCTTGTTATGGGAGTGAGAGATAGGACAGTACGCATGCCATACACCAAGGATAAAAGATGATGTGAGTTGGAACGTTGCTATGAGGTATGAGGACCGAGATGATAACATACCCTGATAAAGTGAATGATACATGGATGGTTTGCAAACACTAAAGAGGAATAAGGTAGTCACCTTATGAGGATGTTTTTATCATGAGCTATGTGGAACTTACAAGTTATACCAGGTTGAGTTTGATCACCATGATGATGAAATCAGAGAGTGTTCTTAATGAAAATAGACAAAGAGTGTAAGGTGAGACAATAAGTGAAATACATGGAAGTGTATGTCTTCAATGTTACCTAATACCTAAGGATATGAAGTGGTAATGGATGCTCTGGTTGAGATACATCTGACTTGTTTGACTAGAAGCTAGAAGAGGTTGTTTTGCTAACCCTAAGTTTGAAAAGGAGAGGTGTTTGGATAACACTCAGATGTAACAAGATACGTTGAAAACTTAAGGGTTGTTTGGTTAGTCAGTCTAGTCCTTGATGCAATGAAAGGATGGTGGTAGAACCTCAGATGCACTTCTCTGGAAAAGAAGGTGATGAAACCCCGACTAGAGTGGTTTAGGGTTTCAGAGGAATCGATCTTGCAGAATCATGACATACAGGAAATCATGATTGAAGATCACCATACACTGTGGTAAATGGCAATAGCACTTTGGATGCTTAAGATGAAGTTGCATGTGGTTTATGGCCATGCAAGCCAGGAGGTAAAGGACGAACCCCAGTAACCCAGTGTATCGATATAGAGGACAAAATAGTCCCTGAGAGGGAATGGGAGTTCATCACTATGGATGTTGTGATAGGTGTCCCCTAGACCAAGGAAGGTCGAGATGCAATATGGGTCATGATAGATCGCCTTACCTAAATGACATGAGAAAGAAAGAGTTCTGTCAAGGGACCGATCTGGTTGAACTACCCATGAGAGAGATGGTTCAACTACACCAGGATGCAAGTTCAAAGGTTCTTGAGTTTGACCTAAAGGTTCACTTCCATAAAGTGGAAGTAGGTACACAAAAAACTCGATGTTAGTACAGTTTATCACCCCTAACTAATGGTTAGTATAATCCAGACTAAAGAGGTCTGATGAGAGCATGTGTGCTCATTCAGGGTGATATCTAGAGACAGTTCTTGTCCTATGAAAGATGTGACAATGACCACCATAGCCTGTATCGGGTTTTATAAGAAGCTCTGTAAGGGAGGTTGTGTCAGTCACCACTTCAGTAAGGTGATGTTGGTGAAAGGACCACATGATGGTTAGAAAAGGGCCACAGTGCGTGTAGACGAAGTCACTTTGATCGTGCAATGGCTAAAAGGATCATAGAGACGACGAGAGTCATGAGCAGATACAAAGTAGACTGACATGCAGTTCACTGTGGAAGAATATGTGACATGAAAATCCGGCCCCTCTAAGTTATAACTAAGAGAGATGAATCCCCGATGCATGGGTTCTTTTGACATGGTTTGGTGGAGAAGGTTAAGTTTGACCTTACCCCTCAGGATAAAGTAATGTGTGATGAGTTCCATGTGTCCAATTTAGAGTACTATATGAGGTACCTGACCATGTGCTGAACAATGAACCTAGTGAGCCCCAAAGGGAGGCTGACATGGCCTGAGTCACCTGTGCAGTTTATAGACGCCGGGATGAAAGAACTCAGAGAAAAGAATATGTGATGATAAAGGTTCTATGGAAGCACCATGAGTATGGTAAAGCCACATAGGGGCCAATGATGGACATGGAAAAATCTTATCCTGAATTGTTTATTTGCTTGATAGAATTTTGAGGACAAAATTCCTATAAGAGGGGAAGGATGTTACAACCCCAATTTTTGGGTTCTTTTGCTAAGAAATGTAATTTATCATTTTAAAGATATTGGAACAAATAATGATATGATTTGTTTGAATAAATGGATTTTGTTACAATAGCCTTGATGTTTGTGTTGTGGGCTTTATTGTCTATTGGGCCCAAATAACAAGGAAATTCAATTAGTAATGGATAATTGAATTTTTAAGAAAAGAAATATGTAGAAACCTCTAGAAGGCAAATCCAAATAGGATTTCGTGCCTATTTGGTTCCTTCGGTTCCAAGAAGTCCAAAGTTGCATAAAGAGTGCAATACGAAAAGAAAAGATTAATTAAATATTTCTTTATTAAGAAAGAAATTGAAAATAATGATAAAATATGAGATATAAGTGGAAAAAGGTATAATTGAGTTATCTTTAATGGATTCTAATATCCATGAGGTTTCTAATGATAAAAGGAATTCCAATAAATAAAAGGAGAGATAAAGAAGAGATCCTTGGAAAGAGATATTTTAATACGAAATGAACAAGATAATAAGAAAATACAAAGTCTTGTGGTTAATTCTCTCCAATATGTGCGTCTTGCCACTTTTAGAAGAGAGGAGAAAATAGAAATGAAAAGGGGAGAGATATGTGAATACATATACCTTGTTGGTAGTAATAAGTAAGATAACGCTTTCCATAGCAAGGTATCACGTTCCTCAATGGACTCTCACCGTGGTTAGATAGCAACATGACTCAAGATGTCGAGGGACTTTCCTTTTTGTCTTCCCCCTAGCCCTAGATACGCATATGGGGCCTATATATATTGGGACCATGGGATCCCAGCCTTCAACCCTTTCTCGTACCAGGAGAACCTTTCCCCAGTATCAGTTTTGTAGCAGGTTGAGGGGCATGCAACCATGCTCCGATTCCTTACCGGCTACGAGGGATTCCCCTCTCCCACTCCTCCACCGACTTGCAATCTGTTGAGATGTAGGCTGGGTCAACCTTGATGATGTCAGAAAGAGAAGGTTTTCCCTCCACCTCAGTTGTAAGTGGAAGGGTGGGGTGGTTCCTCGTTGAACTCGCACCAGCGCACTGCTTGACGGGGGAGGAGGTGATGGGTCTGCCTCACTACACCAGGGGGTACATTGGTGCCCGACCGATCGATCTAGCAATATGCAAACAGCCTCCACACCGAGCACGTGAAGCATCCGAGTGAAGCAGTGGATGAAAATGGAAGGGATGAGAAGACGGGCTGACGCGAGGAGCCAACCGCTGTCCCACGGATGGCGTTGGGGTTGTTGAGGCGGGCATCATGCCGATGGAGAACCTGTGTAACAGAGAGGTGGTCTGCAAAGGTAGGTGGCCCTTCGGAGATCCTTGACCTTCTGGAGCGGCGGCGGCGGTGGTTGCCATGCCGCAACGCAACCTGTGTGCTTTGAGAATTGTGGACACGTGGGGATGGAGAATGAGGAGCCGGAGGTGACAAATAGTTGGACGGCAGGAAGGTGATAGGCTCCATCACCTGCTCTATGGAGGGCATCGAGCCTTTATGCCCTGGGTCGTGCGGGACAAGTCCCCTCGCACGAAGACGAGCGACCAGAGCCGCCGTCGGGCAGGAAAAGCCTTGCACGAGTAGGAAGAAAAAGAAAGAATCAAAAGACTCTTCTGCCCCAGCCTGTATGTTCAAGCCCCAAGGAGGGAGGCGTCTTTTACCCCTATTAAGGAGCCGAGCCAGATTAGCAAGGGAATAAGGTATGGATAGCTAACGTGGCATATTTTAATTGGTCCTAAAGTAATAATATCGTAAAATTCATAGAAGATAATTGGTAGCTCCGTTTGGCACATATAATATATGAATTTTGATCAGAAAAATGCAAGGAACCCACTAAAAATAGTTTTATATCCTGAATCTGATCTTAGTTCGAAAAGGGGATAAAGTTTCTAACTTTAATGCTTTAATATGATTAATATGAATAATCTACAAGAATATTAACTTGTTAATAAAGAGATGCATTGAATGTCTAAGAAAAAAATCCATGGGATAAATAGCTTAATTTGGGGTTTTGCTATGCTAATATTATTTAATGGGCTTTGGAACCCTAATAATAGTAAATAAGACTCTTAATGTCTTTAATTGATCATTTATGTGCCTGTAATATGAAAATAGGGTTATATGTTGTTAAGATAACCTTAATATTGAAGAATAGATGAGATAATTAAGATTTATGAGTAATGGCATAAAATTAAGGTTTAATATGGTAAAAGATGAAGGGAAACCCTAATTGCAAAATGAAACCCTAAAATGGATACAGAAACCCTAGAAAGTGAATCCAAGTCAATAAAGTAGGTTCTTGATAAAGTGTGTAATAAATAGAGTACATATTCTTTTCAGGAATTATGTGATGATTGAATTACTTGCTTGGATCTGTTGATTGGCTTGATTGTATATAAATGAAGTATATGTTGAATAATCTGCATGACTCATCAAATCAGGTATGTGGTTACGCTTATGAATAATCGCTCTAGTTTCATGGAGATTCCCGAAGTTTTAATCGGTTGCTTGAAAATAACTATTGGATGTTTATTTATTTCATGCAACTATAAAGTGACTATGATTATCACTATAAATGTGTGTATATAACTGACTAGATCCGGGTCCACCTCTATTGCTTTGAAAAGGCTAAGAAAAAAAGGGGTAATCCTAGAGCAAGGTCTAGGTTACCAAGAGTTAGAAACTGGGCTACCTACGTGTAGTGCCATGAGACTCATTAGCCTGCCATGAGTTAAGGAGTGGGCTACTTACGAGTAGTGCCATGTGACTCAACCCTAGAAATTGGTTCACTTATAGGTGGATCATGAGGGGTTTAATGGGGACAACATAGAGGATAGGGTACTCTTGGATCGCGGAGTAATATTTAAAATGTAATCTTGATTGTTAAATGATTGATTACGTTGTTATCATAGTTGCATGTTTATTGTTTCCTTCACATACCAGCTTCGGCTGACCGACGTTTTGTTTGTCGGCATTTTAGGTACAAGCCAAAAGGACAAACAGTAAATCGTCATATCGTGAAATACATGAAGTAAAATACAAGGAGGATTAGTTAGAGTAAAATCCTTAATTGGATAGAAGTTTAGAGATCCAAGTTTTCAAAAGGGTATGCAAAAATTTATTTTCTTACAGCTTTTCAGTATAGCCTGCTAAAATTTGATAATTATTCTTGGTTAATTGCCGAACCTTTGACCCGGTAGTTATGGGTGCGGCTTCGACCTCTCGGTCTTCCTTAATTGGGGGTTATCGGGAGGTGGGGTCGTAACATCTACAATGACGAGTTTTGTTGCTGGACTTGCTCCAGGACTAGGTATATCCATACACCTTCCTTCCTACATTATAGTTATTTACACAATCAACTTATTATGGGGAATATGGTAGATAAAATTTTTAAATTCTGCTGCCTACTCTATACTATATTTCCCTATAGTAACATCTACCAATTTGTTCATAAACATGCTCTAAAAGATGTTTTAAAGTTGAATTTAGTCTAAGTGTTTAGATTTTTGGATAATTAGATTATTATTATAAATAATATTTGATTAGATTCTAGAACTATCTGCTAGACTTTTTGATATGTGCAAGTTTCTTTTATGTTCATTGTACTTAATCTAATGCTAATGCATGCACTCATCTTGAGTGGGAGGTATCCACTCGCTAGGGCTCTATATGAGTCTCATGAGGTTGTTTCAAATGTTTTTAGGTGTAATGCTATCCAACCAAGAGTTTGTGACAAAGAAGATGTAAATAGAATAATCTAGATAGATTAGAATATCCTTGTACTCTCTCTTTTCTAGGATGGGTTGTAGATCAAGTTTGTTCTTTCAAGTTCATCTATTTGATGTAAACTGAATCACATCAGAGAAATAATTCTTGATTCTAGTTTTAATGGAGTTGAATACTATTTTTGGTAATTAAACATGTTCTTATTGAGATGACATTGTTAGAAGGTTTAACGGGAAAGAAAAAGGAAAAATTTATCTCTATTTTTTATATAGTGTGTTAATCGTGTTTTCTGAGAAGTAGTTATTTTACTTCATAATTTGGGTATAGGTTTTGATTTCCCTCTAATGGTTGGCACTAATGCTGATGGAAAGAGAGTTTACAACACATATGGTCCTAATATGACCTTCAAAAGGGGTCTCTTACATGAAAGACTAGATAGAATGGTTTGTAATAAGGAATGGATAAATGCTTAGACTAGCTTGATGGTTGAGGTGATGCCTCTCATCCAATCTGACCATGCACCTATCCTCATCCAGAAAAATATTCTTAATACAAATCATCAACATCACATTAAGTCTAGCATATGTTACTCTAAAAGGAAGACCTTGAGTGAGTTCCATAATAACATCAAGAACAACTAGGTGGACTTTTACTCTGCCTTGTCAAATATCGTGTCTAATGTAGAAAAATGGGATGTAAGGGAAAGAAAAATTAAAATAAAGAAGAAAGATCAACTTCACCACCTTATCAATATTAAGCAATGAGAGCGGCTATTTTCTTGCGAGGAATCTAGGAAAACTCTTAATATATGTGTGATTATTAGTTGAACGACATCAATATCACTACCTAGTTGGTTAATATGTAGAAGTCATGAATAAAATATTTGAGAGATAGGAAAAATAAGGGAACCCCACCTATTTTGTGAAAGTTCATCATATGTATAGTGGGATATTCTTCCTTGCCTTCATAACTTGAGAGTGAATTTCTTAGATAGTGTATTTATTTTAGAATTAAATCAAATCAACTCTTTTAATCTTGAATTTTTTAGCTAATTGAACTACATTACATGTATAATATGCATTGGATCCTTATTAAGATGATTTTAAGTCATACTATTGAACCTTTCTATTGTTTTCCTTAAGATTGTGTCACTAAAGTATGTATTATTGATTGCATGAACTCACCTTGAGAACAAGTCAATTCCTTTTCAACAGATACAATCCTAGTTCATTTCGTTAATTGTGTGAAACCACATAATTAATCTCGTGTACTTGTTTGGTTTTTGCATTTCATACAAATTATTTACTAAATATAGTCCCTTTTCTTATCTAATAGGAACCAAACAAGTTTCACACTCATTCTAATTGAGACTTCTTTCAGGCATTGATTACAACCCCAAGGTTGTGTTAACCCACAGGTGACCATGACAATGAAGAAAGAAAAAGAATGAAAAAGTTATTACAACTTCAACTACAACAATGGTAGATAAAAGAGTATTGCTTGACTACACCTACTCGAATCCTAATGAGGTGTCCAATTTAGAAACAATCCAAATTGTTGTAGAAGTTTCACACTTCATATTAGACCCAGTTCTAATCATCTTGATGTAGAAATATTAGTTCTTAGGGTTGATGAATAAATATACAAATCTTCATGTGGAGAACTTTCTTGAGATTAGTGTCATCGCCAATATCAATGGGATGAGAAATGATGGCCTGCAACTTTGATAGTGCCCTTTAATAATAAGGGGAAAGAAAAACCAATGGGTATAAGGCATAGAGAGAGGATCCATTCATGTATGGGATACCCTTTCGACAACCTTTGTGTAGAAATTCTGCACTTTAGTCAAGACTAACGAGTTCTTAAAGAAAAGTTCTACATTAGAGAAACAAGTTGGAGAAATGCTAGTTGAAGCTTTGGTAAGGTACAAAGAATGATTATGGAGGTGTCCAGACCACAACATGACATAGTGGATATAAATCAAAACCCTATATAGTGGGTTATCCCATGATACCACATCCACAGTTGATGCAACATCCAAAGGAAACTTGTTGATGAAAAAGGCTAGTGGAGGGAAGAAAGTACTAGTGACAATGTCCATGAATTAACACGTGAGAGGGGCAAAGAGAAAGAAAAAGGGCATAGATATGGTGGAGACAATCATATCTCCCAATGCTAAGATATATGCCATAACTAAGAAACTCAATTACATTAGTGTAAATACAATGCATCATGTTATGAGTGTTACTTTTGCAATGGTACACACCAAGCGGTGAATTGCAACGTAGTGGTTCGACTGGAAGCATGTAAAGAGCAAGTGAATTATATAAGAAAGAAATAAAGGAAAAAATTCTACTCCATATCTTACAATGAAGATGGAGGAACCATTCCAATTTTAGTGGAGAGATTGATGATGTAGTTGTAGGTCACTTTCACAGGCTATTTTCTGACTCTTTAAGCATGAATATTATCCTATAGATGTGTTTTTTTGTTTTATATTTTTTAGCATGTGAATCACTTATACATCATTTATCACTTATTTCTATAAAAATACATGATTTTATTATCTTTTTCTCAAACTTATGTCATTGTTCCTCTTATCTCAGGAAAAAAGAGTACTTACCGATCAACTCAGTGCCATCAACATCCTATTCAATGTTACAAGCACCTTGTACCTAAGATCATAACAAGTAGATGAAGATCAATACTACCGATGAGAAGTTGAATGTTATTAAGCATTGAATCGATGCCATCAAGATACATTCTCAGTGGTAGAGACTAAAGGTTTAGAGAGCATATAGATGCAATTTAATTATCCTAGTTCTACTAATAGAAATGTTAGTGGTACCAACTTCAACATCTAGACACCCACGAGAATCAACTCAGTGCTACCGACATACTTTTTAGTAGTACCGATACAGAGCAAGAAGGCAAATAGGTCATCTGACTCAGTGCTACTAACACCCTATTAGTAGTACCAAACCAACGTGAATAATGCATATTTGAACTTAAGCTAGATCTATATGGGTGCAGATTTAGTGACAATTAGGTCCCCCTTATGACGAAACTAGCACACCCATAGTAGGATTATCATGTATGTTTTGGATGTAGAGTATAAGGGAGTAGAGACAGAGGACAGTACCTTTGACTAGACCATCTAGGCACTTGTAGAGGACACATTTGTAATTAGAAAGTTGTAGATCATGGTATTCATCGAAAGGGATCACTAAGTAAACATCTCTAGGAGTTTTTTCTATTATTTTTCTACTGCTTTAACTCGCTTTGTCTTGTTGTTGTGATCTAATGATGAACATGTGGGGATAAACCGTTCTTTTCCCTAGGACCCAAGAGTAGCCCAATGCATTATTATAATTAAATTTGATTTTTCTATAATATAGCTTCCTTTACTATGAACATGAATTTATGATCTTGTCAATGATTTGTTTATTCCTAATTAACATTACAAAATTATTAGACTTCTAATTGCTTTGGGAGAGAGACTAAAAGCTAAAAAAATTATAAATTCACATGGCTAATAACATACTTTAGGGGAGGGATAAAAACTATGAAAAAATAATCCAAAGGAAATTAGTTTTCCCTTAGTTTAAGTCCTAAACTGCCACAAAAGCAAGGTTGGGCTTAATATGAATAGTGCATTATGATGTGGGAGGAGGTAAATCTGGGTAGGGGTCTTTATTTTAGAATAATGACAACTAATTATATTTGAATATAGTCTAGTTGCAACATGTGTTATGGTGAAACCACACGTTCTAGGAAATCCATTAAGTCTTTCTTACAGCCATTCAT
This sequence comes from Alisma plantago-aquatica, assembly GCA_963693085.1. NCBI lineage: Eukaryota > Viridiplantae > Streptophyta > Magnoliopsida > Alismatales > Alismataceae > Alisma > Alisma plantago-aquatica. Next base: position 1,427,991,251 of record OY856412.1, read on the forward strand.
AATTTAATTTTCTATATTATTGTCTTCAATATAGTAATCACATACCAACTCTTTCTTTCATCCTAGCTAATTTGGTTTCAATTAACATCAATGTCTAGTGAACGAATCCTTGATTTCAACAATTAGAGCCTCTTTAACCTATATTACACAACATGTGCACTTGCATTTTACACTCAAGTTCTATGCTTGTCAAGTTTTTGGTGTTGTTACCGGGTAGTTGGCAACATCAACAGTACGAATGCTAAAATCGACCCCTTTAGGCTATTTGTATTTAATTCCTTTTTAATTCTTCTTGAGCAGAAGATCATTACTATATCATTTTTAGCCACATTATTAGTATTCTATGTTCTTAGCATGTGCAATTGCATTTTCAAATACTAGTGCATGGTCGATACTCAGACTACATACTATAGAGGCTCAACTCAACCTTGTGTAAACTGAGAGTACATATTGCACAAAACACGTTAGTTTGGGGCTTCATCTGAGAAGGTCATCCAAACTCCCCCACCATATTCATAATAAGAAGAAATGGCAAACATGATGAAAAATGTTGATGATCATGTGGATGATCTGCAAGACTCTATTGAGGAATAGACAATCTGGATGAGAATCAAAGAATATTTGAAAACTCTATTGGGACCTATCAAACACAAGGATGGTGAATATGGGTAGTGATTTGCACATTTTATTTAGACTTCTTACCCACTATTGCACACACTTTCAATGCATTTTGTACCTCATATTTCCTCTAATCATACCCGATTTCCCACCTTTTTAGTTGTTTGACTCACCTTGAAATCACATTTACATGATATTGACAAGGAAATAGGGCTAATCCAACCAAAATACAACCTTAATTGGATCCCCAAAGAGTTTTCATACTTGATGGAGTTGATCTTGAAGATTTTGAAGAGAACATGTCACGTGTTAATTAACACAGGGTATGTAAGTTTACAGATACACACATCCCCAACCGAAGAGTAGGAACACGACATATCACTAATCAAGTCAGTGCGTTCAAGTGCTACATTCCAAGGTTCTACGAAGTTGCAAACCATGTGTTTATAAGACACAACGAGTGTTATTTGCCCAAGAAAATCTCAGACAATAGCTACACAGTGTGTCTTTCAGCGACATGCCATGCTTCCAGCTAGCAGTTACATGCAACGACATGGCATGCCTGGCATTGTACATGTTGTGTCTCCATCAGTTTCTATAGAATTTGAAAACAACCACCCCTCATTTTAAATATAAGGACATCCATATGGGGGTTGTTATCTCTCATCATGTGGAGGCAAACTTCATCCAGAGAAGAGTCCAGAGTAAGGAGGAGGTGGTTTTGGAGAGGAAGAGGTAGTTTCTCAGGAGAGAACCTCCATTCTTCTTCAAGGAGTAAAGCATGAGATTCTCCACTTCATCCAAACCTTTTGAGAGAGAAGGCTATGCAAGTAGAAGCACCAATAAGTGTGGGATATAGTCGTCAGATCAGAGTTCTACCTTGCCCTTCTCCATTCTTTGGGGTTTCCTTATTCTTTCCTTCTCTAATCATGTCAAACTCAGAAATTTGTAGCATGTTGTTGTGTTTCTTCATTATGGACGAGTAGTTCTCTTTTTCTTGGGCAAGGGAGAGTATCTATCATGCCATTGCTCATGTGAACTCATATTTCTTAATCTATGCTAGTTAATTTGCTTCTCTAAGAGTTTTTATAGTGTTTATTGCTTGTATGTTTGGTTGGCCATCAAACCTATATGTCATATGCTTCTTCATGTAATTTGGGAGAATACGTAGAGACGTAAAGAGTAGTTCTTCTCAGCAAGAAATCCTTGACCATGGAGTGACTTGGATACATTGAGGTTAAGGTTGTTGTTCGAATTTTGACGTAAGCATGGAAGTGTTATATTGAAATGAGAACCGTCTCATATCATTGGGAAATGTATGATGATAAAACCTCCTTTGCAAATTATAGCATGTTAATTACTTGGTACATGTGGGTAATGGTATGGAAGTGAAATCCTATGCCCAAGATCTCTTAAAATTCTAATCTAAACCCTTTAGTGTTTAATACTCTTGAATTTGTTTTAATTTCAAGTTAGCAAATCAAAATCGATCTCAAATTTTGTAAACCAATATAGATTGTTGAATATTTACATGCTTGCACCTAATAGTACCTTGCTCTCTTAGATGATATTGTTTTACTGCACATACCCATATACTTGAAGAGTAGTGCTTGAGCTCATAAATTTAGGACTTGCACATCAAAGCTAACTAGTTTTTTTAAACTGGTACTGGGGAGCATCAATATATTTATCTTAGAGTAAGAGTGTTAACTAGTAAGAGAGACTAGATCACTCATCCCCATTTCATCATTACACCATCATTTATGTCATTTATCTTATCTTTCATTGTTTGTTAAGTGTTCTTACTACTTGTGAATTTGCAGGGCTGTATGTGGAGATCTGAGCGTGGTCTTCAACCATATGTGTTTCTAGTCTAGAAAATTGAGCATACTCTTAGCAGCTATAGATTAGCAAGGAGGATTGAAGACTCTTCAAGCTTGGAAGACTCACAAACATCATCACCTCATTCTGGACCACCATCTGCACCGGACAACCAAGAACCAATCATGAAAGATGACCGTCCTCTCAAGGACTTTTCTGTTCCATCTACAATCAATATCAATGGGTTTATCAACAACCCACATATCGAGGCAAATAACTTCTCAGTCTTCCCTACAATTATGCAAATGATTCAGCAAAACCTGCTTCGGAGGGACTCCCATGGAAGACCCCAACCTTCATGTTGTTGAATGCTGGCAAATTCTGAATACTTTAAAGATTAATGGCAATACTCTTGATGGTATATGCCTACTTTTATTTCCTTTTTCTTTGCGGGATAGAGCCAAGGCATGGATCTATTCTTTTCCAATGAAATCCATCAACAACTAGGACAGACTTCTTAAAGCCTTCTCAGCCAAGTACTTCCCACAAAGCAAGAATGCTCAGTTGAGAAGCCAATTGACCAAATTCACTCAACAAGATGGGGAGATCCTATATGATACATGGGAAAGGTTCAAAGACCTTCAACGTATTTTCCGTCATCATGGTCTAAGAAATTAGTTGCTTCTTCAAACATTCTATAATGGACTTTATTATAATACCAAAATGTCTATAGATGCTACAACTAATAGAGCTCTAATGAAAAAATCTTACAGGGAGGCTTATGTTATAATATAAGACATGGAGATCAGTCATTGCCTATGGAGTTCTAAAAGATGTAATCTGCTACACTCATCTTCTGTTGCTTCAGGGAAACAAGCAGGCATCCATGCTATTGAAGTCATGGATCTAATTTCTATAAAGTTAGAAGCCTTTACACAAAAGTTGGAGAGGTTGAATGCTCAACCATCTCAACTGGTAAATCTAATATGTGATGCAAGTGAAGCGATGGGACAAGTATATTCTTCAAGCTACACTTCTTTCATCCCATATAAAGAGAACGTGGAGCAATTAATGTAGTAGGAAGCTCTAGAAACAAACAACTATACAATCCATACTCTAATACCTATATTCCAAGTTGGTATGATCATCCAAATTTCTCCTACCACAAAATTGATTCTAAAATTCATCAACAAGCTCAAGGTCAACAACCATCAGATTTGGGGAGAAAGCCACCAATGGGAAACAATCCTCCAATCTTCAACAACAATATCAATAGAAACTTCAACCAACTACAACAACAACCAAAGTTCAATTTGGAGTCTCTTCTTGAAGGTTTTCTTTCAACTCAATTGAAACAAAATGAGGAATTCCATCAACATGGTCAACTTATGAGAGATTCCATCCCATAACTTTCTTTCAAGGTGGACATAATTACTACTAATACTAAGATGTTAGAGAACCAAATTGCTCAACAAGCTCTGTCCAATCAAAGAACACCTTCCGGCACCTTACCTAGCCAAACGGAGATGAAACCTAAAGATACATGAAAGTCCATTACAGTAAGGAGTGGGAAGTGATTGGAGCATCATTACCACCTTCAAAGAGGAAACTAGAAGAAGTTATTGATGAAAATATGGAGGAGGCTGCTGAAATTCAAAGGAAGATAACTACTGGGAATTCACAACAAGGTGATTCTTTTTGCAAACCTAATTCTCCTTTCCCTTACATGTTTGCTAACAAAAAATATGATGCTAAGGTCAAAAAATATATGAGCATCTTGAAAAATTTGTATGTGAACATCCCTTTAGTTGAAGTGATGGTTGAAATGCCTTCTTATGCCAAGTTCTTAAAAGACATTATCACAAGGAGAAGGAGGCCCAACCAAGCTGAAATAGTAATTCTATATGAAAGAATAAGCTAAATCATTCAGAAGAATTTTCTAGAAAACTTCATGATCTAGGTGCTTTCACTCTCCCTTTCAAAATTGAAGATTCAACTTTTGACAAAAGCATAGTTGATCTTGGTGCTAGTATCTGCTTGATTCCTTTTTCCTTATGGAAAAAGTTAGACTTGGGAGACTTGAAACCAACTTCCATGACAATATAGTTAGCCAAACTTTTAGTTAAATATCCTAGAGGGTTGTTGAAGACATTCCCGTTCATATAGGGAAGTTCTACATTCCTTGTGACTTTGCAGTCCTAGACATGCATGAAGACCCGAAAAATTCAATCCTTTTTGGGAGCCATTTCTCAGGACTGTAGAATGCATTATAGATGTGAGGGAAGGGAAAATAACTGTCAGAGTCAGAGAAGAATCTCTAGTTATCTCTTTCTATGATGCTATGAAGGTACACAATACTAAAAAATATATCTATTTGATAGATAACATTGATACTTTCCTAGAGGAAGGCAAAACTAATTTTGAACAAGATTTTGATGATCTTAAAGGTGAAGAGGACAAAGAAGACTCAATGATAGATCTCAATGAAGAAAGTTACGAAGCTGAATGAAACTCATCATCCAATAATGTACCAAGTCGAGAAGGAGGCAAGTGACACTGCCCCTACACTAGAAAAATGTAGAACTTAAACCCCTCCCACCGCGGTTAAGGTATGCTTTCTTAGACCCAAAATTTTCTTCCCCTATTATAATAAATGCTGATTTGATTCAAGAACAAGAAGGAAAGTTGTTTAAAGAACTTAGATAGTACAAATATGTGATAGGCTAATGTATTGATGATCTTAAAGGAATTAACCCTTCAATTTGCATGCACCACATAGCCTTAGAAGAGGATACTAAGCCATGCATAGAGCCACTTGGAAGGTTAAATCAAAACATGATGGAAGTTGCTAAGAAAGAAATATTTAAGATAAAAGATGCAGGTGTAATATATCCTATCTATGACATCCCATGGGTAAGTGCTATTCATGTTGTACCTAAAAATGGAGGAACCACTATAATGAAAGGATGCATGAGTGAATTGATTCAAACAAGAGTAGTAATGGACGACAAATGTGTACTGATTATAGAAAACTAAATAAAGCCACAAGAAAATACCATTTCCCCTTGCCTTTCATTGAATTAATGTTGGTGAGACTTGCTAATCACTCTTACTTTTGCTATTTAGATGGGTACTCTAGATTTTTTCAGATTCCTATATATCTTCCTGATCAAGAAAAAACAACATTCACATGCTCTTATGGGACACATGCCTATAGGTGTATGCCTTTTGGGTTATGTAATGCACCTGCTACTATCCAAAAATGCATGATGGTCATATTTTCTGATTTAATAGAAAAGATTATGGAAATTTTTATGGACGATTTCAGTGTTTATGGAAATTCATGTCATGATTGTTTGTTAAATTTAACCAATGTTTTGCAACGATGTAAATAGGTCAACCTTGTGCTCAATTGGGAGAAGTGCCATTTTATGGTACAATCAGGGGTTGTAATTGGTCATGTCATTTAAAGCAAAGTGATTGAGGTTGATAAAGCAAAGGTTGAAGCTATCTACAAGATGTCAACTGCAACAATAGTACACAAAGTTTGAAGTTTTTTAGGACATGCAATGTTCTAAAGAAGATTCGTAAAGAATTTTCAGAAATTTCAAAGCCTCTTTGTTCCTTACTAGTTTAAGATACTAAATTGATATTTAATGATGATCACAAAACAACCTTGTAGAGATTGAAGTATCCTCTTATCTCAGCGCCCATCATTCAACCAACAAACTAGAGTTCTCCTTTCAAAATCATGTGTAATTCCCCCCGTGATTATGCCATGAGGGCAGTCTTATGACAAAGGTGAGACAATAATATCCATGCTATTCATTATGCAAGATAGACCTTAAATGATGATTTGATCAATTATGACACTACAAAAAAGGAGATGCTTGCTATAGTCTATGATTTTGATAAGTTTCAATAATATCTTGTGGGGTTCAAAGTCATTACAAATACAGACCACACTACAATTCGATATCTAATGGTCAAGAAGGATGCCAAGCCCCTTCTTATCTGTTGGATACTACTGTTATATGAGTTTGATTTGGAAATGAAAGACAAAAAGGGGACAGATAACAATGTAGATGATCACCTTTCACGCCTCACCACAAGTGCATAATATAAGGTTCTTATTGATGATGATCTACCCATTGAGAAGTTGTATGTGGTAAATTCACTTGTGACACCATGGTTTGGTGATTTTACAAATTGTCTAGCTACAAGACGCCCTTCTCCTGATGTCACTTATCAACAAAAAGAGAAGTTCATTCAAGATGTCAAATTTTACTATTGGCATGATCCCCTATTGTTCAAGAAATGTGCATATGGCCTGATTAGGAGATGTATTCCCTATGAGGAGATCCCAAGTGTGATTTCAGAATGTCATTCCTCTCCTTATTGAGGACAATTTGGAGGAGATAAGACTTCAACTAAGATTCTACAAGTAGTTTGTTATTGGTCAACCTATTCTATGATGTACACACATTTGTTAAATCTTGTGATAAGTGTCAAAGATTAGGAGGGATTTCAAAGAAGGACAAGATGTCACTAGATTCAATTCTTCAGATTGAAGTTTTTGATGTATATATCATAGATTATATGGGCCCATTCCCTCCTCATGCAACTACAAGTTCATTCTAGAAGCATGTGACTATGTATCAAAGTGGGTAGAGGTTATTCCCACTCAAGATCCAGATGCAAATAAGTGATGAAGCTATTCTAGAAGATCATTTTATTGAGATTTGGGGTTCCAAGAGTAGTCATCTCAGATAGAGGTGGTCATTTCAATGAGAGGAATTTCAACAATCTGCTGGGAAAATACAGTGTCAAGCATAAGATCTCTACACCATACCATCCACAAACTTCAGGGCATGTTGAGATTTTAAATAGACAATTGAAGGCAATATTAGAGAATATAGTCTCTAACTCAAGAATAGATTGGGCATTGAAGTTAGATGACACATTATGGGCTTATAGGAAAGCTTACAAGAAACCTATCAGTACGACTCCATTCAATCTGCTCTATGGAAAGTCCTATCATCTACCTATAGAACTTGAGCATAGAGCATCGTGGGCAACTATGAGTGATCCAACTCTATTTTAGGGCTTCATCTTGTGTCTTTTTGCATCCCAATCACATCTAAACATGTTAAAATGCAAGTTAGTTCCCTCAATATGCATATTACTGTCAAATGTACTTATGGATGTTCTTTGCATATTTTTCAGGTACTTAGACCATGCCTTGGATGGATGAGAGAGAAGGAAGGAGTTCTAGGATTACTTTATCCATGAAGGGGTCCAAAGAAGACCTTGAAGCTCCCTCAACCTACCCCTAGTGGCCAAGAGTCAGGCTCAAGCAAAGAAATCCATGAATCATGAAGTTTCAAGCTCAAAGTGCTACTGAAGACTCCAGCACGATCGTGGTGCCAAGGAACAACCATTCTTGTGAATGCAAAAGTTATAGAGTTGAACCTCATTTTCTCAAGCTACAACAACACTACCAAAAAGATTGTGTTACCCAACAAGGTCATGCTAAGAAGCCCCCAAAATAGTCATTCCAGCCAGCACGACCGTGCTACGAATGATAAGAATGGGCAAGCTAACGAGAACGACCTCCACTCCACCTCGCCCACCACGACTGTTCTTCCTAACCCCCACCACGACCGTGCTGTCTAGCACGGACGTGCTACCAGCCTGCATTTCACCACTTCCACTCTGACATTTTTCATTTCCCACCACGATCATTCTCTCCCACCATGGCCATTCCAACCATCACCCCCCATGTCTGTTCTACCCAGAATGACCATGCTACCACCCAAAATCTAGCTTTTTCTGCACTGATTTTCAAACTATACCCCTACTTAACCTAGTGCTTCCAACCACCTATATACATGGGTGGTGGACACAACACTAGGTTAGCTTCCATAGCACCCTTCTAGCTACTCTAGAGCATTCATTACTATCTCCCTTGCATTCAAGACCTCCACCTATGATTTCCACCCCATTTCCACCATACAAAACCTAGTTTTATAGGTTTTCCACCATATTCCCCTACATTTCCATGGTCTTCACCCACATTAGAGGAGGGAGGACATTTTACAATAGCTAGGAGGTGGAGGAGAAGAAGCTTCCATGAGCTCCATGGCCTTCTATCTCTTTCTTCTTTCCTTTTTGCTATTTTGTATGACCATGTCTAGTTAAGCCCCTAGTGTGGACTGTTTGGGGTTAAAATGTTAAGTTGATACCATGTTGGGGAGAAAATAACTTGTAATGAACATATTTGCTTTCTATGATGACTGTCTCTTGCTTCTATCGAATTTCCAATTATCTTGCTTGTAGTTTGTGCTTTTAAACATGAACTGCTTATTATATGATGCTTGATGACACCTAGCTTCTAGGGGAAAATGGAATGTATGTTGCTATTTTAGGAATTGATCCTAGGTCCAAATAGTGGATCCCTATCTAGCACCCTTTGTTCCCACATACAAATCCCTTCTCCTACAAGTAGGTGTGATATATAAGTAGCTAGTGTAAGTGTGATTAGTGTAATTTCCTAGAGTTTTATAAAGGCTTGATGGTAGGTAACATGAGGTGAAATACCCTCATCTCTACTCCCATTCCTACCCTTTGCTCTCAATTTCCTCAATACCATTTACCTTAGAAACCTAGATTTGTCAAGTCCCATTAGAATTACACCTAGCCCTAGTTCCCCAACTAGTAGCATAGGGTATATTCCAATAGCACTTGCCTTGTTGTTTGGTTTGTCAATCTAGATTGAAGATTTAAAACTTGCTTGTTATGTAACCTCACCCAACTAATATCAAGGTATCATTCCCAAATGGCCCACATATCCATGTTATTGCTTAAAATCCACCTTGTTATCTGATCTTGTTAATGCTAGTTTAGTTAATTGCTTTTGTAACTTCTTAGCTAATTGCTTAGTTCTTGATAGTTAGGATTTGCTTGAGTAGTTAGTGATCTTTGGAGCTTGTTTGTGTTAATCTTGTTAGCTAGTGATAATCTAGGTTCTTGGTTGCCCTTGTGTTTAACTTGCCTCTTAGTTGTTAACTTGAATTGCTAGTTTAGTATAGCTAGTTGTAGTTCTTTGCCCTTGCTCAGTTACTTGTTTAGCCTACCTTCTTAGTCTTAACCTACTTAGGGTAATCTAAGCTTTTTGGTAATCGAGCTTCTTTCTTGCTGTTAATTGCTTGCAATCATAGTGTAATCAACCAAAACCAACCTTTAAACCCTAGAACCCTACTCGCTACTTTAGGAACATAGCTCACATTAAATTAGCTCTAGTGCCCCCCTCTATCTATGGATTGACCCTTCTCTTGCCACTTGTTTATGGTATAGCACGACCCCATGCGCTTGCAGGTGAAGGGAAAATAGTCTAAGATGGTGTGTTATACTAGGTCCCTTATATAAATTTTAAAAGATCCATTGTGTGTTTGCCTAAGTTGCATCTAATCAAATCCAATTGTCTAGTTGTAACCCAAGCCAGTCCAAGATGCACCAATGAGCTAGAAGAAAGTAGGAGAAAGAAGGCTGCTACAACTCAAAGAGCTAGAAGAGATGATATTAGATGCATATGCAAATGCCAAGATCTATAAGGAGAAAACTAAAAGATGGCATGATAAGAGGATTCAATCCAAATATTTTAAAGGAGATCAAGTGCCACTGATCAATTCCAAGGTCAAATTCTTTCTAGAAAAGTTGTGTTCTAAATGGTCCGACCCCTTATTAGTACTAAAGGTTTACCCCTATGGAACATCGAGCTACAAGGAAAAGAAGCCTCAGTAAAATTCAATGGCCAATGCTACAAATTATAAAATACAGGAGAGAAGATAGACCAGGGAGCCTCCTAATCCCTCTCAGAAGCTTGATGCTACTGTCTAAAGTCCCACTCTAGACTTTAAATGGAAGACCTTGTAGGAGTTGACCCCACATTTAGGATAGATTTATTTACTAGCATTAAATCAAGCACTTTTTCTTTTATGAAATAAATTTACCATGGATGAATGTAATAATCTTGACCCTTATGAAGCATATGTCATCGTAATTGCAGGTGTTAAGAAAAGAAAAATCAAGTTATGCAAATATTCCATAAGACATGTCGTGTCAAGCATAGTACACGACATGTCTCCACTCACAAGATAGAGATCCAATCTGATATCTAGGTTACACGACATGTTGATATAAAGACATGACATGTATCATTCCAGAAGCAAGTTGCTGGAAAGTCACACGCCGTGTGCAAATTTCCACACGATGTGTCATCTAAGTCATTTGAATACTAATTATCATATGGAAGATACACGCCGTGGGTTTATTCAAACATGCCATGTCATCATTTGCTTAAGGATGTTCAAGAGTTCACTAAAAGCACACATGGCGTGTGAAAATTTACACACGACATGCATTATAAGAGGAAGTTGTTGCTAGAATCTGTTGGAAACATACACATATGCTATGTCTATTCAAACACGTCGTGTCCTCATCAAGCAAGGAAAAAATAAAATGGGAAGCCGACATGTGCATTGGTACATGTTGCGTACTTCAAATCACAAGCTATGTTTGTAGGACAGAGCTAGGGTTTTTAGCCCCAAATTAAAGAACACCAGCCTCACTTGTACATCAAATCCGTGTCCGCTAAACATCATGTATGCTCTCTCCTTTGTACCCCTTCGTGCATCCATTTTCATCGATGAAATCTTTCTCTCCTTCAAATCCAGCTACCAAAGCAGCCAACACCTTCATCATCTCTGGTCCTTCTTCGACGACATGCCAATGAAGAGCCATGCAATCCTCCATTCTCCGTCGAGCAACCACCACTGTCTAGGTCTAGATCCAGCCACCAAGCATGTTATGACCGTATCTGAGCTTAATTGGTAAACTAGGGTTTATCTGGATGATTACATGCTTAGTTATATTGATCATTATTTAAACATGATTAAGGATGGTAGTTAGATTATGATTTGTTAAACTTAATGAGAAATCTAAGTACGCTATCACTTTTTATAATTAGGGTTTGAGAAAATAGAAATCCTAGTCGGTTGAAATTAGTTTTTCACCAAACAAGCTCATGTTGGGAAGAAATGAGAGAGGTAGGCAAAGGACAATGAAAATGGTAGTTGTAGGCTTGGATAGCACGGCCATGGTGGGTAGCACGACTTTCTTAGGTCATTGGTGGCATGGGCATTCTAGGCCACACTGCCATTTTGAAAGAATTAAATTGTTGACCAACTTTTGCAATGAAATCTGATGAAACCAATGTGCCACAACCATGGTATGCATCACTTCCATTCTGGGTCCATCTTAGCACAGTCGTGGCAGCTTGCATGGCCGCTCTGGGGCATTTTCTCTTCAACTGACTGTTCTGTAGATATTTAGATAACAATGTACTATTTGATTTTTATTTATTTAATGGAAGCTCTAAATGATATCCAATTTTAACCGAAGCCTTGTATCTCAATTTCAAATAAATCAATTAAATTTCATAATTTTTAGAGAATATTTGACCTCTAAAATAAATGAATTATAGTAACTTGTTTCGGACAAAAATTAGAACTAAAATAAGAGAAAGTATAGTGAGGGGTCAATGTGCAATTGACCCAAGAAGATCAATTGCTCTATATGGTCAACCTAAAACACTAGTAGCTCTCATAATTCATGATTCATTCTAGAGAAACAAAATCCTAGAGAGAGAGGGAGAGTTAGGGTTTTGAGAGAAAGTGGTGGAATTGCTGATCTAAGGTTTCTCTATCTGAGATATGAGGAAATAAAGTAAGTTTAGCTTCTTTGCATAGACTTTTGTGGTGAATCTTCTCTCACATGTAAAGATTCCATACTTTCTCTGATTTGATTATAAAATGTATCAAATCTTCCCCTTTTCTCACTCTTTCTTCATAATCCCCCATTTCTAGGGTTTCCAAATTGAAGGGAAGAAGAATCTGGTGATTTGCTAGGGTTTTGATATGAGTTTGAGATTTCTAGAGATGGGTTGTGTTTTAAAGGTGTTTTCACACCTTAGGGGAGTGGGAACTTCCTTTAAATAGTAGATAGCATGAAAATGAGTTAAATCATCAATAATCTTCAATTGCTTAGTATGGGAGTACAAACCCTATGCCTTTTTGATCTAGATTTTGCAAGATGATATGAAATGGATTATTTCTCTATTGTGATGAATTTTAGATGATGATATCACATTAGAAATGATTGCAATATATCTAAATGAGAATTCTTAAAGTAGTTGTAGAGGTTATATGAATATACTGAAATTTAGTATTTTCAGCTATGACTGAAATTGTTGTATAATTAGATAGAGAAATTTGTCTATCTAAATCTCATTGATTATGAATGATTGTTTATCTGAGTGCGTAGTACATATATGTTAGATACTATCTTGGATTTCTTGTGATGTGAATAGTGTTTTCTTGACATCTCAGTAAAGAGAGTGAAACCCTAGATGAGTGGAAAGTTGGATATTTGCAAAAAGATATTGTGAAATCCATTTGAAGTCCTTTTCTTGACATCATAGACTTTATTTATTCAATGTTATTCTAGATTCATGATATCTCAGTTAAAGTAATGGAGACCTTAATTTAGCTCAATTCAAATATTTCATACATATGCTGACGTATATGACTTGTTTAAAGCAATCTTTGTTCACTAAATGCTTATGACACGTTAAATCCTTATGTGAGTCATGTGATAAGTGGATGAGGTAAATGAAACCCTAAGAATAGGGTATTCAGTGAATCAAGTATTGTGAGATCAATGTTTGTCAATATGAGATGTGATTATGTTTAACAGTTTAGTCATGGTAAATGTTATTAAATGGTTTATGAAATGATTAATTTACAAAGCTAAACTAAGATATGTTGATGTCATGATTGAATTGTTAATTTTAAGAGTGAATTAGACATTTAGATGCCCTGAACACTTTAGAATCCTTATAGGATGAGGCCGACACTGTGAGGAGGAAATGGTTTCCTAATTAGAGGTAGTCCAGATTGAGGTAAGCTGGAGCACACCAGTAGGGTGTGGGGTCTTGACCAGTAGGACAGACTCCTTACAGTTGTGTTGTACCCAACACCAATCGGGGATGCCAGTGGTACATGTGTTACATGTTGTAGTGATAAGTGGTCAGTAGGTATACCGATTCACAATAATCCTGAGAGCTTTGACACACCGCCTGAGTACCCAGGTTGAGAGGTGAAGTCTGAGATATCGGGCCGCTCCCATTAGCCGCCGAGAGGCAGACGTGTCGAGGCCTACTGCCAATGAGGTCTTACTCGAGAGATATGCTTAGGAACCCGAGAATTCTTCTAACTCTTGTATAGTGAGATCGTAGCTTGCTGTGACTCTTTCACATGTTGTGGTACACCTCATGTGGGTTCAGGGCATAATAAGATGAATGCGAGGTTAAAAAAGTGTGCATAGTTATTCAATAGTTCTTTGTATGTTTTTGAATTATTAGTTCTCTTTGTGATCAATCAAGCATGTTAATATATTGATTCACTCTTGTAGATATCTACAATATCTTGACATATTTCTATTTTCAAATGATTTGTCTCTTTAAGGTTTACTTCTGTTATAATTGATATCAGTTACTCAAAACTATATTTGTAATTATATCAATGCTTTAGACTATTTCCTTGAAGTACTCATTCACTAAGTGAGTAGGCTCACCCCTCTACTCAAAATTTTTAGGGATGACCCATGGACTGAAGATGTCATTGAATCATAGTAGATCTTCCACAAGAGTTAAATATGAGACTAGTTAAGTTCATTCGGTCCTTATATAGAGTTGAGAGAGAGTTCTAAATGATGAGTTGTATCTTTGTTTTCTTAATAATAGAGAATATTTCTAGTTATAATGTTGTATGTACATGGAAGTCTGAGGAACAAAATGAATTTCTGGATGTGTATCATTGATGTTGAGATCATATTAGAGTAATCAAGTTTAATTTTTTTTGTAAATTTTGTTTATGTGATTGAATGCGAGAAACAAAGAGTTTGAAATAAAGGAAAAAGTTGGGAGTAAAATTTGTATTATGTATAATCCTCAAACTTATGCCCTAATCTAATGATTAGTGGTAACCGTAGGATGTGGGTGTAAGAAAGCCACCTATGCGTCTGCTCACCCACCCTTACGTTAGCTCAAATCCACCTCCTTGTCTCCACCAATTATCATCGATGTCATCTACAAGCTTAATGAGATACCCTTCACCCTCCTTGACCTGAAGCTCACCACCAGTGCAGTGGACACACCATGGTCGAGCAGAGACACACCATGACATCTTCACCTTCTTTGATCTAGAATTTGGTTTATTCAAAGGACACACAGTGTCTAACTTTCTTAACACATCATGTCCAACCATTCAAAATTATTTCTTTTGTAGATGGAAAACATGTAATGTCCTTTCTTAGACACACTGTGTCCCTCATTCCAACAACACAAAGTAGGCCACCAATGACACCACTGAAGCAAGCCTCCAAACGCCACTAGGGGGAGAGCTCTTCCTCATCCCCCAACTATGTCTCAACTACTCAGTTTAGAGTCTCAGAGGCAGACGATTCCATGTACCAAACATTGATCACTCTAAGGGTTCTCTCTATGCACTTCTCCTGTGATGAAAGAATGGAAGCACTAGGATTCAATGACGAAGTCCTCGATCTGCTAGAGAATGTCATACTGAAGTATACTTGTTGTACAGTGAGCCAGACTTACCCTAGACTTACCTACAAGTTTCTAACTACACTAAGAGCTGATAATGACCCCAAAAAGTGCCATGAGCCATTTGCTATGATTCACTTCCATCTTTTGGGTCAGACCTACAAGTTAACCGTCAAACAAAGTTTTGAGGCATTTCAATGGTTTGTGTGCCGATGGATGGAGGTGGTTTGACAATGCCTCAAAAATTTGTTTGACAATGATGCTTTTTGGAGAGAATAACATATGATGAGATTCATGAATAAAAGAAGGCCAGGGCAACAAACATTCATAATCCCGTATTCTGTTATGTACATCGCCTTCTTAGAACATGATTTTTTTTACAGAAAAAGGAAACCCAACGAGTATGTGGAAAGTTGGACCTTTTATTTCTGTAGGAAGTGGTAAATGATTTGAAAATAAATGCATGCAACTTAATTCTCGATGGGTTCTTTGAATTTAAGAAGAAGACGTTGGGCGATATTATGCTTGGTGGTTCGATAATCCACGTCACCTGTAAGGTCAATGCCAATTTTGCATGTCTAGAGGCTGCACTTGGAAAGAACATAGTTGACATGAAGTTTCTTGTTGCCTCTATTTTACTTGTATAGGTTACCAATGATGATACCAAATTCAGATAGTTTTTTGACCAATTCATTGAAATGCCTAATTTGGAGATCATAACTTTGACAAACAAGGACAATTGGAAGTTTGATCTCTTTGACTCTGATCACCATGAGGACGCACCAGTGCATCTACTACAACGCCACCACCTCCATCCATCAACACACAAACAAAGTATACTTGGGCCATGCCTGATGTGCAACACCTATATGGATATGTCCAACCAAGATTTGATCAATATGGTAGCTATTTAGATTTGATGAGACAACAATATTCTATCATGCATGGTATGATACAGAGGATGGACATGTGGAATATTTTGCAAGGCCGCTATGCCATGCTTCCGCCTTCACCTCCACCTCTGACTCAGCTAGAGCGAACCCCTACAGACATTTTCAATGATGATGATATTCTGAACCAACACTTCCTAGCTGGTCATGAGGGCACCGACCCTTCATATTGATTCTCCATGGAAGGTACCCAATTGGTACCAACATGAGTTTGATTGATGCAGTGAGGACACTACATATTTCAAGATTAGGGGGAGAGAAAATGACCAATATTGGAGTTGTAATTTCCCTTCATCATTTTCTTTCTTGCTTTTGTTGTAGTTTTTATTCCTATTGTGGAATTCTGAGGCATATTCCTTATGTTTGGATTGAAATCCTTTCTTTGATTGAACTGTTTGTCCCATCTGATATCAAAACATGATTTGAAGGAAGAAAATCAAATCATGCATCATTTAAAGGGAATATTTTTACCAACAACCCTTGTTTCATCCTGATTTATTGCTTTAAAAAAGCTGCATGTTCACCTTTCACATTATTGCCTAAATAATGTAACAACAAAAATATTCTTGGATCAATAAACTTCAGAACCTTATTTAACATTCTAGATGACTCTATAAATTTTTTAGTGCATTTTCAACCTAATTCTCAATGATTTTTTTAACAAATGGACTAAAATCCTATTAACTGAATAGTACAACCAACTCTCCTATGCTTGGGGAAAAAATATTCAGTTTAAGGCCATGTGGTTCTAAAGAAGAATATGACTCATTCTTGATCATTTCATTCTGGTATTCACCCCTATAAATTAGGACTAAACCACCCACGTAGCTTGCTAACCTAGTGTGATGGTTAGGTGTTGCGTCTTAAAAGAGGGTAAATAACCCCAAATGACATACCCAATTTCCCACTATTTTAGTTGGTTTATTCGCCTTATGTTTGAAATCACAGGTACATGATATTGATGAGAATGAGGCCAATCCAACCAAAATATGACCGTAGTTGGATCCCCGAAGAGTTTGCATACTTGATAGAGTTGATCTTGAATATTTTGAAGATAACACATCATGTGTTAATTAACACACAACATGTACATGTACAGATACTCACAACCCCAGCTAAAGAGCAGGGACACAATGTGTCGTTACTCAGACATGGCATGTCAATGCATTCAAGTGCTATGTTCCAAGGTTCTCCTAAGTCGCACACTGTGTGTTTATTAAGACATGTCATGTGTTATTCGCTCAGGACAACCTCATACAACAACTACATGATGTGTCTTTCTGTGACACACCATGCACTGTTCGGTAAATCAATTCTAGCAAGCAGTTACATGCAACAACACAGTGTCTGCCATTGTACATTCCATGTGTAAGTCAATTTCTATAGAATTTGAAAACCACCGCCCCTCATTTTAAATAGAAGGACACCCATATGGGGAGTTTATCTCTCATCACTTGGAGGCACACTTCATCCATAGAAGAGTCTAGATCAAGGAGGAGTTGGGGAGGAAGAGGTAGTTTCTCGGGAGAGAACCTCCATTCTTCTTCAAGGAGTGCAACATGAGCTTCTCCACTTCTTCCAGACCTCTCGGGAGAGAAGTATATCATAGCAGAAGCACCAAAAAGCATGGGATTTCATCCTCATACTGGAGTTCTACCCTACCGTTCTCCATTCTTTGGGTTTTCCTCATTCTTTCCTTCTCTATTCATCTCAAACTCTGAAATATGTAGCATGTTCCTATGTTTCTTCATTATGGATGAGTAGTTCTCTTTTTCTTCGGCATGGGAGAGTAGAACCCATGACATTACTCATGTGAATGCATATTTCTTAATATATTCTAGTTGATTTTCTTCTCTAAGAGTTTCTATAGTGTTTATTGCTTGTATGTTTGCTTGGCCATCAAACTTACATGTCTTATAATTCCTTAGTTTACCTTTGTAGTCAATTGACACAAGATGATAGATGCCTTCTGTGAGAGATATTTCTCACCACAAAAGACTAATGAGTTGTTAGGAAAGATCTAATTTCAAAAAATAGGAAGAATAATCCTACTCTAAGGTCTGGGAAAGGTTTCAGAACATGCTAAGGAAAAGTGTCTCATCACATGATCGACTTATTTGTTCAGGAAAAGACGTTTTATTATGGCTTGCATAAAGTGGAGAGAATTACTCTTGATAGTGTAGGAGTGTGATATTTTCTCAACAACAATGTGACAATATGTCATGAATTCTAAATAACATGGCAAAGAACCATGTCTTGGGAGGAGGAATGTGAATTACCAGCATAAGCCAGAAGTGCCATTAAATCATGAGAAGTCATGGAACTTAAAGTTCAGATGGCACAACTTACCAAGATGCTAGACCAGAAGGCCAAAACCTCATTTGGAGGTGGAGAAGATGAGTGTTGTACTTGTGATAGAGAAACAATAGGGGAATGTATGAGTACTCATGGAGGAAGGATCCTGAATTGTCATAGAAGGACTTGAACAATTTGTTAGCAAGACCCGTCATACGTAAAACAACTTCTAGCTCAGTAGGTCAACGTTCCACAACTAAATTAGATAGAAAGAGGCCCTAACACAATGGACAAGTTAGATGATATGTTTGGTAAACTCATGAGTAGAAACGTGACATACATAACCAAGAATTAAGCATGTCCAATCAAATAGAGATCAACAAAACTAAGGAGCCCATATTTGTAGCTTGTAAAATTAGATTTTTCAAATAGCAGTTGGCATGGAAGCAATGAAGAAGTTGTAGGGAAATATGGTATCAGGTAGGCAACAAAAATAAATTTTTTACTACCATATTCCTCATTAAACCAGTAGATTGCACCAATAACTATATAATAGAAAAGATGGTTTTGAGGATATACCTGGTCGTAGAGCAAGTCCAACAGTATCCTCATCATTGGAGTCGTGCAACTATCTTCTAGTTGAATTGTGACTCCGTCTGCGACGGCTCTTGGTCTTCACTATAGACATCAAGTTGACATTGTCCTTCGGAGAAATACAACAACCTCCGCACCTCTATGGAAGTCCACACAGACCCCCTAGTGTTGGATCAAAGGGTTCTTGTAACGACCCCGCCTCCTGGTAACCCCCAATTAAGGGAGACCAAGAGGTCAGAGCCGTTATCCCAATAAAATAGATCAAAGGTTCGACAAATTAATCAATAATAATTATGAAATTCTACCAACTAAACTGAAATCTGGTATAAAATAAAGTTTTGCATACCTTTTAAAAACTTTGGAAATCTACTTCTATCCACAGCTTGGATCTATTCTATCTAATCCTCCTTGCACTTTATTTCTTATTTTCTGAATGTGTCACTTTACGGTTTTTTTTACAGCAAAAAAAAATTTATATACTTAGTCATCATGAGAATCTATCGAATTCATAAGGTTTTAAAATTATATACTTAGTATAGCCTTCTTCTAAATTTTTCACAACCCTTATATCCCTTTTGGCCTTGCATTTAATTTGTGGAAATATTAATGATTTGGAATATAATTGAACATTAATTATGCCACCGACAAACAAAATGTCGGTCAGCATATCGAAACATGCTGGTATGTGGGGACAACCAAAAGTTCACAAATATGGCTAACAAACTAATTATCACAACCAAGGTAATTAACAAGTCAGTTTATGTTTTCAATGTGTCAATCTCCACCACTTTTTCCCTAACCCTGGAATACCCTCTCTTGGGTTTGACTTAAGGCCACCTTCTCAATCCCGTGTTTGGTGCCTAGGGTCACCTCTCATGGTGCCCATTATTCATGCCACATAGACCACCTTCTCATTCCCGAGCTTGGTGTCTAGGGTCACCTCTCATGGTGCCCATTGGTCTTCCCTCCTGGGCTTGACCTTTTTGCATCATCCATCAGGGTGGCATGTAGGTGCGAGAATACACATTTATATTACAAGTGTGATAATCATAGTGACTTTATAATTTGCAAGAATGAACATCCAACTGATAGGTTGCATTCAATGTGATTAATCATTCAAAAAACCTTCGGGAAACTAATGTGATTAATCATAATTAACCACATACCTGTCAAGCTGACTTGAATGCAGAAATAACTCAACCAAGCAAGAAACCAAGCAAGCACACACAAGTTGATCCTGAAATAGGCATCCAATTTTTCTATCATTAATCATGTCATCATGATCTATTAATCCAAGTTGTTTCCTAGGGTTATTAGTCCTTTTTAGGGTTTTGATCACAATTAGGATTCCACTTCATTTTTATTACTTTACACTACTACAAAAATGGTTTTTACAACAGTTCATTTTTCCATTTTATAACGGGTGTCAACTGTTGTATTAGATCGCGTGGTCTTATGGGGGGTTCTTTATACAATAGGTGTTGCGCATATTGTAATATATGTATTTTATACAACAATAGTTCATTGAACACACCTGTTGTAATAGGGGTGTTGTATATAACATGTTGAGACAAAAGGAAAATACATCTAGACACAAGGTTTCAAACTTGAGACCACTTGAAAGTAAGACACATCTCAAACCGCTGAACCAGTTTCATTTTATACAACACATATATTCTTTGTTGTACATATACAACAAATGATGTACAAACCTATTGTGTGATTGTGGTCTATTACAACGGGTAACTATTACAATAGGTGAAAGCATGTTGTGTAATTATAGTATACTACAATGGGTTATAGTATGTTGTGTAATGATGGTCTATTACAACGGGTTAACATATGTGACTATTACAACGGGTAGAGCATGTTGTGTAATTATGATCTTTTACAACAGGTTAGAGTATGTTGTGTAATGATGGTCTATTACTATGGGTTAACATACATGACTATTACAATGGGTTAGAGCATGTTGTGTAATTATGATCTTTTACAATGATTTAGAGTATGTTGTGTAATGATGATCTATTACAACAAGTTAGCATACGTGACTATTACAACGGGTTAGAGCATGTTGTGTAATTATGGTCTTTTACAACTGGTTTGAGTATGTTGTGATATTACGGTCTATTACAACAATTTAGCACATGTTGTAGTATCACATATACTACAACAAGTTTGGCCCGTTGTATATAACTTGTGTTGTATAAAATATATAATCCACAACACACAAAAAGACTTGTTGTAAAAGATATGCTAACTACAACACAACCAACAGAACTGTTGTGTTTTTCCCGTTGTAAAAAGTATTTTCTGTAGTAGTGTTAGACCCTAATTTTATAAAATCACTTACAAACCCTAATTATTTCATCTTTCTTTCACAAAATATTCTAAGATCATCTTTTAGCAACATGAACCCTAATTTCAGATTATAAGTACTTTTCTTTTCTTTTTCTCTTATTTAGGGTTTCTAAGAATATTAATCATCATATTAGGTTTAAAACCCTAAACCTTGCAATTTCATCTTCAAAACAGGTTAAAATCCATCTTTATTATTAAACAAGTTAATAATGCTCAAACTAAGTTATTTGCAAGATTAAATTTATCCTTTATCATTAATTAGGGTTTCCAACCACAATTAAATACTTTTTCCATCAAAATTATATACTTTTGCAAAAAGATACTGATTTAGGTTGCCAAACTATTTTTAACATATCCCTCATATTTTTTTGATCAATTTTCATGTATCAACTTTCCTCATCCAAGTTTTCTAGCAAAATATACGATTTTTGTAAGTAAAATCGTTTTTACTGATTTATTTGCTAATTCTAGAAAAACAAGGATCGCTAGATTCATGGTCCGCTGGTCCACTCAGGATCCAACGACCAAGGATGTGCATGCCTATTTTGTGATCAGAAGAATGTGAAGGACAAGATTGTCCTTACCTGGACTGAAGGCACGGAGGGGCAGTTTGGTAAAAGACCACGAGGTCTTCTCCTACCTCGCGCCCGAGCACAGCGACTCCTGCGGTCAACCTGGGAGTTGACTTCTCGATCTCGTCCACATGCGATCATGCCAAAGGTTGAGGGAGCTTCGTCTTCCTCCACTAAACTCGACCATGGTTCCAATTGTGTGCCACGGCGATGCTTTGTCCTCCTCCTACTCGTCTAACTCTGGCGAGGCTTGCCGAGAAGATAGGGGTGCAGGCCAGGGTGGTTCTTTGAATTGAGCGCACATGAAGACTCCTCTCGATTCACCATAGTGTTTAGGGTAGCCAATATGTGTGCTTGTTCCCTCATTCACCCTCCCCTATATATAGGGTCGGGGCAGGTCCCTGCTTGGATTCAGAATTTTCCCAAACGACGGCCAATCCCCTACAATGTAGGGATGGTCTTCTTCGGTTTCTTCTCATGAACTCAAAGGAACCAACAACTGGCTCGCAAGCATTCTGGATCACGAGAAAATCGAGAGGGAAAATCCCTCTGTAACCTGGCAAAGTCCCATTCCTCGCGGAATTGGTCCATGGGCGATTAGCATTGGATCAAGATCCAACGGTTCCTATCTCGTGTGATCATCCAAAAGGAAAATCCTTTTCCTATTTTCAGAATAATTCCATATTTGGGAGATAACTTGAGAAATCTATATCTCCTAAACCATAGTTCCTTTTTATATCAACTTTTAAGGGAATCTCCATCTTGTCATTATCTAACTATTTCCCAAATTTAGGAAAAAAATTCCAAAGGATGAGAAGGATTCCTTCCCTCCCAATTTATCTTTCAATTAATCCAAATTAATTAGTATTTCTTTTTCCTTTTATCATTATCCTGTTATTTTGGGTCCCTTGGACATCAAGAATTCCTAAAGACATGAATTCCCATATTGGGGAATATTTACTTGCCTTTATCCTCTTATCTATTTCTATTTCACATATTCTCCTTTTATTTAATTAAACCCTTTTCCTTTTTATTTCTCTTTTCTTTTCAATTGGGCTCAATGGCCAAAAAAGCCCATTATCAATCAATCAAGGCCATTTCACACGAAATCCATCACAAATCAAAGAAATAGATTTCATTTATTCTTTAAAAGAGAATCACACTTTTCATTACATACTTAGGAAAGTGAGGTTATAACATCCTCCCCTCCTTATAGGAATTTTGCCCTCAAAATTCGAACAATCAAACAAACAAATCAGGGTATGCTTTCTCCATGTCCGCCTTCAGCTCCCATGTGGCCTCATCCTCTCCATGGTGCCTCCAAATAATCTTTACCATCTCTATATTCTTGCATTTGAGCTCTTTCACCTTGGTATCTAGAATCTGTAAAGGTGTCTCAGGATAAGTCAGCTTCCCTTGAAGCTCAATAGGTTCAATGCTCAGCACATGGTTCGGATCATGCACATATCGCTTCAGGTTGGACACGTGAAACACATCATGCATCATGCTATACTCAGGGGGTAACACAAAATGATATGCAGCTTCACCAATCCATTCTAACACCTCAAACTGACCCACATATTGGGGACTCAACTTTCCTCTGTTCTTAGCTATAGCTTGGAGCAGTCGGATTTTCAAAAACACATGCTCTCCAATAGTGAAATGGACATTAGTTCACTTTGCATCAGCATACGACTTCTGTCGATCCTGGGCTCTCTCCAGTCTTTGCTTGATCAAAGCAACTTTATCATCACAACACTTGGAGCTCATCTGACCTCAATAGGGTCCTCTCACCCACATCATCCCAGTTAAGTGGGGACCGACACGGTCTCTCATACAAAGCTTCATACGGAGGCATCCTAATACTGGCTTGGTAGATATTGTTGTAGGAAAACTCAGCTAAAGGTAGGTATTGCTCCCACGAGCAACCCCAATCAATCACACAAGCTCTCAACAGATCTTCTAATGTTTGGATCATCCTTTCTGACTGACCATCCGTCTGGGGGTGATAAGCAGTACTAAACTTCAACCTGGTACCAAGTTCCTCTTGAACTTGCTTCCACAACTTGGAAGTGAACTTTGGGTCTCTATCAGAGATGATCGATCCATGTACGCCATGCAAACGCACTATCTCTCTGATATATAGCTCAGCTAGGTCTGACACCTTAGCAGTGCTCTTTAAGGCAAGGAAGTGTGCTGACTTGGTAAGACGATCTACCACGACCCATATCGCATCATAACCTTTCTTGGTTCGGGGTAGACCCACCACAAAATCCATGGTGATATACTCCCATTTCCATTATGGAATCTCTATTGACTGTAAAAGCCCTCTGGGTTGTTGGTGTTCAACCTTCACCATTTGGCATGTAAGACAGCTGGCCACACATGCCGCAATGTCTTTCTTCATTCCCGACCACCAGAAAAACCACTGCAGGTCCTTGAACATCTTAGTAGTTCCTGGGTGCACTTTGTATTTGGATCCATGAGCCTCTTGCAGCTCAAACCTGATTCCTCTGTCTATTCCCACTGAGAGACGAGTCTATGGCTTCATCATCAAACCTTTCATTTTATCTAGCCCTTCATTGGTTAACTGTGTTGCTATAATCTCACTCAATAATTCAGATTGGATCTATATATTAGCCAAACAAACTCGATCTTCTAGCGATTGTGGAGTCCTCTCCACCAGCTCCTCCAAACTCTTCCGCTGACTGGACAAAACAACCACACACTTAAGTTGTTTCCGACTCAAAGCATCTTCTATGACATTCACCTAACTAGGATGGTAGGCGATGGTGAATTCATAATCCTTCATATACTCTATCCATCATCGTTGTCATAGGTTCAGGTCTCTCTGTGTTAGTAGGTACTTTAAGATCTTATGGTCAGTGAAGATCTCAAAGGTGGCACTGTACAAGTAATGCCGCCATATCTTCAGGGCATGGATAATAGCAGCTAGCTCTAGGTCATGTGTCGATCATTTTGCTTGAGCTGTCGGGAAGCATATGCAACCACATGCTGATTCTATTCCAACACACAGCCAAGTCCCATCTTAGAAGCATCGGTGAATATCATGAAACCCTCATTGCCAGAAGGTAGAGGCCACACAGAGGCAGTGATCAGCTTCTCCTTTAACTCCTTGAAGCGAGCTTCACATATGTCAGACCACACGAACTTCACATCCCTATGGGTTAACATGTTCATCGGCAAAGCAGTCTTTGAGAAATCTTTGATGAAGCAACGGTAGTATCCGGCCAACCCCACGAAGCTGCAAATCTCAGAGGGGTTCTTTGGTGCCGACCAGTCTCAAACTACCGATACTTTGGCTGGATCTACGGCAATTGTTCCTCCTGAGATGATGTGTCCAAGAAATATGACTTGGTCTAACCAAAACTCACATTTCAAGAACTTTCTGAAAAACTTATGCTTTCTTAGGATATCAAGGACTCTACCTAGGTGGTCACAATGTTGGGCTAGGTCATCCGAGTACACCAAAATGTCATCTATGAACACTATCACAAAAGAATCAAGGAAAGGTTGGAATACACTGTTCAGGAGGTTCATAAAGACACTAGGTGCATTGGATAATCCAAACGGCATGACCACAAACTCATAGTGGCCATATCAGGTCCGGAATGCCATTTTAGGTATATCGTGACTCCTTACTCTCACCTGGTGGTATCCTGACCTCAAATTGATCTTAGAAAAGACTCGAGCTGATTTGAGTTGGTCAAACATGTCATCTATTATAGGAAAAGGATACTTGTTCTTAATGGTTTCCTGGTTGATCATTCGATAGTCAATACACACCCGAAGTGACCCATCCTTCTTTTTCACAAAGAGGACTGGTTCTCCCCAAGGTGATGTACTGGGATGGATAAAGCCTTTATCCAACAACTCCTACAACTGAGTTTTTAACTCTAGCAACTCTGCAGGGGCCATTCTATAGGGTGCCTTAGATATAGGGTTAGTCCTAGGAGCTAATTAGATGGAGAAATCTACCTCCCTTTCAGGGGGAATCCCTGGTAGATCATCTGGAAACACATCCGCATACTCTCAAACTACCTCTATCTGTTCTAAGGATCACTCCTTAACATTAGGTACGGTAACTATGGCTAGGTAGGCTCGAAAACCTTTGGACAGCATACATTCAGCTTTTAAGGCAGACACATAAAGGCTGGTTATCACATCCTTCCTTCCTCAAATGGTGAAGTGTGGATGGCCGATTTTCCTAATAAGAATCTTCTTCTCTCTACAGTCAATCTGGGCTCTATAGGTGGAAAGCCAATCCATACCGATGATTACATCAAAATCATTCATATCGAGAAGGATGAAGTCAGTGGGAAGCTCATGGTTTAGATACTTTACTGGCAAGATAGGGGTTTTCAAAAGAGATGTATAAATACGACCACTCAGGGTTGTGACATCCAAAACATAACCCAAATCCTTGATATCCAAACAAAGCATAGTTTCCAGATTTCTCGAAATAAAAGTATTAGTAGAACCAGAATCAAAGAGTGCGTTTACATTTTGTCCCATGACTTCCAAAATGCCTACATAGTTTATGCCATATCAAAAAACTACTACATGATCTACTGAACTAAAAGGAAAACTCTAGGGGTTATTACCCTCGATCATACTATTAGCATTCGCTTGAGCTTCTTCATTGTCTATGGAAAACGCTCTAGCTTGTCTCCTCTCTCCAGCTGGGGCTGCTCTGGCTGGTGCTCCTGCTAGAGGTGCTGCAGCCACTGGTTGTGCTGCCACAGGTTGTGACCCCAAAGGTCCCCTTGGGTCGGGCTGAGGGTAGTTGGCGATGAAGTGTCCCTCTTGCTGACATATGAAACACACCTTCTTCTCAAAATGGCACTTCATAGGATGTGTCCGTCCGCATGTGCGACACTACTGGAGGCGACCACGGGGCTTGCCTTTGTGCCCATGCTTGCTTTTGTTGTTGGTTGCATCCCTGCCCCTTCTTGTTTTCATTCCTCTACCCTTGAGCTCCTTCAGTGAAACCCATGTATCCCTTGGAGGGATTCTGTGCAGGCATCACCGTCCTTTCCATGTCCAAGGTGGTGTTGTAGGCTTCAGATAAGGTCTTCGACTTACTAGCCATCACATGGGGCTTGATGACAGGGTGCAGAAACTCTATGAAGTGGTCCACCCTCCTTTCTTCATCCATCATGTGACTGAAACGTTCTAGGATGCGGAACATGTAACCAAAGTCTGTGACTAATGAGATTCCTTGTGTCATGTTAGTGAACTCTCTTTCCTTCTCCTTCTTGGTTGAGACAGGGATGAATCTGGTGGTGAAGATGGTCTTGAAATTGGTCCACGCCATCGGTTCTTCACTTAGGTCTCTTCCGTGATATGGTTATCCCACCATATCTTGGCTACACCTTCCAAAAGGTGAGTAGCAAACAGAACCTTCTTGTTTGGCTGCACTTCAAGCATATGGAATGCATTCTCAACTGCAAGCAGCCAAGCTTCCGCCTTATCGACCACTTCAGACTTATCTTTTCCCCATAACTTCTCCATGTTCAGCTTGACAAAGTCCAAGATGGTGGCTCCCAATCGAGGATGAACTGGTAGTGGCTCACCATTCGCATCTCTAGCTATGTCCCTAAGGGCTCCGGACCACCAACCTGGTCCTCCTCCATCTGGGCTACCTCCTCGTACACATGTTGTTCCTCATATCCTGATCCCTCCTCTTGTTCAAGGTTGTTGAAGGGTATTGGTTCAGGGTTGGTGGCCTCATGTGCAGTTTCTTTAGGTCTATTTCTCTTCTTTGAGGTTTCACCCCCATGGTTCCGCTTCCTCTTCTCAGAAGACACATTCTCTTTGCGGGGAGGCCCACCACCGTTGGTGGCAACCGACATAACCACAATCTTTGTACGAGCCATCTACATAAGCACACAAATAGACCTTTAGTCTATACTTAACTATTTATACTTATGTCGATGACATCTTAATTACTTATCTTTTATTACTTTGGTGGAGGATTCCTTAAACCTTATCAACTTTACCCATACTTCAAGAGGGTGAGGAAGAGAGAGAAAACCCTATTCCTTAAAATCCTTAACAGAATTTGAGTTGAGAAGGGATGAACAATATGAGAGAGTCCTAAAGGTATCTTATTTCCAGTCAAATCCTTAGACATCAACCAGGCAGTCACACAATCTCGGAGTCCTCGTATTCCAACTAGCAGTATGGAGGAAAATATTTCCAGCCCCTGGATGTGATCCTTTTCTAGACACCTCTGTCTTTCGAAAAATCCTCTAATAACTCCCTCAGTTCTACAGAATTTGTAACATTTTATAATTATTAAAGATTAAATGAGTAACCTATGCTTTGATACCAATTGTAATGACCCCACCTCCCGGTAACCCCCAATTAAGGGAGACCAAGAGTTTAGAGCCGTTATCCCAATAAATCGGATCAAAGGTTCGTGAATTAATCAATAATAATTATGAAATTCTACCAACTAAACTAAAATCTGGTATAAAATAAAGTTTTGCATACCTTTTAAAAACTTTGGAAATCTACTTCTATCCACAACTTGTATCTATTCTATCTAATCCTCCTTGCACTTTATTTCTTATTATTGCAATGTGTCACTTTACTATTTGTTCATTTCAAGGTTGCACCTAAAACATCGACAAACAAAATGTCGGTCAGCATATCGAAACATGCCGGTATGTGGGGACAACCAAAAGTTCACAAATATGGCTAACAAACTAATTATCACAACAAAGGTAATTAACAAGTCAATTTACATTTTCAATGAGTAAATTCCACCACTTTTGCCCTAACCCTAGAATACCCTCTCTAGGGTTTGACTTAAGGCCACCTTCTCAATCACAAGCTTGGTGCCTGGGGTCACCTCTCATGGTGCCCATTAGTCATGCCACATAGACCACCTTCTTATTCCCGAGCTTGGCGTCTGGGGTCACCTCTCATGGTGCCCATTGGTCTTCCCTCCTGAGCTTGACCTTTTTGCATCATCCATCAGTGTGGCATGTAGGTGCGAGAATACACATTTATATTACAAGTGTGATAATCATAGTGACTTTATAAATTGCAAGAATGAGCATCCAACTGATAGGTTGCATTTAATGTGATTAATCATTCAGAAAACCTTTAGGAAACTAATGTGATTAATCATAATTAACCACATACATGTCAAGCTGACTTGAATGCAGAAATAACTCAACCAAGCAAGCACACACAAGTTGATCCTAAAATAGGCATCCAATTTTTCTATCATTAATCATGTCATCATGATCTATTAATCCTAGTTGTTTCCTAGGGTTATTAGTCCTTTTTAGGGTTTTGATCACAATTAGGGTTCCACTTCATTTTATTACTTTAAACCCTAATTTTATAAAATCACTTACAAACCCTAATTATTTCATCTTTCTTTCACAAAAGATTCTAAGATCATCTTTTAGCAACATGAAACCCTAATTTCAGATTATAAGTACTTTTCTTTTCTTTTTCTCTTATTCAGGGTTTCCAAGCATATTAATCGTCATATTAGGTTTAAAACCCTAAACCATGCAATTTCATCTTCAAAACAGATTAAAATCCATATTTATCATTAAACAAGTTAATAATGCTTGAATTAACTTATTTCCAAGATTAAATTTATCCTTTATCATTAATTAGGGTTTCTAACCACAATTAAATACTTTTTCCATCAAAATTATATACTTTTGCAAAAAGATACTGATTTAGGTTCCCAAACAATTTTTAACGTATCCCTCGTATTTTTCTAATCAATTTTTATGATCAACTTTCATCATCGGAGTTTTCTAGCAAAATATATGATTTTTGTAAGTAAAATCCTTTTTACTGATTTATTTGCTAATTCTAGAAAAATGAGGATTGCTAGATTCATGGTCCGTTGGTCCACTCAGGATCCAACGACCAAGGATGCACGCACCTATTTTATGATCAGAAGAACACGAAGGATAAGATTGTCCTTACCTGGACTGAAGGCATGGAGGGGTAGTTTGGTAAAAGACCACAAGGTCTTCTCCTACCTCGCGCCTGAGCACAACGACTCCTATGGTCAATCTGGGAGTTGATTTCTCAATCTCATCCCCTTGCGATCGTGCAAAAGGGTCAGGGAGCTTCGTCTTCCTCCACTGAACTCAACCACGGTTCCAATTGTGTGCCACAACCACGCTTTATCCACCTCCTACTTGTCGAACTCCGATGAGGCTTGCCAAGAAGATAGGGGTGCAGGTCAGGGTGGTTCTTCAAATTGAGCGCACATGAAGACTCCTCTCGATCCGCCACAGCATTTAGGGTAGCCAATATGCGTGCTGGTTCCCTCATTAAACCTCCCTTATATATAGGGTCGGGACATGTCCCTTCTTGGATTGGGAACTTTCCCAAACGGCGACCAATCCCCTACAAAGTAGGGATGGTCTTCTTCGGTTTCGTCTCATGAACTCAAAGGAACCAACAGTTGGCTCGCAAACATTCTGGATCATGAGAAAATCGAGAGGGAAAATCCCTCTATAACCTGGAAAAGTCCCAGTCCTCATGGAATTGGTCCATGGGCGATCAGCGTTGGATCAAGATACAACGGTTCCCATCTCGCACGATCATCCAAAAGGAAAATCCTTTTCCTATTTTTAGAATAATTCCATATTTGGGAGATAACTTGAGAAATTCATATCTCCTAAACCATAGATCCTTTTTATCTCAAAATTTAAGGGAAACTCCATTTTATCATTATCTAACTATTTCCCAAATTTAAGAAACAAATTCCAAAGGATGAGAAGGCTTCCTTCCCTCCCAAGTTATCTTTCAATTAATCCAAATTAATTAGTATTTCTTTTCCCTTTTGTCATTATCCTGTTATTTTGGGTCCCTTGGATCTCAAGAAATCCTAAAGGCATGGATTCCCATATTGGGGAATATTTACTTGACTTTATCCTCTTATCTATTTCTATTTCACATATTCTCCTTTTATTTAATTAAATCCTTTTCCCTTTTATTTCTCTTTTCTTTTCAATTGGGTTCAATGGCCAACAAAGCCCATTATCAATCAATCAAGGCCATTTCACACGAAATCCATCACAAATCAAAGAAATAGATTTCATTAATTCTTTAAAAGAGAATTACACTTTTCATTACATACTTAGGAAATTGAGGTTATAACAGTTCTATAGGGGGTGTAAATAGAGCTAAAAACAATTGCACAAAAATCGTTAGTCCTTCAAGTGACTTCAAATAGGAACAATTGCAAATAGGGAATTTGATGGTAATCTAAACATCCATAGCTAGGATGAGAGAGATTGAAATAAGCACTTGAACAAGCTATTTAGAGTGGATCTACTATCTAAACTAGGAGAGAGTTAGTCCACTACCTAGAGATGTCAAGCTCTAGCATTTTGCAACCTATGTATACTTATACTCCATTATAAGATATATAATTGACCTTCCTTTTCCGGGACAAGGATAAACAGCTTTCCTTTGTGTTCAAGGGAGAAAACAACCTTCAACCAAGGTCTTACCTATCTAAGAACTGGAGTCTGCTACCTCACTAAGGTCTTACCCACTCTTGCAAGCAGTTGGACACCTTCACCAAGGAGATCCCCTCTTTGCATTGACTCTTTTGCCTTGAAGGATTTACCCACTCCACTCTTGGAGCTTCCACCTTGTGCTTGTCCTTCACGTGGTGAAGCTTTTTGCACCTTCTTCTACAACTTGAAGAAACTTGGACCTTCTCCTTCACTCAGAGAAGATTTCACCAACTTGATCTTGAAGAAGGGGGTCGGGGAAAGGAAACTTTGAGAGATTTACAAGATTACAATGAAGTAGATCTCTCACAAAAATTCTATCTCACTCATTTGGATGTTTTGATTTGAAAACAAGAGAGATAAAGGGGCTCAAGTGGTCTGGACGCACTCCATTATAGCTAGGAGCTTGAAAAGCATGAAGGAAGAACCTTGGAATGAACTCCAAGATGTCCTATTTATAGTTCGGGATGTCCAGTAGAGGGTAGGAGCACTAAGGAATGATTTCTAGCCATTTTGAGGGTTGCAACAGATATAATTTCAAGTTTTGCAACTGCCCAATGGCTAGAATCACTTTTTCTACATATTCCGTACAGTGCATTCGGTCGAGTTTTCATAAAGGTAACTCGAACGATTGCACTATGCGACAAAGACAATTTGAATCATCAGTCGAGTTGATCTTAGATGAAACTTAACCAGATGATTAAATCAATTTTGCTCTGTGTAGGGATCGATCGAGTTCTGTGAGTGTGCAACTCGATCAAACCTGAATTTTTTCAAATCCAGTAAGGGGATTGGTCGAGTTCTCTAAGTATAAAATTCGATAGAAAGAGTCCCTATAATAAATTTTTGAAAATGTCATTAGAGTGATTAAACATTTGAATTTAGGGCCCCTTCTTTTTTCTCATCTTAGTTACAAATCAATACATGAATACAAATGAGTGCAAAATCATCCTAAGGATTTTAGGGTGTTTTTAAGAAAACTGCATTTGCATTGCTTTTGACTTGAACTAGATCAAGCTAGGGCTTAATGAATTTGATCCTTTTCATGTACCTAATGCCTGAAATCAATCTCAAGTAGACATATTAGATACATATGAATGAAATGGCAAAGTCATTATCAAAATATGGACAATGTGTAACGCTTAGGTCAACATTCTCCCCCTTTTTGACAATGACAAACCATTCCTCAACATATTGAAAAGAGTATGAAAATTAAACCTTTACGTTGCAAATTTTTAGGGGATACATAAATAAACAATGTTAATTTCTCCCCCTCATTTAATGCTTACCTATGCCTGCATGGTTAGTCTTTCCACAAATAACCATAGCACACACACAATTATATATATATATATATATATATATATATATATATATATATATATATATTATGGTCCTTTAGCAAGTCACATTCTACGCAAATAAGTGACAAAAAAAGGATAACATAAGCAATAAAACAACATGGTTGAGGTTATTTCTCCCCCTTTGTCATATCAAAAAGGTAGGGGGTAGAAGATCTATAAAGCATAGGTCTTTTCTACATACACACACTAAACAAGCAACCACATAGCACACACCAATCCGAGACAAAAATAGAGAAAAACAAGAAATCCAATGTCATAATCAAAATATGGGATAACATACCAAGAAATCATAAGATAGAGTCAAATCAAAGAGTTAAGGATACATGCAATTAAGATTACAACACTAAGCATGTCCTCTCAGAATAAAACTACAAACCAATAAGAAAGACGAGATGATAAAATAGTATGCCTCAGGTACACAGTGCCCAGACATCTAATACATGATAGTCTACATATATATAGCCTCAGGTACACAGTGCCCAGATGTCTAATACATGATAGTGTATATATATTACCTCTCTAATAGACTATATATCTAAACACATATGGAATCTACTACATCAATTATATCCTCATCTTCATCCTCCTTGGGCTAGTAGTCCTCCTCCTCATCATCAGATGGTGCAGCAGCAGTGGTAGCCCCACCATCTTCTCCAGAAGAACCATCAAAACCATCATCATCATCCTTGACATCATCAGTATCATCAACCTGGTCTGGCATCTCCTCATCAGTAGGAGGTCCAAACTCACGAGTACCAAGCCATATGTCATTCTGGCCAGCCTAAGACATGCCACATGCATGTAATGCATTTACATGTGGGAAGGTAGGAGTGGAAACTCCATCTTAACTAGAAAGAAGAGTTGTAGTGGGGCTAACAGGTAGGGCCAGAAGAGGAAGAGCACCAGGGGCAGGAATAGGTCCACCACCATCAACAGTAGGGGATGCAACATAAGCATCAGGAGGTGGAGAGTCAGGGTAGAAATGACTATATGCATAAGAGGTATAGTCAGCTCCAAGGTACTCCTAGTAGGATGGGTAGGGCTGACTACATGACATGTTCATATGAGACATGATCTAGTAGAGGTCTTGGTGAAGATGATCTTGAACCCGAAGGTTGTATGCCTATTGATGCATCATGTATCCCATGAGGGCTTCATTTGATACTGAAAATGAGGCACAACTAGGGCGGGGTGGTGGTGGTGGTGGAGGGTCCTGGGTGGAGGTAGAAGCACCTGGCATGGTATAAGAGGTAGGAAGAAAGGTCTTTTTGATGGTTGTCTCACTAATGAAAACTCCTCTGTGAGTTGGCTTGTATCATAGTTCATGAAATAAAAAAATTTCATTATAGTGAGAAAACACACCACATATTAGGTTGGGGTATGTGAGATGGGTTCCATAGGTGTTCTCACTAGAGTCAAAGCAAGTCATATGATGGAGAATGTAACAAGCCCACTTAACTCCGACATCCTTTAATAGATAGTACATAATCAATGTCGTATGTTTTGTAATTTCAATTTGATTCCTCTTAGGATGAATATTGCAGTTAACTGTTAAAGTGATTAGTCTTGTCTTGATATCTAAGTAATATGAGGGTAGAGTTGACTTATTTTTATAGGGAATCCTAGGTTTCTTCTGGAACTTATGGAGGCCAATAAGAGTAAGCTTGGGTTGAAAGATCTTGTAGAAACCTTTAGGGTCCAAAAGGTCATGATATTGCGGATAAGAAGCCACCTAAGAACCAATGATGTAAAAACCAGAGAAGTAGGTGTTTAGAGAGTTCTTTGAGATTGTAATCTTGGTCCCGATGTTCATTAAAGTCAACACGACTTGGGTATTCAATGGTGGGACCAGGGGGTATAGTACCATGTCAAATTGGTGTAGAATTCACAGACAACCTTTGAGCTTAAAATGGCATTAGCAAAGCATAAATGCTCTACACATAAAGCACTAAAGTGATGTGCTTCAAACAACCCAGCTACCTCCTCAATCACCTCAGTTGTTGCAAACTGAGATTCAAACAAATCTCTAAATAGAAATGGAGTTCTACACAAGAGATCCTTATACCTATTCAAAGTCTATGTGGAGATGAAGGAGGTATCATCGAAGGCTACATGTCTAGGGGCTATTGGGGCAAACCTCTTTATTTGATTTAAAGCCACCTAGGTCAGAGATAGATGACATAAGAAACAAATGAAGAAGAAATTCACAAGGTAGGTCGGGAAAACCACCTAGTCCACAAGGGAAGAGGCAAGAGAGACCGATTCTAAGGCTAGGAAGGGGATAGGAGTGCACGTGCTAGCCTAGGATTTGAGGATGAACATGGGAAAAGGGTTTTTGATCGACTTTTCTCTACTTGAGAGGGAGAAAAGTCGGGCAATTACCCTATATAATTTTGGTCCATCACTATTGTCGGTCGAGTTACGTGTTGCGGAAACTCGACTGATCGGGTTTATTAGCTTTGTCCTTGGTTAAGGATCGGTTGAGTTGCATCAGGAGAAACTTTACAGATTGATAGCCTGTCCCAAAACATAAAATATTCAATTCTAAGCCTCTAGAGTGCTACATAAATTGATTTTTCTAGCCTATCATGCATCTTAAACATATTGAGGCACATTTCACTAATCATTGGCTACTATTTTGCAAGAAAACATCTGTTTGTGAAAAATAGCCAACAATAAGAAAAACAAGGTGTAAGAACCCATTACACTAAACAAGATTACTTAAAACATAAAGAACAATCGATCACTAATTAATCACATACCCAAAAAATGGGAAAATTAAAATCGATTTCAATGTCAGCACTTGCTCAGAAACATTTGCATAAGAGCCCAATATCTTTCTTTTATCCATACTATGCCAAGAATTTGATACAAATTGTTCTATTGCCTTAGCCACAACATATATACACAGGAGAACAATATTCTCATATACCACACAAACAAGCATTAATATGCTAAAAAAGTCCAATTCATTTGAAACACCATATACAAACTTTTCCTACCCCGACCTGAGAGTACATGGATGACTCCAGGACACATTAGATATCTAATCAACTTTCTCATAGATTCGTTACTATTTCTCCTCTTTGTTGCCATAAGTTTGTTTTCATCACTTCTGATTACCGAAAAAAATGTGGCGAACCACAAGGGTGAGACCCATGTCCCAGCAAGAGATATAACCTCCAACAACATTTATTGATTACAACATTTTAAATAGTAGATAACTAAGCAATGGGATTATTTAGTAATCAATTGAACATATTGAACAGTTCTAGTATACTAAATAGATTAAGAAAATCATCTTAGCAACAAGTATAATCATCAATGCATATATGGATAACAAATAAATCCCTTTCTCTGGATAGATATTTACTCAAATATCATCAAATTGTATCTAATAACAATCATTATCATTAATCTGACTATCATCATATTCCTTACTAACAAAACAAGCAATCTAGTAGCATAAGCATCCCTGACATCATGAATATGTCTAGTAACATAACATGGCTATCAATATTGGCATCTCAAATAAAGGGAACATATCTATACCATAAGTAGAACTAACATCATAACACAATGAATGACATAGGCATGATTAACAGTTGAAGCATGTCTAATTACATAGGCATGTCTAGCAATATTAAACATAGCTAGCAGTAGCATCTTAACCATTAGTGTTAGTATATTTGACAACATAAGCATGTTTACAACATGAGCATAACTACAACATAAGCATATATGTTATCTCTTATTGTACTATACATCATCTCAGTGAAAAGAAAGAAAACAGGGGTTATCATCCAATATGAATCGTTGTGTATATCCCTAAATGGATATGCTACACAGTTGTCTTACATCTTTTATTATGCCCTAAGGAATTTGAGGACACCACTCGAAATCCAAATGACTACTGCTAAGTTGAAATCAGTGCCATACAAGATCTA
This sequence comes from Alisma plantago-aquatica, assembly GCA_963693085.1. NCBI lineage: Eukaryota > Viridiplantae > Streptophyta > Magnoliopsida > Alismatales > Alismataceae > Alisma > Alisma plantago-aquatica. The sequence continues at coordinate 1,428,027,988 of OY856412.1, forward strand.
GGAAGAGCCGGACTCCTAATATCTTCTCCTCCCATGGTCAATACGGGTCTGCCATAGAGACACATAAGGTCAAGCTACTAACAACCTAGTCCGTCCTTAGTACAGGTCCCGGCAAAAGTGAAAGGATGTGGGTACGCATACCCTACCATCCGAGTTACAACCACAGTTTTCCTCCAATCACATCACATATATAATCACCGAGACACGACCGCAACCATTCTCAAACTAAGGGCTAGGTATGACCACATTCATCCTCCCTAAACACTTGAATTCAGGATGACAAGAACCCTGCATACTCATCAGTATGCACTCTGAGTTTCCCTTAGGAATACTCGTTTCACGTTCTAGCAAGTACTGACACTCAGATGGATCTATAGCACATGGCACTACATGATTATAGTTTTACTTGATTAGTTATGCCAATTGGGTAAATTAAGGTTGCATCCAACAAGTGGACATACAAACCCTAATTCACTTCTAACATGCATATAAATATCACAACTTCAAAAGATATAAAACATGCGAAACACAATTTCTCATATCATCATCACATGGTACTATTCACTTGCCATTCATGAGGCTACACTAGTCATCAAACTATCACAAGATATAAATCCTTTTCACAATATCACATGATATCAACCCTTATCAACACAAGAGGATTACACCTCATTCAGGGCTCAACCATGCCCAAAGGTCATCAAGACCATCATATTATTCCCTACAAGATCATCATTATCATTCCATGCCTTATAGCAAGGCTCAAAAACATCACTTCATATAATACACCAGATCAGCACAATATTGCATTAATGAGCTAGGAGATATTCATAAACAATCATAGCAGGGTTATATCAACATTCAGAACATTCCTTTATTACATCAACATGCAAGAAATAGATATGATTAACCCTCATCATATTCATAATGCACATGTTTAGCATAACAAAGTATCAACCATGTGGCTATGATAACCACAAATTAACAAATTAAGGTTATGATCATATTAAGGAGGTTATTCCACCATTCATTACATCATATAAGAATATTAAACATGAATACTCATCTTTATCTATTTGCATTAGAGTTAGGTTCAATAAGATAAATCATATTAATGTTACTAATCAGCACTTATACCCAAAGCCTAACTCACGACATCCCCATTGGATCATGGATGCATAAGGTGAAGCATAACCATCACATTCCATTCCATTCTCAAGTACGAACCCACACATAAATCAAGGTGTAACCATCCGGTTATAGCATAATAGGGTTTCAACAATAGTAACAGAGTACTCCATGATTGTATTAGTCATTCAAGGACTATTCATACCCAATTACCATCATTTAGTTATATTAAAGCTAGGTATAACAAGCTATACCTCATTAGGGTTACATATAAACACAATATGGTTATCATCCTTTATATTCATATGAGTGAATAGGTAAGAATGCCTTATTAATGGTAACCCTCCATTTGTTCCATCATCATTCAACCCATATCACTATACCACAATGTCACCCAGAACCATTAGATGTTTAAAAGGTAAGACCATTGGTAGTTTACATAAGTAAACACCTTGGATAAACCACCTATGAAGTCCTTGATTTTTGATCTAGAAAGAGTCACCATATAACCCTAGACACCCTTGATTAGAAACACAAAATGTTCCATTAAGAGAAGGGTAAAACCCACAATCGACTGTTCATTTAAAACAAGCCATCCATTGTCAACAAGTAAGCTCCTTAAGTTGATCATATAAAGGAAACCATCTAAATCACATTATTAGTACCAAAATATTAAATAATCCATCATTCCACTTTATTGGAGGAATAAACATTAGATCTTGACCATTGGGTCAAGTTCATATGTTAAAACCATCAATTACAGTATATGTTCGACCATTGCATCAAGTGTCCCAAGAAACCATTCGTATAAGGCTTGATTGATGCTACAACTACAATGCGTAACTCAACATAGGTTGTAGATACTTGATACACCATAATTAGTGATCATTGAATCACCATATGTTGTTAGATCAACACTATACTCATTAATCAGCATCAAATATTAAGCTAATGTCACCATTGATTGATAATATCAATAGGATACTTAATGGTTGATCATTAAACTTCTAATTGATCCAAAACCTGACCTAAGAGGGTGACCATAGGTTGTCACCATCATCTGAAACCTTTGATCTTGACAATCAGTTGTCATGAATACAACACCATAGGGTTGTTGCAATGGTACCATCATCGTGTCATGAATTTATAGAAGAAATCAGCTTTGAACCCTAAAGTTGACCATTGGTTGCTAGGTGCTTAACACATAGGTTGTCAAACCAACCTGATAAAAGTCATATTATACCATAGGAATAACGTACACATGATCACATGTTCATCTAGAACTGAAATCAGAATAGGGAACATTATAAAAATCGAAATCCAAGTCAAGCATTACTTTTTAGTGCATGAATAATCATTTTCAAGCAAGAACATGAGCTAGCAAGCTTATGGTAAGAAATAAAAGTGGAGCAAGTTATAAAACTTTCCTATAATGAAAATATAAACTCCAACACATAAGAAAAAATGAGCAGGTAGGGTAGAAAATCCAATCATAAGCTGTGAACTCGTCCATCTAGCACCTTTCTTCATCAAATGAGCAAACCCTAAGCATAAGGAGCAAGAAAGGTAGGGTTTTAGAGATTTAGAGAAAAATGTACCATGTAACAGCAAGGTTCCAACCTATAGGAAGGTCTAAGGAAGGATAAAATCAAGAGAAATGGAGAAGGAATGAAAAAAACAACTAGCCTTGGTTGAAATCCCTAGAAGATGACCATGGAAACCCTAGGTAGGGCTAGATGGAGCTCTAGGAGACCTTCTTCTCCAAAAAGAGGTTTTCTTCTACCTTAGAGCACTTGGTTCCACAGAAAAACAGAGTGGAGTCATTGATCCAGGTTAGAGGAAAGAGAAAACAAGCAAAGTTTTGTAATTGGGCAAGGAAGAGGTAAATATATCCCATGGATAAGGATGGAAGCAAGCATGAGGTGTAAAATGTAGCTTCCCCATGTGTCTATGGCCTTAAACTATTAAGAATATACAACGACACAAACAAGAAGCTCCCCCACCGTCCATATATACCTGATTAGATTTCCTTTGTCGAATTTCCCAGCCAATCAAATAATTCATTAGTTGATAGCTACTAAAGGTAGCTCATCCATGAAGGGGTAAATCCTAAAATACCCTTGGAGAAAACACCTTCAAACCAAGGTTTAAATAGGTTCCCCATGTTTCAAAAAGCTCAAGAATGATGATATAATATCCAAGGAACATAATAGAAGTGATAAATTGCAAAGAAAACCTCTCAATTGGGTAAATTGCAGAAAAGTCCAAAATTTACATAAAATTGCATAACTTGCTCAAACATTGTAATTGGACCAAATTTGAAACTTAGGATTTTATTATGATTTCAAATAATATAAAAAGGTTATATTATGGTTCTAAGCATTCAACTATGGTAATTAAGCTTATTCAACTCATTAAGCAAGTTCAAGGACCTTACAACTATAAACCCCTAACCGGGATTTCGCCCCTGAACCAAGGTAAACAAAGATGGGTACTTCCTTTGCACATCATCCTATTACATTCACATGGTAACTTACATATCATGGAGATGTCACATCATTCATACATAACTCATTTTGGATCAACATAAAAACACCCACCAAAGAAGACATTCTCAATATGGAAACTTGTTGTGTGATCTGTACAACTCAAGTAGTAATATTCAACTTTAAATTCTAGCTTTCATCTTGAAATTATATCTATTGTATCAACACATTACTCAAAATTCATACTCACTGGCTCTTATTAAACATAGAACATTATGTATCTCTTATCTTATGTAACTTTACAAGGTTTCATCTCTATGCTCCTTTAATGGTTGTTGTAATTAACAACTCAATCAACCATGTAGGAATCCCCTAATTTTCAAGAATTATGAGGAATATGTTTTTAGAGGATTCTCCAATCATCTCAATGGTGGACTGACCATCTGTTTGGTTGAAGAATCATACACTTGTCTACAACCATTAACAAATATAACTTCCTAATTTACCTTGTTAGGAGTAGAACAATGACACTATCTTCATCTTATCAGGATTCACATAACATACTTAACAGAGGTATCATAAATCCAAGAGGATACTCTAGTAAACCCCCAACTCACTCTTGCTAGAATTGTCACACATAAGTACAATTACTTCAACATTCTTATGATTTAGCAAAGATATTGACCATGTTACTGGCCATCTCTAGAATACTTTGAGATGTCATCATTCAAAGATTGCTACAACATGTAAGACATGACATGAACACTCTGTTCCTCCTATTCATAAATCCTATTGGTACATTGGTTAGTCTAAAGGACATAAACATAAACTCATCATGGTCATGTAACTTATGTTATCCACTCTAACTCTTATGCATTGATATTTGATCTTAGGTTTATATTAAAGGAACATGGTAGCATATGTCTACTGATCAACAAACCATCTATCCTTGATAGTGGTCTTTCCCAACTATCACTAGACCATACACAACATTATAGAATCACTTTTGTTTTTCCTTCCAAACAACATTTAGAGGGTCATCATCAACTCTCTCTCTCTCTCTCTAAGGGAGAGGAATACTTGGAATGTTCATTTAATAAACATCTCCAACCTTTACATATTTCCTATACTGTTGATACATCTTGGATACTAGGATTCATTACCTTGGTATCTACCTCATGTGCTATAAGGAACTCACATCCTTATCTCATCTACTTTTACCAACATAACAAATATCAAGAAATATAAGGGAGTATTCCTAATTATTGGAAGGCTCAAAAGCAAACTCATCACAAAATTTATGATCTTGGAACCATAGTCCAAGCAACCATATTCTATAATAAGCTATCCACCCTCATGTTTGCAGCAAATCCACACGTACCAAGTGGCAATGATACACTTGAAATATGTGCCCTAGAAAGGAAAGACACAAAGGCAAACACACTTCCCATACCATAGCAACATTGTTCAAGGGTCACTAGCAAAAGGGTAACCAATTCTATTTTCATTATGCGAGTTATAACTTCTTATGTATCATTTTACCCTTTTCATTTTGGGTTCCTTGCCAATATCATAGGAACCATCATGATTAACATATCTCATTGCTCCTTCCTAGATGACTATTTATCACACTTGGGTATTTTCTCTTATTTTATTATATTTTTCAACCACTTATCAACATGTAAATCATCATATTCCACATTTTCTTCATTAAACATGGATCATCTGCCTTAATTTCTTTCACATGCTATGCTGACTTTACATTAACACTTTCTTACACACATAGGTTGGTCTGAGATTAACTCAGGTTCCACCTTATTCTTTTGTCATTATTCCCATTTATCTTCTCATTTTGTACTTGTTATAGGAGTTCTTTCCATCTTATGTGGATTTTATACCTTGATTCACTTTATAAGCACAGACTTATTTGTCTTTTACTTTATTATCTTCTTGAATAACATCTTCAAGAGCTCCTCTTTTTCTAATTTGTATTCCAATTTAGATTTCATGGTGTTATATCTTTCTCTTATAGTTACCAAACATTCAAATTTTGATAGATTATGATGCAATTCTCATCTTCTTTAAGGTAGGATTGAAATATTCATACCATGATTTCTTATTCATTATGCTCTTTATATTGTCTCAAAATGACTACTTGATCAGAGTAATTAGAAAGATAACAATCTAAGAGTTCCATACTTACCTTTCTTCAATAATTGAATACCTGGCCAGGGCACCCAAATACTGAGATTAGGCAGTATGCACCATATGTTTATGTCATATTCCTAATCTTGACATTATACTAGTCCCAAGTCCTGGTGTACCTATAGAATCAGTGAACCTAAAGCTCTGATACCAACTTGTGAGAACCTGTTACACTAAATGAGATTACTCAAAACATAAAGCACAATCGATCACTAATTAATCACATACCCAAAAAAAAGGAAAATTAAAACCAATTTCAACATCAACATTTGCTCATAAATATTTGCGTAAGAGCCCAATATCTTTCTTTTATCCATACTATGCCAAGAATTTGATGCAAATTGTTCTATCGCCTTAGCCACAACATATATACACAGGAGAACAATATTCACATATGCCACACAAACAATCATTAATATGCTAACAAAAGTCTGATTCATTTGAAACACCATATACAAACTTTTCCTGCCCGAACCTGAGAGTACATGGATGACTCTAGGACACACTAGACATCTAATCAAATTTCTCATAGATTCATTACTATAGCTCCTCTTTGCTACCACAGGTTTGTTTTCGTCACTTCCGATTACCTAAAAAAAATGTGGCGAACCACAAGGGTGAGACCCATGTCCCAGCAAGAGATAACGTCCAACAATGTTTATTGATTACGACATTTTAAATAGTAGATAACTAAGCAGTGGGAATATTTAATAATCAATTGAACAGATTGAACAATTAAAGTATACTAAACAGATTAAACAAATCATCTTAGAAAAAAGTATGATCATCAATACATATATAGATAATGAATAAATCCATTTCTCTGGATAGATATCTACTCAAATATCATCAAATTGTATCTAATAACAATCATTATCATTAATCTGACTACAATCATATTCCTTGCTAACAACACAAGAAATCTAGTAGCATAAGCATCCCTGACATCATGAATATATCTAGTAACATAACATGGCTATCAATATTGGCATCTCAAATAAAGGGAACAAATATATACCATAAGTAGAACTAACATCATAACACAATGAACTACATAGGCATGATTAGCAGTTTAAGAATTTATAATTACATAGGCATGGCTATCAATATTAAACATAGCTAGTAGTAGAATCTTAACCATCAGTGTCAGTATATTTGACAACATAAGCATGTTTACAACATGAGCATAACTACATCATAAGCATATATATTATCTTTTATTATACTATACATGATCTCAGTGAAAAGAAAGCAAACAAGGGTTATCATCCAATATGAAGAATTGTGTATAACCCTAAATAGATATGCTACATGGATGCCTTACCTCTTTTATTATGCCCTGAGGAATTTGAGGATACCACTCAAAATCCAACTAACCACTGCTTAGTCGAAATTAGTACCATATAAGATCTAGGAAGACCCAGAATCCTAAGATCTTCTCTGACCCTGGTCAGTACGGGTCTGCCACAACGACACATAAGGTCAAGCTGCTAACATCCTAGTCCATCCTTGGTACAATTCACAACACAAGTGAAAGGAGGTGGGTACGCATACCCTACCATCTGAGGTACAACCACAATTGTCCTCCAATCTCGTCACATATATAATCACTGAGACACGACAACAACCGTTCTCAAACTAAGGGCTAGATATGACCGCAGTCATCCTCCCTAAACACTTCAATTCTGGATGACAAGAACCCCACATTCTCATCAGTATGCACTCTGAGTTTCCCGTAGGAATACTCGTTTCACCATCTGGCAAGTTTTGACATTCAGATGGATCTATGTCACAAGGCACTACATGATTAGAGTTTAACTTGATTAGTTATGCCAATTGGGTGAATTAAGGTTGCATCAAACAAGTGGACATACAAACCCTAATTCACTTCTAACAAGCATATAAATATCACAACTTCAAAAGATATAAAACATGTGAAACATAATTTCTCATCTAATCATCACATGGTACTATTCACTTGCCATTCATGAGGCTACACTAGTCATCATACTATCACAAGATATAAATCCTTTTTACAATATCACAGGGTTGATACCCTTATCGACGCAAGAGGATTACACCTCATTCAGGGCTCAACCATGCCCAAAGGTCATCAAGACCATCATACTATTCCCTACAAGATCATCATTATCATTCCATGCCTTATAGCAAGGCTCAACAACATCACTTCATATAATACACCAGATCAACACATATTGCATTAATGAGCTAGGAGATATTTATAAACAATCATAGCAGGGTATATCAACATTAAAAACATTCCTTTATTACATCAACATGCAAGGAATAGATATGATTAACCCTCATCATATTCATAATGCACATGTTTAGCATAAGAAAGTATCAACCATGTGGCTATGATAACCACCAATTAACAAATTAAGGTTATATATGATCATATTAAGGAGGTTATTCCACCATCATTCCATATTATAAGAATGTTAAACATGAATATTTATCTTTATCTATTTGCATTAGAGTTAGGTTCAACAAGATAAATCATATTAATGTTACTAGTCAGAACTTATACCCAAACCCTAACTCACGACATCCCCATTGGATCATGGATGCATAAGGTGAAGCATCACCATCACATTCCATACCATTCTCAAGTATGAACCCACACATAAATCAAGGTGTAACCGTCAAGTTATAGCATACTAGGGTTTTAACAATAGTAACAGAGTCCTCCATGATTGTATTAGTCATTCAAGGACTATTCATACCCAATTACCATCATTTAGTTATATTAAAGCTAGGTATAACAAGCTATACCTCATTAGGGTTACATATCAACACAATATGGTTATCATCCCTTCTATTCATATGAGTGAATAGGTAAGACTACCTTATTAAAGGTAACCCTTCATTTGTTCCATCATCATTCAACCCATATCACAATACCACAATGTCACCCAGAACCATTGGATGTTTAAAAGGTAAGACCATTGGTTGTTTACATAAGTAAACACCTTGGATAAAACACCTATGAATTTCTTGATTTTTACTCTAGGAAGAGTCACCATCTAACCCTAGACATCCCTTGATTAATAACACAAAAAGTTCCATTGAGAGTAGGGTAAAACCCACAATCGACTGTTCATTTAAAACAAGCCATCCATTGTCAACAAGTAAGCTCCCTAAGTTGATCATATAAAGGAAACCATCTAAATCACATTATTAGGACCAACATATTACATTAGACATCATTCCACTTTATTGTAGGAATAAATATTAGATCTTGACCATTGGGTCAAGTTCATATGTTAAAACCATCAATTACAATATAGGTCCGACCATTGCATCAAGTGTCCCAGGAAACCATTGGTATAAGGCGTAATTGATGCTAAAACTACAATTCTTAGCTCAGCATAGGTTGTAGATACCTGATCCACCATAATTAGTGATCATTAAATCACCATATGTTGTTAGATAAACACTATATTCATTAATCAACATCAAATATTAAGCTAATGTCATCGTTGATTGATAACATCAGTAGGATACTTAATGGTTGGTCATTAAACTTCTAATTGATCCAAAACCTAACCTAAGGGGGTGACCATAGGTTGTCACCATCATATGACACCTTTGATCTTGACCATCAATTTTCATGAATACAACACCATAGGGTTGTTGCAATGGTACCATCATCGGGCCATGGATTTATAGAAGAAATCATCTTTAAACCCTAAAATTGACCATTGGTTGATAGGTGCTTAACACCATTGGTTGTCAAACCAACCTGATCTAAATCATATATACCTTAAGAATAATGCACACATGATCACAGGTTCATATAGAACTGAAATCAGAAGATGGAACACTATGAAAATCAAAATCCAAGTCAAGCATAGCTTTTTAGTACATGAATCATCATTTTCAAGCAAGAACATGAGCTAGCAAGCTTATGGTAAGAAATAAATATGGAGCAAGTTATAAAATGTGCCTCTAATGAAAATATAAACTCCCACACATAAGAAAACATGAGAAGGTAGGGTAGAAAATCCAATCATAAGTTGTGAACTCGTCCGTCTAGCACCTTTCTTCATCAAATGAGCAAACCCTAAGCATAAGGAGCAAGAAAGGTAGGGTTTTAGAGATTTAGAGCAATTTCTACCATGGAACAATGAGTTTCTGACCTTAAGAAAGGTCTAAGTAAGGAGAATATCAAGAGAAATAGAGAAGGAAGGAGGAAAACAACTATCCTTGGTTGAAATCCCTAGAAGATGACCTTGGAAACCCTAGGTAGGGCTAGATAGAGCTCTAGGAGACCTTCTTCTCCAAAAAGAGGTTGTATTCTACATTAGAGCACTTGGTTCTGCAGAAAAATGGAGTGGAGTTGTTTCTACATGTTAGAGGAAAGAGAAAACAAACAAAGTTTCATATTTGGGCAAGGAATAGGTAAATATAGCCCATGGATAAGGATGGAAGCAAGCATGAGGTGTAAAAGTAGCTTCCCCATGTGTCTATGGTCTTAAACTATTAAGAATATACAAGAACACACACAAGAAGATACCCCACCGTCCATATAGACCTGATTAACTTTTCTTTGTCGAATTTCCCCGCTAATCAAATAATTCATTAGTTGATAGCTACTAAAGGTAGCTCATCCATGAAGGGGTAAACCCTAAAATATCCTTGGAGAAAATACCGTCAAACCAAGGTTTAAATAGGCTCCCCATGTATTAACAAGCTTAAGAATAATGTAGAATATCCAAGGAACATAATACAAGTGATAAATTGCAAAGAAAATCTCTCAATTGGGTAAATTGCAGAAAAGTCCAAAATGTACATAAAATTGCATAACTTGCCCAAACAATGTCCAAATTAGACCAAATTTGAAACTTAAGATTTTATTATGATTTCAAATCATATAACAAAGTTAGATTATAGTTCTAAGCATTCAACTATGGCAATTAAGCTTATTCAACTATAATAATAAACATCTAGAAATTGAAGTTAGAAGTTCATAAACCTTGATTATCTGTTAAATAGGAAAATGTTCACTATAAATATTGTCATCATAAGCAATACTAACTTTCCTTCCAAGAATTCAAATAAATTATTACAATCTATCCAATATCATATATTTTAGCAGATCAAGTCTATGTTGTTTGGTATTATTGGCAAAAGTCTTGTCAAATGAATCGTGTGATGTACCTGGTTTCCTGATCATGTGTTCATTGATCATCGCCTCAGCTTCAACATCAGTTTTTTCTTGTATTTTATCGGCCTTTGTAGGTGAGGATTTGTTTAAGCATCAATAGCCCGCCCCATCTTACATGCATAAGAGTATCTTTTATTTTAGATAATCATTCCTTATATATTGATGATGACTTATGCAACTACAATGAGTCACTGATATATGTAATCGGTACCTTAATATAAGATGAAGATAGTAGAAGGATATAATAACACTAAGGGTGTAATCCCAAACATCCAGACTAGAAAATTTATAATAATATTACATCATGTTACCATAAGAGTACCCTTTTTTACACTCCATTTGGAAATCTGTCCTAGAAAAGAACCAACTTCACTAGGCACCGTGTTAGTAATTGTAACCAAATGATCTATAGGAGCATGTTCAGGAAGGATATAAATAACATGCGATCGAGATATGATTTTTGATTTAGTGACGCTATATTTGGTACGTGGTGAATGAAAGAGAAGGGAAGGAAAGGAAAGAAATTGGAGGAGAGGGAAAGAGACATGTCTGTTAGTGTGTTTGATTAACATAGGGAGGAGAAGGGAAGGAAAATATAAAAAATAATATACACATACATTTTTTTGTAGTGACATGGAATGTTGGTGATATACAATTTTTTATATAATATTTATAATACTTATTTATTATTTTATAAAAAAATATCTTCACAAAGGCGCAAACATTAAATAATATTTGTCAACATTTTTTTGAACGAAAAATCCTATAGATCTACAAATAAAATTATAAGATGTAGATAAAGACATCATACATTTCATATATTTATTATGTGTTTGAAGTGTCACATAAGAGTTTTTTTTAATATAATACACATTTTCTTATATTGATTGTGATTTTAGAAGTAGTTTTCTTCATATTTTTGTATTTAACAATTTTTTCATGTATGTGTTTCATTATTTTCCGCCATAGTCCACCACATTTTCTCTAATTATTTATTATTTTAAATTTTTATGACTATATAATAGTGTCAAACTTTTCAACTTTCTCAACAAAAAAACTAAAAGTTTTCTTCTAAATTATGTACAAAAATTAATTTTAGTTTAATTTTTATTTTTTTTTACAAAAACTTTCCTCCAATATTATCAAATACTTTCTAATATTTCATGTCTCTTCAAGTCTCGTAACACATATGTGACATACTACTTCTCTGTTCACATTGACTGCGGTCTATACTAATTTTTCTGGTCATATTATCTTCATTGTACTTTATATTTTCTCTGATCTTTCTATTATATTTCCTCCCAAGTCTTTCCCAATTCTCTTGTCTCCACACCGATTCGGTAAGTGGAGAATGGGGGAGAAATGACTACACTTAATTTGTTCCCATCAGTTGCCCTCTATTCCCCTCCCCTTCCTATCACTTTGTTCAACTAAACATCTCAAACATTTTTTCCTTCCTTCCCCTCCCCTCCATTGACCACGTACCAAACACGATTTGAGAGACATACCCGATATTAGGTGTCTCAGACTCTTTGGGACTTAAGGTTTCTATTGCGGACTTATCATGGCATTGTTTGAAGGTAATGAGCAGACTTCTTTGCACCAGGAGCTTTGTGACTAGGTGACTCAGACATCTATAATTATCTCTTCCGTCACACTTTTGAACATATTGACTTCTCCAAAGGAGAAATGAGTATTAAGGTTTTCGGTAGCGGTTGTGTTGATGAAATGCCCCCTTTATTCGTCGTCAGCTAAATAACATCGTAAGGCAGCTACAATACGGGATCCAGTGGCTGTGTTGATGAAGATTTTGTCTCGGTACAATTTCGCAAATTACTGTCAACCAAATCACATTGCATATACACCACTGTAGCTACATTTTTCTGCGAGGTAAAAGGACCGATATGTCCAATTTCTTTGAACAAAATTAATAGATAAGTTAGAGCACACCTCATCTGATACTACTACACCCTTATTTTGGAAACACGCGGAAAACTATTACCACACTGACTAACGGGTTTTAAAGTGTCTACATTTGCTTTCTGGTTGGAGAGAAGTTGAATACTAGATATTAGTGGATGGAAAGAAAGGAATTAAAACAGTGAGATAGTGGATAGAGAGATAATACAAAAATGCGACAGTGGATGTACATAGAAGCAGATAATAGATAAAATGAAATAGTGATGAAGAGAACCAATATGATGAAGACTCCAAATATTTTCAACGATGAAGATTCCAGATATTTTCAACGTTACTCAAGTTTAAAGATATTTTCAACGTTACTCAAGTTTAAAGTATGTATTGTAGTGCTTATTAATAAAATTGTCTAATTTAAAAATAGACACTTGATTTTACTTATTCATAAATATTGTTTAATTTTAAAATACACACAATACTATACATTATAAAAATATATAATAAATAAGTATATTTTAAATAAAAGTACAAGTATAACTTATACAGGAAAATGACACAAAATTTGTATATATTTGACTTATTATAACCCGTATATTGTCATTGTTTAATTGAAAATTTTGTACAGCCAAATAATTGTTATCACTGATAGAACTAAATGTATATTAATACATTCTGTCTCGTTTTAACAAATCATTCCATTTCTTACAGTTTTGCGGAAACTTTCTCATAAAGTGTGCTTCTTATAATAATATCTTCGAAATAAAGCGGCGAAGGGATGCACGCTTCTTCCCTGTCAATTGGAACTTGGAACTTGGAAGGAGGCGGGTTCATTATTTTTTTAGTTGCAGTTATATTATTTAAAACGAAAACCAACACGGCCCAATTGATAGTTCGTCACACCAGTGGCTAGAGGATGCGTGAAACACGATGCTGATATGGTTAATTATATTGTAAAGGTACGTTAGCAAGAGCATCGACGCCCAAATGGGCACTATGTATGCTTTTGTAGGAGTATACTCATAGGTGTTTATTGTGGTTTTCCAACGATTGCACCTCACTTCTAGTAGTTATTAAAATCCAAACAATTCTAGCCAGCCGTGTCAAACTTATTAAAAACGCAAGACTGAAGCAGCCACTGTCTCTTTCAGCCGCCTGCATATTCAACGGTTATAATCTGAGGTAAGGGAAACGTATGATGTAGTGCCCCACAATCCCAAAAGTAGAAAGCAACTTGTTGATCAACTAGAACCGTTGTCTTAAGCTAACCCAAAGCAATAATCTTGACAATAATTGAAACTTTTGCTTTCTTAGCAACGTAATCTTTTATTTTAGCCCTTTTGGCACGTACCTCTGTTCTAGCAAACCGTAGGTGAAGTGGAGGCAAGCAATACTGAATCGGCAGCAAACCTGTCCAAGTACACTGATAGTTCTCATCTAACATGAACCACCTAGGTGACCAGTTAGCGGCAAATGCACTACAGGAAACACGCTTTTTCCAACTCAAACTACGAGATATGGTTCAAATGACCTGCTATTGCAAACGTGTGCAGGTGAAATAGATTCAAGACAACGCATAAAGTACTCCTGTCGAGGTCAATTATACCTTCTTCCACGTATAATAGACATTATATGGTAGCACTTATTTAAACCAAAACAATATATTATATACAACGCAAACAATGTGTCCGTGCTTCTGCTTCCAAGTTCAATCCAACGATAGCCACATCTACAGTGTACTATATTTTAAGCAATACACATTAAAGGTAATAAATATTGGGCTACATATTAATATAATATTGATTCAATTCAATCTTATTCATTAAAAATGTACTTTTCGGAGACAATGCAACACATTGATTTTTTTTTTTATAATCCTGCAAACATATTGATTTTGGTAGAGCCAATGCATCCTACACCTAGACGCAGTGGAGCCAATGTGGATGGACGCATTAACTGCACTGTGGAGCCTATGAGGTCCGTCACGAGACACATTGTTCCCTAGGGGCCAATGTGGCCCAAAAGCGAGACACACTGATTGAGATGCATTGGCCAAAACAGCCCTAGCGGGGACACATTAGACCAAAACAGCCCAAAAAGGGACGCATCGGTGCCTATGCTGCCAGTTGTGTGATTTCTATATCACCTTTTGACAATGCTATCACACACAAATTTAGTTCATTGTGATACTATTTAGCCTCTTTTTATATTACTTTTGCCATCTTTTTATCACTTTACTTATGACATAACTTGTATTGCAGATATGACTAAAAAAGAATTGATTTTAGAGTTTTATTCTGCTGAAATAGCAGAATGCACGGCGTGCACCATATCAGAAAGGTTCTGTCTCGTCCAGCCAGAAGAGTGCACGACGTGCACGGTACACACGCACGTCGTGCAAGTTTTCAGAAACGAACAGGAAAACAAATGCACGGCGTGGAGTCACATGCACGGCGTGCACCTGGAACGTAAAAAAATCAAAGAAAGTTCTGGAAAGTCGCACGGCGTGTATATCTTCTGCGCACAGCGTGCGCAGTTCAGCCTGAAGCAAATCGCACTGCAGGTGCACGACGTGCACCCAAATGCACGACGTGCACCTAGTGCACGACGTGCACCTAATAGTTTCAGAAATAGGAAATTTTAGAATTCGATTTTAAAACAAGGAGGGAAGGCAAGGGGCAGTTAGGTTCGGTCATTTGAGAAGTTTTTCTCATCCCAGAGCTAAAGGAGAACAGATGAGGGTAATTTTGGAGGAATCCAATGTGGTTCTTTGCATAAAGAAAGCCATTTCTTCTCTTCTTCTTCTCCATTGTCTTCTCCAAGGTGCAGCCAAGCTTCCTCAACTTCGAGCAGCTTCTTAGGAAAAGAGCTACTCCGTTTTGGAGCAGCTAAAGAAGGAAAATTTCGTCCTCAAGCCGGAATTCTTCCTTCTTGTGGTTATATCTTTGGATCTCTTTGTCTTTTCCTCTCTAAATCATGTTTAGAACTGAATTCTCTGTAACAAATCTGCAAATCATAGTTATGGACGAGTAATTTTTCATTTCTTGGGCATGGGAGAGTAGCTCACATATCATAGAATATATGAAACAAGTAATTTCATACTAAATACTATGCTTCTTGTTTTTCTACTATGAAAATACCGGTTTATCTGTTTCTTGCATGAATTGCTGGCCACTTTATGTGCATGTTTTCTGCTTTCTTGCTTGATCTGAGAAGATGAGTGGGAATGTATGGAGGTATTCTTCTTGGCAACTCTTCCTCCTTTGCAAGAGTATAGAGGAATGAGTTGAGTAACAAATTCTCATAAAAAATGAATTTTATACACTAAAGTGTGGCTTTGAGTTGTGATCGTTGCACTCGCACCGGGAGGTGGAGTGTAACACAACTTTTCCTTGAAACAAGAATTTATGTATGTTTAAATTATCATGTTCCCTTGATTGCTATGATGTGTGAGCGAAATCCTAATGTCCAAGATTCTTTAATTTTCTGAAACCATACTCATTTTAGTAACTCTTACTCCACTAGTTAAATCTGAATTTTCTACTTTAGAATCTGAATTTTCTGCAATTAGTTAAACATCATCTTTCCTTTTATAAACCGATCTAGATTGTTGAACTTTAGTATTGTTGTGCTCAATTGAATTAGCTCAGCTCCATGTGTTCGACCTCGACTATACTACCTCCGTATACTTGCGGAGATTGGTTAAGTTGGGTAAGTTATCCTTGTTTGGATTAAAACATCGTTAGCCTAAGTAGCCAACAAGTTTTTGGCGTCATTGCCGGGGAGCTATGGTAATTTAATTGGAGTAATAAGTACTATTTAGTAATTTGATACTATATCATCATTTCCATATTTCAAAATTTCATATACCTTTTAGTTGTGTTCTTAATTCCTTTTGCAATTTTTCAGGTTGTATGTGTCGCTCACAATGAGGTCTTCAAACATCTACTTTGTAAGACCTTGAAATCGAGCGTACTCTTTCAAGCTTGAGAAGAGCAAGAAGAGTGGAACAACCGCTACTAGGAGGTATTCTGCCGTCACCATCATCACCACCACCGTCTTCTTCACCTTCAGTGGTAGCTACACCAAGCAATCCAGCCATGGAAGACGACCATCCTTTAAAGGATTTCGTGATGCCGGTTGCCACAAATATCTGTGGGGCCATTGACTTGCCTGTTGTAGAAGCGAACAACTTCTTAATAGCTCCTTCTATGATGTAAATGATACAATAGAATTGTTTTGGAGGTACAGCCAATGAAGACCCAAGTATTCATGTTGTCGAATTCTTGGAATATCTGAATACCTTCAAGATAAACAGAGTGTCTGTTGATGGAATTAGACTCATGCTATTTCCCTTCACCTAAAGAGATAGAGCCAAGGCATGGCTTTTTTCTCTTCCAAAGAAGTCAATTAAAAGTTGGGACCAACTCCTTAATGTATTCCTTGCAAAGTATTTCCCACCAAGCAAGAAAACCCATTTGAGAAACCAGCTCACTAATTTCTCTCAGAATGAAGGAGAAACTCTATATGACACATGGGAATGGTTTAAAGATCTTCAACGTCTTTGCCCGCACCACGGTTTAACAAACTGGCTTCTACTTCAAACTTTCTATAATGGACTGTTTTACAACACCAGGTTGACATTAGATGCTGCAGCTGGTGGTGCATTAATGACTAAGTCTTATAGAGAGGCTTATGATATTATTGAAGACATATCACTAAATCACTGCCAATGGGGAGGAGATAGAGGAGCAAAGTCAACCTCTACAACAAGTTCTTCAACCGAAAAACAAGGAGGAAAACATATTGTTGATGTCGTTGACCTTATTGCTGCCAAGCTGGATGTTCTTACATAGAAGTTTGAAAAGCTGACCACCTTGCCGATTCAATCCGCTGAAGCAATATGTGAAGCTTGTGGTACTGCAGGACATACTTCTTCTTCATGTTTTGCACCTAATGTGATTGAAGGAAACTTTGAGCAGGTCAATGCTATTGGAATGTAAGGGAATAAGCAATACAATCCCTATTCCAATCAATACAATCTGGGCTGGAGAGATCATCATAATTTCTCCTATCAGAATACAAGCAACACTCAAAACTTCCAACAAGGGCAGCAACAACCGCAACAACAACATGCCAACCGTCAAGGGAATCTATCGGGTTTCAACAATAAGAGTTATCAACAGCCACAACAACCCCAAAGTTCTTCTCTAGAAGCTATGATGGAAAAATTCATATCTACACAAATGCAACAGAATGAAGAACTCCGGGGGAATGACAAGCTTCTGAAAGATGCTATTGCTCAACTTTCTGCAAAGGTGGATGGTATTTCCACTCACACCAAGATGTTAGAGAACCAAATAGCACATCAAGCTCTAAACCAACAAAGAACTCCGCAATCCGATTTTCTTCCAAGCCAAATGTAAGGACCCTGACCTCCGTTTAGGGCTTATCCTATTTGCTTTGCTTAACCCTGATGCTTAGTTTCTTGCTAATCACCTTTGGTGGTGATTAGGGTTTGTTGGTGTTTTGTTGAGAGCTAGAGGTGCTACTTGCAATTAACCCAAGTCTAGGGTTTGTGGGCAAGTTTGCCACCTTTTGGGGTGTTCCTCCCTCTCCTTGCTTCCTCTAGTGTTGAAAGGAAGGTTTGGGCTCATTGCTTGAGTTCCTTGGGCTTGGTTGATCTTGTTGGGCCTTGTGGTGCCTTGCCTTTGCTTCTTTGGACTTTGTGTCGGGCAAGAGTTCCTTGTGTCGGACTAGCTGTGTCGGCCTGAGCTTGTGTCAGCCAGTGGTGTGTCTCCTAGGGTCTGTGTCGGCCCTGGTGTGGGTGTGTCGGCCATGGCATGGAGGTGGTGGTGTGGGTGTGTTGGCCATGGCATGGAGGTGTGTCGCCCATGGACCCCTTTGACCTTATTTGACCTCGTTTGTGTCACCACTAGTGGACACTTGGTGCTTGATGCTTGCATGTGGCAATGGCCTTGAACATGTGTTCAAGACATGCTAGAGTGGTGGCATTGCCCATGGACAAGTGTCCCTAGGTGGGCGACACCTTGCCTTGTTCTACCTTGGTTTCTCCTCCATCCTTTCCTATATATGTGTTTCCTTTCTCTTGCTAAGGATCCCTTTAGTTCCTTAGTCTCCTTCTCCCTTGGTGCACGACACCCTCTTCTTTTGCAAGCTTGGTGGCCGATCCTTCGTGGAGTCTCTTTCTTCCTCTAGTGGTGGCCGAACCCTAGAGTGCCTTGCTCTCCTTCCTTGGTGGTGCTTGGAGCTTGGAGCTTGCTTAAGGCAGGTTACATAACTCCTAACCCTAACTACACTATCTTCTTTTATGTTGCGTATGATCATATCGGATATGCATGTTGCTAGTTTAGTTTCTTGCTTAGTTGCTTCTTGTTGGCCGAACCATGTTCTAGGGTTCTTGTTGAGCAACACCCCTCTCCCTCCTTTGGTCTTGAGAAGTGAGCTTGAACTCTAGTGATATGAGCAATACTCCTCTCTCATTTGAGTTGAGAGGTGAGCTTGTGTCCTAGTTGCTTGAGCAACACCCTTCTCTCACCATGGATTCAAGAGGTGAGCTTTGTGGTGGTTGTGGACCATGGTTGTGGTTGAACCTTGTGTTTCCCGGTTGGTGTTAAGAAGCTTGGAAAGACCACTCTCTCTTGATAGTTGAGAGGTGAGTCATCTTCTTAATCCATTAGGGTTTTGGTGCCCTTGTGCTTGAGGTTGGTGGTGACCCTGTCGAGTTGCATCTTGACCGTTATGATCTTGGGAGGTGCTGCCCGATATCCCTCTTGATCTTGAGCCTTGGACGACACATGTTGTGGCTGTGTCGGGCGTTGCTTTTGGTCCCTACTTTGTGTGTGTCGGGCATCACACCTTGATAAGTAACCTGCCCGATACACTTAGCCTATGTGATGGTTTAGTGTCATTGTGCGTTGAGGTATGGAGCTTATTAGTTAGTTTGTGGTGTTGTGTCAAGCGTCATGTTCCTGGTTGTTGACCTTTGTGTGTCGAGCGTCACACAACAGGTCCTTGCTGCCCGACACACCTGACTTGAGGAGGTAGTCTAGTGGCTGTCTTACCTTGGACGATATGGAGCTATGTGGCTAGCTTGGTGTTGGGCGTCAAGGCATAGTGATTATGCCTGATATAATAACCTGTAGTAATCCTAGCCGTTGCACGACACCAAGGTGCACAACGCACCATTACCCGGCATGTCTTGTAGAGTAAGTTGCACGCTAGACCTTATGGCCGTTGTCCCTGATGCACAACACATTGTTGCATGTAGAGATCGAGCTGCACGTTACATAGGTAGCCCGACACCCTTGCTTAATGCCTGATCGATAGGTGCTGGTTTGCCTAACCGTTATGCGTTTGAGTGTTGGGCGATAGGGGAGAATACCCTGCCCGATACACTTTTAGTGAGGGTCTTGTTCCATATATGGAAAACCGTATACTAGTCCTTGCCTATGCAAACACGTTTGGTTATGATGATGACCCTTGTTATGCTCCATAATAGTGAGATGATTGATATAATGGATTACATCTATGTATATTGCCATGATTGTACATGTGTTTATGTTCATCTTGAATCATCTGTATATGCTAAGGAAATGGTAAGCATATAAGATACTTTGCTTAATGATATGACCTATGTCTAGGATCACAGGTTGAGGCATGGATGACAAAGTACATAAACATCAATGTAACCCTATGTTGATAAGATGATCTTTCTATAATCCATGAGGATTATGTATACTAACCATGCAGGTGATGCATAGTCAGAAAAAGGGCTATGAGGCATATATACATGTTTGAGTAACACTGCTTTGATGGTTACTCTTGATGATGAGATAATATGATTGATGTGCTTTGGTCTGAGGACCTGAGTTTGGCTAAAATGTTGGGATTGCTATCCCATGGTGACGAAGTCATCCTTGAGAGGCAGTGGCACTATGTAATGAGGGATTGAGATCCCATGATAATGTGATGATCCTTGTGATGGATCTAGATGGTTGGCAAGAGGCCATGTGGTAACATGTAATGTTGGATCCTTGTGATGGATCAGGATGATGT
Organism: Alisma plantago-aquatica; assembly: GCA_963693085.1. Classification (NCBI taxonomy): domain Eukaryota; kingdom Viridiplantae; phylum Streptophyta; class Magnoliopsida; order Alismatales; family Alismataceae; genus Alisma; species Alisma plantago-aquatica. The sequence goes on from OY856412.1 coordinate 1,428,048,991, forward strand.
TGACGACAGTAAAATCATGATTCTGAGTTTCATGTTGTTTATTCTTGTTATAAGTTTGCATGTTATACAACTTGATTGAATCTTGCAATCCACTTAAAATATACTAACTAATCATAGTGGAACATATCATGTAGTTTGCCCAAGCCATAGATCCATCATCGTGAGGAGCTGGTGGGGGTGAAACGGGTTCTCCTGCGGGTTAATCCGGAGCGTATATTGTTGAGTATGTGAGGTTTCTCCTAGCCTAAAGTGAGGAGGTAAGAGTGCAACTTCAGTTGTAGACTCCAAAGTGCGGATTCAGGCCCGTAGCTCAATATGTGAAGAGCATGGTGAACAGGCCCATGGCTCAGGATATGTGATATAGGAGCATTAATGCGTTCATGGCTCAGAGCATGGTGAATAGGCCCGTGGCTCAGTTTTACTAGCGTCGATACCTGTACCGAGGTGGGCTAGGAAGAGGGTAGCCTGACCCTGTGGCTGAGGCCACTTAAGCACGAGACTACGATCCTGCTTGTGTTGTACTCGTGCACTGACCACGAGGTGGGAGGTCGTGGAGTCTGGCTCTTCCATTGACCTTGTATGGCACCAGTTTGGGTTTCGCAACCGAAGGTTGGATTTGAGCGGTACGGCTCACTTCCTCAGGGCATAATAATACATAATCCAGCCGAATAGTATTTATTGCTTAAGGCAAAACGCGGAACATTGGTTGAGGCCTTGCTTGTGTAATTGCTCTTGCCATACTTTGCAGTTACTTATACATTCCTCATGTTATGTGGTAAGACCTTATAAATATTATCTTGTTAATCATGTTCCATAAAGAGATAGTTGGTGATATGCCTTCCGTACAACCTGGTAAGCTTGATGGTACTAACAACTTTACTTTATAAACTGCTCTTGTTACATCTCCTATCAGTTTTCTGTTGTTGTTTCTTTTTCCTTCTGAGGTTTTATAGTTTTGGTGGGGAGTTATGTTTCTCGCTGGGACTGTGTGTCTCACCCTGCTGGTTTATAACCTTTTTAGGTGTTCGAGCTAGATGTGGTGGTGGTCGCGGAGTTGCGGCCGAGCAGCAAGAAGAGTAGTAGAAGGCAAGAGATGGATATGCTAATGTTTTAGTTGTTTTGTAATAGAGTCTTAGATTCATCCCTGTACTCTTAGGTCCTTGGAGGCGTTTTGACATTGTTTCACGTTGTATAGCTGTTGATATTTTGTATATCCTGCTGCTGGTCGGATATGGGCCGTTATGTATGTATAAACAGGTGATGAACTCATGTGATGACTAGACAGCTGATCTCCTAAGCTGTGGACACGTATCTCGACTTGTAAATGTTTATATAACCTATTTCCTTGTAGGATGAGGACCTAAATGTAATAGTTTCTCAGTTATTCCGCTTTCTGAAATCGGTTTTAATTAACTCGTGTTTTTGGTAATCAGTGGTTATGGTGATTTCCGCACATTTTCATGTAACACCTCACTGTCTGTGTGATAGTGGGATGTGTTGCCACAAGTTTGGTATCAGAGATCTAGGTTCACTGAGTCTACAGGGATTTAGGACTAGGTTGTGTCTATTCTTGTGAAGTTTCCAGATTTTCTTACAATCATCTTCTGTCCTCAGCGGAAGAAAAGCCAAGATGTCTGGAAACCATGAAGAACATGCTGCTGAGAACAGCGATGCTGCATCAGTTGATGGAGCTATAGGGTAGGCACATGAAGATCGCATGCCTGAGGTCCCCCAACCTGACCCAGCCATTCTTGAACACCCTACCTACCAACAGCTTATGGGGCAGATGATGGCTACGATGAATCTCATGGTAGAAAGACCTCCAGTGCCTCCGCCAAGAGCACATGATCCCCATGGTGAAACATCGGGTATTGGGAAGACCTTTGAGCGGCTTCACCGAGTCGGAGCTTCGGATTATGCTAGTACGGCTGATCCAACAGATGTAGATCTATGGCTGACGTGTCTTGAGAAGGCTTTTCGGATCCTCGACATCCCCGAAGCAGACAAAGTAAAGCACACTATCTACCTTCTGAAAGGTAGTGCGGGTCACTGGTGGACCATCGAGGAGGAGAAGTGACCCAGTGAGGTGATCGGTTGGGAGGTTTTCCGGTGCGAGTTCGTCAACAGATACTTCCCGAAGACGTATCCGGATGAGAAGATCAGCCAGTTTGAGCGCTTGCGCCAAGGAACGATGAACATCACCGAGTATGAAGCCAAGTTCATGGACCTATTGAGGTTTTGTCCTCACATGGCAGCAACAGATGAAGAGCGGATCAGACGCTTTGAGAAAGGCCTGAGTGCTGAGCTGACAACACCTGCTTCTACGTTAGAGAACTGTGAGCGGTTTGCTATGTTTGTGGAATCTGTCCGGAGGATCGAACGGTCAGTGAGGGAGAAAAGAGAATCCATGTCTAAGAAGAGGCCTGCTCAGTTCCAGGGAGAGAGGTTTGGTGGCTTCAAGAAGCCGAGGTTTTCAGCACCTTCTGCGATGAGAGGTTCCAATGTACCTTCACAGTGGTCTCCAAGTAAGGAAAGAGGATATGTTTCTTCACCGTCAAAGGCACATAGTACAACTTCTGTGGCAGTGACAGGGCCGTCTAGGCCACAACAGCGAGACCAGTCATGCCATCTGTGTGGTCAGATCGGGCATTGGAGGTCAAACTCCTCAAATAGAGATGTCGACGTGACACAACAGCTGAGACAGAATAAAAAAGGATCAGATAGACAACAGCCCAGTAGTAGCAGAGGGCGAGGACGCGGTCAAGCGTCGCAAGCGGGATCGTCTGCTCAAGGAAGCAGAGAACGTGGATAGCAAGCTATGGCTCGATTCTATGCTATGAGTCAGCCAGAGGCGATAGTCAACCCGCGAGTGGTGACATGTCAGATGGAGTTATTTCATTATGATATGTCTTCTTCTTGCTTTATATCTGTTCTGGTTGACCCGGGTGCTACACACTCTTTTATCGCCTATAGTATGCTTGAGAACTGTCGTTTACCTGTTAGCTGTAAGAAGGATAGATTGTTGTTAGAAACCCCTCTTGATGGTTCCTCGATGCTTCGAGAATAGTGTCCATCTTGTGTCTTATCTTTTTCGGGACACAACATACAAGTGGATCTTATACCACTTGATATGCATAGTTTCGATGTGATCCTTAGGATGGATACCTTAGAGAAGTATAAGGTTGTTTTGGACTGTGGTTCCAAGCAGGATGTGTTTGATGATGGTGGAGAGAGGTGGATCTTCCAAGGAGATAGGAAGATTCTTCCGACGTGTCTGGTATCAACTATGGTGGAAGAGAAGTTCCTATGACAAGGATGTGAGGCGTTCTTAGCTCACGTTGTGGATACCGTTGTGGATACCAAGGCGAAAGGTCCTAGCCTTGAGGAGGTGTCGGTGGTCCGAGAGTTTGTGTATGTGTTTCCTGATGAGTCCCCTGGTGTTCCTCCACCCTGAGAGATTGATTTCAAGATCAATCTGGTTCCAGGAATGCATCCAATTGCACAGACACCGTATAGGATGGCTCCAGTAGAGATGACAGAGCTTAAGAAGCAGTTGCAAGAGTTGTTGGAGAAAGGTTTCATCTGACCGAGTACGTCGCCTTGGGGTGCTCCTGTGTTGTTTGTTAAGAAGAAGGACAGATTGATGCGGTTATGTATAGATTACCGACATTTGAATAAGGTCACGATCAAGAACAAGTACCCGTTACCGAGGATAGATGATCTGTTCGATCAGTTGCGTGGTGCTACAATGTTTTCGAAGATCGATCTACAGTCCGGATATCATCAGTTGAGGATTAAGGCAGATGACATAACAAAGTTAGCTTTTAGGATGAGGTATGGTCACTTCGAGTTTGTGGTTATGTCGTCTCGGCTAACCAATGCACCTGCTGCTTTCATGGACTTGATGAACAGAGTGTTCCGTCTGTTCCTAGATCAGTTTGTTGTAGTCTTTATAGATGACATCTTGATCTATAGTCGGGACAGGCAAGAGCATGAGTGACATCTTCGACTAGCGTTGACTCTTCTTCGCCAACATCAGTTGTATGCCAAGTTCAGTAAGTGTGAGTTCTGGTTGGAAGAAGTGACTTTCTTGGGTCATGTGATATCTGTGGAAGGAGTCAAAGTGGACCCGAAGAAAGTGGAGTCCGTTGCAGATTGGGAGCAACCAAAGACGCCGACAAAAGTTCGTAGTTTCCTGGGATTAGCAGGATACTACCGGAGGTTTATCAAGGACTTTAGTGCGATTGCATTGCCGATGACAAAGTTGACTAGAAAGGATGTACCTTTTGTCTGGGATGACCGTTGTCAGCAAGCTTTCCAAAGTTTGAAGGAGAAGCTGACCTGTGCTCCAGTGTTAATCCTGCTAGAGCCTGGAAAGGGCTATGTTGTTTTCTGTGATGCTTCCAAGAAAGGTTTAGGTTGTGTGCTAATGCAGGAAGATCATGTGGTTTCCTTTGCTTTGCGACATCTTAAGAAACATGAGGAGAACTATCCGACTCATGATTTGGAGTTGGCAGCGGTGGTTCATGCATTAAAGATTTGGAGACACTATCTTTATGGGGAAGTGTGTCAGATCTTTACGGATCATAATAATCTGAAGTACATCTTTTCGCAGCATGAGTTAAACATGCGACAATGTCGATGGATGGAGTTAATCAATGATTACGACTGAACCATCGAGTATCATCCTGGTAAGGCGAATGTGGTAGCTGATGCACTTAGCCGAAAGTCTTCTTCTTTTCCTTCAAAGAAGGCACAGTTGAGTTCCTTGGTATGCCATAGACGAGATATGTTTGTCTCTTTGCGATAGATGAATGTGCAGATGGAAGTTTCCTTGTTAGCTGGACTTTTAGCACGGATCAAAGTCAAGCCTACATTGAGACAGCAGATCAAAGATGCACAGTAAACAGATGATACGGTATAGTTGATCAGATCAGAGTTCGGAAGCGAAAAGCGTGATGGGTTCCATGAGTCTGAGGATGGACTAGTTTGCTATCGTGGTAGGATGGTGGTCCCTGACGCTGATGATCTGAGGCAGTTAGTGCTCGAGGAAGAACACACGTCGATGTATGTTATGCATCTAGGAGTCACCAAGATGTATCATAGTCTGAAGGACTTGTATTTGTGGCCCGGCTTGAAGAAAGATGTAGCCGAGTTCGTGGCTAGGTGTGCAGTTTGTTAGTAAGTCAAGGATGAGCATCAGAAGCCGACAGGTACATTGCAACCCCTGCCGATACCACAGTGGAAATGGGATCATATAACCATGGATTTCGTAGTTGGTCTACCCAGGACAACTAGGAATCATGATTCCATTTGGGTAATAGTGGATAGATTAACAAAGTCTGCCCATTTCATACATGTGAAGACAACGTATACATCCGAGAAGCTCACTCGAGTATATATGGATGAGATAGTACGTTTGCACGATGTTCCAGTGACGATAGTTTCTGACAGAGGTCCTCAGTTTAAGAGTCGTTTCTGGGAATAATTACTCAAGGCGTTGGGAACACAGTTGAGGTTCAGTACCGCTTTCCATCCACAGACAGATGGACAGTCTGAGAGGACTATTCAGACGTTAGAGGATCTCCTTCGAGCTTGTGTTTTGTAGTTCCTAGGCTGTTGGGACATGCATCTCAGTTTGATAGGATTCGCCTACAACAATAGTTATCAGCGGAGCATTGACATGGCTCCTTATGAGGCCTTATATGGCAGGAAGTGCAGATCTCCTTTGTGTTGGTATGAGTCTGGTGAATATCAGCTTTTGGGCCCTGAGTTAGTACAGCAGACAACAGAGAAGATCAAGGTGATGCAACAACAGTTGAAAGCGGCACAAGACAGGCAGAAGTCTTATGCAGACAATCTCCGACGACCTTTGGAGTTCCACGTAGGAGACAAAGTGTATCTCAAAGTCTCTCCGTGGAAAGGTGTGCTAAGGTTTGGCCGAAAGGGTAAGCTAGCGCCCAGGTATATGGGGCCATACCCGGTCATAGCACATTTTGTCAAGGTAACTTACGAGTTAGAGCTGTCGCCAGAGTTGCACAAGTTACATCTAGTGTTCCATGTTAGTATGCTGAAGAAAAGTCATCCAGATACAGGAATAGTGATACAGCCGGTCGAGGTTGAGCTTGATGAAGATGTGACCTATGAGGAAGGTCCTGTGACGATCCTTGACAGAAGAGTTAAGAAGCTGAAGAGGAAGGACCTGGTTCTTGTGAAGGTTCTTTGGCATCATCGTGGCGTTGAGGAAGCCACGTGGGAGCTTGAGGAAGAGATGAGGAGGAAGTATCCCTCACTTTTCTCTTCGGATTTCGGGGACGAAATCCCTTTGTAGGGGGTTAGCTTGTAAGGACCCTGACCTCCGCTTAGGGCTTATCCTATTTGCTTTGCTTAACCCTGATGCTTAGTTACTTGCTAATCACCTTTGGTGGTGATTAGGGTTTGTTGGTGTTTTGTTGAGAGCTGGAGGTGCTACTTGCAATTAACCCAAGCCTAGGGTTTGTGGGCAAGTTTGCCACCTTGTGGGGTGTTCCTCCCTCTCCTTGCTTCCTCTAGTATTGAGAGGAAGGTTTGGGCTCGTTGCTTGAGTTCCTTGGGCTTGGTTGAGCTTGTTGGGCCTTGTGGTGCCTTGCCTTTGCTTCTTTGGACCTTGTGTCGGGCAAGAGTGCCTTGTGTCGGCCTAGCTGTGTCGACCTAAGCTTGTGTCAGCTAGTGGTGTGTCGCCTAGGGTCTGTATCGGCCATGGTGTGGGTGTGTTGGCCATGACATGGAGGTGGTGGTGTTGGTGTGTTGGCCATGGCATGGAGGTGTGTCTCCCATGGACCCCTTTGACCTTCTTTGACCTCATTTGTGTCACTACTAGTGGACACTTGGTGCTTGATGCTTGCATGTGGCAATGGCCTTGGACATGTGTTCAAGACATGCTAGAGTGGTGGCATTGCCCATGGACAAGTGTCCCTAGGTGGGCGACACCTTGCCTTGTTGTACCTTGGTTTCTCCTCCATCCTTTCCTATATATGTGTTTCCTTTCCCTTGCTAAGGATCCCTTTAGTTCCTTAGTCTCCTTCTCCCTTGGTGCATGACACCCTCTTCTTTTGCAAGCTTGGTGGCCGATCCTTCTTGGAGTCTCCTTCTTCCTTTAGTGGTGGCCGAACCCTAGAGTGCCTTGCTCTCCTTCCTTGGTGGTGCTTGGAGCTTGGAGCTAGGAGCCTGGAGCTTGCTTAAGGTGGGTTACATAAATCCTAACCCTAACTAAACTACCTTATTTTATGTTGTGTATGATCATATCGGCTATGCATGTTGCTAGTTTAGTTTCTTGCTTAGTTGCTTCTTGTTTGCCGAACCATGTTCTAGGGTTCTTGTTGAGCAACACCCCTCTCCCTCCATTGGTCTTGAGAAGTGAGCTTGAACTCTAGTGATATGAGCAATACTCCTCTCTCATTTGAGTTGAGAGGTGAGCTTGTGTCCTAGTTGCTTGAGAAACACCCTTCTCTCACCATGGATTCGAGAGGTGAGCATTGTGGTGGTTGTGGACCTTGGTTGTGGTTGAACCTTGTGTTGCCCAGTTGGTGTTAAGAAGCTTGGAAAGACCCCTCTCTCTTAATAGTTGAGAGGTGAGTCATCTTCTTAATCCATTAGGGTTTTGGTGCCCTTGTGCTTGAGATTGATGGTGACCTTGTCGGGTTGCATCTTGACTGTTATGATCTTGGGAGGTGCTGCCCAATATCCCTCTTGATCTTGAGCCTTGGATGACACATGTTGTGGCTGTGTCGGGTGTTGCTTTTGGTCTCTGCTTTGTGTGTGTCAGGCATCACACCTTGAAAAGTAACCTGCCCGATACACTTAGCCTATGTGATGGTTTAATGTCGTTGTGCGTTGAGGTATGGAGCTTGTTAGCTAGTTTGTGGTGTTGTGTCGGGCGTCATGTTCCTGGTTGTTGACCTTTGTGTGTCGGGCGTCATGTTCCTGGTTGTTGACCTTTGTGTGTCGGGCGTCACACAACAGGTCCTTGCTTCCCGACACACCTGACCTGAGGAGGTAGTCTAGTGGCCGTCTTACCTTGGACGATATGGAGCTATGTGGCTAGCTTGGTGCTGGGCGTCACGGCATAGTGATGATGCCCGATATAGTAACCTGTAGTAATCTTAGCCGTTGCACGACACCGAGGTGCACAAAGCATCGTTACTCGACATGTCTTGTAGAGTAAGTTGCACGCTAGACCTTATGGCCATTGTCCCTGATGCACGATGCATCGTTGCATGTAGAGATCGAGCTGCACGTTACATGGGTAGCCCGAAACGCTTGCTTAATGCCTGATCGATAGGTGCTGGTCTACCTAACCGTTATGCGTTTGAGTGTTGGGCGATAGGGGAGAATACCCTGCCCGATACACTTTTAGTGAGGGTCTTGTTCCTTATATGGAAAACCGTATACTAGTCCTTGCCTATGCAAACATGTTTGGTTAGGATGATGACCCTTGTTATGCTCCATAATAGTGAGGTGATTGATATAATGGATTACATCTATGTATCTTGCCATGATTGTACCTGTGTTTATGTTCATCTTGAATCATCTATATATGCTAATGAAATGGTAAGGATATAAGATACTTTGATTAATGATATGACCTATGTCTAGGATCACAGGTTGAGGCATGGATGACAAAGTACATAAACATCAATGTAACCCTATGTTGATAAAATGATCTTTCTGTAATCCATGATGATTATGTATACTAACCATGCAGGTGATGCATAGTGAAAAAAAGGGCTATGAGGAATATATATATGTTTGAGTAACACTGCTTTGATGGTTACTCCTAATGATGAGATAATATGATTGATGTGCTTTGGTCTGAGGACCTGAGTTTGGCTAAAATGTTGGGATTGCTATCCCATGGTGACGAAGTCAGCCTTGAGAGGCAGTGGCACTATGTAATGAGGGATTGAGATTCCATGGTAATGTGATGATCCTTGTGATGGATCTAGATGGTTGGCAAGAGGCCAAGTGGTAACATGTAATGTTGGATCCTTGTGATGGATCAGGATGATGTTGATGACAGTAAAAGCATGATTCTGAGTTTCATGTTGTTTATTCTTGTTATAAGTTTGCATGTTATACAACTTGATTGAATCTTGCAATCCACTTAAAATATACTAACTAATCATAGTGGAACATATCATGTAGTTTGCCCTGGCCATAGATCCATCATCGTCAGGAGCTGGTGATGGTGAAACAGGTTCTCCTGCGGGTTAATCCGGAGCGTATATTGTTGAGTATGCGAGGTTTCTCCTAGCCTAAAGTGAGGAGGTAAGAGTACAACTTCGGTTGTAGACTCCAGAGTGCGGATTCAGGCCCATAGCTCAATATGTGAAGAGCATGGTGAACATGCCCATGGCTCATGATATGTAATATAGGAGCATGAATGTGTTCATGGCTCAGAGCACAGTGAATAGGCCCGTGGCTCAGTTTTAATAGCGACGATACCTGTATTGAGGTGGGCTAGGAAGAGGGTAGCCTGACCCTGTGGCTGAGGCCACTTAAGCACGAGACTGCGGTCCTACTTGTGTTATACTCGTACACTGACCACGAGGTGGGAGGTCGTGGAGTCCGGCTCTTCCATTGACCTTGTATGGCACCGGTTTGGGTTTCGCCACCGAAGGTTGGATTTGAGCAGTACGACTCACTTCCTCAGGGCATAATAATACGTAATCCAGCCAAATAGTATTTATTGCTTAAGGCAAAATGCGGAACATTGGTTGAGGCCTTGCTTGTGTAATTGCTCTTGCCATACTTTGTAGTTACTTATACATTCCTCATGTTATGTGGTAAGACCTTATAAATATTATCTTGTTAATCATGTTCCATAAAGAGATAGTTGGTGATATGCCTTCCGTATAGCCTGGTAAGCTTGATGGTACGAACAACTTTACTTAATAAACTGCTCTTGTTACATCTCCTATCAGTTATCTGTTGTTGTTGCTTTATCCTTCTGAGGTTTTATAGTTTTAGTGGGGAGTTATGTTTCTCGCTGGGACTGTGTGTCTCACCCACTGGTTTATAACCTTTTTAGGTGTTCAAAGTAGACGTGGTGGTGGTCGCGGAGTTGCGGCCGAGCAGCAAGAAGAGCAGTAGAAGGCAAGAGATGGATATGCTGCTGTTTTGGTTGTTTTGTAGTAGAGTCTTAGAGTCATCCCTGTACTCTCAGGTCCTTGGAGGCATTTTGATGTTGTTTCACGTTGTATAGCTATTGATGTTTTGTATATCCTGCTGCTGGCCGGATATGGGCCGTTATGTATGTATAAACATGTGATGACTAGATAGCTGATCTCCTAAGATGTGGACACGTATCCCGACTTGTAAATGTTTATATAACCTATTTCCTTGCAGGATGAGGACCTAAATGTAATAGTTTCTCAGTTATTCCACTTTCTGAAATCAGTTTTAATTAACTCGTGTTTTTGGTAATCGGTGGTTATCGTAATTTCCGCACGTTTTCACGTAACACCTCACTATCTATGTGATAGTGGGATGTGTTACCACACCAACCATAAGTGAATCCAAGACAAGAAGCTCATGCAATCATTCTAAGAAGTGGAGCTGAGATTGAAAGACCTTCTCCATCCAAGGAGAAGAACATGGTGGTAGCTGATGAAGAGGAGTCCAACACTCCAAATTACAACAAGGACAAAGGTAAAGCTGAAACACCTCCTTCATTAAAAGTCACTGCACCTTTTCCTCAAAGGCTTGCCAATAAGAAGGAAGACCAGAAGTTTAGGAAATTTATGGATATTATCAACAAATTGCATGTCAATCTTCCTTTTGCTGAAGTTATTATAGAGATGCCTTATTATGCTAAATTCCTTAAAGACATTTTGACTAAAAGAAGAAAAGTTGATCAAGTCGAAATAGTGATGCTTTTAGAAAGAGTGAGTTCTGTTATTCAAAATCGTCTTCCACAAAAGCTTGATGATTTGGGAGATTTTACATTTCCATGTAAGATCAATGATACCACTTTCGATAAAGGCCTAGTAGACCTCGGTGCTAGTATTAGTCTCATTCCATCTACCCTATGGCAAGAACTAGATATTGGGGATTTGAAGTCGACAAAGATGGCTATTGAGTTAGTCGATCATTCTATTAAATATCCGAAGAGTATATTGGAAGATGTACTAGTGCAAATCGGGAAGTTCTATATACCATGTGATTTTGTTGTTCTGGATATGGTGGAAGCTCCTTCCAATCCTGTTCTTTTTGGAAGGCCATTCTTGAGGACTGTCAAATGTCTTGTTGATGTTCGAGAAGGAAAGCTCACTCTACGAGTTGTGGAAGAAGCAATGAAATTCTCCGTCTATGATGCCATGAAAGCACCCGCACGTGTCAATGAAATCTATTTGTTAGACACTATTGATCCTATTGAGAATGATAATGAAGATAATACTGTTTTGATTGTCAATCTTTATGATGATGATGTGACTGAATTCAACAATTCTGGAAATTCTGGAGCACTTTCTATTCTTAAAGCACAAAATATTAATGAAGGCGCTATACTTGTTGATGATAAAGTTGAGGAAGGAACAACAACAAAAAAGGTAGAACTAAAAGCCCTTCCACCCGGGCTGAGGTATGCATTTCTTGAACCAAATTCTACATCCCCTGTTATAATAAATAATGAATTAACCAATGACCAAGAAAGTAAATTACTTGTCGAACTGCATTTGTATAAATATGTCATTGGTTATTCCATTGAAGATCTTAAAGGCATTCATCCTTCAATCTGTATGCATAGGATAAATATGGAAGATGATGCCAAACCAACTGTTGAACCACCTAGACACCTAAATCAAAATATGCTTAAAGTGGTAAAGAAAGAAATTTTCAAATTAATTGATGCTGGAATCATTTATCCCATAAGTGACATCCCCTGGGTTAGTTCCATTCACGTGGTACCCAAAAAGGGAGGTGCAACTATCATTAAGGGAGACAATGATGAGTTAATGCAAACACGCACGGTTACCGACCAACATATGTGTATCGACTACCGGGGTTTGAATAAGGCGACTCGCAAAGATTATTTTCCATTGCCTTTCATTGATTTGATGCTTGAACTCCTTACTAAACACTCTTATTTCTGTTACTTGGATGGGTATTCCTAATTTTTTCAAATTCCTATTTATCCTCTCGACCAAGAGAAAACCACATTCACTTGTACGTATGGAACATATGCTTATCGCCGTATGCCATTTGGTCTTTGCAACGCTCCCGCTACTTTTCAGGGGTGTATGATGGCCATATTCTCTGATTTTATTGAAAATATAATGGATATTTTTATGGATGATTTTAGTGTATATGGTGATTCTTTTAATCAATGTTTATTGAACCTATCTTTAGTCTTAGCCCACTGTAAAAAAGTTAACCTAGTGCTAAACTGGGAGAAGTTCTATTTCATGGTACAATCTGGTGTAGTACTAGGACATGTTGTATCTAACAATGGCATTGAAGTGGACATGGCAAAGGTGGAAGCTATCGAGAAAATGTCTACTCCATCTTCAGTTAAAGATATCCACAGTTTTCTAGGCCATACATGTTTTTATAGAAGATTCATTAAAGATTTCTCTAAAATTGCAAATCCACTGTGTTCCCTACTTGAAAAAGATGTAGAGTTCGTGTTTGATGATGATTGCTTTGCAGCCTTTTCTAAGCTCAAAGAGGCCCTCATTTCAGCCCCAATTATTCAACCTCTAAACTGGGATTCTCCTTTCGAGCTAACATGTGATGCAAGCGATTATGCCGTGGGAGCTGTTCTAGGACAGTGGAGAGATAAGAAACTCCATGCCATCTATTTTTCTAGCAAAACTCTTGATGAAGCACAGATCAACTATACAACCACAGAGAAATAAATGCTTACAATTGTATACGCATTTGACATGTTCTGACAATATTTGGTAGGATCCAATGTGACTGTATATACTGATCATGCTGCCATAAAGTATTTGCTGAACAAGAAAGATGCTAAGCCACGCCTTATTCGCTGGATATTACTTCTGCAAGAGTTTGATCTTGAGATTCGAGACAAGAAAGGTACATAAAATAGTGTTGCTGATCATCTTTCTAGACTGACCACAGAGGCTGAAGATCTATTGCCAATTGAAGATAATTTGCCTATTGAAAATCTCTATGCACTGTCATCTACTCAAGCACCTTGGTTTGAACACATCGCCAACTTTCTTGCCACTGGACAACTCCCACCGGATTTGACGTATCAACAAAAGAATAAATTCTTTCATGATGTGAAATTCTATTACTAGGATGATCCATTGCTATTCAAGCATGGAAGTGATGGGCTAATCCGTAGGTGTGTTGTTGAAGAGGAAGTTCCAAACATTATTACTGAATGCCATGCCTCTCCTTATGGAGGACACTTCGGAGGAGAGAAGACTTCTGCCAAAATATTGCAAGATGGTTTTTATTGGCCCACATTATTCAAAGATGTCAATCTATTCGTTAAATCTTGTGATAGATGTCAAAGGACAGGAGGTATATCCCACCGTGACGACATGCCACTCAACTCTATCTTAGAGGTTGAAGTGTTCAATGTATGGGGAGTGGACTACATGGGACCATTCCCATCTTCTTGCGGATATCAATACATTCTTATTGCTTGTAAATATGTGTCCAAATGGGTTGAATCTATTCCATCCCAAGCACCGGATGCCAAATCAGTAATTAAGCTTTTTCAAAAGATTATTTTCCCTCAGTTTGGAGTTCCATGTGCTGTAATTTCTGATGGAGGCACACACTTTGCTGAAAAACAATTCAAAAATCTTCTCTCCAAGTATGGTGTGACTCATAAGATCTCTACAGCCTATCACCCCCAAACATCAGGGCAAGTAGAAGTTTCAAATAGGCAACTGAAGAATATTCTTGAAAAGACTGTCTCTAGTTCAAGAAAAGATTGAGCATTAAAGATAGATGACACACTATGGGCATATCACACAACATATAAGACCATCATAGGGACTACTCCATTCAAGATGATCTATGACAAACCATGTCACCTTCCGCTCGAGTTAGAGCATCGTGCTTTGTGGGCAATTAAGTTCTTAAATTTTGATATGAAGAGAGCAGGAGAAAAATGCCTATTGCAGCTGCAGGAGCTTGTAGAACTCTGCCTTGATGCTTATGAGAATGCAAAGTTGTACAAAGAAAGGACAAAGGCTTGGCATGATAAAATAATTCGTAGGAAAGACTTCCAAAAAGGAGATAAAGTTTTACTTTTCAACTCTAGATTAAAGCTATTTCCAGGGAAGATGAAATCAAAATGGTCCGGCCCGTTCCTAGTGCTAAAGATTTTTCCATATGAAGCTGTGGAACTCCAAGGCAAGGATGGCAATTTCAAAGTGAATGGATAATGTTGCAAACTCTATTCTTGTGTAGATGAAGTGGAGAAGGGAGCCTCTTGTTCCCTCCAAAATGCTTGAAGAATTTGAAGAGTCTTACTCCGGACTCTAAATGGAAGACCTTGTGGGAGTTGACCCCACGTTAGGATAGATTTCTTTTAAGTTCTTCGAGTCAAAAACACTCTTTAATTTTGTTAATTAGCGTGTCATGGATGAATGTAATAATTTAGACTTCATTTCTACCATATCCATCTTTGTTTACTGCTGACTTACTGCAATTTTCTACAGAAATTTCAAAATGCACGACGTGCACCTCAGCAGAAAATGCACTGAAAAAGGTTCTAGAAACTAACACAGTGTGCATTTCCTATTCGCACGTCGTGCACCTGAAGAGCTAAAGATTTTGGAGGCTTTCTGGAAACACACACGACGTGCATTTATTTATGCATGACGTGCACCTGGGAGCTGCACATGCAAAAGATGTTTTTGGAAATGTGCACGTTGTGCATTTCGACATGCACGACGTGCACTTGGTCTTTAAAAAGTAGCAGTGAAAGTTCTGGAAACTCACACGACATGTGTCTTTACATGCACATCGTGCACCTAAGTTTTTGAATGAGGAGTACAAGTTCTGGAAACCCGCACGGCGTGCAAATAATAATAGACACCGTGCACCTGATCGTTAAAGGATTTTCAAAATAGCCAGTTGACAAGTACACGCCGTGCATTTTCAAGTGCACGCAATGCACTTTTTCATAAAAATTAATCAAAAAGGGCTGGAGTGCATGACCTAATCCATCCTAGCAGTCGTGCACTCCAACTTTAGCCACCGTACGCAACCACCGTCTACCCCGAGTCCGTGCAAACTGCACGCCGTTCCACCACCCAACTAGCCGTGCACCCACCTTCTTCTTCCTCTCGCCAGCACCGCCGCACGCCCTAAGAGCCGCACACCCCAGCCGCTGTGTGCCCCAACACCACCAGACCTCAGCCGTTGGGCCGACGTCGACCTACCTTCTTCCTCCTCTCACAGCAGCTCCGACGCCAATGCCAACACCACCGTGCACAACCGCCACCAGCCTCACTAGCTCCGCGCAAGCCGCTGCTATCTTCTTCTTCTTCCTCAAACATCAACCCTAGCTGGGTCAACATGAGCCGCCACAACAGCTTCCCAAGCCGCTGCCTTCCAAAATCAAGCGCTCCCAAGCCATCGGCGCTCTTCACCAGTACGCCAGCAATGTGCGACAGCAGTGGAATGTCGCCCAGTTCTCGTGCGCTCGATAAATGCCCCCAAAATCACAGCCCGTCGGTGTCGATTCAGATCTGCCATAGAGTTGCTGGTGCACGCCGTGCAACAGTTTTGCACGCCGTGCAGTAGTATTTCTGAGCAAGAAGTACAATTAGTTTCGCACACCGTGAATGCAAACTATACGCCGTGCGACTCACTTCTGATCCAATGGCACCAACAAAGGGAGCTACAACTAGACGCCATGGAGGAGCTTCTTCATCCTCCGCACCTCCCTCCACTGATGCAACACCAATGCCCGTGGCACCAGCAACCTTTGTGCCTTCCACCCAGTTCAGGGTCACATCTGAGGAGGATGCGAATTACCAATTTCTAATCACCAGGTGTGTTCTACCATCCTGCTATGCCTGCGAAGAAACCCTTGACAAATTGGGTTTCAAAAATGAGGTAATTGGACATCTACAGGTTTTAGGTTTGTGATGCGATGATTTTGAGTCGCATTTAGAGACCTATTTCATATGTGTTTTGTGCCTTAATTACTCATTTTCATGGATATTATTGCATAATTCACTTTATTTGGTCTTTGCCATCATTTTATATCAAATCCCCTTTGTTTCACTATTTTAAGCATTATTGATCATCTTATCATAAATCGTGTGGATTTACTTGGTCTTGTTGTGAAATTTCAGGAAGAACAAGTATCTGCTTCCGTCGATACCATCGACGAATGTCGATACCATCGACCAAGCCACAGGTTGTCAGCCGAGAAGAGAAATACAGAGTCGATACCATCGACACCCATGTCGATGGCATCGAGATGTCTCCAGGCTGCTGGCAAGGATGAAGTCGATACCATCGACGCAAGTCGATGCCATCGACTCAAGGAGAGCTACAACGTCGCTAAACGACAACAACTGACGCTAAAGGAGTCGAAACCATCGACACCCAAGTCGATGGTATCGAGATCATGACAGGCACTCAGAATAAAAGAAAGGAAAGCTGCCGCTAATCCGCTGTGTCGATACCATCGACTCGCGTCGATGGTATCGACGCCGACAGATATGCGTTGGATTTGTTTTGATTTCGATCGGACGGCTGTTGTTATTTGACGACCTAATTAGGGACTTATACCTAATGACGGCCGCCCAGACGTGATTATCATCTCATTTTGGATTGCACGAGTGCCGAGGAGGAGAGAAAGGAGAACGGAGGCCGAGAAGCTCATTCCGGGTGATTCGGACGCTGCCGAAGACAATTTCCACCACCGACAGGCGGGGAAAGCTTGTGTTCTACGCCAAGGATCCACCGGTTCTTCTCCGTTCAGGGGTTTTCCCATTTATTTCACGTTTTTCTTATGAATTTCCCAATTTCTACCATGTATTCGTGTAAGATGAACATGAGAGGCTAAAACCCTCAATCTTTAGGACCGGGAGTAGCCCGGGGATACATTGTATGATGATTTTATATTGATAATTCATATTCTTCTCTCATATCCGTGGTATAAATTCGTTTTCTCTATTTCTATTGTTATGTTTGATCACCATAATAATAAATTAATGCCCTTAATCACTTCGACAGAAGGATTAACGGTTGAAAAGAGACGAATTCTACATTAATTAATAAAACCCTTGACAAAGGAGTTGTAAAATTAATGGTGGGAACTGAGGGACCGATCTTAATGCGCTTAATTTAGGGGAATGATTACTATGACGATGGAATCAACCTAAATCTAAGTAGTGAATTACACCACGACAGTGGGTAATTCTCATTTCAGGCCACTTCCCGGATAGAGAGAGAAGTGTGAGGAATTATATGAAATCTAATACAATGTTGACCCGCGGTGAAACCGCCATCCTAAAGATATCCTTTTAATTGATTAAATTAACCTTTAATCGATTGTTTTCTTTGTTTGATTTTTATTTTCTTTTTAATTTGAACAACAAAACCTTACTTTGTTAATCAGTCTAGCTGATTGCGATTAGTTAGTAGAAGTCTCCAATAATTCACGTATCCCTGAGTTTGACTCGGGCCTCACAAGGCCTATATTACTCGACGCGTACACTTGCATTTTTAGCGCGTAGTAAAATACACGTCAAGTTTTTGGCGCCGTTGCCGGGGATACGGCGAATTATTGGCACTTTGAGTGCTAAGAGCGGCCATTCTAGGCCAAATTTTTTTTATTTATTTTAACAATTTCAAAAAAAAAATTCCTTTATTTCTCTATAATTGTGTTGACTCGTTCAAAGCATTGTACTGAACCCCTATTTCCATTCTTTTCAGGTACTTTGCATGGTGCACACACGTAGTCGAGACTACGTGAATCGCACACCTGAGATCCCACATCCGGGACCAGAGGACGAGGACTACTACGAGCAGGAGTACCAAAGTGATATAAATTCTGAATCAGAGCAAGAACAAGCAGAAGAAATGGCTGAAACACAGACAATATGGGAGAAGATCAAGGCGTCTTCTTCCTCAGCATCAAAGGGGCCCATAAAGAAGCAGGCGATCAACATACCGACATACAAGATCGATCCAGCACTGATTAACCTGGTTAAATCAAACGCATTTCACGGATTAAAAAATGAAGATCCAGTGGCCCACATTAGTCAGTTTGTTGAAAATTGCGATATGGTGAAGATCGACAGGTTCCCGCAAGATGCGTTGTATCTCAAGTTGTTCCCAAGTTCCTTGGCTGGAGTAGCAAGAGAGTGGCTTCATAACCTCGACGACGAGTTTGTTGAATCATGGGATCACATGGTGGAGGTTTTCTTCGAGAGGTTCTTCCCTCCTGAGAAGACCAATGATATGATCCGGAAGATCCACAATTTCACCCAACAGGCGGGTGAAACTTATTCTGAGACTTGGGAGCGATTCCAAGTCATGTTGAGGAGATGTCCACACCATGGACTGGACAAGGAAACCCAAGTGAAGATCTTCTACTTTGCTCTCTCCGAGCATGATAGAAGCAATTTGGACTCGGCTGGCTCCAGATTTTTCTTGAACAACACTGATACAAGATGCTGGGAGATATTAAAGAACATGACTAGGAAACAGTCATGGGGCGACAGAGGTGCAGTGGAACATGTCAAGGCTGCCGGCGAATCCAGAACAGTTAGGGAGCTGAACGACAAGTTAGATCTTCTAGCCAAGAAGCTGCTAACTAAGGAAGATGCATCTGAGGATGAGGAAGCCCAAGTGAAGTTCATGCAACAACAGGGCTATAGAAACAATGACTATGCCTGGAGAAAGGATAAAAAGTTTTCATGGAAGGATCCGAAAAATTTTCTGCAGGATCTGGATGCCAAATTGCAGCAAAAAGCTGAGGACAAAAACACTGAATTGCTAAGTCAAATGGTTCAGCAAAACCAAGAGATGATGACCATGTTTGGTAAACAATTACAATCTCAAGGTGACATTCTAACCAAATTTGGGCAGACGCTGCAAAGCCATGGAGTGCAAATGCGGGCATTAGAGACCACCGTGGCACAGATTTCAAATGAAGTGGCGGCCATCAAGCACGCCAATCAACAGAAACCAGCGGAGAATGCGAACGTGGCTCAAGCACATCACCAGGTTAAGTACATGTCGGTGGTAAGAAATGAGGAATCTCAGGTGCAAGAAGTTGTAGAAGAAAGAAAAATGACTTTCAATGTGAATGCAACACCGGCGATACCATATCCACGCACATACTATAGACTGCCGGGCGGAAACCATTTCTTCCGGAAATTAGAGAGAGTTGTGAGTATGGTATCTCCATCTAGGCAAGATGAGCAGGTGCAGGTTGTTTGTGCACATGTGGAGACATCTGAGGCGAGAGAGCAACCACAACAAGCTGCTACTATTGAGGATGTCTTGCCAAAGTCCACGTCCGAGGGAATAATTGAAGCAAGCTTAGGGGAGGTACCCCCGAAAAGCTCTTATGTGCCACCTCATAGGCGTGTTGATGCAGCTGATGTTTCGGATCCGGTAAATCCGAAGTCAAAGAAAGAGCATCGTCACTTTAAGAAATTTCTGGAGATATTCCGAAAACTCCACATCAATATTCCATTAGTGGAGATGATCGAGAAAGTACCCGCCTATGGGAGGTTTATCAAGGAAATCATCAATAAGAAGAGGCGGATAAAAGACGATGAAATTTATTGGATGAATGAGACAGTGAGCTCTATGATTCACGGGAGTTCACCACAGAAGAGAAAGGACCTAGGAGGTTTTTACATTCCGTGTTCAATAGGTGGTCAACATGTTTCTAAAGCGCAATGTGATTCCGGCGCTAGTATAAATCTCATGCCTTTGGCTACATTTCAAAAGCTGGGGTTAAAAGAGATAAAGAAGTTGGCTGCAACAATTGAATTGGCGGATGGGTCTACAGTGAGACCCTATGGAGTATGTGAAGATGTTCTCGTCAAAGTGGATAAATTCATATTCCCTGTGGACTTTGTCGTCATGGATATGCCACCACTCCAAAGCTGTGAAATTCTCCTTGGAAGACCGTTTCAAGCAACGGCAGACGTTGTGACTGCTTTAGGGAGAGGTACTTTGTCCTTGGGTATTGGAGGAGATCGAGTCGAATTCAAATCACCGAATGATCCTCTAAGCCCAGTTCCCAAGGTGAAAAGATGATGATTGTCACACCGTCTAGCCTAAGACGCTAAAGAAGGGCGCTTGTTGGGAGGCAACCCAACCATTGGTACATTAGGATAGTTTAATGTTAGGTGTAGTTTGCTTTTATTTTGTTTACTTTTTAGTTCAAAAATGATACCTTGATCTGTTTGTTAAATGTGCAGGAACAGGCAGGGTCGATACCATCGACACATCAGTCGATGGTATCGACATGGGTTCAGGTTGACACCAGCAGAAATCGCACTGCGTCGATACCATCGACAGCCCCGTCGATGGCATCGACATGGTCACAGGCAGGTCGCAATAAAAGTGTCGATGGTATCGACACCCCAGTCGATACCATCGAGATCTCTGGAGATATTCAGACGAATTTTGCTCAGTCAACTCGATACCATCGACGGCCTCGTCGATGGTATCGACATCATCACAGGTTGAATGCAATAAACGGAGGTGTCGCAATAAAAGCAAGTCGATACCATCGACACCCGTCGATGGCATCGACGGACATGTCACCGATCCGCATGAAGACATCGACGACGATCGCAACAGCCACGTCAGCGATCTGGGTGCTGCGTCGATACCATCGACTTCTGTCGATGGTATCGACCCGTCAGCGATCCGGGTTTCTCGATCCAGCAAACGTCAGCCGTCGATACCAGCGACAGAAGCGGCTACCCGCGAGACGTGTCGATACCATCGACCCGCGTCGATGGTATCGACGGGTCAACAGGGGCGCCGATCAAGTCTATTTAAGGGGACTTGCAACGTCATATGACATCACACCCTCAGAGCAAGTATCTCCCATTGCGCAGAGCACTCCCCTGAGCCCTCTACACCTGCGGAGAAGCGTCATCGAGCGAAGATCTTCACCGAGCAGAGAATTTCTCTCCATCTTCACCGAGCTCTTTTCTCCCAATCTCATTCTTCTCGCAATCATGGTGCATACGGGCGGAGCATCTTCATCAAGCGCGCACCCCATGGAGATCGAGGAGTTTGTTCCTCCTCCAACCGCTTCCATCTCTCGTCCACGCCTCATTCATGCCAACATGGATGTAAGGAAGGTATACGAGGAGATAATGAAGCGGAAGTTCGAGGCAACCCGGTATGTGGATCGGGGAATGATCAGGGAGCTGGGATTCGAGGCCAACTTGGCCTATGTGTTGGCCGGGCAAGCGCGGCACACCAATCGCTTCTATGAGATGGACTGTCATGCGGATGGGCAGCCGTTTTTCGGCGAATGGCCCACATACAAGGAACTGGTGGCCGAGTTCATGGCGTCTCTTGATATCTGCGTCGTACCAAATGACGTGGTACCATCGGACCAGACGTGGATCCAGGGAAGGGTGTCCTTCTGACTCTTCAACAACAATTACAACATCACGTTGAAGCAGTTCAATGACATCTTCAACTGGAACCACAGCCGCTACGATCACCGACGCCCCAACGCCCGCACCGACTACGACAAAATCTTCGCCGAGCTAGTTACAGTGCCGGCAGGGAAGACCGTGAGCTACCACAATGCCGCGGTAGCGGATTTTGAGCACCCGTTCGTCCGGGTCCTGCACAGGATGTTGAGCTTGACTTTCTTCGCTCGGAGCGATCTTGCTTTGAGCAAGTTTCAGGAGAGTGACCTGTTCTTTCTCTATGCACTCCTGAAACGTCAAGAGTGCAACTGGGGAGCATTCTGGTTACAACGCGTCATGGCGGTGAAGCGGAGCACAAGGAAGGATCCAATACACTTTGGTGGTCTTGTCACCAGGTTGGCGCTTTACTTGGGGCTGAACTTTCAGTCCATGACTCCGATTTCTACGCGGAGTAAGGTGAACGTGCAACACTTGCACCGTTCAAACCTCATTCTTTTCCGGGACGGGTTGGCGTACGCTCATTGCCACGTCAACCAAGCTTACCAGGAGGCATCTCTTCCGGACGACGTCTTCCACATCGAGGGCAAGCAGCATTTCCGATGGCCCATCATAGCCATCGAGTCCTCCGAAGAAGAAGGCGGAGGTGAAGACCAAGAAGGCGAGGCCGAGGAAGACGAGGAGGCTTTCACACCTCTTCGAGCATGCGTGGCACCACGGAAGCGTCCTAGGATGCATCCAGGTGCATCTTCATCATCTCAGCCCCCGCCGCCATCACCACAGCAAGAGCAGCCAGCTGCGGATCCCTACTCCATGCAAGGGATGTACACCATGCTGCAGGACATACAGCAGACTCAGCTGCAGCACATGGGTATGTATACCGGCATTCATGAGACTACGAGCCGGGTACTTGACAACCAACGGGCTATGTTCGAGAACGAGCGGCTCATCCTCGCCAACCAAGAGCAAATGCACACCCGGTTGCAGCGGATAGAGACGCAGCAGGAGCCCTTCTTCGACCACTACTAGAGTCGAGACTACTTTGGAGGTTATCCACAACCTCCGCCGAGGACCCAATATGATCCAAGCTTCCAGGGGGAGTACCCGTCTTGGGATCCTACGGCACCACAATACCCACCACCGCCTCCGCAAGATTGATCAGGGTATCACTGTTCCACCCTTAAGTTGGTTTTTGACTATGAGGCCATAGTCGGATTCAAGCTTAGGGGGGTGGCTGGAACAACTCTATCTTTTATCTTTTCTTTAGTTGTTTTTAGTTTCTGCTTTGTTATTCGTTTTTGCAATTTTAAATTTTTATTTAGGATCCACATCTATCTAGTGTAATCGTGGATGTCTTAAAAATTGTCATCTTGCTGTTTTCATGGGGAAATTAAGGGAATTTAAAATTTTTCTGTGTCATTTGGATAGCTTCACTTGGTTTTCCTTGGGGAACTTGTTCTATGAAAATGATTGATTATGTCAACTTTGAAGCAATATGTCATACTCACACCCCCATTGACTCATGAAAAGTGGATAGTAACGGTTGTTTGAGCCTAACCTAATCAAATGGTAATGAGACCTTAATCAGATGTAAGAGAAAGAACCCTTTAAACTACTACACATGTCAGTAAGGAGGGACACATAATTTTCTTCTAAGGTTCAGTCACTTAATCTTGTGATCATTCCACCCCATTTTCTATAATCCACCCAAGAATTGGAAGTAAAGTGCAGTTTCAATTTCTTTTGTGTGCATAGCATGTAGATAGAATTTGCATTGTTATTTTCATACTTTTGCATAAAACGAGAAAAAAAAATGTATAGTGATTCATGCACATTACCTTTAGGTGCATGTCATGTAGTTGCACTCATACTTTCATGATTTTCATGCATAAGTACACCATGTATCTCAGTTGACCTGAAAAGTGATCTAAATTGTTCCATACCCTCGCATTAGTACAAAGATTTCCAATCATGAAGAAAATAGCCTAACACATGTATCTCTAAGCAATTATGGATATGTGGGCTAAGAGGAAAAGAAAAAAAAATCTGAAAAAAAAATTAAATATATTTGAAAAAAAAAGAATTTAGACGAAAATGGAATAAGAGGGAGAAAGGAAGGATATCACTTGTATAACAGGGGATTTGAGTACATGATGTGGCTTGAGTAGATTTCTATCTCATTTTGAGGTAGAAGGTTAGTGCATGCATCATTCCACCCACTTTCAGGCATTAGGGCATTCTTAATGTGCATTTGCATCATTTAGGGCATTTTGTTATATGCACTTTGAAACTGTGTAATACTTCCAAATTCTTCCATGAACCACCCATTCCATCCACCCGTTGCTCGAATTGGTAGGTCACCGTGATTTTCTCCTCACTCATGATTATAAGGAGGACTGCTTCCATGTAGATGGTAGTTAGGGCGAGCAACGTAGTTTAGGCGATCACAAGATGCACCATGGCTGAATCGGCGAACTTTATTATGTTAACTGCCTTATGTGATAGTGTTCATCGGTTTGAAGGATAATTTCTTTTATTGATGATTATTGTCGCCTGTAGGGTAATTACTGTTCTGTGATTAGGAAAGGCCGGTTTGAGAACGTTCAGTGGGAGTCATGTGGGATGTGGGGTGATGTGTTGATTGTTAGTTGACATCTGCAATTCTATTCTAAGGATTAGTTGCTCGAGGGCGAGCAATGTTTAAGCTTAGGGGAGTTTGATGCGATGATTTTGAGTCGCATTTAGAGACCTATTTCATATGTGTTTTGTGCCTTAATTACTCATTTTCATGGATATTATTGCATAATTCACTTTATTTGGTCTTTGCCATCATTTTATATCAAATCCCCTTTGTTTCACTATTTTAAGCATTATTGATCATCTTATCATAAATCGTGTGGATTTACTTGGTCTTGTTGTGAAATTTCAGGAAGAACAAGTATCTGCTTCCGTCGATACCATCGACGGATGTCGATACCATCGACCAAGCCACAGGTTGTCAGCCGAGAAGAGCAATACAGAGTCGATACCATCGACACCCATGTCGATGGCATCGAGATGTCTCCAGGCTGCTGGCGAGGATGAAGTCGATACCATCGACGCAAGTCGATGCCATCGACTCAAGGAGAGCTACAGCGTCGCTAAACGACAACAACCGACGCTAAAGGAGTCGATACCATCGACACCCAAGTCGATGGTATCGAGATCATGACAGGCGCTCAGAATAAAAGAAAGGAAAGCTGCCGATAATCCGCTGTGTCGATACCATCGACTCGCGTCGATGGTATCGACGCCAGCAGATATGCGTTGGATTTGTTTTGATTTCGATCGGACGGCTGTTGTTATTTGACGACCTAATTAGGGACTTATACCTAATGACGGCCACCCAGACGTGATTATCATCTCATTTTGGATTGCACGAGTGCCGAGGAGGAGAGAAAGGAGAACGGAGGCCGAGAAGCTCATTCCGGGTGATTCGGACGCTGCCGAAGACAATTTCCACCACCGACATGCGGGGAAAGCTTGTGTTCTACGCCAAGGATCCCCCGGTTCTTCTCCGTTCAGGGGTTTTCCCATTTATTTCACGTTTTTCTTATGAATTCCCCAATTTCTACCATGTATTCGTGTAAGATGAACATGAGAGGCTAAAACCCTCAATCTTTAGGACCGGGAGTAGCCCGGGGATACATTGTATGATGATTTTATATTGATAATTCATATTCTTCTCTCATATCTGTGGTATAAATTCGTTTTCTCTATTTCTATTGTTATGTTTGATCACCATAATAATAAATTAATGCCCTTAATCACTTCGACAGAAGGATTAACGGTTGAAAAGAGACGAATTCTACATTAATTAATAAAACCCTTGACAAAGGAGTTGTAAAATTAATGGTGGGAACTGAGGGACCGATCTTAATGCGCTTAATTTAGGGGAATGATTACTATGACGATGGAATCAACCTAAATCTAAGTAGTGAATTACACCACGACAGTGGGTAATTCTCATTTCAGGCCACTTCCCGGATAGAGAGAGAAGTGTGAGGAATTATATGAAATCTAATACAATGTTGACCCGCGGTGAAACCGCCATCCTAAAGATATCCTTTTAATTGATTAAATTAACCTTTAATCGATTGTTTTCTTTGTTTGATTTTTATTTTCTTTTTAATTTGAACAACAAAACCTTACTTTGTTAATCGGTCTAGCTGATTGCGATTAGTTAGTAGAAGTCTCCAATAATTCACGTATCCCTGAGTTCGACTCGGGCCTCACAAGGCCTATATTACTCGACGCGTACACTTGCGTTTTTAGCGCGTAGTAAAATACACGTCAGTTTGCACCTTCTTTTCACTAGAGTGTCCAAGACCTATCCCTGCCTAGTTTACGAGTTTCTTACTACTTTCAAAGCTAAACATAACCCACACAACCACCGTATGCCTTATCCGAAAATTAGTTTTCGGCTCTTAGACAAATTCTTTTCTATGGATCTTAAACAATTTTGTGAATTACTTAATTACAACTGTGGCGGCTACACCAATTATCCTCCCACCTTCAATAGTGATTCTTTCTGGTCTGAAATTACTTGTGAAACGATGCACAAAGCTAGGAACGCTCGAGCTTCTGCAATCCATAATCCAATTTTTAGAGTTGTGCACCGTCTGCTAAGCACATGGCCTTTTGCTAAGAATGAAACCCAAGCTGTCTTTGGGAAAATGATCTATTTTTCTTATAGTGCTTAGTAAGTGATGAACAAATCAGTTCTGGCTATTATATTGTTAACAAGCTTCTAGAAACCAAGAAGAAGAAGCAAAGGGAGGCAGGTGACATAATGTGCGGTGGGCTGATCTCTACTCTTGCATTGCAGTTGGGTTTAGATGTGGGTGCCTTAGAACCTACACCCGGGAAAAACCTTGTAGATATCAACTATCTTATATCTTATGGCTTAATCTCAAGATATGGCAATAGCAAAACTAAATTCAAGGTTTACATCAAGAAGAAACAGTTCTTTCTCATCCCCGATGCAGCTCGCAATGACATCAGGAACAAGGCCACTTGGAAAGTGGCGTTACAGCCCAAGGCTGATGAGGAGACACCTACCCGTGACGCCAACACCTCTACGCTAGCAACTACTCCTGCAGCTCCTACTCCGCTTCCATCATCCAACAGTACTCAGACAGATTACGCTTGGACAATGCCTGATATGGGACACCTTTACGGCTATGTTCAGTGGAGATTTGACCACATCGACACCTGCCTTGACCAGATGAGCACACAGTACGACACTCTTTTTGACCACATGAGCACGTAGTACACTACGATGTACGACATGGTCAACCAGATGGACGCTTGGCAAATCTCTCAGGGACATTACCCAACCCCACAGACATACCAGACACTGCCTCGACAGCAAACTGAGGTCCCAGAACCTGAGTATTCCCAGTAGCCATCGCAGTTTCTAGACCAGCAGCCACCACATATTCCAGAGCAGCAACCCGACTCTTCCTTCCAGCCGATGGACATCCCAGATATTGTGAGCCAGTTCTTCCTGATCAAGGGAGCGGCGGGGCCTTTTTCTGATCACAGCAATGACAGGTACCCGGTTGTGAACTCCATAAGTTAGATTGATGCAGTGAGGACACTGCCGATTTCAAGCTTAGGGGGGCACAATCGCCCGATAGTTGTAGTTTTCATTCAGGTTTTCCTTATTTGAGTCAGTTGTGTCAGTTTGTTTTCCATTTTATTCCATGTTCGGTTCAATGATGGTAAAATTAATGTGATTTGAGGCTATCTTATTAGAATGAACGCCCTCGTGTATGCTGGATTCCCTTTGTCCTTTTTATGTTTTGGCTATTTGAAAAGCAAAATCAAGAGCATGTATGAATGAAATGAAAACTAAAAATCCCCATGTACATAATCTGCTTTGTGTTTGTTGTTTGAAACCTCAACTTTTACATCTTTGACCTCCCATGAATGTATTGGTTTAAAATTTTTGCGGATTGATCAACTTGAACATTTACTAGAATACGAGATATTTTTGCCATATCTTTAGTGCCTGTGAAATCAAATTTTTAGTGAAAAACTTTCAAAAGAATGATTGAAATCTTGCTAGCTTTAACACTCTTGTTGACTCTTTGGTGTTGCACCATTAATGGTTTATCTTTACCCAACAAAAGATGTCAAATGGCCCACATATTATGCTAGCCTAGTGTGAGTCCGATCTGGAAATGATGGTTAGGTGATATGAAAAATCAAAAGAGGGTAAAAAAAACAATACCCCAACCGACATTCCTAGTGAGCATAAGCCTAAATTAGCAGCCGAATGTCAGAAACCCAAAAAATCCCATCATCATTTCATTAAGAAGAAGGGCTCAACTAAGCCTTGTTAATGTTAGCATTGGTTTCATCATATTATATCTGTACTAGCTGAAAACTTTGTAATGTACATGCACTAATCATTTGGCCTAAATATCCAAATTCTATTTAATGTTGTCAAGTTGAGCTTTTCGTTTAAATTGGAACCAACCTTGCTGAACTTAATTTCTCCATCTTGGATGTTGAAAGACTTGAGATGATAACAATGAACACAAGTACAATGTACATAGCTGGCTGAGCTGATTGCATACTTTTTTTTTCATTTTCCTTCATGCATGAACTTGATTTTTTCTCTTTGAATGTAGTCCTATTCTTTTTGCTTGAGGACAAGCAATAGTTCAAGCTTAGGGGGATTTGTTGTGTGATTTCTATATCACCTTTTGACAATGCTATCACACACAAATTTAGTTCATTCTGATACTATTTAGCCTCTTTTCATATTACTTTTGCCATCTTTTTGTCACTTTACTTATCGCATAACTTGTATTGCAGATATGTCTAAAAAAGAATTGATTTTAGAGCTTTATTCTGTTGAAACAGCAGAATGCACGACATGCAGGATAGATGTACAGTGTGCACCATATCAGAAAGGTTCTGTCTTGCCCAGCCAGAAGAGTGCATGACGTGCACGATACACACGCACGACGTGCGAGTTTCCAGAAATGAATAGGAAGACAAATGCACGACGTGCACCTGTAGCGTAAAACAACCAAAGAAAGTTCTAAAAAGTTGCACGAGATGCATATCTTCTACGCACACCGTGTGCAGTTCATCTTGAAGCAAATCGCACTACAGGTGCACGATGTGCACCCAAATGCACGACGTGCACCTAGAAGTTTCAGAAACAAGAAATTTTAGAATTCAATTTTAAAACAAGGAGGGAAGGCAAGGGGCAATTAGGTTCGATCATTGAGAAGTTTTTTTCATCCCAGAGCTAAAGGAGAATGGAGGAGGGTGATTTTGGTGGAATTGAAGGTGGTTCTTTGCATAAGGAAGCCATTTCTTCTGTTCTGCTTCTCCATTGTCTTCTCCAAGGTGCAGCCAAGCTCCCTCAACTTTGAGCTGCTTCTTGGGAAAGGAGCTAGTCCGTTTTGGAGCAGCTAAAGAAGGAGAATTTCATTTTCAAGCCAGAATTCTTCCTTCTTGTGGTTATATCTTTGAATCTCTTTGTCTTTTCCTCTCTAAATCATGTTTAGAATTGAATTCTCTGTAACAAATACAAAAATCATAGTTATGGATGAGTAATTCTTCATTTATTGGGCATGGGAGAGTAGCTCCCATGTCATAGCATATATGGAACAAGTAATTTTGTACTAAATACTATGCTTCTTGTTTTTCTACCATGAAAATACCGGTTTATCTGTTTCTTACATGAATTACTGGCCACTTTATGTGCATGTTTTCTGCTTTCTTGCTTGATCTGAGAAGATGAGTGGGAATGTATGGAGGTATTCTTCTTGGCAACTCTTCCTCCTTTGTGAGAGTATAGAGGAATGAGTTGAGAAATAGGTTGTGATAAAAAATGAAATTTATACACGAGAGTGTGGCTTTGAGTTGTGATCGTTGCACTCGCACCGCGAGGTGGAGTGTAACACAACTTTTCCTTGAAACAAGAACTTATGTATGTTTAACTTATCATGTTCCCTTGATTGCTATGATGTGTGAGCGAAATCCTAATTTCTTAGATTCTTTAATTTTCTGAAACCAAAATCCTTTTAGTAACTCTTACTCCACTAGTTAAATCTGAATTTTCTGCTTTAGAATCTAAATTTTGTACAATTGGTTAAACATCATCTTTCCTTTTATAAACCGATCTAGATTGTTGAACTTTATTATTTTTGCGCTCAATTGAATTAGCTAAGCTCCTTGTGTTCGACCTCGACTATACTACCTCCGTATACTTGTGGAGATTGGTTAAGTTGGGTAAACTATCCTTGTTTGGATTAAAACATCATTAGCCTAAGTAGCCAACACTGCCCAACACGGGACATATTTGATCCATTCAAACTTCACTCACAAATGTCTATACTTCAATCACAATCGACATATTTTCTTCTTCTCATTTTTGTTCCATCCTCCCACTATTGTCTTAGCTTAGTTTGTGATTTTCATTATATACACCCTATGTTTCCCTTAAATGCCAACTACCATCACGTTATAGTTTATTGTGATTTCTATGTAACAATTATACAATAGAAAATATTATCATTTTTGTAATGATTTGAATAACTTACTACTAGGAAATACATATCTATATATTGAATGATACCAACATACATCATTATCAACATACAATCCTCAAATAAGAATGCAAACTCAGTGTGGACAGGTGAGTAGACAAGTTGCTTTTCCTTGGCGTACACCAAGAAGTTTCCTCAAGAGAAGCCACGATCATCTTGATCATGTTTCCGCTTGGCTATGGTTGAAGAGGTCCTGCCCAGGGCCATCATTGTAGTATTGAAGATATTACATAGAGAAATGCCTACAAATGCTAACCTTTTAAGGGGTATGATTCCTATGGTGTTATAATGTGTGTGCTGAACTGAACTCCAAGTGAAGATGACTGTCATTGTTTTTTTCCTATGAGTGAGGTAGTGAAGTCTCTTCGGGATAAATTTGACTGCTCAAATGCAGCTGGATGAGTCCTTCATGAAATAATAAGGGATCAAGTAAAAGATTCCCTTTGTTGGGCCAACCTCAAACATATTTATTTAGGGGATGGTTATGTGGGATGGCATATAATCTCATTATCTCGATGCTTTGGCAGTCATGGTGCAACTACATGTTTGGTAATGGGTCTATGGATGGTAATACCATATTGAAAAATATCTTAGAGATGTTTTGAGGGATTAGTCATGACCCGTGTTTAAAAAGGATCTCTAATTAGTAGTTCTACACAACCATGGAAGACAATGGGTTGAGGGAACTGATGATGATGATTCAGTAGATTGATTTCAGTAGATGAAATTCATCCGATTTGCATATCTTGAAGATGAATGTAGTTCATGGTATAAATGACACAAGTGAGGAGAATCCTATGAGATGGGAGACCGTTTGGTTAAGGATCAGAGTAAGGTTATGCTCTTTGCTTTCATACCATGTTGAAAACTAGTTCTGTTTTGGATGCTTGGTTGGAGGTAGTGAATATTTCTCTTAATGTTGTTGACAATTTGAGCCATTATATCTCATGTTTGAGAATGATGATCCATATTTGGTGATGACCCATATTTGGCAGACATGTGTTGGGGTGAGTCCAATCCTCCTTGTTTGGATAATTCCTATCCTTATGGAGGTAAATCAACAATTGGATTAACTTACCATCATGAGCTTGCTGGTCACGAGTTAGCCAATTCAGTCATAAGGGAGCTTGGGAGATGGGGAACTCATTTTCTAAAATTTTGAAGTTTTTCAAGACCACTTATAGCTCCCCATGTGAAATAAAAACATGGTGGTGATGGATAGAAGACAAATACCACACATTAGCCATAGATGGTCACCCATATAGTTGTGTTTTTGGTGTGTATATCATTTTATTTTACAGATACTTTGTTTTTTTGGATGGGTGTTTTCTCTAACGGGGTGAAGTGGTAATATTTTTTTCTTAGCAGTGTTTCCTTCTTGAGGAGATAGGGGTGAATAGACTATCTATTGGATTAGTTTAAAGAAACCCATCATACATTTTCTAGTAGCAAAAATGTTCATCTTAAAAAGAAAAATAAAGAAAACCAAGAAGCAACACACACTCATCCTATGCCAAATCCATGTCATCATGTATGCCCTCGCTCACATACTTGTTTCTCAGTTGAATGCATTAGTTGCTCATCATGAAAATCCTCATTATCTATCAGCTAAATAAACTATCACTCTAAGGTTCATGCCAAAGATGAAACTTGGAAGGATCGTGGAGGAGTGGGGGTCATTATATATCAACACAAAGTAAGTTGGCAACTATGTAGATGCCCCAAGGTGAAACCTTCTTACATACTATAACTATGACAACGGGGAAATATATAATACAATATGACTTTACAGAAGATAGGACCTTGAATATGCATATGTACCTACTAAGGAAGACTGACCTCCAAAGTATTTCACTATGTATAGCGGTGAGTAGGATAATAAACAAAAGAAGAAAGGGCCCCTCCTATCAAACCTACTAAATTTTTCTTACAACATTGTTGGTTGTATATATGGCATATCCAAACAATCCGCTTACTATTTGTCAAAGGCTCCATAATGTACTAATACAAAAGTGGTACTATGATCAACCAAATTTTGTTCCCTTATTAAAACTGCTTAGAGATCTCATTTAGAAACTCATCTAGACATGAGAGTTTTATTTATTAAGTTTGAAAACACTAAGTCATATGACATACATTACGTATATATACATATATATAAACTTATAGTGAAATTAATTATAACATCTACAAACTAACTACTGCATGAGAGACATGTATCCGGTAAGAAAATAAGTCATAGAACCAAACATGTCCTTTTATAAATTTTTTTAAAAACAATCGCCACATATATATAAGGACAATCATGATAAAATGAAGACAAAATTTGTAATTTGTTGAGATCATCAAATCCTCAACTTGAATCTGCATTTGATGCCCAAAGAGACATCATATGGGCATTTCTCACAGTTCATATTGAATGCAACTAATGCCCTTCTTCTATTCTCTCCCTACAATACACTTTCAATAGATAAAACACCTCAACAAGTGGACCCTCAAATTTAACCTAATCATAACCTTATATAGATCACTACTACAGAAATGGCTTATAAAGTCACTTTTCAAGGTGTCGGTTGTGTACATAAACTGACACCTAAACTCTACAGTGTTGGTTGATAACATAAACCGACATCCAATCTATGAAGGTCGACCAGACACGGGTACCACGTTTCTTAAGTGTCGGTTAATTAATAAAAAACCGACATCTAAAATCAACCAACAAAACCAAAATTCCAGCGAAAAAATTACCTCCAAAATTTGACATATGGCATCGGTTCATAAATAAAACACCGATGACTAAAGGGTATTCACGAGACAGGAATAGTTGTCGGTTGTCTTTTAGTTAAAAACCGACGACTATAATCTAGTATAGGTGCCGGTTTTTGGAATAGAGCCGACACTGTTGGTTTAGTTGTTGGTTTTTTCGAATAACCGACGCTTATTGTCAACTTAATAGCTCACCAGTGCGAGCGGCTCTTCTCCTTTCCCTATTTCATTCCCGATTTCAGTTAGGTCCGGCGATTTCTTGCTCGCCCCCACTACTCTGCCGCCGCCCCCTACCGCTGCTCCCTGCCGTCCGTGCACCTATCCTCTCGTCGCCGCTCGGTGCTGCCATCGGTCGTTGCTCCTGTCCTCTCGCCGCCGCCAGCTAAATCTTCCTACTCTGCTCCTCCAGCTTCCTTTGCAAGGTAACCCTTTTCTCCTCCGCCTTGCTTTTCCCTGACGGCCACCACTTTCACCCAATCCCCAGTGGTAGCACCAACATCCACACCGCCATCCGCCTCCCCAGTGCCAGCAGCTGCTCCCGCACCAGCCACCACCACCCCACCCCAACCGCCGCTACCCCAGCCCCAACCCCAACCATCGCGGTGCCGTTCCAGCAGCGACGCCTTCCTCTCTTCTCCTTCCTCCGCCCTTCTTCTTCCTCTACCTCACCCTAGCAGCGCCCGACCTATAGAGCAGTGTCGGCGGCCAGAAGTAGCAGCTGCAGCTGTAGCGATGCCGTCCAGGAGTAGCTGGGCATGACCAACACTACCAAATGCCGCCCTTGACTCCGACTAAGAGCCCTAAACTTGATTCCGCAGCCCCCTCAGCCACGAGCAGCACCTAGCTGCATTTCTAGCTGAGCCCTTTCCACCTGTGCATGAAGCAGGTCTGAACCAGGGGAAGTTCTGCCCGGGAAACACCACGAAAATCACAGCCTTGAGTTCAACCTTCAGGCCCAGACCCGAATCTACTTATTTGTATTTTTCATCTACTTATTTGTGCATCATGCTATTCTGAATTAAGTGTATATTTACTTCATAATTGAATGTTTAAGTAAGTTATAGATATCTTGGATATCTTGATGATGAACTGTAATGCACACATGTGACATGCTTGGAATGTAAATGATGAACTATAATGCACACATGTTTAACTTGTTTTATTGTTGAGTATATTGAGAATCCTAATCACCCTTCTTACTTAATGATGAACTGTAATGCACACATGTGACATGCTTGGAATGTAAATGATGAACTTTTCCCTAAATTGCCAATCATGCTTTTAAAGACATCAATAATCACCCTAACTTGAAGAACTAGGATTTTAGGTATAAGAATGACAACACATTATTTGTTGGCCTAGAAACCCGTCCAAGATTTACTCATTAGGAGTAAATCTTGGATAGTCCCCGGTTTGGGACTGTTCTTGAACAACTAATCTCGCTTAGGATGTAAGTGTATAATGTGTATTGGGTTTTCAAGAAAATTTCGGCAGCATTTCCCCGTTTGTTCTCTAAGTACATATGTACGTGGAGAACAGTGGGGAAATGCTGCCGAAATTTTCTTGAAAACCCAATACACATTATACACTTACTAGTGAGATTAGGTGTTCAAGGATGGGATAGGTGGTACATGTACATTTATTATATATAAGAATGACATCACATGTATTTGTTAACCCTAGACCCTAATCCACATTATACCAATCTGATAGTCCATGATAGAACAAAGCATAATGATGTTGACTGCAACTTTGTGCGTCATGCTATTCTGAATTAAGTGTATATTTACTTCATAATTGAATGTTTAAGTAAGTTATAGATATCTTCACCAAACCTCTTTCGGAAACTTGTTTCATTGTTGAGTATATTGAGAATCCTAATCACCCTTCTTGTTTAATGATGAACTGTAATGCACACATGTGACATGCTTTGAATGTAAATGATGAACTTTTCCCTAAATTGCCAATCATGCTTTTAAAGACATCAATAATCACCCTAACTTGAAGAACTAGGATTTTAGGTATAAGAATGACAACACATTATTTGTTGGCCTAAAAACCCGTCCAAGATTTACTCATTAGGAGTAAATCTTGGATAATCCCCGGTTTGGGACTGTTCTTGAACACCTAATCTCGCTTAGGATGTAAGTGTATAATGTGTATTGGGTTTTCAAGAAAATTTCGGCAGCATTTCCCCGTTTGTTCTCTAAGTACATATGTACTTGGAGAACAGCGGGGAAATGCTGCTGAAATTTTCTAGAAAACCCAATACACATTATACACTTACTAGTGAGATTAGGTGTTCAAGGATGGGATAGGTGGTACATGTACATTTATTATATATAAGAATGACATCACATGTATTTGTTAACCCTAGACCCTAATCTTGTTGTAATATATACTTGTTTTCTCTTTGATCATAGAGATTTACAATTTTGTTGTGATATATACTTTGTTGTAATAATGTGAACTTTACAATGTGAGATTTACAATTTGAATTACTTTACAGTGTGAACTTTACAATTTGAATGTGAATTTGCAGATGGCTGACCATTCTCCTGATGACCATGCTGATGATTACCGTGAGGGTGAGGACATCAATGCGCCGCCTCACAATGTAAGTTTTAAAAATATATCATATATTTATATCTATATGTCCATTTATAGTTATATCTTGTAAATGTGATTATTTTGTCAAATTTTAGGTTGATGATGCACAGGTACCATCTGAAGCACTTGAGGCACTTGATCAACAACACCAAAAAGTTGATAAGAGAAGGGGCATCACTATGATGAAGAAGTTAATTGCACAAAAGGGCAATGGACCCAAACTTGTTGTGGATTTTGATAATGCAGGAAATGCATGTGGTGTGAATCACAATTCATTTGTTTCATATCTTGGGTTTGTTACTCGTAGCCATTGCGGTTGTCGCTTAGATTCTTGGCATAACGTTTCTAAGGAGAAGAAAGACTTAATATGGAGGGATTTATGTGTGAGTTATTATTAATTTGCAATTCTATTTTGTAGATTACTAAATTTTTGGATACTAGTTAATAGCAATTCTATTTTGTAGAGTATATTTGAATTGGATGAAAAGCTGCATCGTAAATGCGTGATGCAACGCTGTGGGAGAGTCCTAAGGAACTATAGGACAAATCTCACCCGAGAATACATAAAAGAAGCTGACAAGAGGAAGAAGACATCCACTGAACAGTGGAACTTCCTGGACAAAGAAGAATGGGACGCATTTGTCGCTTCAAGACAAACTGATGAATTCAAGGTATTAGGC
Source organism: Alisma plantago-aquatica (assembly GCA_963693085.1). Taxonomy (NCBI): domain Eukaryota; kingdom Viridiplantae; phylum Streptophyta; class Magnoliopsida; order Alismatales; family Alismataceae; genus Alisma; species Alisma plantago-aquatica. The sequence continues at coordinate 1,428,085,288 of OY856412.1, forward strand.
GTCAGTCTCAATCTCATTAATTAATATATGTTGTATTCACCTATTCAAGATTAACATTTAGTTTTACTAACCAAATCATTAATGTGCATACTAACTAGGCCCTCAGTGAGGCACAAAGATCAAGGCATGCATTGAATGTGCATGACCACACAATGGGTCCAAAGGGGTATGCAGGCATTCGCCAAAGACTACAGTCTGAGGCTACTACTCAGTCTGTTGCTACTCAGGAGTCCTCTACCATAGGTAGCACACCTCGGCCTCGCCATGATGTCTGGATAGCTGGGAGGCAAAATAAGAAGGGAGAAATAACGAAGGCCGCAACTTCTGAGGCGGCTGCAAAAATGGTAAAATACAACTCTTACAGCAATCATTCGAATATTGATTATTTGTGTTGTTTACTTAATTACAAATTTTTGTTTTGGCGATTAGCAGGAGCTGCACGAGCTGAGGAAACAAGGCAAGTTCATCCCTGAGGGCATAAGGGATGAATTGACAGTTGCTCTGGGTAACCCAGAGCATCCTGGACGTGTTAGGGCTGCAGGCGCTGGTGTGGGCATCAAAGCTTTTTTTGGGCCATCCCAGTTCAAACATGTCCTAAAAGCGGGACTTTCACAAGAGGAGGTAACATATTCTTTCTTTATAATGTTACTGTAAAAGAGAATTCAATAATTAGAAGCTAACATTTCTTTTATCCATGTATAGGTAGATAAGCTAGTTGATAGGAAACTAGAAGAAGCAATGAAAAAGTGGCAGGCATCTCAGACTACCACTTACCAGACAATACCTACTGCAGGCTCTACTCCTCCTACTCCTACTGCAGAGGTTGGGAGTAATCCTGTAGAACCACCACCTAGCACATCCGCTGTAAGTATTTTTATGACATAGTAACTAGTTTTTTAATTCAAGATGATATGTATATATGAAATTGTAGTCATTTCAAAAAAAGATGATATGTATATATGTATATAACATTCTTTACACAAAAAATTGTAGGGGTTGAAGCCATGCCGTATAAAAAGTAAAGAATTTGTTGTTGCAGAGGCGTCGGCTTACCCATCCCTACCAGGGGAAACGTGTCACGGGTCTCCAGTACCAGCTGGTTGGATTCGTGTGAGCCCGATACATATATTCTCCCAGTGGATGGATCTTCCATTGCCATATGCCCACCCAGATTGTGAAACGCTTGGTGAGGCAGTAGGCGGAGTGATATTGTGGCTAAAAGCAGATGTCCTCTTTACTGAAAAGGTATGGTAAATTTACATTACGTTCAATTGTTAGTGTGTGTATATGATGGCAGTTGATCTAAAATTATATATATATATACATGTTAAAAAGAAGACACCCACATCATCTAGGCCTCCACTTCCACCTCCTACATTACCTAGTTGGGTTCCACAGGACCTACCTGTCCTGTTAGGTCCTAACTGTAGGGGTATGGCAATATGGTTAGGCGAACATGATATAAACTCCCCTATAACTGTTTCTTCCGATTCAGATTCTACAGGTCAGTCATACGAAACAAAACTATTTATAAAAGATATTTTGGAGTTGTTTTGATATGATTGGCTAAATACATCTGTGATAGAGCTATGGATAAGGTGAGATATTCTTTATACATCCATATACCTTGTGTATGATCTGGTGATCTGGTTTCTTATTTATTAATGCATGCGTAATTAATACATATTTTACAGCTACTTAGACAACATATGTGCAAATTTTGGATTCGAACATGTAGGGTTTTTGATTCCATATTTGATTAGTCTAGTAGATAAAGACCCTACGTCAGTTCAACAATACTGTTGTGAGGCTTTTTCAAATTTTGCTGTAAATAAGAAGACGGTGATAATGGCTCCATTCAATGTAGAGTTAGTTTACTTTGCTTATTATAATTTGCACTTAAGAAAATTACATTTTTATTGTGGATTTTGAGTTATTAATTTTTAACTTTTTTACCTCTAGGGGTAGGCATTGGGAGTTACTGGTTATTGCCCCTGAGACATTCATTGTGTATTATCTAGATCCTAAGGGGAGTAAATTGAATACAAGATTTGGACACATAATGAAAATGGCATTATTCCGGTGAGAAATATTTCATTTTCATATCCGTTAACATATGTTATTACATTACTATTTAATTGCAATGTTCTGTGTTACATTAACATGTAGGGGTTTTGAGGAGTTCAAAAAGGCTGGAGGAAAGGTCCCCACGAAAAAGAACCAGCCAATAATTTGGAAGAACGTGAAAGTAAGTTCCCGACTGCAATATATGTATATATTATTTATGTGAACAATGCTTAATTAGTTGTATTTTTTAATATTTTGTATGTTTGAATTTATAGTGTGCTACACAAGACAACGGATGGGCATGTGGATACTATGTCATGCGATATATGCACATGATTATCAAACATGCCGCACTGGATATCGAGTGTATTGCTCAGGTATTATATAGTCTCATTAGATAATATGATCAAAATATATCAATCTTATTTATAGCTCATTAATTATATATATACATCATTCTCTTTACAGGTGTTTAAATCTGACCCCATTACAGGAGAGGCCTTACCAGATGAAAATGCTCCCTATACGATGGGAGAATTAAATGAAGTAAGAGAAGAATGGGAAACAACCATACAAATAGTGGGGGCTTTAAAATATAATTGGGATCTTGATAGTGAATAATGACTAAACAATGATATTTTGTAAATGAATTTGTGAATTATAATATATGTGTGAATGTTTCTACATGTCTGGATGTTTCTTCATGTGTCTGAGTGAAAATGAATGAAAGTGTTGGTTGCTATATGAATGTTTCTACATGTGTGAATGTGAATGAATGGAACTACAGATTGCTAGCTACATGAATGTTTTTAAATGTGTGAAAATAAAATGGAACTACAGGTTGCATTGCTAAATGCATGTGTGAATATTTTTGTTGTTAAGTTTGCAGGTTTGTGGCATGTTTTCGGTTGATATCAATGGATGTCGTAAAACCTGCAGTTCTAAACTAAACTGAACATGTTTCTCATCCTGCGACCAGCCACAGCAGGTCTGCAGACTGACAGAAAAAAAAACAATAGGCATCGGTTATTTGTAAAAATCCAACACACAATGTTATAGTGTCGGTTTTATATAAATAACCGACGTCTATTTCCTGTGGCACGAAGATATATGGCGTCGGTTATTTGTAAAAAACCGACACTGATAGTGCCCAAGATGGCGCCCTTTCTGTGGCGTGAAGGGTTTGGGCGTCACTTTCTTATCTAATAACCGACGCCTATAGTCCCATGATGGCGCGTTTTCGGTGGCGCGCGAAGAGTTTGTGCGTCGGTTTTGGAACCAACGCCTAATGGGTGAGCTTTTAGTGTCGCCCACATAGGTGTCGCTTAGAAACCGACACTAAAGGCTTTAAATAACCGACACTAAAGGTAGGTTCTGTAGTAGTGGATATTGACATAATTAAATTTAGTGTTGCATCACCCCAATAACATTTAACAAACTCTTTGAGTCAGCTTCAAGTGAAATACATTCTATATGAACATAGTCTCTAGTGATGTCAGGGATAAGGCCTTGAAAGTAAGGGGGATATGCTAATGTCCAAAAACCTCACATGGTCCTAGTATGTTGCACCCTATAGGATACATATATTTAAACATGTCATGACTATAAACCAAATAAATTTTGGTTTTGTTTATTTTATCTAGATGTCTACCGAAGTAGTGGTTATAGATGTAAACCAAAAGTAAAAACTGTCCTAGTTTTGGGCCTATGGGATATTTTCCTATAGAAAAATTCCTATATGTTCTTATCCCTAGAAGAACTATCACGTCATGGAAAGTGACATTCATTGTAAAACTAGTAATCTAGACACGTTGGTACTACTATCCCACCAGATCACCAAGGAAATGATGATTTTGGGATCTACTTATATGATATTGAATTTCTAGAATAGCCCAAAACCCACTATGGAAATGTAACCAAGGGCATCATAGTTTATTATGGCCATTCCAACAAATGTTAGTTGTTTGTATGTCCTAGCATAGTTTTAAAGAGGTGAGATCACCTCTCTACTAAAATTTAAGAAAATACAAACATCCACCTTTTTGTGAAAATAATAGATATTGAAGGATGCTTGTATAATATTCCAAGTAAATAAACATGATTCAGATACATGTAAAATGTCAACACCAGCAGAAAGGAAACTAAGTTATTAAATTGCTTTTGAACTCAATTCACTACATGAGTTTATGAAAGGAAAAACTATAAAGAAAACTATTTGGATCTAGCATATAGCAACCTAGACTTCCTTGAAGAAATATTTTGATCTACTCCTAATTCTAGTTTCCTTGACCTTGTTCAACACCTTGTTCCAAACCTCAGTGGTTGGGAAAGAACCCAACAAGAGAGAGAGAAAAACAAGGTATGTGTCAAAATAATGAACAAGAACAAATGATAAAGAAATAACATGGAAATAAAGGATAGTATTTCATCATAAGATGAAGAGATCAAGAGTTTGAGGCATAATAAAAAAGATGCTTGCCATAATGAGAAATATAATAAAAGATTTTGCATGCATGATTAATATTGACTACCTTAACTAAGTAGGGTTGAGGAACCTCAATCAAATAGGTGAGGGAGAGTAACACATTCCAACCACCTATAAAATATTTTATATTGGGGAGAGTAACACATTTCCCTGGGCAAAATAACACATGACCTATCTATGGGTGGTTGTACAAAAGTACCACTACATTATCTAAATAATCTAACAAAATCAACATTCTAAAGAGAAAATATGGCAAGTAGAAGCATCATTAAAATTAAAACATGGCAGTGGGGTACAAGACCCAAGAAAAATATTATCAATATTGATCTTGAGACAAGTACAACAAAAGAAGCATTAATAGGAGAATTAGGGTTCAATCAATGCCTCATTAAGGAATTTAGGGTTTGGATCACAAATTTCCCACTTAAGGTGTAAGGATGCACATACCTATCTTGTTGAGTTCAATTATCAACTTTCACTACTTTTAGATAATCCAAGTTCAATCTTTGCCTATTACAAGTTATTCACATAGATTAGGGTTTGAAATTCATGTGTGTATTGAAAACCTAATTCTAGACATTTTTAGAAGAACTCATATTTTGGCTCAAAAAACCTCACCAATCAATTTATTAGGTTCTCTTGATAAAGAAGACATATATTTTTCTCAATTTTGGAGTTATGATGATTAAGATGTAATTTTGGTGGATTTTATGCATTAAATTCATTTTCTAAAAATTACCTTTCGAAAAAACTTGAAATAAAACCTCAAAAGTATTTTTATTGGATGGAGATTAATTTCATGATTCCAAAACATATTTTTTTTTATTAATTTTGGATGAAAGTTTTAAAAGTTATGAATTTTGTTGTATTGGCCAATCAGAAAATGACACCTTAGCATTATCATGAGAGATAGAGGTAGTGGGATGGGGTATGTGACTTTCCCAACTACTTTCCATCAAGTTAGTGGTCCACATCACCTTAGTCGTGCGTCAAAGCTAGCAAAACAAAATCAAAGGGAAATATTGCCCTTGCGTGAAACAGAGGAGAAAATAGAGAAGAACGGAGGGAGCAGAGTAAAAACACATGGGGGATTGTCCCCAATCTTTTATCACACCATGGGAACCTAGCAGCAATCTTGATTTTGGGTGAATCCATAATCATAAACTATTCACAAAACTAAAGACATAGAAGTGTAGAGGAAGACAATACGAACTTACCTCAAGAAGGAATCGAAGCGAGAAGCCAAGCACATGGAGGGAGAGTGTGATAACCTATAATTTTTCTCTTAGAATTTGAATTCTAAGTTTGACCTCACTCTTTATTTCACTATCAATTCCATGTTTGTATATGTTTAATGCCAAATTGGCCCATCTTGTATGCTTGTATCGCCCTGATGACATTCAAGTCGATAAGAGTTAAGTCTGAATTCATATCACCTTTCATCACCTTTGCATTGGTTTTTGAGCATGACTTTGTAAACTTTTATGCTATATTGTTGTGCTCATGTTGTATATATTTCTCTCTTGGTTCCAATGCATCTCGTTTCTCTCAATTTAGAGCTGCGAGGAAAGATATATGCTAATTTGAATTTGTCTTGATTTAACCTTATTTTTAACCCTTTTTATTCGATTTTTTAACCTTTTGGGACCAATGGGGGCACGACCCAGCCGAGGTAGGTACCCTCTCTTCCTTGGACAAGTCAGTGATCTGCTCCAAAGCAAAAGTTTTGACGAATTGTGGTCCTTAGATCGTAAGTTGTAGATGGCCTTCCCTGATCCAATGATTGAAAAGTTCTCGTCTTTCCTTACGGCTTGTCGGCGCAAGTAATGTTGAGCTTCACCTAACCTCACTTTTCCTCCACTAGTCCCCCTCGTTATCACTCCTTTTTGCCGAATTGATAACCCTTGCGAGTATGTTTACACTCTCCCATTCATTCCCCTCTCGTTTTCACCTCACTCAGGTGCCCTAGATCCAAATTCTTGTCCCCCTTCTCTAGTTCATGGTGCCACTGCCCGCCACCCCCATTTTTCGGGTTTTCCATTTTGGTAACCCTCGTCTACTTCTTCTTCTACCTTTGACTTTAGGAGGACCAGCTTAAGTCATCCAGCCTTGTTCCCGGTGCTTTGGGGCCTGGTTGCCCCACCCTCACGCGGCTCCGGTGAGGAAGGTCGTGACCTGCCACCGTGGGGGAAGACCCATCGAGTGGGGCGGTTCATCTTTCTGGATTTGCACCACACGATTGAGGTCCAAGGGCCAATATTGCTTAGCCATACCCCAGTAGGTTGCCCCGCCCTCAAATGCTGACGCGTCTGTCACTGCACCATCTACAACTGCCCTTCGATGCCAGAAAATGCCGTCTTTCTCTCCTAGACACTGCAAGCCAGTACGCTACCGCCAAGCCCTCTTCTCTGCCTACACAGGACCAAGAGATAAGAGATCCTAGACCTACGTGGCTCTTTCTTGTCCGATGAAGTTAAAAATCCTCCATAAACCCTAATCAAGGGTTATTTTTCAAACCCTCATATCTCCTTGTCCTCTTAACCAAATGTCATGAAATTATATACCATTTCAATTAGAAAAATGTCAACTTTCTAATGATACTAATATCTATGTCTAATTTTACATATTTTGTCCTTGATCTTGTAAATATAACGCCTTTGTGATTTTAGTCTTGCTAATCACTCTCAATCATGTACTCTGTGATCATTAATGACCTCTAAACTTTCTTATCCTTTGAACTAGTGAACTTTAAGTATCTTGTATTTTTGTGTTCTCTTGAGCCTTTTAAATGAACACTATTGTTTTCTTAGACCCTAAATGCCTATGGTTGACCAAAAGGTGACTCAATTAAGTGAATGAATGTTGTGAATGGATCAAGTCTTGAACTTTAGCTTAAGTTGTGATCATCTAAACTTGTAATCTTGAAATCTATGACCTTTTTATGCCTTGTGCCTTGATAATCTAAGAGTTCATGCTAGAATAACCCATGTTTGATTCATGATATCCCAAGTACCTATTATGTGTATTAAATTGACCAAGTTTACCTATGTAGCTTCCATATGATGAAATATGATTGTTATGTTAACCTCATGTTATATCTTGTTCAAATCAGCAAACTGTATGCTTATAGCGCCAACATCAACTTGATCTATCCTAGGCTCTTTTATGATCTTATGACTTGATGATATGACCCTATTGCATGGAATTGTTCTAATATGACTTTATCATGATCTTGGATGTAAACCATGATAATAATCTAAATCCCATGCTTCCCTTATATCCAAATCAGATATCATGTTTATATAGTATCACTCTTAATGTGGATGGTTCACCTAGACCTAAGGTCTAGTGTTGATGCTTATGCTTTATTGAAAACTTGCATGATCGTTTGGAACCAAGATTGATATACTTGAAACCTAGGTTTAGGGGAACATCCACATGTATCATATTATGTATGGTTTATCAAACCCTTTGGATCTAAGACACCATGCTATATCTTTTACTTGTGAGGTACACTTGGTTTGGATAATCTCTACGATCTTACTCAAGAATGCTTAATCTTGTACTCTACTCATAAGGTACACTTACTGTCTTGACCCTACTATGGTATTGACTTGTTTGTATGTATGCTCATATAAATGTTTGGTTAGTTAATTACTTGTTTGAGATACTTGTTCCCTACGATTAGTATGTTGGTTTTGCTTGAAATATGTTGATCAAACCTTGAACATAATTAAACTTGTCCATTATACAAACCTAGTATACCTGCCTATATTCTCGGGGTAAGGGCACAAGGTTGGACATAGTCAAGATAAGGCAGACCATGTCGATAAAAGGGTAGCTAATCTTGAGCACCCTTACGGACCCTTCCAATGGGAAGCTGATGAGTGGCCATAATATGTTGTTGAGTTTAATGGAAATACACCTAAAATATGGTTTGGATCAAAGATTGTTGTTAGTTGTTCTCGCCTTGTTTCATCTTCTTGCTTATATGATGTTTCTAGCCAAGCAAACTTTTATAGTACTCTTAAACTGTTTAGACGCCTTTTCATAACATACTTAATGCTTTAGCATTAATATATTTTTGTTTATCGAATTTATACTTGCCAAATGAAGATCTGCTGCACTCAAGACTCTAAGATCTAAAATGAAATACCAATGGGTATACTTGAACCTAGAAATGGGTACATGTTTCTCTATCCTCTTTTAGTATCTAGTTATATCTCGTATTACTACTTTTACATATATATTGCTTGTGTGAAGTATTTTTCTATTCTAAAGACGGAAGTCCCAATCCACTTGCCTTTGGCTATGTAGCCATTAGGAGTGTAGAATTAGGGTAACAAATGGATCTGTGACGGAGAGCTGCCACAGGCATTGGACCAAAGCACGATAATCAGAAGTAAAAAACACAACCTCATGAAGAATTGAGCTAAGAGAATCACATTTTGGGGGACAACGAAGGGTCGGGTACCCCTATGTATAGGTGGTATGGTGTTCAAGGGTTTGTACAAATCGACTGTGAGTAAGCCTAGAACCTAGGTTTGAGTGTTTCATGAATCTTCCACAAAAATCCTCGAGCAAGGTATATGTGAGTGTGGAATCGAAAAAGGAATTCAACGGTGAAGAAATCTCAAACGGAGATGGACCGGAGATAAAGAAATCTAAAAAATACTAGTTTCCTGATTCACATATCTTTCCTATCCAAGCTCGAGCTAGGAGATGATCCAACCTCTGTTCGATTAGGGTGTGAGTCAATCTCATCTGTCCATTGGTGCAAAAAATGAAATTAAAAAGGAAAAGGTGCATGACAATATTAAATGATATTCCTAACAAAATTTGACTAAAGTGATTATATTAGTATGTAATTTTTTTCTCTTCCAAAAAGGGTGCAAACAAACTCCATTTTTAATGAAATTTGGCAACTAGCATAATTTAAGCATGTAAAATTTGAATATTCAATTAGATTTTCCTTTTGTAGACTTTTGATTCATTGAAATAACAATTCTTATTTACACATTCCTCATACATTAATGACTCTAAGATTCTTCAATTTTGCTAAAACTTCAACTACAAGTAAAACATTAAGTATGTTAGATATGAATTTGCCACTCATTTCGTATGCTTAAAGTTGTTTGTAAATTTATTTAATATTTTGAAGGTTCTACACACTCTCTCTCCCAACTTCACCTTTTCACCAAGGATTCTCTTAATTGAGTGAAAAATTTCCCAAAGGAATATTTTAATGTGTAGAACATGAAATTAGCATCAGTTGTTACTTTGGAGTCATTTATGGATTTATTTTATATTTTTAAGATATCTCCTATTTTCCCATTCAATTAATGCAATTATAATTACTTATTTCCCAAATTTGTGAAACTTGTCTCAAAAGTAAACTTGAAATCAAAGAAAATGAATTTGGGATTGGAATTATCTTTTGAATCCCCACTATTATGATTTTAGACAATTTACTCATATTTCCACTACTTGGCAAATTATTTCATTTTATGTCACATTTTCTTTGTTTTAGGTTTTTCTCTTCTCTATATTGTTCCAAAAGGCCAAATAAACTTCTAGTACAGATTTATTTTAACATTATCCCACTTGAGCGGATATTTTACATTTTATATCCCTTATATAAACTTTCATTGAGGTATTTTCTAACAAACCCTTTTATAGGTATTAATAGGGAACAAATGTACACCAAACATTTATAGTTTCCACTAATTTATCATTGAGGACAACAATGATAGAAATGAAAGTAAAAGTTTAGGAAAACCGCTAATACATAGATTTTCGTTTGTTACAATAGTGATGGTGACTTCTTAAAATACATTTCTAATGATCTTGAAGTAAATCATATCTTATGACCCAACAAAGAGTAGCTAAAGTGATAAAATAAAAGTAATTCTAGTCAAGGGACCTGTGATTGACCCTTGGCCTACCCACTACGAATAAATTTAATTAATCACTTAAATCAACCTTTCGGTGAGTTAAATTGGCCCCTCTACTATGCGGGTAGATGATGGGACCCAAAGAGTTTATCTAGTAGGGTGGGTCAATCAACAACATTGCCTAGGAGATGCTCTATGAGAAATCAACAAAAAATCATATCTTACACATATAATTTGATTAGTAATAATAAAAATCATAGTCTGAATAAATGATGTAGGTTATGTATACTTAAATTAGAATAGAACCCAAAATCCATAATACATTGTGGTTGGAACTTAAGAAAATGAGCCTTATTAAGAAAGAGAAGATGAATCAAGGAGAACCTTTAATATTGTAAATGAGTAAAATAGAGCTATAGGTGATGCAATACACATATATGCATGTAGGGTGAGTTTACAACCCCTTTGTATTGGTCAAGGTATTGATTTAACTCTTTGTAGGGTCGAGCCGATTCGTCGATCAACCTATGCAATTATTGGTAAACTATTGAGGCTGACTAACCAAGTTCCTCATCCCAATTTGGATTTAATTGTCAAATATATTGTTAATTGATTTGCTACTTACAAGTCATTCTGACTTGCTGATCCCAATGCAATAATCCATGGTAGTAGTGGACTAGCCACTTTTTGTCTTTAGATGGAGAGAGGAGGAGCAAAACATTAGTGAGAGTGACATTCTAGAAGTTGGCTGACCAATGAAGCCCAAATTATAACCCTTATTGCAACCGTTACATATTGACCTCCATGGATAGTGATGCAATGAAATCACTAACCATTAGCTGCTTTGCCTAATAAGAAGTGACCTGAATATTAATAACATTGAAACTAAGCGTATCGTTTTCAAGGAACATGTTTGGAGGTGATATATATGATCATGTAAATCCTTTTCACTTAGTATCAACATCTAGAAATCTTTCACCATACTCCACCTCTATACTAGAATATACACCTAAACCTAGGGTTTTGAGGGGGGGGGGGTTCTTAAGGAAAACTATTATTTCATATCACGAAACAATTTATAGATGAAGGGGAGATGGAGAATCAAGTAATGAAAGCTCCTAATTATTTTATTACATTTATTCTCCTCTCTTATCTCTAAGACTTAAACCTCTTATTTGTGAGGAAAAAAATCATGAAATTCTCTATTTTTTATTTTTTTCTTCTTAAGCTTGGTTGGGAGTTTTAGTAGCAAGAATCTCTTCTTAAGGAGTAAGAGTTGTGTTTTTAATGGCATAATTCCAAAGAGGAAACAATTTAGGTCTTTTCTAAATAAGATGTGAGTCTGTGAAAGTTCTATTAATATTAACCAATCATACCATTCAAAAAATAAAATAAAAACTTCTAATAAAGTAAAACTAGTTTTTATGGATAATTCATCAATATTACATGAAACATGAGTTGTTGTTACTTCTTTAATGTTCATGCCATTTATTAATACCAAGAGGATAAACTACTAATTTCTCATGAACATACTACTATATTTCAATATATGACTGTTCACTCTAAATGACTAAATATGATAAGTGAAGATAAGATAAGATAGAATGGAAAAAAACACCAATGTTAAAATCATATTAAAAATCACATGACAATGCTACTATATGTTCATATCTTCATAAGATGAAAATTACTATCTAATACAAAATATTAATCTTGCTACACTTAGTGCTCTTACATATCTATGTTCTAGGGTTTCATGTGTGTCTATAATTGTCATGATGAAATGAACATTAATTTTATCTTAACTAATTGTTTTAGGATGAGTAAGACATATAAGTAATAAAGGTGAAATATGAAATCACATAATCTGGAGCCTTGGAAACTGAGAACTTTTCTTGGTTTCCATGCTAAGGAAGTGAAATTGATTCACTCTCAATTGAATTATTTTCCTTAAGAGAAAAATTTAAAGTGATTTGTATTTTGATGAATAAATCATGTAGGGAGTTTGGAATACCTAAAAGGGAGGGATAGAAGCTCCAATTTCCCAAGAAATGAGAAATGATAGACTGGGGGATATGAGACCACTATCCTTCATGTGATTATTCTGATATAAAAGAGAATGATACAAATGTAAATTTGTTAGAGAAATGTGTAACAACTCATCATATTACCAAGGAGTGGAAATTATAGGTGTGGATGCTAAAGGCACACACCTAGCCTTGTGTCAAAACTGGTCTATGATGTATGTCTTACGGTGGCCAACTAAATTTTATGATAACAAGAGTAAGTTGCATACATGATTATACTATGATCACTTCTAATTAGTTAGGTATGTGCCAAGTAGTTTCTGGATGAAACTAAAAAATAAATCATATAGTTAATATATTTGCTCATTTTCTATCATATATGTTTACATTCGTGCATTTAAGGCTTAATACTCACTATAGTGATATAATTGATAAAATAAAGGGATCACCTTATTTGTTCTTATACCTAGTCACTTACACAATGTATAATTGATTCATGAACATGTTTCTTAGGTTTTGAAGCCAAATATTCCTTCCATCTCTCTCGCAAGAAGCCTAAATGACTTAACTACTAGAGGTGAAGATGATTTTCATATATTTGTGTTTATAGTTCCTATAGAGGGTTCTAGGGCTTGTGTGATTTATATGATAAAATCAGTTGATGTAAAGTTTGTAAAGAATGACAATGATTTGATACAATTAGACCCATCTATAGATGTATACACTTTTTATGAGAAATGGGGCATGCTGATATGTGGTGGTTTCTTCTACATTTTATTTGGAATTCAATTTTAGATAATTGTTGATAATGTTCATTTCTACTTTTTGTTATGATGAGTGATAATAAATTTAGTTTATCAATGCCTCAAGACCATCCTAACATTTCATTTAGTACCATTTATTGAGAACATATCTTGAAAATTTGGTATAAGAGATTATGGTTTTTTTAGCCATACTTATCAAGGTGGAAATGAGACATGGTGTGTAGGTAGAGAGACTTGCAACTAGACGTGACTAACCATCACTTAGGTGGATTTTAAAAAGTAAAATACTAGTACATTTAACCTATAGGTATGCATATATTTAATGATTTTTAGATACATTTCCATTTCATATACAATTTTTTCACAATTATTGTTGGGTTTTATGGAGGCGACAAGTGCACTAGAAACAATAAAATTTTCTCCACATACCCTACTAGAAGATCTCCTTGATAACAACATATTTAGAAAGAAGTTATGTTGGATATATCTTGTTGTAGAGCAAGTCGATTGATGTCCCCTCGTACCATAATGTGCGTCGCTCCTTGCATGAACAGATGGCCATCCTCGACATCCTATAAATGTAGGCTTGTTAGCGTTTGCATCTCGACTTCATCCACATGGATGGACTCAAACTCCATGTCAAGCTTCTCAAGCCAGTGGGAAGGAGTAGTCTTTTTCTTTGATGACGTGTTAGCGTCACAGTTTCTCTCCTTCTCTATCTCTTGGGGATGATGACGGCTAGAGTTAATGTACAAGAGTGTGTCAAAGCACCTCTACTTTGTCTGAATGTCATGCTCTTGTAGACAGAAGAGGAAAGGAAATAGTATTCCCGAAATCCCTGGGAAAACAAAAGGCTACGGTTACGTTTAAAGTGTGCCATTTGTGAAGTATTAAAAGAATATTATGCAATTAATTAATTACCCAATTAATCATATCAATTGATTAACTAACCTTCATAATTTGACTCTAGTCAATTACTCAAGATTATCTAGTCGACTTAACAATTTGTATCTAATTAATTTCTTAAACATTGTAACCAATTAACTCAGATTATATTCCAATATTATTCCAATAGATTACCTAAATGTTTTAGTAATCAATTTGATTTGAAACATTTCTAATCATGTCCACAATTATACTCCTATCCCAATACATCTATGCATGTGACTCAATAGGCTCAAAATTATTTTGGCAGTGCTATTCATAGTCATACTATGAATTCACAAGTAATAATTTGTATCTAGCAAGACTTCATTGCTACATAATTAATTGGAGAAGTTGAAGAACAACTTCAACCTACAATCTGTAATTGGTGGTCGTGCATCAGCAAGAAAACCCACAGTTGGATGTGGAAAGAAATCATAAAGACAAGGGATGCCATGGCACACCTGGTTAAGTTTGAAGTGGGTACAAGGGACTCTATCTATCCGTGGAATGATCCCTAGAACAATGGGAGTTTCCTTCATGAAGTAATCAGTACACAACTGAAACTCAAAACTAGTTTCTCTGATTAGGTGAAGCTGAATGAATTCATATGCTATAAAATATGGACCATTCTAGTAGTGAGAGGAGCTGAACTCTTGGACAAAACCTATTCACATGTCAGAATTTAGGATAAAGACCGATGCTATTTCAAAGGAATGAATCATTATTCACTTAGAAATGCTTGGGAACTCGTTAGGACCCATCACCCCACACTTTTGTGGACCAAATGACTTTGGAGTAGCAAAGTCCCTAGCCGTATGAAGCTGAATGGCTAGAAACTATTCCATAAAAAATTGATCACTGAAAAGCTCATGCAAGAGTGTGACTTTCAGCTCTCATCCAGATGCTTCCTATGTGGCTGTCATGAAGAGAACTGTAACCATCTTATGTGGGAATGTAGGTTCGCAAAAGAAATCTGCTCCAAAGCTCAAGGTTTCATTCCATCCAACCCAGCAAATTGCAATGAATCTCTAAGTCTTACTGGGAAAAGTTGCTTTCTCAGTATTATTATTTACTACCACATATGGAGCGTGAGAAACCAGACAATTTTTAATAGCATTGTGCCATCTACAAAAGTAGTTTGGCAAAAAATTCTTTCAGATTTTATAGTATTGATGCATAGATAATTTTACTTTCTTCATGTAAGGGGTAAAATCCTCAATCATTATGTAAATTATTTTATCATGGAATAAAGTTACACGCTTACTGATAAAAAAAGTAACTGGTGCTACAGTGAATGCATAGTTCCTTTGTCTGTGATATCCATAGAACTTGAGGCATGAAATCGTCACCCTCTGCAATGTTCAATCTATATTCCTTGAATTAGAGTAGACTATCTAAGATATGTGTAATCTCAATATCACATATTGGCTCACATCAACATGGCCATGCATTTCTCAGTCTCTCTTATCAAGTGGCTAAGATATCAAACTCCTTTAGGAGGGACAAATCTCATCTACATCACTCACAATCATCCCCATGTTTTACAGTGCACCCAAGCACGACCTTTATGACAACCCTTATTCAGGATCATGACAAATGATGTCAAAGTACCTCGAATGACATGTAATGAGTGTAGTGACTTCAAGTCTAAGAACCACAATCACCACTACCACTATGAAAGATGACTCTGACTACCAATCATGGTTTCTATGTGTCACTCTCAAGGTGGGCCTTTCAGTTGCACTGTTCTCTAAAAAGTATCTATGTTCTTGGTTTGTTATCACATATCATGACTAATAAGATTCTATCATCAACCAACACACACTCTAGTATTAAGTGTTATTGTTGTCTATAACCCTTCCACAATAACATTCTACTAGGGATGTAACAATAATGCATATACTCTTAACATATGTATTGCATGTTCAGGTCATCAACCCAAAGACATATGTCATTGAGTGATATCATTCTTTAGACATTTATTATGTTACATCATTGTCTCATAACTGAATAAAATAGAATAAATTGGAAGATTGCCTTTATTATTAATCAAATCATTTAAAAGGTATGCCATCAAAGTCATCATATGATTGGGTCTCTGCGCATACATGCAAACAGACTCCCACTTACACTTAGAGCCAATCACCCATGAATTTGATCCCAAGTGATCTAACATGACCTTCATGCTTTTGTTGTGAAAATTCTTTTTTCAAGGGGTCAGCCACATTGCTCTCAGTTGGTGCTATGCAAATCTTCACATCTCCTCATTGTATGATTTATCAAATGAGATGGAACTATCTTTGTCTATGCTTGGAACACTAATGTGATCTAGGTTCCTTATCTTGTGCAATAGCTCCAGTTTTCACAATATAGCTCGATTGCATCACTGATGCATGGAACCACCCCAAGTTTAGAGATGAATTTCTTGATCCAAACAACCTCCTTTGTTGCATTGGATGTAGCAATATATTTGGCCTTTGTTGTAGAATCCACAACTATCTCTTGCTTGGAACTCTCCCATCTCACAACTCCATTGTTGAGGTAAAATGCAAATCCAGACTACAATGTGTAGTCATCTTTTTTAGTTTGGAAGCTTGTATTAGTGTAACCTTTTAACACCAACTCTTCATCTCTACCATAGACAAGGAACTGGCCCGTATTTCTTGTCAAGCACTTAACGATGTTCTTCACGATAGTCCAATGACTCTCATCGAAATCTGAATGATATCTTCTCATCATACTCAAGGCATACAAGACATCTGGGCGAGTACAAAACATTGCATACATGATAGATCCAATTGCAAAAGCTATTGGAATCTTATTCATGCACTTTGTTTCTTCACAAGAATCGAGACATTGAGCTCTAGATATTGTAACACCACGAGACATGGGAAGGTTGCCTCTCTTTGAGTTCTCCATGTTGAACGTCTTCAATACTTTGTCAATGTATGTGCTCTGACTTAGTCCAAGAATTCTTCTAGATCTATCTCTATAGATCTTTATTCCTAGAATATAGGATGCTTCACCTAAGTCTTTCATTGAGAATGCATGTCCTAGCCAATTCTTTACCATCTATAAAGTAGGGATGTCATTCCCCATTAATAGTATGCCATCTACATACAATATGATGATTACAATTATGCTCCCACTAACCCTTTTGTAAACACATGGTTCATCTTCATTTTGACTAAAGCCAAACTCTTTGACTATTTCATCAAATTGAAGATTCCAACTCTAAGATGCTTGCTTCAATCCATATATTGACCTTTGTATCTTATAAAGTTCATTTTCATCCTTCATATTTATAAAACCCTCAAGATGTGGCATATACACATCCTCAAGAACATTCTCATATAGTAATGCGGTTTTAACATCCATATGCCGAATCTCATAATCATGATAAGATACAATGGCAAGCATGATCCTGATAGATTTAACCATGGAAATTGGAGAAAAGGTTTCATCATAGTCAACATCTTGAACTTGTTTGAAACCCTTTGCAATCAATCACCCTTTGGAAGTTTGTAAATTACCATCCATGTCAGTCTTCTTCTTGAAAATCCACATGCACCATATGGGTTTTACACCTTCAGGTGGATCAACCCAAGTCCATACCTTGTTGGTATGCATGTCTTTCATCTCATATCTCATGGCCTTAAGCCATTTCTTAGACTTTGGTCCCTTAAAAATGTCTAGATTGGAGGTTGGTTCATCATAAATTACCAACTCATCACCTTCTTGAGTTAGTAGATAACCAAATCTATCTAGCTCAAGGCGTGTCCTACTAGATCTGTGAGGTTCCTGTATCACAGGAGGAATTTGAGATTCCAAAATGACTTATGACTCTCTATGTTCCTCTTGTACCTCTACAAGTTCAATGTTTTCTTGTTGGTATCGAACTTCTTTGAGTTTTACTTTCCTCCCACTGATTCCTTTGGAAATGGTTTCCTTTTCTATAAATGCATCATCCCTGTTAACAAACACGTATTTGTCAGTTAGGTTATACAAGTAAAACCCCTTGATTTCTTTGGGATAACCAAAAAAAATAAAATTAAACTGATCTAGGGCCAAGATTTCTAGGAATTTTTTCGACATAAGATTCACATCCACAAAGCCTCATAAAATACATTTTGGGATGCTTCCCAATGCATATCTCATATGGTGTCTTTTGAACCAATTTAGATGGTACATGGTTAAGTGTAAATGTTGTAGTTTCTAGAGCATAACTCCAGAAGGAAGTCGGAAGATCAAAAAAACTAATCATTGATCACACCATGTATAGCAATGTGCGATTCCTTCTTTCTGATACACCATTGTGTTGTGGTGTTCCAGGTGAAGTCCATTGTGATACAATATCGTAGGCTTGTAGAAGGTACTCAAACTCTTGATTTAAGTATTCTCCACCTCGATTAGAATGAATTCCTTATTACTTTACCAAGTTGGTTCTATACTTCATTCATGAAATCCTTGAACTTTTCAAGAGTTTATGATTTATGTTTCATTAAGTAAACATAACCATACCTAGTGAAGTCATCAATGAAGATAATGATGTATTGCTAACCACCTCTAGCATTTGTTCTAAAAGGGCCACATACATCAGTATGTATGAGTCCTAATAGATCACTAGCCCTATCACTATTACTAGTGAAGGGAGATTTGGTCATATTGTCCAACAAATAAGAGTCAAGATAACCATATTTATGGGGTCTAGATATGCGATTCTCATTGATGTGCCCTAGACAACAATGCCAAATATACGTTTAGTTCGAGTTAGAGTTTTAACCTTTTGGTATTTATGTTATAAATATTTGTGTTAAGATCTAATAAATAAAGACCATAGGACATCGTAGAACTACCATAAAAGACTCATTTTTTGAAATAGAACATTGAACATTCTTTATATAAAATTCATATCCATCCTTTTCCATACAAGATACAAAACTAATGTTTCTATTTATGGCATGTACAAAATAGAATTTCTTTATAAAAGCCCCATAGGTCGAGATAAATTATAGTTTCCAACTACGATGGAAGAAACTCTTTCTCCATTCGCGACATATAGTTCAACCTCACCCTTTGCTATAGGCTTACTTCTTTTTCAGATCCTATGTATCGAGCATATTTGATATCCACATATGGTATCTAGTAACTAAGATGAAGAAGTAGACAAATCTATTTCAATAATGTATATACTTGAAGTGTAGATCTCTATCACCTCCTTCTTCTTCCTTAGTTTCTCCAGGTAGAGAGGGAAATTTCTTTTCCAATGTCTAGGCTAGTTACAGTGGTGACAATTGCCTCCCTTGTTCATCTCTCCCTTTTCTTTGAGTGAAGAAGACTTAGGATTTTGGCCATATTTAGAACTCTTCTTAGCTTTGCCTTTTCCCTTTGACTCCCCTTTTCTACTAATCATCATCAAATAATTGGGCTTGTGCTTCTTCATTTGTGCTTCAACTATTCTCAACATGCCTAGAATTTCTAAAAATGGCTTGTCAAAATTGTTCATGTTGTAGTTAATGAAAAATGGGCTATATGATTCTAGTAGAGATTGCATAATCACATATGTGGCCAACTCTTGACCCAAGGGAATTCCCAGTCTTGCAAGGTTCTCCATATACCCAATAAGATTGAGTACATGAGGACCTATTGGATCTCATTTTCCATGTTGCACTTGAACAATGCCTTGGAGATCATATCTCTCTGGTCTTGCCTGATCTTGGTACATGTAATTAAGATGTATGACCATCTCAATAACACCCATGTTTTCATGCTATCTCTACAACTCAAAGTTTGTTGAGCACAACATCAAGCACTTGACATCCCTGACATCTTCAGAATGTTTCTTGTAATCATCCTTGTTAGCCTTAGGTGCATTCGGAGCAGGTTCATCTTGCTCTGGTGTCTCCAGGACATTGAGCTTGCACTCCTATGTGAGAACAAGTCTCAACATCCTAAAGCAATCATGAAAATTATTCCCATTCACCTTTTCCTTCTCAAGGACCGATCACAAGGAAAACATGTTATTGGTCATCATTTGATTCTACCAGAGAAAATTTATAGTTTGTCAAAATACTTTTGATTTTAATTGATTAAAATAAGATTTAAAGATATTTAATTAGGCCTTTAATTAATTATCTCTCCCACTATTTTGTTTAAATTGATAACCCTCGCTTATTAGTTTGGAAGATTGTGTTGTACAATATTGTAATGAGCCAAAATCCATATTTTATCAAATCATGAGTCAACTTTGGATGATCGCCCACAACATGACTATTTAGGTGGGCAACATTTTCCTATTGCATCGAATGAAACTCTTGATAAATGGAATGCACAACTCATTCCATATTCCTTATCTATACTTCTAGGTACTTAATCTCATTATGATCGCCTATTAAGCCTGACCTAAATGCCAACATGATAGAATATGCACCATGCTTTGGAAAATCTACATATCTACCATCACACTTCCATGAAATGGACAACACACCACATTTTGGTGCAATCTATGCTAAACCGATCAAGCTTTTCATGTGTGTTGATTATAGAAAGCATCTAAGGCTTAATATTATATTTGAGGGGTTTTATATATACACATACATATTCAATCACCGAATACTTATAATATGTATCACATACATACTAGATTCACATCTCACAATCCACATACATGCAATCCACAAACACATAAGCATTGGTTATGACCATACTACTATAACCCTTTGAAGCCACAAAGGATTACAATCCACGTATGGTCTTTTGACCTCATGCAATGTGAACTTGGGAGGTGCAAGACTTAGTGATATGATAGAACAATAAATGTAATAAAATAATTAGGAGCTTTCATTACTTGACTCTCTAGATTCCCTTCATCTATAAATTGATCCTTGAGATGAAACAATAATTTTCCTTAAGAACCCCCCCCCCTAAAAAACCTAGGTTTAGGTGTATATTTTGGCATAGAGATGGAGTATGGTTAAAGAATATCTAGATGTTGATACTGTGTGAAAATGATTTACATGATCATATATATCACCTCCAAACATGTTCCTTGAAAACAATATGCTCATTTTAAATATTATTAATATTCAGATCACTTCTTATTAGTATAATTGGCTAATGGTTAGTGATTTAGTTGCATCACTATCCACATAGGTCAATATGTAAGGGTTGCAATTAGGTTAAAGCATCGATAAATTTAGAGAAAGTTTTTGTACATGTAGTAGTATAATGAAAAATAAATTTTTATTCGAGAAGTCAGGCGAAATAAAACAAAATGAGCTCAAAATCAATGCGAGGAACCAATTCACACTTTTATGCATAGGTGATATCCTTACAAACTATTTCTTCATTCTCATTACATATCTCCATCATAAAGATAGGTCTTAACATCCAAAGGGATATATCACCACCAATACACACTCTAGTCTTAAGAGTAATTGTTGTCCATAACCCTTCCACAATAACATATGATTAGGGACATAACAAGAATGCATATACTGTTGACATCCGTATGATCTCATCATTCAGGTCCTCATCCTGAAGACATTACATCATTAAGTAATATCATTCTTTAGAAATTTATTATGTTACATCACTATCTCATAACAAAATAAAATAAAATAAATCAGAAGATTACCTTTATTATTAATCAAATAATTTACAAGATATGCCATCACAATCATCATATGATTGGCTCTTTGGGCATACATACCAACAATTATATCTATAATGAATTACACAAAATTACTATTAACACAATGACATACATATCTAAATGGGTAAGAGAGCATGATAAATTTCATTTTCTAAATAAATGCACTTAGCATTTACAAAATAGGAAGAAGACAATTCCAAATAATGTAAGAGATAGTTTTGTCCATAAATAAAGATTAATGTACTGAAAAGTATTGACTATCTTTAATAATATATTCACTTAAGAAAAATGAACTTAAAGAATTAAAGAAAAATACCACTGTCTAGAAAATGTTTATTAATATAAATAATTATATTTAAAATTTTTATTTGGCACATAACTATCACAAGGATGTACGTTTTGGACACTGGGACACAAAAATAGACCACTAAAAATTGTTAGTATGAAAAAAATGTCTGAATAACATAAAGTAGTAAATTAGGAGAAGTGTAGGGCAAAGCCCACCCCATGGTGGTCCTTGCCACCTAAATGTCCACTTAGTTTCCCTTAGGAAATCCCCTTTATAAGCATGATGCCAGACTAAGAAAATATGATAAGTTGATTTTTTTTAAAACAAAAAAACTATAGAATGTATACTAACGTGTAGAGTTTGGTTTGTGTGAAAGAACAACATGATACAAGCCATTATTATTTTGTATGATTGTTTATGTGTGTTTCATTTTATAAATTGGTTTCTTATGTTAATCTATATATAAGGAAAAACTTAAGAGGTATAAGTTCAGTTTTTTAAATATCTAAATTATTCCCTATTTTCATGACCTAATAGTGGTTGTGAGATTAGAGTTTAATAGTTGCAATTGTAAGATTATGTGGTGCCATATTAGGAAAACTCAAGCATTTTAGTACCCTTTCCCAATATCTTATTACTTAAATCAACCAATATAAAGATCTGCTATCTTTTACTCTGTATATGCCCGTGATAGTTATGCAGTTGAAAGATACCCACAAGAGAGTAACCTTAGGTGCATCAAGGATAGAAGAACAACACATAAAAAAGAGGATGAGAGCTTAAATACAAATACAAGGAAGTCTCTAATTTTTATTGTTTGTCCAATTAAGAATGAATATGAATGTTGCTATTGTATTCATTCATATGATTTTTAAGAAAACAATTATGAGTTTATATTTTCAATCACTTGTGTTTATGTATCTTTTTATTAAAATCACACTGTATTATTCTCAAATGTATTTAGGCCTATTTGTTGCTATATTTTTTGCACCTATTTATTAAGTTTGATAAGAGTTAGCTAGTTCTATAAGATTTCTTCTTTCATGACAACAAACGTATCCTAGTTCGACTTGTAGTACATTTTTCTTGGAACTAACATCCACTATAATATTCATAATGGGAATAAACAATTTATATAGTAATTATCATATTAAGAAAGAATTATAATATACAAAAATATTTTACTTTTAATAACCTTATGACTTGCTAAAATATATAAAGTCAAACTGAGAAGGTAACGGGATGTGAAAATCTATGATACAACAATATACATAAATTCATGGAACAATTCAAAATTTAGTTGATAAAGATACATAAATATAAGTATAATACATAAGATAAAAGAGCTAACTTCTTATATAAGGAAAGAAACAATAATAACTCGAGTCATAAATTAGTACATATATAGTATTTCAAAGAACTCTCAAATCATATGATATATGCTTTATATAAAGTATATAATATGTCAAAGGCTTAGAACAACACTAGAACATATTATACTATAGGATGACTATTTATTCATCGAAAAACTAACTAGACAACTAACTAGTTGATAAATAATCTGTATTTTTGACTCAAATTGTAGATGCCGTATGGCTTACAAGTAATGAATCGATCCATTTGCCCTAAAAAAAATAATCTAGTTAGCTAATTAGTCAACAAATTAACACAATAGATGGATAAAATAGGAGAAGAAAGCCAACGAATATAGATCCTATCATCCGTAACAAGTATATAAGGAATACTATTTTAAAAAATAAATGATATAAATTTTTCATATGATCATGAAAGAGGAAATGCACATAAGTGTGATGACCTACTAATAAAAAATGTTTATGAGTATCTATAAGGAATCATTACTGCATCATTGTGTGGGACCTGAAGTGTTAGACTTGAAATGGTAAGATAACACAAACACATACTAAAAATGATTTGAAGTTTGTACCAAACATTTTATTATAAGTCTTCACCAAAAACCCTAAACTTGAAAAGACGAGTAAGATAAGAAAAACATGTATATAGAACTAATAGAAAGGGAATAAATTAAGAAGGATGAATTAGAAAACTGAACCTAATGCCTACATTTTATAGATTTTTGAATAAGGGAAATGATACAAAGAAAAGAGTAGAAGTAACTAACAGGTACAACAAAGACATATATTCTTAGAAAGAATTAAAAGAAACAAGTTGGAAGTGAAATTGTGATATAAGACAAAGATTAGTGATTCATATGAGATAGGTGAATGAAAGAAAATAAATGAATCATAAGCTCTAACTAAGTAAATGAGGTTATCTGATTTAAGGAAAATGTGAAGATGCAAGTTTTATCATGATCCACAATATTGCTTGATATCTTCATTACATAGATTGAGTAATGAGATTATTTTAGTATGTCTTATTTATATACTTCTTTGTGATAGAATTAAATCAATTTAGTAATAAGGACAATGATGATGCTAAACAAACAAATAAGTCATTAGTGCATGAATAGCATAAGGAATAGGAATATTAATATTAAGGAAGGAAAATTTGATCCTTACAAGAGTCATATGATTTGGAATAAAGGACATGCTAAGTGCTAAATTTATAAAGTGACACTATAAGGAGATTAAAATATAGATCCTTAAGAATATGAATAGAGTAATAAGAATTATGTAGAAGGGAATGCAAGATCATACATATGAATAAAAACTAAAATAGAAATTAAAGCATGATAAATGGAAGTTAAAGATATAAAAGCATTAAGAAATATATGAATATAATTATAATGAGACCAAAGAGAATTTTGAATGTAAAACTACGTACATGATAAATATATTTAATATAATGGTAAAGAGTAGTAATGTAAGAAAGTGCAAATTAGTCAAAATTTCACTGATGACAACCAACTAGACCTAGAAATCACAAATGTGCTAGAATTCTCAAACCTATTTTTGTATATTATTTATGGAAGTAACATGGGGATAGGAAATACATTAAGAAAAATATTCATGATGAAGAATAATATATATATGAAATCTATACAAACATTAAAAGAGAACATAAATGGAATATAGAGACATGTGAAACAGATAGGATGAAGGTACTAGTGTTCATACATGCACCCCTAATTGGGGAAATAATTTTAAAATGTGAACTTTCTTGGGGAATATATCCCCAAGATGTTGATTTAAATGATAGATTATGTAAAACAATATAAGGTCTTGTCTTATTATTTGAAATATCACTTAACAATTTTGCATTGCGGTAAAATACAAATTCGTAAAGCTTCTTCACATATGAATACTAACACATGTCTTTATGAATATAATTTGAATTTTTGTTAAAAGTATTTGAAATAAAATATTTTTTTATGAGAAACTAGAATGAATAAGTGATGTAGATCAACTGGTTCAGAAATGGTGACGACTACCCAATATTCTACAATGCTTATGTCAAGAAACGTAAAAGACAAAAATTACAACAATGCTCACGAATAGTGATGGGAAATGCTTTAGGGATGAGAATGCAATGCAAAACATGGTTAGAGACCACATCAAAAACATGCTTACTTCCCCTAGTGAAGTTAATAGTGAGGTAGCCCATGAATATACCGTGTCAATTTCGGAAACTATCTACATAACATCTGAATGAGATATCAAAGGAACTGCTAGAAATCGAAATGTACACCATGCTAGAGTCCATAGATTCCAGTAAAGCGCTAGGTCCTGACTGTGTATATGCTCTTTTTCTGAGAAGGAACTAGGGAAGTGTCAAATGGTTTAACATGCAGTCTATGAGAAGTGCAATGAATAAGGAAATTTTGAACGACACTCTATGTAAATCCACAATCATACTCACTGCAAAAGTCACCAAGGCATAGCTGTTAGAGCATTTCATGCCTATATCCCTCATCAACCTTTGTCATAAACTCACTATTGAACTAGTTTTAGAGAGATTGAAATCGTGTTTACCTGATTGGATATCCCCACCACAAAGTAGTTTTGTTTAGAGGATAAAAATTACTAACAATATTGTTCTTGTGTATGAAACCATTCACACTATGAAGAGGAAGAATGAAGCTAAGAACATGGTCACTAAAATGGACTTATCTAAGTCCTATGACAAGATGTCTTTATAATTCATCAATGAGATGATGGACATGATATGACTTCCATCTAACATCATCATGTACATCATGAGCACGATATCTGGGGCTGAATGCTTAGTCCCATGGAATGGCAAGACCATATAGCCCTTGAAAGCTAGAAGATGTATTCAACAAGGAGACCCCCTCTCCCCTTACCTATCTATCCTATGTGTTCAACATCTCAACCAAATGATCAATGACCTGGTGGATTGTGGGGGAATGGAAGTCCTTACATCTCAATGAAAATGGAAGCAAGATTTGACTTCTCTTATTTGTATATAACTTGATTCTTTATGCACAAGATACAAAAACACATTTGGAGATAATTTTCATGTGTGATATTGGACACACAAATTCACTAGGGGTGAGATCCCTAGAGTTTACATTAACCAACATACAGTAATCACCACCAACAATAGGATAGATCTTTTTGTAGTATATTTAATGATAAAAAATAAAATGACAACATATTTAAGAATCAACTAATCAAGGTAACATGCTAATAACTAGTATTTAGCATAAAGAGTTGATTGATTGATTATACTAAGATTGCAAAATGAATTGTTGAATTAAAGTATATATATATTAGATGATAGGGATACTAGGGTGGAATGGTTTCACCACTGCTACCTATAATTCACTCTCTCATCGTATCATATTAAGCATAAACATATATATGTTGAGGTTAGGTAAGTTTCCCTTTTAGCCTTAATATTAAAACCCATATGGATATTGTTCAAAGATTTTGATCACATTACCGAGAGATCATAAATCTATCTCTTCAGAAAACATCTATCCAAAATTCTCATCAAGGGTATAATAAGAAACAATTGACATCCTAGATCTTGGGTTCAAAGTTATCTACACCCAGGATCATGATATACAAGTAAACCTGCTGAATAGACAAGCATACATGCATAAAAAGATAACAGTCATACAATAATATATGAAATGAAGAGAACACAATCAGGTAGTAGGGATAATCCCTACACCCTATCAAGATGACAAATCACTCATAGCAGTAATGAAAAGAATAATAATGGAAGAGAGGAAGACATTCATCATAAAAATAGATGATAAAAGAAAAGCCATGGTATGCAGAAGCCTATCTTTGTTCTGGATATCAATGGTGTACAACAGAATGATAGGTCTACCCTTGTACGTTCGTCAGATATGGAACTTGAATATTGTCTTCCTTCTTTAGGTGTTGGGTCTATCATGACATGAGAGGGATGAACATGTCAACAATGCATAAAAGTAATCATCAACCAATGGAATCAAGGGATAACCCGTAGAACCTCCTTTGAGGTTAGAATCTTCAATACTTGGTAGAGATGGAAGTATATTCAGTTGACATTCATCAAGTGATGTAATAGGTTGATGGTTCCTAGAGTAAAATCTCAACTTTCAATTTGTCAACCTATCAAAATCAAATGGCAAATCCTTTTTCTATAGGAAAAGACCTTGTATTTATAGGAGGTTAGAGTTTGCAACCCTCCCAACCACTATGTGTTGGATCTTAGGATGGGTGATTGGATGCTCTAGAGGGGGGGTGAGTAGAGATGAATGCACTTAAACAAAATTCATTAGACCTTCAAGTTATATCACAAGATGAGGTTTCTAAATAGGAAATTTGAGTGAAACTAAAACATACATATCAAGGGAGAGAGAGATTGAACAAGCACCAAGTGACAAGCTATGTAGATTGATTCCATACTCCAAACTAGGAGTATGTCAGTCCACTACCTAGAGAGGTTAACCTCTAGGATTTCTAAGTGTGTCTTCCTCTATATATTCACTCATATGAGTTACAACACATGACCCACCAAATGACTTACCTATACAATACAAAAAGTCTTCAACCTTACCAAGGACATACCCACTTTGCAACAAGTCTTCGGCCTTCTCCAAGGAATTATCAACTCTTGCACAAGTCTTCAGACTTGTAGGAATTACCCACTCTTCTTGGATCTTTAGCCTTTAACTTCACCTCATATGGAGAAGCTTTGACCAAGGACTTACCCACTTGAGCAAGGAGTCTTCTTCCTTCACCAGGGGATTACCCACTCTTGCTCCAAGTCTTTGCCTTGATCTTCATGAAGGGACTCCTTCCCTTGTTCTTCTTCATGTCTCTTAGCTGAGAGAGAACCTTCATCTTCATGGTTGAAATGAGAGATAGGAAGGTGGTGGAAGTGAGAGCCTCACAAGATATACATGTAGGAGTAGCTATCTCACAAATCTCCTACTCACTCTAATGTATGTAAAAAGTGATTAATCTTAGAGAGAGAGAGGAGGCTGTAGGATGCATTCAACTGTAGACTAGGAACCTCATATAGAGTTTTGCATTGAATGCTCAACCTTGGAATGAATCCCAAGGGTTTCTATTTATAGTTGGGGATGCCTCATAGCCTTTCAGAACACTTACGAATGAAAACTATCCGTTTGAGATGTTGCAACATAATTTTTTTTGAGTTTTTCAACATTCCAACAGCTAGAAACACTTTTTTACATTTTTTCATATAGTGCCACCAGTCAAGTTCTATGTGTCAGAAACTCGAACGATTGTGACTATTTTGACAAAGAAATTTTGTCCACTGTAGGGATCAGTGAGTTTGTAACTTGACCAAATCTGATCGGTCGAGATGTAACTGAACCTAACCTGGACATTCTCAAAATCCATCGAGGGATCGATCGAGTTTGTAACTCGACCAAACAACAACCTATACTGAATTTTGGAAAATGTGATTAAAGTGATTAAATATTTTATTTAAGTGCTATTGATTTTTTCTAAGATTAATTACAAGTCATACAATCATTACAAGTGATGTACACCATGATTTTAATGGATTTACATCATATTCCAAAATGTGCACTTGTATTGACTTTAACTTGTCTTTTCTCCAAGTTGAGATGCACAAGTTAGAGCATTTGGAGTGTGTCTATACCTAATCTAAAATCACTCAAGTAGAGACATGTGACAAAATTAATTGAAATGGTTTAGTCCTCATCAAAATAAGGGTTTGGTCAATTAAGACCAAGAGTCAACAATATGGAGTTTAGTCTGTAGTCTGCCATGGAGGTGATGAGACAATTATGAGATGTAGAATAAGGGTTTGTAGCATTTGGTATCTCTATCAGTAGGCAAGGGGTTGGGAAGGCCATCTGAAGCAAAAGTAGAAGTCCCTTCAGAAGGCTAAGTAGGAATACCATCAGAAGGCGATACAAACGATGGTGGAGTAAAAAATGATCTTTAGTTGGTATGTGTAGGAGAACCATATGAAGACAAGCGCTGGAGGTCCTTCAGTTATTGAACATAGTAGTTCCGTTGGTAGTAGACATAGATTATTCATTAGTTATTGGCCATCAAAAGACATGTTCAGAACAACCTTTGGTTGTCATGTGTAAGAAAACCATCAGAAGGTAGAGAAAGATATATCTTGTATGAGAGATAGCATGACATCTGCCAATTATTGAATGTAGGTCACCAATATGCAGGTGTTTGGTCTCTTCAGTTGTCAACCAAAGGAAGGACAGAGTGATATAAAACAAAGGTTTAGCATAAGTTATGAAAACCGATGGCTTGATAGATGTAATTCAAACCATTGTCTTTGTATATGTAAGCCCACCCAAGGGGTATCTTCATGTGTCAAAAGATTTGTGCCTATGAAGCATCAATTGTTAGAATCATCAACCTATGAAGGAACAGAGAATAAAAAATATGAACTAATACCCAAAAGTTTCTTGTGCATGAGAGATGAAAGATAGTACAGCTATTCAAAAATGGTATGACCACTGCATCCTACACTGGTGCATCAAAGATGAAGTTTAACTTTCCACAAAAACTATGTATATGGATCAAAATTCTAAAAATTATTCAAAATTAAGAAAACCTATATGTAAGCTAGTTTTGAAGTAAAATGGTGTAAATGGATGCAAAACTAAGATAAAAATGCAAATAAATCTAGGATGAATATGTATTCTTCAATCATAAAAACCTATTTTGACAAGTTTAAGAAAGCAACAAGACAATCTGTCTCAGTGGAAAGGACTTGAGTCCTCTTTGCATCCATGATGCCAAATTTTAGAAGAAGACATGTTAGCGTGGGTTGCAAATTTGACCAAAAGAAGACTTAGGGAAGTATATGGAGGTGCCGACCATTTACTCAAGAATTACAAAAAGAACCTACTAAAAAATCCTTAGAGAAGTCATAACTTGGATCAACGTACAATCACCTGAATACCTGTGACTTGTAGGTTGAAGCTGCCTCCTAAAGTCCACTCTCTCTACAATCCCTACCTATGTAATGCAAAATTCCTTGCTACCACTTCATCTACATGATCATATTAACAAATACCATTAGGATATTTCTATTTTGGGGGACCATAAGGCACACCAAATGTCTCTAGTATCATGGGATAAGAATACAAGTAAAAAGGAATAGGGAGGTCTTGGCATAAAATCAATGAGGGAATGGGATCAAACATTGCTTCTTAAATGTGCATGAGAAATCATTACAAGAACATCCTGGTGCAAATTTTCACAAAAGAAATATGGTAGTTATGATGAGACCAAGAATTTAAACATGTCTAGGTTGAAGAGCCATGTTGAATTGTAAAGCAGTGATAAATCATAACTCATACGCAATGCCTAAGACTGGGAAAGAAGACAATTTCTAGAAAGACATATGGTGGAGCAAGGGAATACCACTTGAATAGGTGGTCAAGAAAGAGATCCTAGATGAACTAAAGGACTTGCATGTTTCCAATATTGTAAAATAAGATAGAGAATGTGACGTCAAATTCCTAAAGGACTGGATCCAAGAGAACATTATCAAGACAATCATGAGCATTGAGCCACCACACTGCAACCAAAGTAAAGATATCAAGTTTTAGGAGGGAACATACAATGGTGAGTTCTTCACCAAGTCAATATACTCTGTAATCCACAAGACCAAAGATATAAGATGTTAGAGATATTGGATGAATATTTGGAAGGCAGATGTCATTGCCAAGATAAAATTGTTTATGTAGGTTCTAATACACATTGCAATACTCACCGACAACATACGAGTGAGAAGGAAAGTTGCTACTAAAGCACATGTGAAAAATATGACACAATATAGGAAACCAACCTACATGCAGTTTCTTCTGAGATATTTGAAGGGGTGTATTTAAAACTAAAATTCCTAATGATTTCTGTGACATGAAATTTTATAGCTTGATAAAGCGCAACATGGGAAATAATGACCAACATTGTATCATGTTCATGGAAACCTTTTGGTATGTTTGGTAGTGCAAAAACAAGCACATATTGAGAAATGTATCAAAACCACGACTCACCAGATATAATACACCTTGACAGAGAAGGAAAACACTGGAAGCACATGACAAGGAGAAGAACATATGGAAAAGTTGGATAGGCAAAAAAGGTGGTTCAAAGAAATGACTAGAGAAGTCAAAATGAATGCTAATACTATCTAGATGAGGAAGAAGGTTAGAATTGTTGTAGTCAAAAGAGATGGAGAAAATAGTTGGCTGGGTAGACATGGACACACTACCAAAGATAAGAGTGATCTATTGGTTGAGATAATATAAATTGATCTGGCTCTAACAATGGCTACAAAGAAAAACTATTAATGACACACTATTAAGAATACAAGAAGGAAACTGAGATATAAAGAAGCCACCAGAGGAAAGTCCAAGGTATGCAAAATGGATCACTATGATCTAGGGGAATATGAGAAACCACTCAAAGGTCAAATTTTGACTGTAGGGAGTGGAATACTATTGCAGAAACTTTGGCCACACTCTGCCTCAAAAATAAGAATGGACAATTCAACTACACAAGACCTCCTAAGTCTATGAAATCATGCCTAGTGAGTGGTAAATGTAATGGTACTAACACTACTAGATTTCTAGTTATTCAATTTCAAATACATTTAATAAATTGAGTATGCTTGCTAGGGGATGGCAAAATGAATAAAAGCATCTTGACTTCACCCCCATTTTACATCATGTAAGACACACTAAAAGCAATGATCTTTGTAGTAAGATTAATGATCTTTAAAAGAATATTTATAACAAAAAAATTGTGTGACATAATAAAAGGTTCCCATTACATGAAAGTCAAATAAAAAAAGAAATTCAGGCATAACATGTAAGAAATATAACAATGAATTTTAATGGGTAAAATTGTAAAAGTCAAAATAAGGGAAGTAAAACAATGCTACTATTTGGAACATTTTGTATAAGGATGGCATCTTAGGATTTTTTTAGGGTCACAAGAAAAAGATAGGACATTTGTGACTTGACTTTGAATGCTTAAAAAGATGATTTTAAATTATAAGAAGATAGTTACTTGTTATATAAAAATAATGTTTATGGGTTGTAAATAAGAAGATATTCATTCTAGTGAAATTGATTTATTCTATAGAATTTGTTGTAAAATAATAACTACATATGATGATACATTAAAAAGAATATACTTGTCAAAAAGCCACTTGAGATAATATGTAGAGTTAAGAGAATTTTTTTTAGTTATTTAGCATGGTATAGACATATATCTATGAGGAAAAATATATTCCAATGCTGTTGGGATTTTCACAAGTAAAGATATTGAGTTGACAAGCAAACATAATGTAAGAGTATAAAAAAATAAAATGATAACATATAAGAATTTCTTGGTAAACTACTTATCCCTCACCTGTAATTATTGGGGATGAAACTTTTTAGGAGGTATTTTCTGTCCTTAATTTCCAAGTTACATGTAATCCCTATCCTAGTAGTGATAAGCTCATCAAAATATCTTTCTAACAATGTTGTGATACACCATATATAATATGAAAATAAAAAATCAAGATGAGTATTGTTGTGTGAGTTGGTAAGTAACCATATGTCTATGATATCTTCTGGTTATAAATTAAGAACATGATGACAAACTCAGGTAAGAAATAAAAGAGGAATCAAAAGTAAAATATTGCAAAAGAGTAGGATTAATATATAAATGATTTAATACACATAATATATTTGTACAATGAGTATATAACCCCTTTTGTACTGCTAAAAGTATTTTGTTGGTTGTATTTTTTGTTATTTATTGTCTTTGTATTAGCTAATTGGGCTCTCTATACAAGCATAGTAGTATTAGTTTAATTTATGTTATGTTGTGTTTCAGGTACATCATAAATTAATACAAGGCTATATATAACTCTATTTTAGGTACATCATTCCTTGATACAAGGCTATATATAACTCTCTATAACCCTGATTGTCTAAGAATAAGAGCTTCTCTTCACTTGGTATCAAGAGATACCATCTAAACCATTGGGTTTCCATAGACCACCTCCAACCTCTCTCTCTCATGGCATCATCTCTTCTTCTTCTTCATCATCTACTTCTTCTCTTCTTCCTCTTTACACAATTGTAACATGCCTACCACCGCCCCCGTACCTACCACTCACACCCACCTACACCATGTAACTAGTGTTGGTGCCTCCTACAAACTCTAGGGCTGGTAGTATCATGCTAGTGCGCTAGTGGATCCCGTGTGGTGGGTGCTATTGCTGATAGCTACTTCCCTACCTTTGTCTGGGTATTAAATCCTAGTGGTCTACACTCTCTTCTATTATATCTAGATGGATGTCAACTTTGGTTCTCTTGATCATTTGGTCAGAGAGTCTTAGGTCACCTCTCCCTTTGGATTTTCACCTGTGGCCCTTTGATAGGGTGTTTTCTAGAGTAGAAACCTTCATCACAATCCGACTGATACTCCTTCCCTTCTCCATCACCCATGTAATGACCCCGCTTCCTGGTAACCCCCAATTAAGGGAGACCAAGAGGTCAGAGCCGTTATCCCAATAAATTGGATCAAAGGTTCGACAATTAATCAATAATAATTATGAAATTCTACTAACTAAACTAAAATATGGTATTAAATAAAACTTTGCATACCTTTTAAAAACTTTGGAAATCTATTTCTATCCACCGCTTGAATCTCTTCTATGTAATCCTCCTTACACTTTATTTCTTATTTTCATAATGTATCACTTAATTATTTGTGCTTTTCAGGGTTGTAGCTAAAATGCTGACAAACAAAACGTTGGTCAGCATATAAGAATATGCCTGTATGTGGGGACAACCAAAATTTCACAAATATGGCTAACAATCTAATTATCACAACCAAGGTAATTAAAAATCCAATTTACATTTTCAATGTGTCATTCTCCACCACTTTTGCCCTAACCCTGGAATACCCCCTCTAGGGTTTCTCTTTTGCCATTAACCTAAGGCCACCTTCTCAATCCTGAGCTTGGTGCCTGGGGTCACCTCTCATGGTGCCCATTATTCATGCAACATAGACTACCTTCTCATTCCCGAGCTTGGTGTCTGGGGTCACCTCTCATGGTGCCCATTGGTCTTCCCTCCTGGGCTTGACCTTTTTGCATCATCCATCAGGGTGGCATGTAGGTGCGAGAATACACATTTATATTACAATTGTGATAGTCATAGTGACTTTATAATTTGCAAGTATGAACATCCAAACTGATAGGTTGCATTCAATGTGATTAACCATCCGGAAAACCTCGGGAAACTAATGTGATTAACCATAATTAACCACATACCTGTCAAGCTGACTTGAGTGCAGAAACAATTCAACCAAGCAAGAAACCAAGAAAGTACACACAGGTTGATCCTAAAATATGCATCCAATTTTCCTATCATTAATCATGCCATCATGGTCTATTAATCCTAGCTGTTTCCTAGGGTTACTACACCTTTTTAGGGTTTTGATTACAGTTAGGGTTTCACTTCACTTTTATTATTTTAAACACTAATTTTATACAATTACTCACAAACCTTAACTATCTCATATTTCTTTCACAAAAGATCCTAAGATCATCTTTTGGCAACATGAAACCCTAATTTCGGATTAACCATTCTTTTCTTCCCCTTTTTCCTAATTTAGTGTTTCTAAGGATATTAACCACCATATTAGGTTTAAAACCCTAAATCTTTCAATTTCATCTTCAAAATAGGTTAAGATTCAACTTTATCACTAAAAAAGTTAACCATGCTCGAATTAACTTATTTGAAATATTAAATCTATCCTTTATCATCCATTAGGGTTTCTAACCACAAATTAATACTTATTCCATCAAAATTATACACTTTTTAAAAAAAATATACTGATTTAGGTTTCCAAACCATTTTTATCTTATCCCTCGTATTTTTATGATCAATTTTCATGATAAACTTTTCTCATCTGAGTTTTCTAGTAAAACATATGATTTTTGCAAGGAAAATCCTTTTTCGGATTTATTTGTTAATCCTTAGAAAAACGGGGATTGCTTGATCCATGGTCCGTGGGTCCACTGAGGATCCAACGGCTCAGGATTCACATGCCTATTCTACAATCTGAAGTATGTGAAAGACTAGAATATCCTTACTTGCATTGAAGACATGGAAGGGCAATTTGGTAAAAGACCACATGGTCTTCTTCTTCCTCGCGCCCAAGCACAGCGAGACTGCGGTCAACCTCTGGGTTGACTTCTCGATCTCGTCCACCTACGAGTGTGCCAAAGGGCCAGGGAGCTCCACCTCCCTCTGCCAAACTCGTCTACAGGTTCAACTGTGCACCAAGAACATGTCGCAACCTCCTCCTACATGCGGGACTCCGACGAGGCATGCCGAGAAGACATGGGTGTAGGTCAGGGTGAAAGGGGCAATTGGAGGCATGAGAGCACTCCTCACAGTCTGCCACAACGTTTAGGGTAGCAAGTAGGCGTGCTGGTACCCTCACAAACCCTCCCCTATATACAGGCTCAGAGGCAGATCCTGCTAGATTGGGGATTCTCCCAATCGATGACCAAACCCCTACAAAGTAGGGATGGTTCTCTTCGGTTTCCTCTTCTGAACTCAAAGGAAACAAATCCTCGCTTGCAAACGCTCAAGATCGCGGGAAATTTGAGAGGGAAAATCCCTCTGCAACTCGGTAGAGTCCAAGTACTTGTGAGACTGAACGATGAGCGACAAGCATTGGATCAAGATCCAATCGTTCTCATTGCACGCGTTCAACCAAGAAGGAAAATCTTATTCCTATTTGCAAAATAATTCCATATTTTGGAGATAACTTGAGAAAATCATATCTCCTAAACCATTGATCCTTTTTATCTCAAATTTTAAGGGAAAATTCGTATTGACATTATCTAGCTATTTATTAAATTTGGGAAACAAATTACAACGGATGAGAAGGTTTCCTTCCCTCCCATGTTATCCATCAATTAATTAGTATTTTTTTCCCTTTGCCATTATCTTGTTATCTTGAGTCCCTTGGACCTCAAGAAATCCTAAAGGCACAAATTTCCATATTGGGGAATATCTATTTGCCTTTATACTCTTATAAATGTCTATTTCACCTATTTTCCTTTTATTAATTTAATCCTTTTCCTTTTTATTTCTCTTTTCTTTTCAATTGGGCTCCATGGCCAAGAAAGCCCATTATCAATATATCAAGGCCAATTCACACGAAATCCATCACAAATCAAAATAGAATTTATTTATTCTTTAAAAGAGAATTAAACTTTTCATTACATACTTAGGAAATTGAGGTTATAACATCCTCCCCTCCTTATAGGAATTTTTCCCTCAAAATTTGAACAATCAAACAAACAAATCAGGGTATGCTTTCTCCATATCTGCCTTCAGCTCCCATGTGGCCTCATCCTCTCCATGGTGCCTCCAAAGAACCTTTACCATCTCTATATTCTTTCATCTAAGATCTTTCACCTTGGTATCTAGAATATGCAAAGGTGTCTCAGGATAGGTCAGCTTCACTTGAAGCTCAATAGGTTCAATGCTCAACTTATGGCTCAAATCTTGCACATATTGCTTCAGATTGTACACGTGAAACACATCATGCATCATGCTATACTGAGGGGGTAACGCCAAATGATATGAAACTTCACCAATCCGTTCTAACACCTCAAACGGAGCCACGTATCGGGGACTCATCTTTCCTCTGTTCTTAGCTATAGCTAGGAGCGGTCAGATTTTCAAAAACACATGCTCTCCAATAGTGAAATGCACATCAGTCCACTTTGCAATAGCATATGACTTCTGTCGATCCTGGGCTCCCTTCATCCTTTTCTTGATCAAAGAAACTTTATCAGCATACACTTGGAGCTCATCTGACCTCAACAAGGTCCCCTCACCCACATCATCCCAGTGAAGTGGGGACCGACACAGTCTGTCGTACAAAGCTTCATACGGAGGCATCCCAATACTGGCTTGGTAGTTGTTTTCGTAGGTAAACTCAACTAAAGGTAGGAACTATTCCCATGAGCCACCCCAATCGAGCACACAAGCTCTCAATAGATCTTCTAATGTCTGGATTGTCCTTTCTGACTGACCATCCGTCTGGGGGTGATAAGCGATACTAAATTTCAACATGGTACCAAGTTCTTCTTGAACTTATTTCCACAAATTGGAAGTAAACTTTGGGTCTCTATCTGAGATGATTGATCCGGGTATGCCATGCAACTATACTATCTCTCTAATATACATCTCAGCTAGGTCTGACACCTTAGCAGTGGTCTTTAAGGCAAGGAAGTGTGTTGACTTGGTAAGACGATCGACCACGACCCATATCACATCATGACCTTTCCTGGTCCGGGGTAGACCTACCACAAAATCCATGGTGATCTGCTCCCATTTCCATTCTGGAATCTCTATCGACTGTAAAAGCCCACTGGGTCATTGGTGTTCAGCCTTCACCATCTGGTACGTAAGATAGCTGGCAAAACATGCCGCAATGTTTTCCTTCATTCCTGGCCACCAGAAAAACCTTTGCAAGTCCTTGAACATCTTAGTAGTTCCTAGGTGCACTATGTATTTGGATCCATGAGCCTCTTGTAAGATACATTCCTTTATCGATGAATCCACCGGAACCCGTATGCAATTCTCAAACCTGATTCCTCCGTCTACTCCCATGGATAGACAAGTCTATGGCTTCATCATTAAACCTTTCATCTTGTCCAACTCCTCACTAGTCAACTGTGTTGCTATGATCTCACTCA
This sequence comes from Alisma plantago-aquatica, assembly GCA_963693085.1. Classification (NCBI taxonomy): domain Eukaryota; kingdom Viridiplantae; phylum Streptophyta; class Magnoliopsida; order Alismatales; family Alismataceae; genus Alisma; species Alisma plantago-aquatica. The sequence goes on from OY856412.1 coordinate 1,428,123,598, forward strand.
ACAACTTAGATTGAATTGGGGTATTAGCCAATTGAACTCGGTCCTCTAATGGTTGTGGAGTCCACTCCATGAGCTCCTCCAAACTCTTCCACTGACTGGATAAAACAACTACACACCTGAGCTGTTTCTGACTCAAAGCATCAACTATGACATTTTCCTTACCAGGATGATAGGCGATGGTGAAGTCGTAATCATTCATATACTCCATCCATCGTCCCTGTTGTAGGTTTAGGTCTCTATGTGTCAGCAAGTACTTTAAGCTCTTATGGTCACTGAAGATCTCGAAGGTAGCACCGTACACGTAATGCCACCATATCTTCAAGGCATGGATAATAGCAGCTATCTCTAGGTCACATGTCAAATAATTCACCTCATTGGGATTGAGCTATCGGGAAGCATATGCAACCACGTGCTAATTCTATTCCAACACACAACCAAGTCCCATCTTGGATGCATTGGTGAATATCATGAAACCCTCATTTCCAGAAGGTAGAGTCAACACAGGGGCGGTGGTCAGCTTCTCCTTCAACTCTTGGAAGCAAGCGTCACATATGTCAGACCACACGAACTTCACATCCTTCTGGGTTAACATGGTCAGCGACAACGCAGTCTTTGAGAAATCCTTGATGAAGCGATGGTAGTATCCGACCAACCCCAAGAAGCTGTGAATCTCGGAGGGGTTCTTTGGTGTCAGCCAGTCTCGAACTACTGATACTTTGGCTAGATCTATGAAGATTGTTCCTCCTGAGATGATGTGTCCAAGAAACATGACTTGGTCCAACCAAAAATCACATTTCAAGAACTTTCCAAAAACTTATGCTTTCTTAAGATGTCAAGGACTCTACCCAGGTGGTCACGGTGTTGGGATAGGTCATCCGAGTACACCAAAATGTCATCTATAAACACTATCACAAAAGAGTCAAGGAAAGGCTAGAACACACTGTTCATGAGGTTCATAAAGACACTAGGTGCATTGGATAATCCAAATGGCATGACCACAAACTCATAGTGGCCATATCGGGTTCAGAAAGCCATTTTAGGTATATCCTCACTCCTTACTCTCACCTGGTGGTATCCTAACCTCAAATCGATCTTGGAAAAGACTCGAGCTGATTTGAGTTGGTCAAACCGGTCATCTATTCTAGGCAAAGGATACTTGTTCTTAATGGTTTCCTGGTTGATCATCTGACAGTCAATACACATCCAAAGCGACCCATCCTTCTTCTTCACAAAGAGGACTGGTGCTCCCCAAGGTGATGTACTGGGCCGAATAAAGCCTTTATCCAACAACTCCTGCAACTGGGTTTTCAACTCAAGCAACTCTGCAGGGGCCATTCTATAGGGTGCCTTAGATATAGGGTTAGTCCCAGGAGCTAATTCGATGGAGAAATCTACCTCCCTCTCAAGGGGAATCCCTGGTAGATCATCCGGAAACACATCTGCATACTCCCGAACCACCTCTATCTCTTCTAAGGATCACCCCTTAACCTCAAGTACATTAACTATGGCTAGGTAGGCTCGACAACCTTTGGATAGCATCTGTTCAGCTTTTAAGGAAGACACATAAAGGCTGGTTATTGCATCCTTTCTTCCTCGAATGGTGAAGTGTTGATGGCCGGTTTTCCTAATAAGAATATTCTTCTCTCTACAATCAATCTGCGCTCTGTAGGTGGAAAGCCAATCCATACCGATGATTACATCAAAATCATTCATATCGAGAAGGATGAAGTCAGTGGGGATCTCATGGTTCAGATACTTTATTGGAAAGATGTGGGTTTTCAAAAGAGATGTATAAATATGACCACTCGGGGTTGTGACATCCAAAACATAACCCAAATCCTTGATATCCAAACAAATCATAGTTGCCAGATTTCTCAAAATAAAAGTATTAGTAGAACCAGACTCAAAAAGTTCTTTTACATTTTGTCCCATGACTTCCAATAGGCCTACATAGTTTATGCCATATTATAAAACTACTACATGATCTACTAAACAATTAGTTTATGCCATATTATAAAACTACTACATGATCTACTAAACAAAAGGAAAACTTTAGGGGTTATTACCCTCGATCAGCCTATTAGCATTCGCCTGAGCTTCTAAATTGTCGATGGTGAACACTCTAGCTTGTCTTCTCTCTCCAGTTGGGGGTGCTCCGACTGGTGCTCTTGCTGGGGGTGCTGCAACCAAAGGTTGTGCTGCCACTAGTTGTGACCCCAAAGGTCCTCTTGGGTTGGGCTGAGGGCAATTGGAGATGAAGTGTCCCTCTTCCTGACATCTAAAACACACCTTTTTCTCAAAGCGACACTTCCCAGGATGTGTCCGTCTGCAGGTGCGACACTGTTGGAGGCAACCACGGGGCTTTCCCTTGTGTTCATTCTTGCTTTTGTTGTGGTTTCACCCTTGCCCCTTCTTGTGTTCATTCTTCTGCCCATGAGCTCCTTCAATGAAGCCCAGGTACCCCTTGGAGGAATTTTGTGCAGGCATCACCATCCTTTCCATGTCCACGGTGGTGTTGTAGGCTTCCGAGAAGGTCTTCAGCTTACTAGCCATCACATGGGGCTTGATGGCAGGGTGAAGACGCTCTATGAAGTGGTCCACCCTCCTCTCTTCATCCATCATGTGTCTGAAACATTCCGGGATGTAGAACTTGTGACCAAAGTCTGCAACTAACGAGCTTCCTTGAGTCATGTAAGTGAACTCTCTTTCCTTCTCCTTCTTGGCTGAGACGGGGATGAATCGGGAGGTGAAGATGGTCTTGAAATTGGTCCATGCCATAGGTTCTTCACTTAAGTTTCTTCCTATGATATGGTTCTCCCACCATATCTTGGCTACACCTTCCAATAGGTGAGCAGCAAAGAGAACCTTCTTATTTGGTTGTACTTCAAGCATACAGAATCCATTCTCGACTGCAAGCAGCCAAGCCTCTGCCTTGTCAGCCACTTCAGTATTATCTTCTCCCTAGAACTTCTTGATGTTCAGCTTGACGAAGTCCAAGATGGTGGCTCCCAGTCGAGGACAAATAGGTAATGGCTCACCATTCTCATCTCTAGCTATGTCCTTGAGGGCCAAGGCACAGATAGCCTTAGTCAGGTGTTTCTATTACTCCATCCACACCAAATCTGTAGTGTGGACTACCATAGCCGGTTCCAGACCGCCATCCTGGTCCTCCTCCATCTGGGCTACCTCCTCGTACACATGTTGTTCCTCATATCCCAGTCCCTCATCTTATTCAAGGTTGCTGAAGGGTATTGGTTCAGGGTTGGGTGCCTCATGTATAGTTTCTTCAAGTCTCTTTCTCTTCTTTGAAGTTTCACCACCATGGTTCCACTTCCTCTTCACAAAAGACCCATTCTCTTTACGGGGAGGCCCACCACCATTTGCGGCAACTGGGATAGCCACGATCTTTGTACGAGCCATCTACATAAGCACACAAACAAACCTTTAGTCTATATTTAACTAATTATACTTATGTCGATGACATATTAATTACGTATCTTTTATTAATTTGGTGGAGGATTCCTTAAACCTTATCAACTTTACCCATACCTCAAGAGGGTGAGGAAGAGAGAGAAAATCCTAATCCTTAAAATCCTTAACAACATTTGAGTTGAGAAGGGATGAACAAGATGAGAGAGTCCAGTATCTTATTTTGAGTCAAACCCTAAGACATCGGCCAGGCAGTCACACAAATCTGGGAGTCCTCGTATTCCGAATAGCGGTGTGGAGGAAAATATTGCTAGCCCCCCGACATGATCCTTTTCTAGACACCTCTGTCTTTCAGAAAATCCTCTAATAACTCCCTCGGTTCTATAGAATTTGTAAAATTTAATAATTATTAAAGATTAAATGAGGAACCTATGCTCTGATACCAAATGTAATGACCCCGCCTCCCGGTAACCCCCAATTAAGGGAGACCAAGAGGTCATAGCTGCTATCCCAATAAACTGGATCAAAGGTTCGACAATTAATCAATAATAATTATGAAATTCTACTAACTAAACTAAAATCTGGTATAAAATAAAACTTTGCATATCTTTTAAAAACTTTGGAAAACTATTTCTATCCACTGCTTGAATCTCTTCTATCTAATCCTCCTTACACTTTATTTCTTATTTTCACAATGTGTCACTTTACTATTTGTGCTTTTCATGGTTGTACCTAAAACACCGACAAACAAAACGTTAGTCATCATATAAGAATATGTCGGTATGTGGGGACAACCAAAATTTCACAAATATGGCTAACAATCTAATTATCTCAACCAAGGTAATTAACATGCCAATTTACATTTTCAATGTGTCATTCTCCACCGCTATTTCCCTAACCCTAGAATACCCCCTCTAGGGTTTCTCTTTTTCCATTGACCGAAGGCCACCTTCTCAATCCTGAGCTTGGTTCCTGGGATCACCCCTCATGGTTCCCATTAGTCATGCAACATAGACCACCTTCTCATTCCCGAGCTCGGTGTCTGGGGTCACCTCTCATGGTGCCCATTGGTCTTCCCTCCTGGGCTTGACCTTTTTACATCATCCATCTGGGTGGCATGTAGGTGCGAGAATACACATTTATATTACAATTGTGATAATCATAGTGACTTTATAATTTGCAAGTATGAACATCTAAACTGGTAGGTTGCATTCAATGTGATTAACCATTCGGAAAACCCTCGGGAAACTAATGCAATCAACCATAATTAACCACATACATGTCAAGAAGACTTGAGTGCAGAAAAAATTCAACCAAGAAAGCACACACAAGTTGATCTTGAAATATGCATCCAATTTTCCTATCATTAATCATGCCATCATGGTCTATTAATCCTAGTTGTTTCCTAGGGTTACTGCACCTTTTTTAGGGTTTTGATTACAGTTAGGGTTTCACTTCACTTTTATTATTTTAAACCCTAATTTTATAAAATTACTCACAAACCCTAACTATCTCATCTTTCTTTCACAAAAGATCCTAAGATCATCTTTTGGCAACATGAAACCTTAATTTCGGATTAACCATTATTTTCTTCCCCTTTTACCTTATTTAGGGTTTCTAAGGATATTAACCACCATATTAGGTTCAAAACCCTAAATCTTGCAATTTCATCTTCAAAATAGGTTAAGATTCATCTTTATCATTAAACAAGTTAACCATGCTTGAATTAACTTATTTACAATATTAAATCTATCCTTTATCATCCATTAGCGTTTTTATCCACAAATTAATACATTTTCCATCAAAAGTATACACTTTTGCATACATATACTGATTTAGGCTTCCAAACCATTTTTATCTTATCCCTCATATTTTTCTGATCAATTTTCATGTATAAACTTTTCTCATCTGAGTTTTCTAGTAAAAGATATGATTTTTGCAAGGAAAATCCTTTTTCTGATTTATTTGTTAATCCTTAGAAAAACGGGGATCGCTTGATCCATGCTCTGCGGGTCCATTGAGGATCCAACGACTCAGGATTCACGTGCCTATTTTACGATCTGAAGTACATAAAAGACTAGAATATCCTTACCTGGATAGAAGACATGGAGGAGCAATTTGGTAAAATACCACATGGTCTTCTTCTTCCTCGCGCCCAAGCACAGCGAGACCGCGGTCAACCTCGGGGTTGACTTCTCGATCTCGTCCACCTGTGAGCATGCCAAAGGGTTAGAGAGCACTGCCTCCCTCCACCAAACTCATGTATGGGTTCAATTGTGTGCCAAGAACATTCCGCGACCTCCTCCTACTCGCTGGACTCCGACTAGGCCTGCCGAGAAGACAGGGGTGCATGTCAGGGTGAAAGGGGCATTTTGGAGGCACGAGAGCACTCCTTGCAGTCTGCCGCAACATTTAGGGTAGCAAGTAGGCATGCTGGTACCCTCACGAACCCTCCCCTATATATAGGGTCGAAGGAAGATCCTACTGGATTGGGGATTCTCCCAATTGATGACTAAACCCCTACAAAGTAGGGATGGTTCTCTTCAGTTTCCTCTTATGAACTGAAAGGAAACAAATCCTGGCTTGCAAACGCTCAGGATCGCGAGAAATCTGAGAGGGAAAATCCCTCTACAACTTGGTAGAGTCCAAGCCCCTGTGGGACTGGACGATGAGCGATAAGCGTTGGATCAAGATCCAACGGTTCTCATTGCACACATTCAACTAAGAAGGAAAATCTTATTCCTATTTGCAAAATAATTCCATATTTTTAGATAACTTGAGAAAATCATATCTCCTAAACCATTGCTCATTTTTATCTCAAATTTTAAGGGAAAATTCGTATTGACATTATCTAGCTATTTATTAAATTTGGGAAACAAATTCCAACGGATGTGAAGGTTTCCTTCCCTCCCAAGTTATCCATAAATTAATCGAAAATTAATTAGTATTTCTTTTCCCTTTGCCATTATCTTGTTATCTTGAGTCACTTGGACCTCAAGAAATCCAAAAGGCACAAATTCCCATATTGGGGAATATCTATTTGCCTTTATCCTCTTATAAATGTCTATTTCACCTATTTTCCTTTTATTAATTTAATCCTTTTCCTTTTTATTTTTCTTTTCTTTTCAATTGGGCTCAATGGCCAACAAATCCCATTATCAATCAATCAAGGCCAATTCACACGAAATCCATCACAAATCAAAATAGATTTCATTTATTGTTTAAAAGACAATTACACTTTTCATTACATACTTAGGAAATTGAGGTTATAACAACCCACTAGATTGTTTGGTAGAATGTTGATCTTAGCACGGTAGGGATCCATTTCTAAAATAAGGCTATAATAATCTAAGGCCTCCTCTTTTCTTTGGTTTCCTTCTCATGTATTATCCCTATGTACATGGGTATGTGTTTTTAGTTATTTGGAATCCATCATTTCTTTCCTATCGTAGAGCCTTGTTAATGTGATAATGCTTAGGTAATGTTTCTTTATGGATTTGTTTCTCTTTCCTTTCATTGTACATCCGACTAACGATTGTCCATATCCACGAATGTTATACCATTGTGGAATTTTGATATCTATCTCCACTACTACACCTTATGTGACTATCTCAATATATTTCTCTATTATTATTTTGCCAGTGTGATTTTTCATCATGTCTGATGGCAAGGATGATGAAAAATATTCACCTCAGGCCATGTCTATAATGCCAGTACTTCTATCTCCACAATTAAGTTGAATGAAGATAATTACTTGATCTTGATGAATTCTATCCAAGCCATCCTAGAATATAGAGAAAAGGTGAAATTTATAGGAAAACATACTTAGGATACCCATAAATGAAAATAGGGAAGTAGCCAAGTCAAAAGATGGTGATAGAAAAACATAAAACCTTATGTTGCCTTCAATCACATGTTTTACAAAACTACAAAGGAACTATGGGACACCACCCTCCACCACTACACATAGGAAAATAATTCTTGAGGATTTATAAGATCAATGATAAACGATTTGATGAAAATGAAAATGATAATTTTTTTTATGACTACTTTGATTTCATCATTATCCTATCTCAACAACTTGTCTATTTTCAACCCATATAATGTGAAGTTCAAACCATAGAGCGGGCCTATCTTGTCATGAAAAAGTTTCTAAATGGCGTTCCTCCAACCTATGCTCTGGTCTACAACATCATCTTGGCAGATGACAACTTTCCTACTCTAGAAGATGACTTCTCTAATCTCTAGCATTCTGATATTTAGATCTTGTCCTCCACTCCACTAGAATCACAAATAGAGATTGTTGTTGTTAATGGATGTGGCCGTGGACATCCCCAATGCATAAAATTCACTTTTTGCAACAAATTAGGACACCTATGGGAGAAGTTCTACCATAAGAATGATCATTCCTAGGGGCATAGTCATGACATTGGGGCTGCCCATGTCGCCCAAGGATAAGACAATCCATCTTTCACCATCTCTTCAGTAGAGTATGAGCATATTCTACATGCCTCTCAATAGACTCCTCCACATTCACAAGATTGGAGCATTCTGTGACCATGCAATCTTCTATGACATCTTTGTTGCATCTGATTTTCGACCAAGTTAATGTTAGTGCATCCATTCTTGCATATATATATATATATATATATATATATATATATATATATATATATATATATATATATAGAGAGAGAGAGAGAGAGAGAGAGAGAGTCAGGCTAGAATACACTCGAGTGTACGGATCGCACGGATACACTCAAGTGTGTTTGCATATCAAGGCTATTTTTTACAAAATGTAAACTGTTGAACTTCACCGTCATACTATAACTAGGCAACATACAAATTTTGAGCCCGTTTGGATGAGTGTAAGTCACCCATCCAAAGACAAAAAAATTGATGCGCAAAACTAATATGAAATGCATAATTTTTGCGGTCTTCATAACATGAGCTATGCATATCCAAATGTGCTCAAATTTTGCGTATGAGTTGTTCACAAGATGTTTAAGAAGATCAATGAATTAGATTTTCAAAAAAAATATTGCATTATGAAAAACTACTTGAGTGTATTCCGCTCCAGATACACTCGAGTGTATTCTAGCCTGACTCTCTCTCTCTATATATATATATATATATATATATATCTTCTTAGATTGTTGAATCCGAGGACACCCAACACATGACAAGTATGAAACACCTCCTTTCCTGCACTACACCTATATGTGTCACTCTGGAAGATGGTTCCATTGTAGTTGTTTAGCATTGTGGGAGTTTTAATATCTCACCTAGTCTCAGAATCAAATATGTTCTCTATATTCCTCATTTCCCCTTTAGTTATGGTTTTGTGATGCAAAATTCTCAAACTTTCAAGATGATTGGATTGTGTTTTAGATCTTGTGAAGTTTACTACTATGGTGATTGCATTCCTTCTTCTATCCTTCATGTGAGAACACCTCTTCAACTTCACCAATGTTATGGTCATCCATCTCATGTCAAACTATAGAATCTTTAGCCTTCTTTAGGTCCAATATTATGGTCATCCATCTCATGTCGAACTATAGAATCTTTAGCCTTCTTTAGCTAGTTTAAAAAGTCTCCCATATGGCTTGTATGTGTTTGGGAAGCATCATATGAGTTATTTTCCTGAAAAACCTAGTCTAGGTTCTAAAGTGATTTTTGATGTTATACAAAGTAATATTAGAGGTCATTTTGGGAACAATAAGTTCTAACATATTCCTTATTTCAATTATCTTTATTGTTGATTATCTCCCATGACTTGGTTATATTTTTTGAAATATTGTGACAAAATAATTGGAAATTTTCAGAATTTTCACATAATGATCTCAACATAATGTCATATATCCATGAAATTATTCTAGACAAATAATGCTTTAGAGTATGTTTCGGATGGGGTGTCTTCATGTTTCTCTAGAATGGAACTATTCATTAACATTCCCGCTCTCCCTTACCACAACAAAATGAGGTTGAAATACATCAAGGTTATGATTTTCTTGACATCTCACATTCTCTTATGTTTCAAGGTAAAACACCTAAGACCTATTGGTCTGAGACCATTCTTACTGCATGCTACCTTATCAATAAAAAACATCATCTTGTTCTTCAAAATAAGACCCCCTTTTGTAATTCCCTTAGGAGTGTCTTTTCATCTTCCTTTGTGTGGTTCAGGTGTACTACTTTAATGCATAATTCGATCCAAAAATAATAAAATTGATCCTCACTCTACAAAAATGATTTTCCTTGTCTATTATACCTTTGAAAAGGTTATCTTTGTTATAGTCCAAGCTACCATTGTATGTATGTCTCTATTAACACTATGTTTCATGAATCAGAGTTGTTCTTTGATGCTTTGTCTACTTCCTCTCTACCTCAACCTCATCCTCAATATGATTTATTTGAGCTTTATCTTTTTAAACTAATGGATCACGAACCCATAACCCATCCTCCTATCATTGCTCCTATACCAGCACCAGACTGAAGATTTTCATTTCTAAGGATCTATCATGACATGTGGCTCTCTAAAAAATTATCCGTTCTTTCACTCTTTGTCATCCTATATCTCATACCAACTTCCTATCCAAGCTTTGACCTACCGCTAAATCCATCACCTGACAACTCTAATCTATTTGGATTCTAAAAAATTTAGTGTGAGGTCTTTCAACACCTTGGTTGGAAAACCGCACTGCTCAAGAACATGACAACATTGCCTAGGAATGGGACCTATGATCTTATCCCTTCTCCACCAGAAAAAAATATTGTCGATCATGTATGGGTATTATTTATTAATTTTAACTCGGATGTATCGATAGAACAAATCAAATATCATCTTGTTGTAAAATCATTCACCCAAACATATGATGTCGATTTCTTTGAAATCTTCTCACTGATCACTTTTATTGCTTTTGTCAGGATTGTAGTCTTTCTTTCCACTCACATCAACTAGCCTCTCTTCTAGTTTGATATTAAAAATTCCTTCATGGAAATTTAGAGGAGGAAGTGTATATGAAGCAACCTTCAAGTTTTTGTACTCAAAGGGAGTCTTCAAAAAGAGTCTATCATCTCAAACATTCTTTATATGGCCTCAAGAAATCACCACAAGACTGGTTTACAAAACTCAGTGGATTTCTTTCTAACCTTGGTTTTTCCAGATCATCCAATGATTACAATCTCTTATTTAGTTTATCTCAAGATGGACCATCATTCCCTACATCTATATTGATCATATCATTATCACTAGTAGAGATTCCCATGAGATTTCAACATTGAACACTCACTCTAGAAACATTTTCATAGAAAGGATCTAGGACAACTTTGCTACTTCTTGGTCATAAAGGTGCTACATTCTCATTCAAAAACTTATTTATCTCACTGGAAGTATGCCCTTGATGTCTTGAAGGACTCTGGTATGTCAAACTCTAAACCTGTATCTTCACCTATGTAATCACATTAAAGTTCTCATTGAGCAGAAGTCATTTTTCGATCCTGAACAATATTGACACATGGTTGGAAAACTCATCTATCTTACATACCTGACCAGAAATTGCCTTTGTTATTAGTGATTTTAGTCAACACATGGTGATACTTCTTATGTTCTCCTGGAGTCAAGAACAACATATCTTCTATTATATGAAAAATGGACCTAGCAGAGGTCTCCTATATAAGAAGCCATAGTATCTAGATATACAATTGACATGATATGCATATGCTTATTGGTCCAGATATGTGAGCACTAGGAGATCCATTTTTGGCTTCTATGTTCTATTGGGTGATCAACTTATAAATTGGTAGAGGAAGAAGCATTCTATTATGGATTGTCCACCACTAAGGTAGTATATCGTGCCATGGCACACACTTATTGTGAATTTTAATGGGTGACTTCTATTCTTTAAAAAATAGGGTTTCCTCTCTCATCCCCAACAACCTCCAAATGTGATAATTAGGTAGCTATTCATATATCTAATAACATAGTTTTTTCATGAATGTATCAAGCACATTGCAGTTAACTGCCACTTCATGAAAGACCTAATTTGTGACAAGAACATCATTACACCATATGTAAAGACTGGATAATATATTGATGATATCTTCACCAAAACTCTTACACCTTCATCCTTTTCATGTATCTGTGGCAAGATGGGAATACATGATGTGTAATATTTGGCTTGAAGGGGAGTGTTGGTGGTATTTTATGCTATTTATTATCTCAGTCATAATTAACTGGGATCCCTCTACTTAATCCTACTAGTAAATGCACGTGCATTGTACATTTCTACTTTCTATCAATGAATAAAGATTTGTATCAGTAATATAAGTCAACGAACTATTAAATGGGTATCAATATATGACAAGTGTGATGCATATATAGATAGGTACCTTTAAAAACTTGAAATATCATAATCTAATATAGGATAACACATGAGTAAATTCTTTACATAAATTATCCGAATTTTCAATAAGTATCGCCAATTTGTATCATATTTCTAAATTTATGTTTGATTCATTAGTAAAAATGTTGACATGAAATATCATTATAAAAATAATGAATAGTTTCTTTTTTGGTACAAATGATTATTGATCACCAACCTTGATTGATTTGACTACGGAAATATCATTACCAATTTAAAACTATATTTATTTAACTCTAACATCAAAAGTTAGAATCTTTTATCTTTAAATTGATTGTTACACAACAAGGGTGCCAATTTTTGATGATATATGTATATCTTTTCCATTGTTGGATGATGTTTACCATAGAGACATGGATGGACCTAGAATTTCTAGTTTGTTTTCCAATATCAATGAATTCATCATGAAACTTGATCTAGGAAAGAATAGGCATATCATTTAGGCATACATAAATTCATTACATTTTTTATGTATCTTAAATTTTGTGATAATGGTGTGTATGGATTTTGAGAAATGGTCAGTGTGGCATTCAAACATCATATAGAGATATGTAATGTCTAGCATTAAGAAATTTTTTTAGACATCTTATGTAATGTTGTATGTATTGTAACATAATTTTCTCCCAAAATTAAACAACATGTCATATGGTCATATTTAGGATTTTATATGTATTATTTTTGCGATTAACTCCTTTTAAATTGTAAATTTATAATTGATCCATGTTTTGTTTTTAGGTGACATTTCAACATGACCTCTCTAATTATCATCTCTTATCAATGTTGGAGATATGGCTTCACCATAATACATTAATTTCAAGAATCCATGTCATTATATAAATAGATCCATCAATGTCAACCACCTTAATGTAAAACTATTCATTGACCAACATTGGATTCACATTTAGTTATGCATATAATTGTTCTAGCACACCCTATTAGATGATTCAATTTGCATAAACTGTGGATTCATAGCATTTTCCTATATCGAAGTGGATAAAAAAGATTGTAAAGTTGTTAGGAAAGGCTAGCTTAGTTATTGTTTTAAGAATTAGCATTCATAGTTCTTATAAAGTCAGTATATATGACTTACCCTACCCAAAAACAATGACAATGTCATCTACAATTTTTTAACTCTATCTGTGGACATTTGGATTTAAGATTTATACTTCATTCAAATAAATGTTACAATCCTTTTTATTTGAATTTCTTGTTTTTTCAATAAGAAATGCATATTACCCAAAATGACTAATCTTCATAAAACATAAAATATATCTCATCTTCTTTATCCAAGATTAGACTTTTCCTAAAGATAAAATGAGAAAATGCAAACTCTTTGATCTTCTATATGAAGATTCAATTATTGATAATACTCTAAATATGTTCTCCATGGTATATAATTGTCATGCAAGTAGGAGTATTAAAATTATAGTATGATTCTTTTAGCTAGACTTGAATATAAACTACTATGATATGTGAGTTGAAGTAATAATGTTAAAAAAAGCAAAAAAAAAAATAGACTGAAAAAATATAATATTTCCCATTCTGCATTATTTTAGATTGTTTTAAGTGTCACTCTTATTCTTGTACTTTACTTAGTTGAAAATAAACTATTTCTTACCAATAGATATATGAAGAATGCCAGATTCCAACTCAAAGTAAGATTGCTACCAAAATGAATATAATCACAAAGACAACTTCTTGGCTATATGGTGTATTTTATTATAATTTGTTAGATAAGATTATATCATAGTCTTACAACAAATTTTACATTGTGTGAAATTCTAAAAAATGAAATCCTCTAGTGACATTGCATAGATCCTTTTTTTTCACTAAAAGTGTGACAAACGTTTTCTTGAGAACATTTCTTATCACATGGTTGTCATAATAATGAATCCAACTTATATATTGTATAATATAATCACTAACTATTTATTTTATATGAATGAAGCAAGGAGCAGAGTTATCAAATAAATATTGTGTCAAAAAGATTCCAATATATTGAAAACATAATGTATGAAAATCAAGATCCGTTGAAGAATGAGATTAATAAACAATATTTAAAGAAATCTATATACTAATTATTAATGAAATATAGAATAATTTATTTCCTAAAGTTAAGAAATATATGCAAAATTTTCTTGTATTATTGATGATTTATCCTGTGTAATATTTAGCCAAAGCTTATGAATCAACAGAGACAAAAACAAATATTTTCACTTATTTTTCATTGCTAAATTATAGAAAGATACAAATTAATATGTCCTAAAATAAAAATGAATATGTAAGTAAATGTTGAGTAAATATTTTAGCATACCTTTTGTATTACAACAACACCAACTTATTCTATAACCAATTGCATTACTATAACCATATACAAGCTATTAAAATGGAGCAACAACTTTATTTTTTGGTACCCCATGTCTTTTGTTCAATAAATACATATATCTTAAATGAATCCTCCGCATTACCTAAATGGAATTCAGAAAGTTTCTATAGATACATATTTCAATACTTCAAATAAACATGATAGATATGATTTTTGTGCATACATGAATGATAAATCGTACGTAGGACGATCGTGCTACATATTTTTACATATACCTAGAGTTTTTGTCTTGTTGCATTTTCAAGTTTAAATATGAGTTTATTTATAATTATCCAAAAAAACACACAAAATATTGTTAATGATTCAAATTTATTACTTCAAGCTATCATTGCAAGAAAAAAAGCCTTGTATCATAACATTACAAATCCTACATTTAGTAATTTATGCACCAGGGAAGCATTGTTAATATCACTTTAGAGACATTTAAGTTTCAAGAAATGTTTAATATATGGATAATGTTTACATTGAGTATACTTCATTTAGTAAAAGAAAAACTTGAATCAATCTATCAACTGGTAAATATCTATCTATAAAGTAATGTATCTCTTTTACCCAAAAAAATGATGGAACAACTTCTTCATGTATAAACATGTCAAACTTCAAGTATATCTAAATGCATGTTGAATATTTTATAGTGAGGATTCTCTATATAGTTAATTTTTCTTGTTATTACAAAAGTGGTTGTTTTATTTATAAAATTCCCAATAATTATATAGATTTAGAAATATAATAAGGTCCACATTATGAAAAGTGTTACAACTATTTCAAGTCTTATTGTATTAATATGTTTCTATCGGCAATAACATGTCAGAAGAAGAAAGCAATGGCAGTAGCATTTGCTGCGAGGAATATAGAAGGAAACTGGCTATGTGGAGGCTGTGAATCGGGCACAATGATGGACACCTTATACATTGAATTGAAAGCTATTGCAGTTGGCCTCAAGGAAAGCATACAACGAACCAAGAAGATTATCGTATCCTCTGACAGTAAACAAGCCATTAACATACTTAGAGGAGTAGCCCCGACCCCTCCTAAGTATAAACTTCTCTGTTATAGGATTAAATTAGACTTGTTAAGATTTGAATCTTCTGTTCTAGAATTCAAAAAAATATCATGTAATAGAGTTGCTGATAGCATAGCTAAATGGGCAGTGACTCAAGGCAACATAGCCATTAGATGGCAGCAGAGCCCTGACTTCTGTCTTGACCGTCTTCAAGATGAAGCAAGCTTATGGCACAACTATATCTAGACTTTTTATGAGCCTGTAAATAGAGTGCAGGATGAATAATATTACCCAGATTCTTTAAAAAAAACATGTCAACACAATCCAAGCCCAAATTCTAACAACGTTTAAGTATGTTATGGTAGTGCGTCACTATTTTGCAACTTGTACTATAAAGACATGTTTAGTATATGAGTGATAGTGTAATCAATTAGGAATTGGATTCTATGCTAATTACTTAGCTACTAAGTTAATCCCTAGTTTAAATGTTCTTCATTTAATCATGTAAATTGCACATATGTTGCAATTTGTAACTTTTCCCCAATTCTTTGGGTTTTGGAATATATTTACCTAGATTTTCCAAAAATAAAGTGATAGTGTAATCAATTTCATGGAGGTATGATTGAACCATATAACACTATTGCATACTTTGTTCTTACATTAAATGCCACATTAGTATTTTTTAGAAATTCCTGATTAAATTAATATGGATCCCATTAAGCAACATGTAATTTTCTTTTAAAAATTGAGAATAAACAAATATCCCTAAAGAAGGTGTTGCTACATACTTAGATGATGTTGCATCTCAGATAGATAAAATAAGCATTGCTACATACTTAAATAACCAAATAGAATAGGCAAATATATAATGAATCTAAGTGATGGTGGGTGTCAATTGTTGTTATATGTTATTTGTGACGATGACATCGCAATGAATGGGCTAGGTTTAGGTTTACATTGCCATGATTTTCTTAATTTCCTCTAGAAATCAACTTGATCATCCTATAATAAAACTCTTAACTATTTCTGAACAAGGTTTCTCATTCAGTTCTTACATAAGATTAAATTTCATGACAACCATATATCAATTACAGTTGAACTCCTCTATCTACTAAATTGCAATGGTCCTAATTAGTGGCTCAAGTCATTAGTTTTCAATTTTGAGATAAGGATACCTTTTCAAAACTCTCTTACGTGTGTTCTAGGGAAATAGTCACACCATGTACACTTGCATGTATCCACCAAATAAGTCATGTAGGATTTCTTAACTTTTTTGGGTTTTTTAGATTATTGAATACTTAGTTGCATATCATCAAAAGGAAGGTCGGATAAAGGGAGAAGAAACCTTCTCTTAGATATGAAAAGGTAACTTTGACTTAAAATAAAAGAACATTGCCTTATTTTGTGCCATCATACTAGGTGTCTCAAATGTTTAGAGAGTCATCCAGTAGAGAAATGCATCTTAAAACCACATACGAAATGAACCATGTGGTCCATATTCTCATGTTGATGCAAAATACGAAGTGGCAATCAAATTTAGTTCTCTCCATTTCCAATTATGAAAATACCATGGATCCACAATTTTAGGCAGTCAGGACACAGGCATATGCACCTTCTACATCCAACATGGTCCATATGGTCCTTCATATTTTAAGAAGAGATTAGCTTGTAGACCTAAGGCCACCCTTCTTGAAAATGATGCCTAAGAGCATGAAGGACGTGATTATGGTAAACTTCCCCTCTAGTGGGATGGGATCCTTGATTGGCAAGAAGGTTGCATATCTTTGAACATATAGTGAGGCCACCAATTCGTAATACAAAGAACCAAACCAAGTTTCTTCTTGAGGCACATACACACATTTAAGTGGTAGATCCTATGCCATTCTAGAAATAGTAAGCCTTTTGCTTTATTGAGATCTTGGGATGGAGCACCACGCTTGATTGACCACAAAAATAGCACGCTAGAGAACATATATAAACTGAGAATATCAATAATTTTTAATAATCATAAGATAGAAAGATAGACTTTTCAATTACCTTTATTTTTAAATGTTGTTCATTCTATAATGTACATAATTTGTAACATTTTAAATAAAAATAGAAGTAAATTTATTGGAACAAAATAGCATATCACATGTAGGAGCTTAATTAAAAGTTTCATTAGATGTATGATACACATTTAAAAGTGTTATTGGTAGACAAATAAGAAGATATATGGTGTTTCTTCACATTTGTTAAAAATAAATGGATATCAAATTGTACTTTTTGTAGTTCTAAGTCATTTTATTCATTTACAAAAACTACAAATCAGGATTAAGTATCATATTTATCATGTAACCAAATAAAGTATTTGAAAATACTAATTTGATAATCTTCAGACAACATTGACATGATTGATATATGATAATCTATTAGACATCTTTGTTTGAAAAAGTTGTTTATCTTTTAAACTTATTAATAAATATATTTAATTAAAAATATTTTCTATAAAGAAAATATATATGTGTCCTAAAAAGGAAGAAATGCTATATTCAATGAACAACGATTGTACCTTATGATCGCCAAATTGTACACTATACATAAGATGATTAGTATTGACAGCCTCCACTCACGTGTTGTACATGTGTGAGGACGGAAATGAGTGCAAAAGGCAGTGGTGTTTAGTATACTAGTTTAGTATATTAGCATTGGTTTGGTTTATGTTATGTTGTGTTTTCGATACATCATACCTTGATGCATGGCTATATATATGACTCTCTATAAACCTGATACTCTCATAAGAAGAATTTATGTTCACTTATAAATTTAAATATTTAGACATCCTAGTCAATGAGTCTAGGGGTGAACAAAATACAGTTAATAACTGATTACCTGAATGATTAATTTATTTTGGAAAATTTGGTTAATTGGTTAAATGGTTATTTTGACAGTTAAAATTATTTCTATTTGGTAACCAAATTAACTGAATAGTAAAAGTTTATTAATTAAAAAAATATTCTACATATATATACCTACATACTTGTCTTGTATTTGAAAAAACATCTATATTTACAAACTTATCACATTTTTGTGAAATGTGCACCTCTAAATCTATATACAATACCACTATAAATTAATAATTGTTCAATGTTTTATGAGTATTTTCATATTATAATACTACAAGAGTTTTATTTGGTTAACCAAATTAACTGTTAACTGATTAAGTGTAACAGAATTAACTGACACTAATATGGTTAGATTAATGGTTAAAATATCACAACACAAATTAATCAATTAAGTGAATCAAATGAACCACAACTGACCAAATATGTACAAAGAACCCGTCCCCTTGCACCTTTTCGCTCTGGCGATTAGGGTTTCGCGAGTTGTGGATGCCCTCCCCCTTAGATTAGGGTTTCTCCCTTGCAGATTCAAGCGTGGAGGTGTGCTTTGGGTCTTGGCTCTATGGCGTCAGATCTAGCGAAACGTTATGCAGGACTGAACCTATCGGATGATGAGGAAGAGCCGATCGATGGTAGCTTGGTAAGCAACAGAGAGGAGGAGGAAGATCCAACGGAACTGGTGTTGGTGGGGTGCCTTATCACAGACCGCACCTACAACTTGAAGGACATGGAACAGACACTAACACAAACATGGAGTCTCCGGGAGATGGTGCTGTTCAAGAAGCTAGAGGGCGACAACTTCGTGATACTATTCTCGCATTGGAGAGACAAGCAGCGGGTAATGGACGACGCCCCGTGGAACTTTGATGGGTGTCTCCTACTTTTCAAGGAGGTGGACAAGGAGGAACAACCAGGACAAATGCAAATCAACCAGACGCCCTTCTGGGTGCGTCTCTACGATGTTCCAATGGGGTATAGAGGAGAGGTGATGGTGAGGGAAATCGCGAGTCGCGTCGGCAAAGTGGTGGCGACGGACAGAGACCGCTCGGGGTGGGACTCTTCAGTTCGAGTTCGAGTGATGCTAGATGTGACCCACCCAATCCGGAAAACCCTAAAACTTAGGGTTAAAAGTGGACGTATTGTTGATGTGGATGTGAAATACGAGCGGCTAGAAATGTTTTGTTTCTGCTGCGGCATGATCGGACATGTCGACAGGGATTGCAGCAACATCGCGGAAGGGGGTGAGCATCAACAAAGGTGGGGACGCTGGCTACGAGCATCACCATGGAAGCAACAACAGGCTGATAGTAACAGGGAGGAAGTGCGGGGAGGGACAAGGCAGAAGCTAACCTTCAAAGGTGAAGGATCGATAGGGGGAAGGGTTTCGTAAGGTGGAAGACGATGAAGGGAGTAGTACGGGGGGGGGGGGGGGGGAGGGCGAGGGAGGCATACCGGGAGAGGGTGGCGGTCAGAGTGGGGGGCAGGGATGGGAAGATGAGGGGGAGATGCCAAGCAAGGCATGGAGCGGAGGGTCGTGGCATGACCATGAATGTCGGGGCGGCGTCGGGATGAGGAGGGGAGGTGAGCGTCACGATCGACTAACGAAGACGACATACGGGGCGTCGGGCGGACAGCGGGAGGGCCAGTGGGATAGGGGGACGGAGAAAACGCTGTCGACGGAGAGGAGGCACCGGGCCCAGATGGAATGCAGGCAATGTTTTATCAAAATTATTGGGGTATTGTTGGGAAGGACGTGGCAAGCTACATCAAAGGGTGGTGGAAAGGGGAAAGAAGTATAGGGGAGGTTACTATTCTCCTAGACGAGAGCGTGCAACAACATCCCTTATCTCCCATCTGGCGGCGGCGAGCTAGGGCTTCCCCCACGTGCGGCATTCAAGGCTTGGGGGAGGTGGTCAGGCGTCCCGCTGGGCCGTCACCTTCTCCCCCGGGACTCCTCCTCGACTTGCCTCTTCTTCCGATTTTCTTTTGCAGGTGCCTATCCGAGCTCCTCATCTCTCCCCCTGGGCGGCGGCCATGTGACCTGGTTGTGATCGAGTCTTCTCTTCGGCGTGTTGCTTGCAGGAGGTGGTGGTGTTCTTCTCCTGGCAGAGTCTTGCTCAGATCTACCTTGAGGCTGAGGCAGGTGGCTGGTGGGGGTGTCCTCGCAGGGGTTCCGGAGGAGGCAAATTTCCCTCCTCTGTTTCTGCCTTGCAGGTTTCTCGCTTGGGTGCTAGTTTCTGGCAGGCTATCTGCCTTGTTCCGCTGTATATCGACATTATTTCTTCCTTTGAATAAGGATTGTTACTCCTTCCTCTGTGAAGGTGGTGGTTTTTCTGGGGTTTCCCCCGGTAATTCAACCTTAGTACGACTATCTCATCTTTCTCTGGATTGATCTCATTACTCAGTTGTATGGCTTCGTTTGAGTTGATATACGAGCAGAATACCGTTTTGTTCCAGCCCCTCTACCACTACTTAACGCTCAGGTTGAAGGAATTCTTCAGGAAAAGTTGCTTAAGACAGCCTCAAGGAAGAAGAATCAATGCAGAAATGTCTCTCTCTCGTTCTAATATGAGTTGTAGTGCCCTAGGGTCACTGAACGTGACGTTTGTATGTTCTGTTTGTATCTTTCTCCCCAATTGTAGATGTCGTATGGCTAACAAGTAATGAATCGATCCTTTTGCTCTAAAAAAAAAGGTATAGGGGAGGTAAATGATACCCTGGTGGTGCTTATTCCAAAGACTGACACGCCTAAGACTATAGGGGAATTCCGGCCTATTAGTCTATGCAATGTGGTTTACAAGATAGCATCAAAAGTCATTGCGAACATGTTGAAACCGCTTATGAACAACATTGTATCGGAGAATCAGAGTGCTTTCGTACAAGGAAGAATGATCACCGACAACGCCCTCATCTCCTATGAAGTGTTCCATTCCATGAAGAGAGATAAGGGGAGGAAAAAAGGCAGCCTAGCTTTGAAGTTGGACATGTCAAAAGTGTATGACAGATTAGAGTGGAGTTTTCTTGATGTTACTTTGGAGAGGTTGGGGTTTGGGCAGAAATGGAGGAACAAGGTCCAAGAATGCATAACATCCATCAAACATGAGTTCACCTTCAATGGAGACAAGACCCAAAGCACAACGCCTACACGCGGACTTCGCCAGGGTGATCCTCTTTCTCCCTACCTTTTCATTTTATGTGCGGAAGCTTTCTCAACTTTGATTTCTAGTGCAACCAGTGACAACCTCCTGCATGGCATTAAGACAAGTAGGGGGGCACCCCCTATCTCACACCTTTTTTTCGCAGATGACAGTATACTCTTTGCTAGAGATACCACCGCCGAATGTCTGAAGATAGCTGAGATTGTCAGCCACTATGAACAAGCATCGGGTCAGAAGATAAATTTCTCAAAGACGGAGGTCGTCTTCAGCAAAGGGATAGCGGTAGACAGACATGAAGAATTGAGGCATCTCCTAGGAGTGAGAGTGGTGGACAGACATGCCAGTTATTTGGGGCTCCCGACAGCCGTGGGAAGGTCAAAAAAGCAGGTGTTCAACTACATTAAAGATAGGATTTGGAGGAAGCTGCAAGGATGGTCGGAGAAGCTCCTGTCTAAAGCAGGGAAGGAAGTGCTCATCAAAGCGGTTGCTCAAGCAATTCCCACATATGTTATGAGCATGTTCCAATTGTCGGCGGGTACCATAACGGAGATTCAAAGGATGGTTACTAGATTTTGGTGGGGAGCAAAAGACAAAGAGAGGAAGATATCATGGATGAGTTGGGAAAACATGTGCAGGCCAAAGCGACAAGGGGGTCTTGGTTTTAGGGATTTCTATACTTTCAACCAAGATCTCCTGGCAAGGCAACTATGGCGGATAGCAAACAACCCAGAATCTCTTGTGGCTATAGTTCTCAAAACCAGGTATTTTCCTAGGATGACTATATGGGAAGCGAGACGGGGACACAATCCCAATTTCTCTTGGAGGAGCCTATGGGGAGCCAAAGCGCTTTTAAAAGAAGGAATGCAGTGGAGGGTGGGAGATGGCACAACGGTGAACATCTGGGATGATAGGTGGCTGCCTGAAGAGGAGGAATCACTTGCACGGTTTAGAAGGGAGAATGGGCCTGATTATAACACAGTCCGGGATCTCATGACAAATGACGGCACTCAATGGGACGATGACACAGTCAACGAGTGTTTTCCTGAGAACTATGCGAGAAGAATTTGTGCTACACATCGGAGCATGAGGAACCCTACGGATACACTGATGTGGTGGCCTTCAAGGGATGGGGAATTCACAGTTAGATCTACTTACTAGTTGGGGCTGCTTGGGAAGGAGGAAGCGAGGAATTTTACGCACCAGCAAGGGGATTCATTATGGAAACATATTTGGCATGGAGGTTGGAGCCCAAAGACTGCTCACTTTTTGTGGAGGGCAAGTACGGGAAGCCTAGCGATGAGGGGGCATCTTTTTGATAGACACTGTATGGAAGAGGGGAAGTGCACGCTGTGTGGTGATGAGAAGGAAACAATTCTGCACATGTTCTTTTGATGCCCTAGCGCGGTGGAGGTGTGGGAACAGACGTCAAGAGAAGTGCAAACATGGGTGAACGACGTTAGTGATGAAGACATCATATCATCCTTGAAAGCAGCGTTAGAGGGCAGGCCAACACACGCGACTGAGCTGATAGTGGCGGGCATGTGGACAACATGGAGAGTTCGGTGCATCTGGATCTTCCAAAGCAGCGACGTGAGTAGCAGCTACCTGCTGCGTGGTGCAAAGACGATGGTGCGTCAAGGAGGCTACTGTCACACACGGATAGGACACGGGGCAGGCCGAGGGACAGCCATGCATGGGGTACGTCGTGGTGATGATGGCGGGCAAAGGAGTGCTAGGGGGGCAGACGTCAACCAGCGAGTTGGACATAGGGACGCCGGGCGTGAAGGGAGCGGAGGGAGGAGGCTAGACGTTCAGCAGGTGGGAAGGGCAGAAGTTGACACTGACCAAGGGGAAGACGGGGCGTCCAGCAACGACATGAAGAGGGGGCATTGCATGTGGAGGAAGCCAACGCGGGGGAATGTCAAAATCAATGTGGATGGCTCGGTTGGTGAGGACGGAGGGGCGAGCGTCGGTTGGGCAGCAAGGGATGAAACACGACGTCTAGTTGGCATAGCGGGGGAGAAAGTTAACCCAGGGATGGGAGTAGCCATCACCGAAATGCTAGCAGTGAGGGAAGCACTGATATGGGGAAAGAAGGAGGGACATGACAGAATAGAGGTAGAGACAGACTCTATGGAAGCGGTTCAAGCATGCTCTAACAAGAAGCCACAGCGGGATTACCTGGGAGCGATAGCTGAAGACTTCAAAGCCTTGCAACATCAGTTTACTTCTTATAGTTTTCTCTATGTTAATCATAGGTGTAATAGGGTTGCCCATGAGGCAGCCAATCTAGCTCGTAGAGGTCAAGTAGCTAGTTTTTCTTTTACACATTCTTTTCCTTCAAACCTGTTATCTCTTGTGAACCTTGATTTATCTGGCTAATAGTAGTAGTGTCGGGGAACCCGCCTAGGGCTCCCCATCCCCCTTTCAAAAAAAAAAACCACAACCGACCAAATTAAACTAATTCTCACCCCTAAATGAGTCAGCAAATGCATGCTAAACTGAAATGGTTGATGAGGAAAGCAACCAATTTTTTTTGAATTGAACTGGGATGACTTGTAAAAGATCAGGCTGATTAATTGGTCTATCATTGATAAGTCAAACTTACTTGTTAATGTTAGAGTAGTGAGCCAAGGTAGCAATGGATTGGTTACTTTCTAGATTTAGTTGGAGAGTACAGTAGCGTGCCATTAGTAAAACCAATCATCCAGTAGTCATCCAACCATTAAAGTTCAATTGTGAAACCCAATAGTGTTCCCTAGATATCAAATTTGATGGATATGAATGTAACCCATCTCACAACCCACTACTCCAACCAACTAATAAGAATTCAACCGACTATTTAGTATGTAAGAGTTGACATTAAATTTTCCAATGAAAAAGCATGTTTAGAGGAGTTGTACATATAGATCATCTCAATCCTTTCCACTTGAAATTGACCTAACAACCTTCCTCCATTGTCTTCCACATATCTATAAAGCTAGGGTTTTGAGCGAGGCTTTATTAAGGAAAACTAGGATTTTAGCTCAAGAATTGATTTAGATATGAAGAGGAGATAAAGAAACAAGTAAGTCAAAGTTTCAAATTTTTTTGTACTCTTTTTTCTCCTCTCCTACCTCAAGGTTGTAAAATCTTAGTAATGTGAAAAAACCTCATCAAAATTATCCACTTTTCACTCCTTCCTTTTATATAAGGTTGACTGGGAGTTTTAGTAGCAAGGCTCTCTTCATGAGGAATCTGATTCATCTATTTACTGACGTCTCTACCAGAAGGGATAGATTAAGGGCTTTTATCACAATAACAATCAATTATATGCAATTATGATTTATAATAACTAAGAATAATCAATTCCATTAGAGATTAAAGCTTCTAATCAAGAAAAATAAGTGTTGATGGAGAGTTCATCAATTGGTATGAGATGTGAGTTATCTATCTTTATTCAAAGCTCATGATATCTTATGAAACCAAGATGTTGAACTAATAATTTCTAATGAATTTAGTCACTATGTTTTATAGTACAATTATTTTCTTTAAATGATAAAAGTTGAGAAGGGAAGAGAATAGAGAAGGAAATAACATACATGTATTATTTTTATTTTATCTTGTGAGAATACTACTATTTATCATGTATTCATGAGACAAACAATATTGTCGAATTGATCATTCTATTGTAATCATTTATATTGGTATTTTATAGTGTTATGTGGCTAATTAATACTGTGATGAAAACAATATAACCATCAATTGAACTACTTCTTTTAAGATGTACAACATATGATTAATAAAAAGAAAATCTTAAATAACATAGTTATCAACCAGGATCATCATAAACTTCTACCTATGTCCTTGTTGAGGAAATAAAATTGTGTCACTTTCTATCAAATTTGGGCCACAACAGATCAGTCGATAGTGACATGTACACAGAATATCAAATCTTCTAGTGAATTTGAGGAACATAGAAGGGTGGATAGAAGTACTAACTTCTTAACAAATGAGAAACTATACATCAGGGGAGATGAGAGCACAATCCTTTTCATGTGATTCTTTAGATATTAAAAGAGAAAGATATTCATGTGTGAATATAGAAGAGATGTGCAATGACCCATCCTAATACTAAGGAGTGGGAATGAGAGGTACTAGAGACACCCACCTAGCCATGTGGAAGACTTGATCTATGATGTCTGCCTTAGGGTTTACAATTAAAATATATGGTAAGGATATACACTTTCTCATGCTGATGAATTCTACTTGGTTAGGTAAATGCTAAGTAGATTTAAGGCATAACTAAAAGATGAAAATTAATGTTGATATGTTCACTTATTTATTTACATTCTTGTTAATATTCATAAAAAAATCAAACTACATGCTATAATGATATAGATGAGGAATACTTAGATATCCTTACTAGTTCTCATAGCTTCTCACATTGCCAATGGATAATTAATTCATTAAGAAAAGTTTTCATCCTTAAATCCAAGTCATGCTCCAATGTCTCTCAAAAGAAGCTTGAATAACTTAAATATCTGAGGTGAATATAAGGTACATTCATGTGTTTTATATGGTTCATGTATAGAGATTTTTAGCTGGTGTGGTTATGTGGTTTATTCTATAGAACATCTTGATTAAATGTTTGTAAAGTACGAGTATAAGTGGATGAAAATTTTTAGGGTGCATTTATACATTTTTTTAATGGTATATGCAGTCATGTGATGATTGGCTTCACCTTTAATTCAAAACTGATTTTTAATTAGTTTTTGATAACATTTTAAGACTTCTCTCTATGTCCTGGTTATGATGAGTGAGTTCATAGAGATGTTTTTAGTTTGTTAACACCATGGGACTGACCCCAAATAGTTAGCATAATATTGGTTTTTAGGAGTGACTCCTGAAGGAGTCAAGATGGTTCATCTCTAGAATCCATGATGATAAAAAGTTAACATAAAAAATGTATTATGGTACAAAAAATAAATTTGGGAAAAATAGAAACAAAATTTATTTCACCTAAAATATTGTATGATGAGAAGTATATCAGAAACATTATGTTACATAGTGCAACATTGCATAGAATAACTTTCATATACAAATAGGAATAACTTACACTACAATAACGAGGCCAACAAAATGTAGATTACATGACATAAAAAAACTTTACATGACATAATGGAACATTAGACGAGCGGAATTAACTAAGATTACATGCCTCAATAAAATTCAAATTACATGACTAAAAAACAACACTGAAGGAATTATACATGTTTCCTCTAAAGTAATATCCCATACTTATGAAATTAGTACAACTTTTGATTTTCATAAATATTTATTGTTGTGTGAATTTTTCCAATCTAGGGTCTTCCTTGATATTTAAAAATTGGGTGTAGAAATAGTGAAATTTATTTTTATTTAATAAATCTAGAAAAAAATATTCACTAGGAACACAATGAAATGTATACAATTCATAAAAAGTTTGATGCATTCAATACCAACTCAAGAGTTAGTTCTGGTTGAAGTTGAATGAATTAGAAGTTGCAAAAACATGTGAGCAGGTAGGTTCCACTCTTGAGGATAAATGTAACTACAATGACTAGCACCACAAGAATCCATCTCAATAAAATAATTGTATTCATACATGTTCTCCACCACAAACTCATTGCTAACTTAGAACATGACCCAAGATTTCTAGCATCTAATTTGACATCTCAATTATTTTTTTGAAGTTTGGGATGGAATTGTTATCCCTTTTTGACCAATTCATGGACTCATTGTGATCAATGGAAGCACCATCATTGATAAATGCAAATTGAAACAATGATTGCATGTATTGGTAGGTTTCTATCACCTTTCATGACTCCATTCTGACACTTGAAATGACTGTGAGTCGACGTCGAAAGCTTCATCAAATAGGAGAGAGATGTAGTGGGGTATGGTTCTATCAATCATCTAACTTTATCTCTTAGATATCATACATGGCACAATAAAATGAAGTATCTTAATATTTAGATTTTCCCACCACATACACTCCCACAACTGTATAGATCCTATTTTGTTTTGTATTTGTCCCAAAGGTAATGAAGGAAGAATTGTCATGAGCATGTGTATTTGGTCCTCATAGCATTATATATTCCACACATACTATTAAAAATAATGCACAATAACCTTAATATACAATAAATGTCATAACATTGAGTAGATATGATAAGGACCACTCCATGATTATATCGTCTCCTTCTCAATAGTAGCAATTTCTAACAGGTATATATGAATGTCAGCATCTCAAGTACAAGTAATAGGAAAGTGTGCCCCTCTAAGTTTCTATGAGGATGTTCCATAAATACTAGGAACCAGATTACAATATAACCAACATGCATTAGTTGGACTAAAAGTCTAAAATATTCATTAAAATCCAAGATAGAATTGTTTTGATGAAAGATAATAACAAATACTATGTATATGACGTCCCTAGAATGTATTACAATAGAAAATTTAAGAATAGGAGATCATTGTAGCATTACTATTCCCAGTTATCATATATATATATATATACATACATATATATATATATATATATATATATATATATATATATATATATATATATATATATATATATATATATATATATATATATATATATATATATATATATATATATATATATATATATATATATATATATATATATATATATATATATATATATATATATATATATATATATATATAGACGGTCTTCCGATTTTTATATATGTCTTTATCTATCATATATTATTATTATTTCAACGTTAAAAGTTCCATAAATTTCCATATAGACATATCTGGTGATGCAAATACAAACATCATGATCATTTAAGAACCACTCGATGTTATACATGGGTGATGATCCCCATTTAGAATTTTCAATTGATAAGGGCATTCAACTACATGATGAGTGATCTTCCACATGGCACCTTCTCATTTAGAAAGACAATCATGAAGACAACATGGGCATTGTTCATCATATAGACAAATGAGGGTGAGAATATTGCTGCTAGTTCATTATGTGCATGAAACATTTTAGTATATGGAGCACATCTGAATCTTCTCAATGAAGAGAGTTTTTTATATAAACAAAACATATATCAATTATATTTGTATACATGAACTAATCACATCCAATGAGAATATAAATGTCAACCGCACAATCATCATATTGTAAATCCATATAATTTTCAGCTATAATTTTACCAACCTAGCTGTTTGATAATATATCAAGTATCAAATTAAAAAAGATATAGATTTATAAATAAGATAATAGTTTAAATCAAGATCATTCATTGTCTTCCCATTCTGTGTTTTAGTTGACGTTTACAAGGATAATTGTTGTTTTCTTCCTAATCATTAGTTTTTATATCATTGCATAGGTGATAAAATGAATTGTTGTTCATTTGCGATGGGGGTAACATCATCTTTAGTGTTTTGCAATTCATTTGAAAGAAAAATGTAAGGATAATCCATTTTTGAGCTAAGTTAATCAGAAGATAGACCCCGACTTGACTCATTTTACAACATGGAATCATTTATTTTTTATCATAGATGTAAAAATAATAATTAGGATATAGAGTAATATGGTTCCTTTTGGAAAAAATAACATACATTTGTGAAGTAGACTCCTAAATGTATTGTCAATATTATAATAGACGTAACATCTGAATCTATATTGAGTGTTCATAAGTGTAACAAGAACATGTTTAAGAAATGAACTTGAGTTATATCCACTAAATGCAAATTGACAATCAAACTGTAGTCTAAAACTTCATGACATGAACTAGATCTCATATTTCTATTATTACAATTCATATACATATAATTAGAATCTAGGTTATTCTATAAACATTTTAATTACATAGTACATTTATGTCATGAAGGAAACTAGTTACTAATGTAATTAAGTTTCATACAACTTATACTCAAGATGTACAAACTATGAAGTATTTTAATATTACAATCAAATTAAAATTGGATACTTATACCACAAATTTAGTTTTCTTTTCTAAATAAAAGCATACCTAATATTTTATATTGTTTAGAAGAATTAATAGTATAACAACAACAATAATAATAAAATTAATAATAGAAATACTACTACTAATAATGATAATAATAATAGTAATAGCATTGGTACTATTATTATTTACAATAAATTTAATATTTATAGAAATAACAACAACAACACAACAAAACCACAATAACAATAATAATCATGTAAGCCTCAATATCAACCATTAGTGGGTCGGCTACATGAATCATTCTTTTCTGTTGAACATTGTTACTGGTCACATTATGATCAATATATAAAGATTCAAAATCTTTCTTAATAAGATAATTTTAAGTTTATATAATCCTTCATTTTCTTCTTTTCATTGTACTTGGCTCAGTAGCATTATTCTGAATAGGTATGTTAGTCAATCCCATTGCACATGTCCATACCATATCAACGACCCTCAAACAACTAGCCATCACTGTTAGCCACTCCTACTTCATTATTGAGATAATCATTTGTCAAAGAATCTTGTCTTGTCTTCGTATACATTCATATCAACATATGAATTTCAGACACATTCATCTTATTGAGACATTGTTTTTTCACAACCCAACATTGACTCCCTTAAATAATGTTTGGATGTATAGTTGTTATATAAAACTTACTTTTATATCTAAGAGGGATCTCCCATTTACATACCACTCCAGTTGCACTCCTCCATTTCAACCATCTTTCTGTGATCATGTGACAAACAAATCTTAAACATCACAATATATTGAATAATAAAAACCAAGTAATAATAGGTACAACAATTTCATACATACACTCCATCAAACTTGGCCGCACCATTCACAATTCCACATTGTTGCAATTTATATGCTCAGTTTTTCTTCACTAATAGTTTATCCATTAGAATCCAACACATTTATTCAATACTTCATATTTCTCATTCAATAATTATTTATTTTCACTGATCAACACAATGCCATCAAACAATAACATACACCAAGAAATTACATCTTGAACATGCATTGTCAACTCACCCATAACAAGAACAAAATGATATGGGCTTACGATCTTTGATGTACTCCAAACTATTGATAGAAAATGTTGGATTCGACGTCCAATAGTCCCATGATGAGATACCATACATGCCTTTAGTCAAGCCGATGTATTGGATTGGCAAACCTTTCTATCCAAAACCCTTGAGTAGACTTCCCCAGATACTCAGTCATAATTCTTTTCCGAGTCAACAAAAACCACGTGAATATTCTTTTTGATTTTTTATATATTTCTCCATAGGTATCCTTATCATAAAAATATCATCCATTTTTATCTTCCATGCATGATTTATTTATTTTTTGATATATAAGTTATAGATCTTATCCTTTGATAAATAATCCTCTCCTGATACTTCAAAGAATGACTCATGAATTTGATACTTCTATTGTTTGTGTAGCTCTAAACATCTCCTTTATTCTTGTATAAAGGGACTATAGTACTATTACTCAACTCATATGACATCTTTCTGGTCTTCATAACTTTGTTAAACAAATTCTTTAACCAAGTAGATCCTACATCCACTCATACTCTTTCATACATCAATCAGAATAACATATGCTTAGCACACCATTTTCATTTTCATATATTCTTAGAGCATTCTTGACCTCGCATAGTGAAACTCTTCATATGCAAATGTTATCTCTATTTATATGACAGGAGTGTCCAAATTCATTCACACTATCTTCATCAAAATTCTTATGAAAGTATTATGTACATTGTTTCTTGATATCATCACCCTTCAACAATAATAAAAGATCTTTATTCATGATGCAATTTACTTGATTCAAGTCTTTTCCTTACATATGTATGTATACATACATATATATACACACACATACAAAAAAAAATATATATATATACATATATACACACCAATATATATATATATATATATATATATACATATATATATAAATATTCACTCCATGGTCACGCACGCCTCCTAAGGTTTCTCTGGGCGACGACGGCGACTCAGGGTTTCCCTCGCCACTGAGGAGATAACTCTTGTGATTTTTAGGTACCCTCCGCGCCATGGGGGAAGATCTTGTGGAACGCTACGCATCCCTAAGAGTCAAATTGGAGGAAGAGTCATATATACTAGATTTGAAGGATACGGTCACCTCGAGCTTGCTCTGGTCGGGCGGCTACTGACGAAGATGCAGTATAATTTTCCAGCTTTTAAATGCACCATGCTCAACGCGTGGTCGTTGAGAAAGGAGGCGGGGTTCCGGCAACTGGCGAACAACCTATTTGTGATCCAATTTTTTCACTGGAAAGATAAAGAGAAGGTGCTCGCGGATGGGCCATAGAACTTCGATAACCACCTTCTCATAGTGAGGGATATCAAGCCGGAGGATACACCGACAGAGATGATTCTCAACACAAGCCAATTTTGGATCCGTTTATATAACCTGACGCTAGGGTATTGATCGGAGGAAGCCATTAGAGCGGTGGCGGGGAAGATAGGCAGGGTCTGTGCGGTGGATAGGCATGACTTGTGGAAGGTTGTCGAGGTGGAGGTCAGGTACGAGAGGCTGCTGACGTTCTTCTACTTATGTGGAGTAGTAGGGAACCTTGAAATGGATTGTAGGGACGAAGAGGAGGAGGAAGACGATGGACTGGCCCCGAGGATGTGGGAACCGTGGATCAAGGCATCATCGACGAAGTGATGGCATGTTTCATTAACGGAGGAGCTGTTTGGCAGGGAGAGTGCAACTAAAGCACTCAAGTTCGTGCCCAAGCCGTCAGGGTCCAAGGGTGCTGCAGGAGGAAGGGGTTGGGGTGACGACGCCGACAGTGGCATACACAACATTCACCAGCGAGGCCAGGAGGGTGAAGAGAAGGTGGGAGAGACAGGGAACGCCACGTCAATGGAGGTCTTAGAAGAGGTCTTTTCCAGGCAGAAGGACAGATGTGAGATGGGGGGAGTCGTGGAAGGGATAGCACTGAACACGGGAGAGGACACCATCGTCCATAGGGGGTGAGGAAGACAGGGGCGAATACTCCGACCCCGACCATCGGTCTGGATACTGGTGACTTGGGATCTTCAGCGGGCATCCTGTAGGCAGGCGATGGAATACCAGGTGAAGAGGGGCGAGCAGGGGTTTCCGCAGCAATGGGGGATCACTGTCAGACTCAGAAGGAAGGGGGACACCTCGTGCATCACGCGGAGCCAACAGATGTTCCTCTCGCTGTCAAGGATGATCATCGTCAAGGTCATAAGGACGGTGGCACATGGCGAGGATCTGAGCATGGGGGAGACTCTCTCACAGAGAAGGAAGGTCAGCGACAGACCGGTGGGGAGCTATGCCATCCAGAGCATGTTCAAACTTAGAGGGAAGGTCATCCAGTAGACATGGAGGGACAGTGCCAGGTTCAAGGGGGACTAGATTATACTGGAATCGATGTCGAGCAGGTTCTCGAGAGAGGCAACAAGGAGGATGAGTACAGGCTTATCCATGGACAGCCAGGGATATCTGCGGGAAGGATACAAAGTAGAAGACAGAAGAATGGAGGGGGGAAGGGAAGGAGGGTGAGAAGGTTTACAAGGTTGGGGTTCAGTCAGGGGGATCGGGAAGAAGAAGGAAAGGTGATTTCTATGGAGTATGTGG
Source organism: Alisma plantago-aquatica (assembly GCA_963693085.1). NCBI lineage: Eukaryota > Viridiplantae > Streptophyta > Magnoliopsida > Alismatales > Alismataceae > Alisma > Alisma plantago-aquatica. Next base: position 1,428,156,570 of record OY856412.1, read on the forward strand.
GGGGGGGAACGGGGAAGAATGGGGTTGGAGGAACTCTAGGAGGAGGCAGAAGGGGAATGGGGGATAGGGGAAAGTGCTCGAGGAGGGAGGTCCAGGAGGTACCTTCAAACCTTTCAGTAGCAGATACTAGGGAGGTCTAGGCCCGTGAAGGGAGATGAAAACATAATGTTGGAACGTCCAGGGCTTGCGTATCCCTGGGACGGTAAACTCTCTCAGGAGACGGTATTGGAGAGAGATGCCCGATTTAGTCTTCATTATGGAGACTATGTGTAGAGCAGGAGATCAGGAAGCGGTGAGGAGGAAGTGCGGTTTCAATTCGGGGTTCGGCATTGATAGTAGAGGAAGGGAGGGGGGTTTGGGTCTGTGGTGGAAAGGAGATGAAGTAGAGGTGAAATCCTTTTCATATCACCATATCAGTGCGGTAGTGGGCATTGAGAGCAGTTTGGAGTGTTTCTACTTTGTCAGTATCTATGGCTGGGCAGCTACAAATGAACGTCATCATACTTGGCAGCTGATGGAGGATATCTGTGGTCAGGCTAGATGGCCCATTGTGCTGGGTGGGGACTTCAATGAAATCTTGTCTCATGCTGAGAAGAAAGGGGGACAACCAAGGAGTGAATGGAAGATGCACAACTTCAGGGAGGCTATAGACATGTGTCAGCTGATGGATCTGGGCTCCACGGGGAACAAGTTCACTTGGAAGCATGGATTGCAGGCAGACAATCTTATTCTGGAACGATTGGACAGGTTCCTGGCAGATAGGAAGTGGTGTGACATCTTCAATATCAGAAAGGTGACAAACTTTCCTATTCTGAATTCTGATCATGGGCAAATTCTTTTGTGGGCGGAACATAGAAGACAAGGGGATGGTCAGATGGGGAAATGATTTAGGTTTGAAACATTTTGGCTTTCTTCACCAGAGTGTAAGGAAGTGGTCACACAGGCCTGGGACAGTAACAACGCTTTGGGTCTCACAGGGCAAACATAGATATGTGCGGAAAAGTTGGCAGGATGGGCAGCAGATAAATTTGGAAACATAAAAAGGAGGATTCTAAAGATAGAGAAGAGGCTTACCAAAGTACAAAACCAACCAGCTTCTCATGATATGTTATAGTAATGTGAGGCGTTAGCAAAGGAGTTGCATGAACTCCAAAGGTTGGAGGAGAGCTATTGGTTAGCTAGGGCCAGAACCAATGAAATGAAAGATGGGAATAGAAACACTAAATACTTCCATCATAAAGCCAGCCAAAGAAAGAGACGTAACACTATAGGTGGACTCTTTAAAGAGGATGGTAGTTGGCACACAGACCCGAAGGCTATTTCTAAAATTATCTCATCCTACTTCGACTCTCTCTTCACCAGTTCAAACCTTTCAGGAATAGATGAGTTTTTAGAAGGGCTTCCACGGGGGGTGCCAGATGTCGCTTTTTCAAATTTAGACCATGTTCCTATAGAGGCTGAGGTGTGGAAAGCTTTGCAACAAATGCATCCTAACAAGGCCCAGGGTCCAGACGGGATGAAAGCTATCTTTTACTAGAAATTTTGGGAAGTTATTAAAAATAGCTTGCTTGCCTTTATCTGTAAATGGTGGAAAGGGGAGGTGAGTTTAACGGATATCAATGAAACAGATATTGTGCTCATCCCCAAGACAAACAGCCCGGTCCGGTTGTTAGAATATCGCCCAATCAGCCTTTGCAATGTATCTTCTAAAATCATTACTAAGGTCCTGGAGAACAGAATCAAGCCGTGATTGAATGGAATGATCTATGAGAATCATAGTGCTTTTATAGGGGGGAGGATGATCACAGATAACACCCTTGTTGCTTATGAAACTTTTAATACTATGAAGCACCGGAAGAAGGGGAAAGAAGGATTAATGACTCTCAAGTTGGACATGACCAAGGCCTATGATAGGGTCGAGTGGACTTTTTTGGACAAGGTCATGAGGAGGATGGGGATGTCGAATACTTGGAGGTCTAAAGTTATGGAGTGCGTTACTAGCGTTTCCCACAAGTTCATCATCAATGGCTGCAGGAGGGGAAATTCAATTCCATCTAGAGGTTTTCGCCAAGGTGATCCTATATCCCCCTACCTTTTCCTTTTTTGCGTTGAGGCACTTTCCTTTTCTTTGTCTAAAGATGCACAGGAGATAAAAAATTCATGGGACGAGGATTTGCAGACGGGCACAGTGAGTTACTCACCTCTTTTTCGCAGATGACAGTATTGTGTTCACAAGGGCTACCTTAGAAGAATGCTCTACTTTAGCTAAAATTTTCAGCCAATACGAGAGGGCATCCAGGCAGAAAATCAACTACGAGAAGACAAAGGTTTCCTTTAGTACGAATGTCAACAGAGAAAGACGTGAGTTGATCAAGAACCGGCTGCAAGTAAGGGAGGTGGACAAACATGAAAAGTATCTTGGACTTCCTACAGTGGTGGGGAGATAAAAAAAGATTGTGTTTGTTGCGATAAAAGATAGAGTGTGGAAGAAATTATAGGGATGGAAGGAACAACTTCTCTCTAGGCCAGGAAAAGAGGTGTTGATCAAGGCGGTTATCCAATCTATCTCGATGTATATTTTGAGTACCTTCAAGCTTCCATAAGGCCTTATTGATGATTTGCATGCGATGATGGCAAGGTTTTGGTGGGGTTTAAAGGAAGGGGAGAGGAAGATACACTGGATGAGTTGGGAGAGGTTATGCAGGCCCAAAGACTGTGGAGGAATGGGGTTCAGGGATCTGAAATCTTTCAACCTTGCACTTCTAGCTAAACAAGGGTGGAGGTTGGGTGTACACGGTGATTCCCTTGTTGCCCGAACCTTGAAGGTGAAATGTTTTAGGTCCTCATCGATCCTGCACGTGGAGTTGGGCGGGAATGCCAACTATACTTGGAGGAGTATTTGGGGAGCTCTTTAGCATGTGAAGGATGGCTTTCTTTGTCGGGTGGGGGATGGGGAAAGCGTACACATTTATAGGGATCTGTGGATTCTACAGCTTAGTGGTACTGTACACAGGTACTTGGTACAGGATCCGGTGGAGTACATGACAGTGAGTGATCTGATTTGAAGACGGCCGAAGAGATGGGATATGGAAGTCGTAGAGGCTTGTTTCCCTACATACATAGCAAGGAGAGTCCTCAATATTCCCCTATCACAGCGGAATAGAGAAGACAATCTTTTCTGGGAAATGGAGAGTAGTGGTACATTCTCAGTTTGCAGTGCTTACTTCCTTATCTGTGCAGGAGTGGACTTGGTAGAGGGCGCGGACACAGAGATATGAAAGAGACTTTGGAAGTAGAGATGGCCGCCAAAGTTGCAACACTTTGTCTGGAGAGCACTAAGGAACATTATCCCCACCAAGACAGAGCTCATGAGGAAGCAGGTGACGTAGGATGATAGATGCCAACATTGCGCTCAGTGAGAGGATATTTCCCATGCATTGATGCACTGTGACCGGGCTAGACAGATTTGGGTGACGGACGAGTTTGATTGGATGGGGGTAGCTAGAGGCACATGATGTGGGGATCTTTGTGAGGAGTTTGCTTGAGGAGGGGGATGGCCGACGCAGGGATGAGGGGGGCACTCTTTTGTGGGTGGCATGGACAACAAGGAACAAATTGCTTTTTGACGATCACCTGCCCTACATTCCGGGACTTGCGGCTAGCTTCATCAACCTTGTGGCAGATCATGTTCGGTATCACACGGCAGTGGCACATTCAGTTGCGGCGCATGGACCAGTTACATGGCAGAGGCCACCACTGGGTAGTGTGAAGATCAATACGGATGCATCTCTCACCATGGCAGATGACAATGGCTGCGGCACCACCATTAGGGATGAGCACATACAACTTTTGTGGACCTTCTAGTGTCATATGGAACAGTCATACTCAGTGCTTAGTGCGGAGGGTACAGCTGTTTTGCACGGCATGTGACTCGCTCTCAGGGAAGGCTATATGGATGTAGTGGTGGAGACAGACTGTTTGCTCTTGGTGGAGGAGGTAAAGAAGGGGAAGGGTGGACGCGTCTATGAGGAGCTCATCATCTGTGACATCATAGATCTCTCTCTCAGTTTCCTTTCTTTTAATTTTTGTTTTGTTAGGAGGCAAGGCAATAGAGTAGCACATGCCTTGGCATCTTTAGCCTGTCATTTTGTTAACCCTCACTGTATTAGGGAGGGCTTCGAGGATCGGATCCTTGTACTAGTTGCAAATGATTTGATCACTTAATAAAATGGTGGGTGCCCTTTATAAAAAATATATATATATACATATATATATATACATATATATACATATATAGACACACACACACACACACACATATATATATATATATATATATATATATATATGTTACATCTTCTCTAGTGTCCAACTTCTTATATTTTCTTCAAAGTTTTCAGAGAAGCCTCTTGAACTGCCTTCTTAGCTACTTCCTTGTCTTGCTTGTATTTCTGAAAATTTGCATCATCTCAAGAATTTTTCAAAACTCCTATAGATATAACTTTTGAAATTAATATCTACTTATCCTTCTTTTTTTCACCACCAAGTATCATTATATAGAGGCCCACACCCTTTGGACTCCTCAAATACCACTTTGGTGAATTTTTTTATACAACAACTAGTATTATGCCAAAAAGTTTTAACATCTCCAGGTTCAAACTACCATTCTTGATAAGTTTAACAAAAATTCCTTATTTCTTTTCTCCTTTAAGATTTTATGAATTGTTCCTACTATCTTGGTTTCTTTTATGCCCATTGTGGTTAATGTGCATGGTTTATCTAAACTAATTATCTCTATGGGTGAAGAGTTCTTCATCACTAATAACCTTACAGTCCTTGCTTACATTTTGGGCCACTTTCTTATGAGTAAGTAGTCAATTTGGCCACAATTGTGCTCACTCCTGAAAGTAATTAAATGGGAATTTCTCTCCTTGAAATGGGTATTTGCTAAAATCATATCACAAGAAGTTGTAAAATCCAATCCTCCACCATTCTCCATTTATATAATCATACCCAAAACCACCATAAACTCTCCCATTATTTTATCCAACTTATTTCTACTCCCCATATGGTCATTTAATCCACTCTTAATAATGATCTTCTTCTATAAGTATTCCTTGCATAAATTCATCCATGTTAACCCAAAGATCCTTCTTAACCTCCTCTCTAAGGCCACCTTGGGTGGCATAAGCAACGATAATGTTAAAAATAATTATTGATTATATTCACTATATAATATGGGTATTATTGTAACTATATTTGAGTATTATTGACTAATACAATGTAACTAATGTAGGGAAATATGGCTATAGAGTAGGCAATGGAAAGAAAGTTTTATCTACCATATTCCTCATAACCAGTGGATCGTTTCAATAACTATAAGATGGAAAGGATGGTTTTGAGGATATACCTGGTCTTGGAGCAAGTTCAATGACAATCCTCATCATTGTAGTTGTGAAACTCTGACTCCTCATTGCATTGAGAATCATATGACTACTCCTCCATGGAAATCAGATTCGTATGTCAGTTTTCTACAACAACTTGTCTTGTTACAAACTGCTGGTTGCTGATGTCCTCCTTACTGGCGCACAACAGCCTTATGCCTCTAGAGAAATGCTCACGGACCACCTCAAAACTCCTTTTGTCCTGCTAGAATGAAGAGGAAGGAGTTTTCCCTCACATTGGCATACTAGTCACCTACTCTCCCACAACAATGATTTTAGTTGTTCTCTCCCTTGCTATCCCTCCCTAGTCAGATAGGACTTGCTTGGGCTCTCATGGTTACCGTAACCAGAAAGAACAATGTTTTTCATAGCAACTAATTCTCAATTGTCTGTGTGTTGTGCTCTGGTAAGCCCTCAATACCCCTCTATTAATAGGTGGGGTTTGGACCAGGGTTCTCAGTCTGTACGTGAGTGGAAGGGATTGGAAGAGTTTGAATTTTCACAGCTTGCAAACACCAAAACGGCCATCTGACACACTAGACAGTCATCTGGCATTTGAGATGGTTGTCTCATACTGCAAGAAGGCCATTTCATAGTTTCCCAATTGCATAAAGAATTGGAAATTTGTTTCCCATTAATGGCAAGCATCATTTCCACTACTACATAAAAGCCTTTTAGTGTCGGTTATTTAAGCTCTTTAGTGTCAGTTTCAAAGCGACACCCAAGTGGGCGTCGCTAAAGTGGGACACCTTCGGCGTCGGATCCCGATCGACGCCAAAATGTTTTTCACCATTGAAAATGCGCCAGCAAAGGGACTATATGCGTCGGTTGTTTAGTAAAAACTGATGCCCAAACTCTTCCCACCACCGAAAACGTGCCAGCAAAGGGACTATAGGCATCCATTTTTACTAAACAACCGCCGCCAAAACTCTTCCCGCCACCAAAAACACACCAGAAAAGGGATTATAGGCGTCGGTTTTCTAAAAGAAACTGACGCCACATTATCTGAACCGACATCGATTTTGTGCTAATAGCCGACGCCATATCCCCTGCCTGTCACCACGGCCGCGCTTCCCATCACGACCATGGTACTTGGTCACATAGACGTCGGTTTTAGGTGGAAAACCGCTGCCGTATAACATAGGTGTCGGTTTTGTTCAAATAACTGACACCTATGTTTTGATTTTTTTTTCTATCAATCTACAGACCTGCTGTGGCTGGTCGCAGGATGAGAAACCTATAGTTCAGTTATGAACTGTAGGTTTTACGACATCCATTGATATCAGCCAACGACAGGCCACAAACCTGCAAAATTAACATGATGGACAATATTATATATATGTGATTCACACTCATGTATAAGAACATTTAATTCATATTATTTTTTCATCAAACGCATGTAGAAACCAGTAGCAACCTATAGTTCCATTTATTTCATTTGTTTTCATATTCAGACACATGTAGAAACATTCATGTATTGATGATTTTCACACACATATGATAATTCATAAAAATTCATTCACATTCACACAAATTAATTATGAGAACAAAGTTATTCTTTATTCATCATTGTCATCATTGTCAGCAAAATCATATTGAAAAATTCCCACTCTTTGCAGGGCTTTTGCCCAATCTTCTCTTACAACATCTAATTCATCTCTCGTATAGGGAGCATGTACATCGAAACGCTTTGCACCTGTGTTGAAGTCCTCAGTTTTAAAGACCTACAAAGAGAATGACATATATACATAATTATAATAATATATAATAAGATTCATATATTTCATATTATCTAACGAGACTATGTATAATACATGTTGTATGTTATCGATTTCCAATACGTCATGTTTGATGATTAGGTCCATAAATCACATCACATAGTAGGCACATGCCCAACCATTGTCTTGTGTAGCACACTATAAATTGAAACATAAAAAATATTCAAAAATACAAATAAGCATAGTTCACATAAATAATATATACATTGGAGTCAGGAAATTACTTTCACATTCTCCCAAATGGGTGTCATATTTTTTTTCCTGGGGACCTTTCCTCTAGCTTTTTTGTACTCTTGTAAAGCCCTATATATGTTAATGTAACACATTAAATTACATAATTAAATAGTAATGCAGTAACCGATGTTAATCGATATAAAAACATAAAATATTTCTCACGAGATTAATGGCCTTTTAATTGCATGTCCATATAATACATCCAACTCACTCCCCGCAGGATCTAGATAATAGACGGTAAATGTATTGGGGACAATAACTAATAACTCCCAATGCTTAGCACTACAGGTAAAAAAGTAGAAAATTAATAACTCAATATCCACAATAAAAATGTAATTTGCTTAAGTCCAAATTACAAGTAAAGTAAACTTACTCGACATTGAATGGAGTTATTATCACCGTCTTATTATTTTTACCAAAATAATCAAAAGCATCACAACAATATGAAGTAACGGAATACAAGTTTTTATCTACAAGACTAATCAAAGATGGAACCAAAAATCCCACATGGGAAAACCCAAAATCTGTACATGTCTTGTGTAAGTAGCTGCAAAACATGTATTACGTATGCATTAATATATAAGAAACCAGATTGCCGTATATAAAACAAGGTATATGGATGTATAAACCAGATTGCCATATGCATTAATCTCACCATATCCACAACTCTATCATAGATGTGTTCAGCCATTCATAACTAAACAACTCTAAAATATATTGTATAAATATGTTGTTTCCAAATGTTTGACCTGCATTAATACGTATCCAGAACTTCTATTACGTATGCATTAATACGTATGTTAAGCTTGTATAAATATATTGTTATTGTATGATTTACCTACATCATTCTCCGGAATAGTAACATTTATAGGGCAATTTGGATTATGTTCGCTGATCCATACTGCCACACTCCTACAATTAGGACCTATCGATGTGTGTACGTCCCCTGGAAGCCAACTTGGTAGTCGAGGAGGTGGGGGACGAGATGTAGCGGGTCTCGTCTTTTTGACTTGTATATGTACTTTCATATCAATTGACTCATATATATATACACACTAACAAATTAAAGTAATAAAAATTTATCATACAATATCAGTATAGAGGACATCCGCTTCGGGCCACAGTATCACTCCGTCTACTGCCTCACCAAGTGTTACAACATCTGGGTGTGCATGAGGCAATGCAAGATTCATCCAGCTAGGGAGTATATGTATCGGGCTCACACGTACCATGCCATCTAGTACTGGACTCCCATAAAACATGCACCCTTTAAGGGGTGGGTAATTCGATGCCTCTGCAACAATATATCCTTCACTTTGTAGACGACATGGATTCAACCCCTACAAATTTACATAAAGAATGTTATATGAATATATACACAAACATATCATCTTGAACAGATTAGCTATTATATATGCCATAAAAATACTTATAGAGGATGTGCTAGGTTGTGGGTCTATAGGATTACTCCCAACTTCTGCAGTACGAGCAGTAGGAGAAGAGAGGTTCGCCACATGTACTGTCTGAGTGGCAGTCTGAGACACCTTCCACTTGTTAATTGCTTCATGGAGTCTTTTATCAAGTACTTCCTCAACTCTCCTATCAATTAAGGAATCTACCTATACATGGATAAAAGAAATGCTAGTTTCTAATTATTGAATTCCCTTTCGCAATAACGTTCTAAAATATGAATAAGTTACCTCAGCTTGTGAAAGTCCCGCTTTTGGGACAGGTTTGCGTTGGGATGGCCCAAAGAACGCTTTGATGTCCACACTAGCACCTGCACCCCTTACACATCCAGGATGCTCTGGGTTACCCAGAGCAACTATCAGTTCATCCCTTGTGCCCTGAGGGATGAACTTGCCTTCCTTCCTCTGCTCGTGCAGCTCCCGCTAATCACCATCAACAAAAATTCGTAAGTAAACATAACAATAGTCAATATCGATAGATTGCTCTAAGAGTTGATTTTTACCATTTTTGCAGCCGCCTCAGCGGTTGCGGGCTTTGGTATCTCTCCCTTCTTGTTTTTCCTCCCAACTATCCACATAATATGACGAGGCAGAGGTGCGGGAGCAGTAGTAGAGGACTCTGCAGTCTCCTAAGTAGCAGTAGGCTGAGCAGACTTAGCCTGTAGTCTTTGGCGAATGCCTGCATATCCTCTTGGACCCATTGTGTGGTCATGCACATTCAGTGCACACCTTGCTCATTGAGAATCACTGATAGCCTAGTTAGTTAGCACATTGATTTGGTTAGTAACACTAAAGGTTAATCTTGAATAGGTGAATACATAAAAACGTATATGAATTAAATTGGGAGTGGCGCTTAATGCCTTGACTTCATCATTTTTTCTTTGGGTAACAAACTCCTCCCATTCTTTGGGGTCCAAGTAGTTCCATTACTGTGTGGCTTCCTTCTTCCTATATTTATTTTTCAAAGAGAATACCAACAAAAATTATTAGTGTAGAGTTAGTGAAATACTGATCAATGTCTAGAATTGAAATCAATCAAGAACCTATTCTCAGCATCGCGTATGTAATCTCGGGTGAGATTGGTCCTATAGTTCCTTAGGACCCTCCCACAACATTGCATCACACATTTACGATGCAACTTTTCATCCAGATCAAATATGCTCTGCAAATGAAATAGAATTTCTAATAACTAGTATCCAAAAAATTAGTAATCTACACAAATAGAATTACAAATAATAATAACTCACACATAGTTCCTTCCATATGTGGTCTTTCTTCCACTTAGGAACTTTATTCCATGATTCTAGGATAGGACTGCAATGACTGCTAGTAAGAACTTCAAGATATGAAACAAATGAGTTGTGGTTCACTCCATATGGATTTCCTTCCTGATCGAAATCCACAGTCAATTTGGGTCCATTTCCCCTTTGATGTACTAACTTGTTCATCATTGTGATGCCCCTCACTTTCTCAATTTTCTTTTGCTACTCATCAAGTGTTGTAATTTCTTCAGGGGGTACATTACCAACCTAAATTTTGATAAAAAACACACTTACATAATATAATTATAAATGAACATATAGATAGAAACCTCAGGGATATATTCTTAAAACTTACATTGTTAGGCGGTGCAAGCACGTCCTCACCCTCATGGTGATCATCAGCATGGTCATCATGAGAATGCTCAGCCATCTGAAAGTTCACATTCAAATTATAAATTTCACATTGTAAAGTAACACTAATTGTAAAGTTCACATTGTAAAGTACACATTCACATTGTAAAGTAATTCACATTGTAAAGTTCACATTCACATTGTAAAGTTCACATTCACATTATAAAGTTCACATTCACATTGTAAAGTAATTCACATTGTAAAGTCCACATTCATATTGTAAAGTTCACATTCAAAAAAATAAAACATAATAAAAATATAAACATCCATGCCTCTAATATTGTGATCTTTTATCAATTAACAATCCTTCATTATGATCCTCGCGAACATACAAGTCATTGTGATCCCCAGCTTCAATGTTTGGTGGTGTTGGCAACCCAACTGAGAATGGACTGGAGTCATCATACTTATCATAGTACTCTTCTTCATCTATAGGTTCTTCAATGAACTATCTTTTACCATGAAGAACAACTGAACATTTATCATTTGCAGGATCATTGATATAAAATAATTGTTTCGCCTGTGATGCCAATATGAATGGTTCACCCTTCTCGCCAATCTTTTCAAAGTTCACTAACGTGAAACCCAATTCATCCACTATAACTCCTTTGTTGTTGTCAACCCAATTACATTTAAACAAAGGAATTCTAAAATCTACATGGTCAAACTCCCATATGTCTTCAGTGACACCGTAATATGACATTTTAGCTTCATGTGGACTTTTATCATTTGCACTTGCAAAAAACAATGAAGACGCTTGAAGGGTGACCCCGTTGTTTTGGACGACACTCTTATCATCTTGACGCTTTGTGTAATATGAGAAACCATTTATGTCAAACCCTTCATAAGACATAACATTCAATTTTGGTTTAAAGGTGAGGCATTTGATGGTTTCAGTAAGATTATCTGGTGTTTGAGATAGTTATTGTAAGACTTTCTCTTCAAACCACTTAATAAATGTCTTGTTATGCTCTCTAGCAAGCCACATTGAATTCGATCGAGGATATTGTCTCTTGATGAAATTGGTATGTTCCTCGATATAAACACTCACTTCGTCGATGTTGTGTAAAATATACAAGTGACCTTGCCCCAACTACTCATGGCTGATTACTTTCACTCGTGATCCCAAAATTCCTTTGCCAAAATGCTCCTCAATATTCTTGTCATTCACGGGAGCATCATTACCACTCAGAAAGTCATTGCAAAAATACATAACCTCTCTCGCCACATAACCCTCAATAATACTCCCTTCAGGCCGATAACAGTTTTGAACATCACCTTTAAAAATGCTCATGTATCGTTCAAAGGGATACATCCAATGCAAGAAAACTGGTCCCAACATTTTCACTTCCCTAGTCAAGTGGACAACAAGATGTACCATGATATCAAAGAACGACGGAGGAAAATACATCTCAAGCTGACATAGGGTAACAACCACTTCTCTTTGCAAATTATCAAGAGTATCAGGGTCAATAACCTTTCTACATAGACTGTTGAAAAAGAAACAAAGTCTGGTGATTGCAAACCTTACATGCTTTGGCAATATAGATCGAATTGCCACAGGCAATATTTGTTGCATTAGAGTGTGACAATCATGATATTTAAGACCTATCAACTTCAGATCTTTCATTGATACCATTGTACGTATATTGGATGAGTAACCATGTGGCACCTTAACATTTATCAAGCATTCACAAAATGCTTTCTTCTCCTTTCTAGACAATGTGTAACAAGCGGGAGGTAAGTATGTTCTCCGATCGCTACTAACTACTACTGTTAATTCTATCCTTATTCCCATTTCACGTAGGTCCATTCTGAATTTTATCCCATCTTTAGTCTTACCTGGTATATTCAGCAGAGTATCGATGACGCTATCACATACATTTTTCTCAACGTGCATGACATCGATACAATGCCTGACTGTCAAAGAACTCCAATAAGGAAGATCCCAAAATATCGACTTCTTCTTGAATAAAGACTTGTCACTCCTTGTGGCCATCGTACATTGTGATCTCTTACCAAATTCATTGGCGATGTCTTTCACTCTTTCATAAACATCCTCCCCTGATATATGTTTAGGTGCATTACGTTCCTCATTCCGTCCATTGAATGCTTTGCGCAACCTACGATACAGATGAAATTTTGGAAGAAACCTTCGATGAGCAAGATATACAGTCTTGCCGCCGTGTTTTATTTGTATTGAATCAGTGTTCTCTTCACATATAGGACACGCTTTAGATCCTTTGACACTATATCCAGACAAATTCCCATATGCTGGAAAGTCATTCACAGTGCAAAACAACATAGCGTGCAAACAAAATGTCTCTCTTCGTGAAGCATCATAGGTCATCACACCTTCACCCCAGATCTTCTTCAAGTCATCAATCATAGGTTGAAGATAAATGTCGATATCATTTCCAGGTTGTTTAGGGCCCAATATCAAAGACGACAACATAACATACTTATTTTTCATACACAACCAGGGAGGAAGATTGTATAAAACAAGCATAACTGGCCAAGTGCTATGTTGGCTACTCAATGTCCCGTACAGATTCATCCCATCTGTACAAAGCCCAAGTCTTAGATTCCTATCCTCTTCACCGAATTCAGGGTACAATAAATCAATCTTCTTCCACTATGGGGAATCAGACGCATGTCGTAGGATCCCATCATTATTTTTCTTAACATCTGCATGCCACCTCAAATTCTTCACATCTATAGGATTAGCAAACAAGCATTGAAACCGTGGTATTATAGGTAGATACCACATCACCTTGGCGGGAGAACCAATTTTGGACTCCCCCGAAGTCGTCAATTTATACATTGACGCACCACATTTCGGACAATCTTTCAAATCCACATAGTCCTTTTGAAATAATACACAATCATTCTTGCATGCGTGTGTCTTCTTGGCCTCCATTCCCATTGGGCACAACAATTTCTTTAACTGGTATGTTGAGATCGGCAGCTCGTTTCCTTCAGGAAGAATTTCTTTCAACAAAGACAACAATGACGTGAAGCTTTTGTCGCTCCATCGATTGTTAGCATTCAGTTTATACAATCTCAACACAACACTAAGCTTCGTAAACTTACAACTCGTGTATAACGGTATCTCAGCATCATGCACAATGTTTCTAAACATGGGAGGTGGATCAGTTTTGGTGTGCTCTACCCCACAACTATCCAGCATCGCATCAACGATGTCTACTGGAACTGATTCGTTCACATCTACATCATCAAAGCCAATTTCTTCTTCCACACAAGCATTGCTTTCGACATCCACTGGTTTCAGGTTTGAAATCTCTCCATGCCAGTGCCATTCTGTATAGCCTTGTACCTATCCCATTATTGAACACCTAATCTCACTAGTAAGTGTATAATGTGTATTGAGTTTTCAAGAAAATTTCGGTAGCATTTCCCCACTGTTCTCCAAGTACATATGTACTTAAAGAACAAATGGGGAAATGCTACCGAAATTTTCTCGAAAATCCAATAACATTATACACTTACATCCTAAGTGAGATTAGGTGTTCAAGAACAGTCCCAAACTGGGGACTATCCAAGATTTACTCCTAATGAGTAAATCTTGGACGGGTTTCTAGGCCAAAAAAATCATATCATTAAGAGCATGGTTTCGTGTTAGGTCATCATAGGTCATAATAATCCACTAGAATGAGCAAAAAAGGTCTCATGGTGTTAAAATAGCATAAAAGTATTAGATCTTGATTCTACAGTATACAAGACATAATAGTGACTACTGATTTTGTGGGGTGATATCATTTCATGGGATTTATAGATTCAAACTTAACAAGTGTACAAGTTGCATCATTGTTATACTCTAAAGGTGACTAGTGGGTCATATCACATAAAAGATACATTACAAGGAAAGTAAGCAAGCTAGCTCAATTAACACTCATCTCAAGGGAACATTAGTTACTGAGGTACCAGGAAAGAGTGATTTTAATCACTAAGATCGTACAAGTAGCAATGTTGATTAAGTCTATGTGATTTAAAATCAAACAGTGTAATAAAACAGGGTTTTTGGGGGATGTTTACCTCTGTTTGAGCCCAGCCGGGCGTAAGCAGGGAGAGAGGGCGAGATGGAGGGCAGGCAAGCAGGTAGGGGGTGAGAAGGAAGGTGGCGGTCAATAGACAGGCGAACAGGGAGCCGACAAGTAGTCGAGTGAGCAGCCGGCGAGTAGGAAACAGGCAGGTAGCCGACGAGCGAGCAAGGAGGAGGGAGAAGCTAGGGTGGCAGTGAGCAATTAGCCGGTGAGCATAGAGGGAATAGCGGCGGCAGTGACAAGCAAAGAGAATGACGGCGGTGGCGGCGAGCAAGGAGAATGGCGGTGGTGGGTGGCGGTGCGTAAGGAGGGAGTTTGCTTGCTCATCGGAATCGCCAGACCCTAAAATCAGCTTCGATTGCAATGAAACAGAGAAAGGGGAAGAATCGGGCTCGCTCGCATGCTATTAAGTTAACATTCAGTGTTGGTTATTAAAAAAACCAACACATAAAACTAAGGGTGTCGGTTCTACACAAAAACCGACACCTATTCTCAATGATAGTCGTCAGTTTTAACAAGAAAAAAACCTACGTCTATCTACATATGCCGATTAAAAAATTTGTTCTCGATTAATGACCATAGTCGTCGGTTTTTTTTTAAAATCTGACGCTCAAAGGGTGTGAAAAATTTCCCACGAACAGCGTGGGAAAACCTATAAGCGTCGGTCATTGTTGTAAAACTGACGATCAAAATGTGCCCAATTTCTATTTCACGAATAACCTTTAGTCATCGGTTTATTAGTTAATAACCGACACCATATGTTAAATTTTGGAGGTAATTTTTTTTGCTGGAAATTTTGGATTTGGCAGTTAATTTTAGGTGTCGGTTTTTTATTAAGGAATCAACACCGAATAAAAGCGATACCCGTGTCTGGTCGCCCTTCACATATTGATGTGAGTTTATTTTATAAACCGACGCTTTATTGTTTAGGTGTCAGTGTATTTATGCAACCGACGCCTTTAAAAGTGACGTTATAAGCCATTTCTGTAGTAGTGTTCCTTGCACAACAAGTAATGTGCAGTACAAACAAATATAGAAAGTATCTAGAACTTTCCTCTGGCTAACTTGATTGATCTCGCCCATGCGAGATGGCTTTTTTGATCACCCAGACAGTGATCTGGTGACCTGAGTCTTGCGGGTCGGTTCAGTTGGTTTGTACCTTGGACAATTTCAAATCAAACCAGTCTGACATTCCAAACACCCACCTCAACCTTTGAGATGACTATTTGGCACTCCAGATGGTCATCGCATGCCATGAGATAGACATTTGGCAGTGCAGTCATGCTGCTTGTTGCATGAATCAATTACTTAAATGTTTTAGCAACTAATTCAACTATCATTCAAGATCATACTCCTCTTCTAGGGTCGAGACCTACATGTGTACCCTATAGGTCCCATATTACGTTGGCAATGAATGTCCATAACAATTTATGACTTCACAAGCAATGGGAGGTTCCTAGTCACACATTAATGCTACCCAAGTAAATGGAAAGTTGGAGAACAACTTCAACCTACAATCTATATATGGTGTTGCAATGTTTGTATAGTTCCTTTGTCACTGATGTCGAGATTGACCTCGAGGCATGGGACAGTCATCCTCTTTATCATTCAATCTTGTTTCTTAAAATAGAGCAAACTATTTGAAAATATATGTATGCTCAATATCACATATTGACTCACATGTGTGCGGCCATGCATTTCTTAGTCTCTCTAATCAAGAGGCCTAGGACATCAAACTCCCATTGGAGGGATAAATCCTATTTCTATCACTCACAGTCTATTACCATGTGTCAAAGTCACCCAATCATCACCTTTATAAAAACCCATATTTCAAGACTACATTTAATGAAGTCAAAGCATACCCAACGACATGTGATGTGTGTAGTTATTTCAAGTCTAAGAACCATAAACACCACCATCACTGTGAGAGTTGACTATGACTTCCATGATGACAGCTTCCATGTGTCTTCTCACAGTGGGTCTATCCTATACACTGTTGTCTAGCATGTATCTATGTGCTTGGTTTGACATAGCCATATCATGACTAATGAGTCTCCATCATCAACCAAGTCACGCTCTGATCTTATGCGGCATTGTTGTCTATCAACCTTCCACAATAACCACCGACCAGGGAGATAGTGCGATTATATATATATATATATATATATATATATATATATATATATGTACTCCTAACATCCATATGATCTCATTTCTTCCAAGTCTTGTAATTGAAGAAATGCATCTTTGAGTAATATTATTCTCTAGACATTTATAAAGTTACATCTTTATCTCATAACTAAAATAAACAAAATAAATTAGAAGCATTCCTTTTATTAATATTCAAAATGATTTTACAAGTAATTCCATTACAATCATCACTTGATTGGCTCTCTAGGCATACATATCAATAGACTCCCACTTGCACTTAGATGCAATCACCCATGAATTGTATTCCAAGTGATCTAGCATTAACATCATGCTTCTGTTGTGAAAGTGCCTTTGTCAAGGGGTCAACAATATTTTTCTCAATTGGTACTTTGAAAATCTTTTCATCTCCTCACTATACGATCGCTTGTATGAGATAGAACATCCTTTGTATGTGTTTTGAGTGTTGATACGATCTTGGTTCCTTAGCTTGTGCAATAGCTCCATTGTTGTTATAATATAGCTCAATTGCATTGCTGATGCTTGGAACGACCCCAAGTTCTATAATGAACTTCTTGATCCATAAAACCTCCTTTTCTACACGCGATGTATCAATATACTTGGCCTCAGTTGTAGAATCAACAATCGCCTCTTGCTTAAAAATCTTCCATCTTACAACTTCGTTGTTAAGGAAAAACATGAATGTTGATTGCGATGTATAATCATCTTGATCTGTCTGGATGCTTGCATCCCTATATTATTTTATCACGAACTCTTCCTCTCCAACATAGACCAAGAACTGATCCTTATTCCTCATCAAGTACTTGAGGATGGTCATCACAGATGTCTAGTGAGCATCACCTGGATCTGACTGATATCTGCTTGTCATGCTCAAGGCATACAAGATGTCTGGATGGGTACACAACATTGTGTACATGATCGATCCAATTGCTGAGGCATATGGAGTTAAACTCATGCGTTCCTTTTCTTCACTAGAACTGGTACTTTGACTCTTAGAGATGGTCACTCCATGCAACACTGACATCTTTCCTCTCTTTGAGTTCTCCATGCTGAACTGCTTCAACACTTTGTCAATGTACGTGATATGACTTAGTCCAAGAAGCCTTCTAGATCTATCTCTATAGATATTTATCCCCAAGATATAGGATGCTTCTCCCAAGTCTTTCATACATAATGTATATCCAAGCCATGTTTTTACCGTTTGTAAAGTAGGGATGTCATTCCCCATCAATAGTATGCTATCTACATACAATATGAGGAATGCCACTATGATCCCACTAACATTTTTGTATACACAAAGCTCATCTTCATTTTGAATAAAGACAAACCCTTTGACTATGTTATTAAAATGAAGATTCCAACTCTGAGATGCTTGCTTCAATCCATAGATTTGAGCTTTGTATCTTACATACTTTATTTGCATTTTTTGGATTTACAGAACCCTCAGGATGTGTCATGTACATATCCTCAATAGGGTTCCCATTATGGAATGTGGTTTTAACATCTATCTTCCAAATCTCACAGTCATGATAAGCTGCAATAGCAAGCATGATCGTGATTGACTTAACCATGGCCATTGGAGAACAAGTTTCATCATAGTGAACACCTTGAACTTGTCTGAAACCCTTTCCAACCAATCTGTTGTTATAGGCTTGAGCATTTCCATCCATGTCAGTCTTCTTCTTGAAGACCCACTAGCACCCTATGGGTTTTGTCACTTCAGGTTGATCCACTAAAGTCCATACTTTGTTGATATACATGGATTCCATCTTAGATCTCATGGCCTCAAGCCATTTCTCAGACTCTGGTTCCTTAATATCATATTGACAAGATATTGTTTCATCATCTATGAATAGTTCACTACCTTCATGAGCTACAAGATATCCAAATATTTAAGGCTCAAGGTGTGTCTTATTAGATATACGAGGTTCTTTGTTACTTGAGGAATTTAAGACTCCACAACATCTTGTGATTCTCTTTGTTCCTCTTATTCATCTATTAGTTCATTGTTTTCTTGTTGGTCTCGAACCTCTTCGAGTTCCACTTGCCTCCTACTGATTCCTTTGAAAATAAAATCCATTTCAAGGAATACAACATGTCTGGCAACAAACACTTTGTTGTCAGATGGATTATACAAGTAGTATCCCATGGTTTCTTTGGGATATCCAACAAAATTACATTTTCAGATCTAGGGCCAAGCTTTCATGACACATCTTCTTGACATTAGCTTCACACGCCCAAATCCTCAAAAAAGACATTTTGGGATGCATCCCAATCCATATCTCATATGGTGTCTTTTGAACCGATTTTGATGGTACTTGGTTTAGTATAAACACGGTAGTTTGTAGAGCATACACTCAGAAGGCAATCAGAAGATCGGCTAAACTCATCATCGATCGTACCATATCTAGTAATGTGCAATTCCTTCATTCTGACACACCATTATGCTGAGGTGTTCCTGGTGGAGTCCATTAGGATACAAAACCGTGGGCACTAAGAAGGTCCTCAAACTCTTAGTATAAGTATTCTCCACCTCGATCAAAATGAAGTGCCTTAATACTCTAACCAAGTTGGTTTTGTACTTCATTGATAAACTCCTTGAACTTCTCATGAGTTTCTGACTTATGTTTCATTAAATAAACATAGCCATATCTACTAAAGTCATCAGTGAAGGTAATGAAGTATTGATACCCACCTCTAACGATTGTTCTAAAAGGTCCACACACATCAATATGTATGAGTCCTAATAGAACACTAGTCCTCTCATTATTACTAGTGAAAGTGGTTTTAGCCATCTTGCCCCTCAAACAAGATTGACATGTCTTTATTGATTTGAAATCAAAAGAGTCTAGATAACCATATTTATGGAGTTTACATATGCAATTTTCATTTATGTTCCCTAGATGAAAATGCCAAAGGTATGTTTTATTTGAGTTGTTGAGTTTTATTATTTTGGTATGAACATTATATGCATTTGTCTTTCGATCTAACAAGTAAAGATCATAAGCCATTGGGGCACGTCCATAAAAGATCCCATATTTTGAAATAGAACATTGACCATTTTTAATATGGAATTCAAATGCATCTGTATCCATATAAGATACATAGATAATGTTTATATTTATAGCAAAGTACATAATAGCAGTACTTTAACTCTATTACAAGTCATGTGGGAAGAGATATACTATAGGTTCCAACTGCGCTAGCCGCAACTCTTGTGCCATTAGCAACTCATACTTCTACCTCGTGTTTTGCCAAAGGCCTACTTCCTTGAAGATCCTGAATATGAGAACATATGTGAGATCTACATCTGGTATCTAGTACCTATGGTGATGAAGTAGATATGTTTACCTCAATAATGTATATACGTGAAGTGGAGATCACCATCCCCATCTTCTTCTTCTTGAATTCCTTCAAGTACAAAGGATGAGATCCTCTTGTACTTTGCTTTCTCCTTATCTTGAGTGTTGAAGATTTGGATTTAGGCTTGATCTTAGGACTCTTCTTAGTGTTTATTCGATCCATGGACTCAGCTCTACCGATCATCATCATGAGCTTGTCCTTCTTCAATTTTGCTTCAACATGAATCAACATGGCAAACAAGTCTGACATATATCTGCCGTATTATTCACATAATAACATGCAATAAAGAGCCTATATGATTTTGGCATGGTCTTTAGAATCATATCAGTAGCCAACTCTCGGCTAAAGGTGAATCCTATCTCTTCAAGATGATACACATGTCCAATCATATTGAGCACATGTTCTTCTAGTGAGGTTCCCTCTGTCATCTTAGAGTCAAGCAGCACCTTCAGGATATTGTCCCTTTCTTGCTTTGCAAGACCAAATGTCACTTTTTGAAGACGTGTTACCATCTCAATAACAGTCATGTCTTCACATTTCTCATGCAACTAATAGTTCATGCAACTAAGCATAAGGTACTTTATCTCCAAGGCATCATTGGCATGCTTCCAGTAAGCATCCACTTATGCCCTAGTTGCATCAAGAGTAGGTATTTCTGGAACTAGTTTATCAAGGATGTTGAACTTGCACTCTTCATTGAGAACCCTTCTTAAAGTCCAAAAGTAGTCATGGAAATTTCTCCCGTCAAGTTTGTCCTTCTTTAGGACCAATCGCAACTAGGATTTGTTATCATTTATTTCTACAAGAGAAACTTTGCTTCCTTTTTGAATTGATTTGATTTGAAAAAAATTGACGATATTATTTAGGTCTTTAATTATTATCACTCTCAATATTTTAATCAAATTGATAGCCCTAAATATCAATTTAGAACATTGCAGTATACAATATTCTAGTAGGCCAAGATCCAAAATAATTCAACTATTAACCGGCCTACACCAACATCCATAGGCAATTGTTAAGGTAGGCAATCATGCCAATTGCATCATATGAAACTCTTTGATAGATTATAAGCACAATTCCTTACCATAATCATATGCATGCTTCTGGGCTTATACTCTCTATGAATTACTAGTTAAGCCTGACCCAAAAGATGACACAATAGAACATGAACCCTTCTTTAGCAAAATCTACATATCTATCATCATACTTCCACGAGATAGATGGCATACCATGCTTTAGCGTAACCTATGATTGGTAAATCAAGCTTTTCATGTGTGCCACTTTTAGAAAGAATCTAATACTTAATATTTTAATTGAGGGAGTTTTTATAAATACATATACTTTATCCAATCACCACATATATAATGTGTATCATATACATGCTATATATCCCACAATGAAAACATGCAATAAACAAAAGTGATGGTTATGGGCAGCCTAACGTAATTCCTTGGAGCCACAAGGAATTACGTCATCTAGGTATACATCACATGCATAAACCTATTGTTTATGAAGATCTGTTCTTTGCCAATCTGGGTAGATTGGTTTAATCCTTTAACCATCAACTTTCCTCCTAGCCAGTTGTTAGGTCGTCTCACCAGTTGTCTGGTTCTGTTAGTCCACCATCTACTGGCTCCTTTAGCAGATTGGTTGGGTCCACTAGCCGATCGGTTCAGGTCATCCTCTTGGTCCTCCATCTTGTTGGATTGTCTTCAGGACATCATCTTCTTCATCATAATAAAAAAGTAAACTATCCTACTTTTACACGATTATAGAGAAACCTCGAGTAACATTCGAGGGGAGGAAGGGTAGTAAATAATAATACTTTTACATTCTGAAGATAAGATAAAGGCTCGGTAAACAGACAGAGATAAAAGGATCTACCAACCAGACAACTATGCACAAATAATAGGGGTTATTGGCCATAACCATGCTACACATCTAACACCAAAACCGCTTGTAGGGAAACACATGTAAATTGAATATATGTATCATATATATTAGTTTGTGATTATTGTGGTATTCAATTTGACAAGATATTATAATGATAAAACCAAAATCAGTTCATATTGATTATCCCATAATATAATGATAAAACCAAAATCAGTTCATATTGATTATCCCATAATATAGTAGATTGATGCTGGTTCTAATACCACTATAGGGAAATATAGCTACATAGAAGGAAGCAAAAAATAAAATTGTATCTACCATATTCCCCAAAACCAGCAGATCGTGCCAATAACTATAAGATGGAAATGATGGTTTTGAGGATATACCTAGTCCTGGAGCAAGTCCAATGAAAATCCTCATTGTTTTCGTTACGCAACTCTGACTCCTAGTTATAGTGGGACTTGTTCAACTTCTCCTCCATAGACAACATACTTGTACATTGTCTTCTACAATAGCTCCTCGCATCATCTCAAGAATTTTTCCAAACTCCTATAGATATAACTTTTGAAATTAATATCTACTTATCCTTCTTTTTTTCACCACCAAGTATCATTATATAGAGGCCCACACCCTTTGGACTCCTCAAATACCACTTTGGTGAATTTTTTTATACAACAACTAGTATTATGCCAAAAAGTTTTAACATCTCCAGGTTCAAACTACCATTCTTGATAAGTTTAACAAAAATTCCTTATTTCTTTTCTCCTTTAAGATTTTATGAATTGTTCCTACTATCTTGGTTTCTTTTATGCCCATTGTGGTTAATGTGCATGGTTTATCTAAACTAATTATCTCTATGGGTGAAGAGTTCTTCATCACTAATAACCTTACAGTCCTTGCTTACATTTTGGGCCACTTTCTTATGAGTAAGTAGTCAATTTGGCCACAATTGTGCTCACTCCTGAAAGTAATTAAATGGGAATTTCTCTCCTTGAAATGGGTATTTGCTAAAATCATATCACAAGAAGTTGTAAAATCCAATCCTCCACCATTCTCCATTTATATAATCATACCCAAAACCACCATAAACTCTCCCATTATTTTATCCAACTTATTTCTACTCCCCATATGGTCATTTAATCCACTCTTAATAATGATCTTCTTCTATAAGTATTCCTTGCATAAATTCATCCATGTTAACCCAAAGATCCTTCTTAACCTCCTCTCTAAGGCCACCTTGGGTGGCATAAGCAACGATAATGTTAAAAATAATTATTGATTATATTCACTATATAATATGGGTATTATTGTAACTATATTTGAGTATTATTGACTAATACAATGTAACTAATGTAGGGAAATATGGCTATAGAGTAGGCAATGGAAAGAAAGTTTTATCTACCATATTCCTCATAACCAGTGGATCGTTTCAATAACTATAAGATGGAAAGGATGGTTTTGAGGATATACCTGGTCTTGGAGCAAGTTCAATGACAATCCTCATCATTGTAGTTGTGAAACTCTGACTCCTCATTGCATTGAGAATCATATGACTACTCCTCCATGGAAATCAGATTCGTATGTCAGTTTTCTACAACAACTTGTCTTGTTACAAACTGCTGGTTGCTGATGTCCTCCTTACTGGCGCACAACAGCCTTATGCCTCTAGAGAAATGCTCACGGACCACCTCAAAACTCCTTTTGTCCTGCTAGAATGAAGAGGAAGGAGTTTTCCCTCACATTGGCATACTAGTCACCTACTCTCCCACAACAATGATTTTAGTTGTTCTCTCCCTTGCTATCCCTCCCTAGTCAGATAGGACTTGCTTGGGCTCTCATGGTTACCGTAACCAGAAAGAACAATGTTTTTCATAGCAACTAATTCTCAATTGTCTGTGTGTTGTGCTCTGGTAAGCCCTCAATACCCCTCTATTAATAGGTGGGGTTTGGACCAGGGTTCTCAGTCTGTACGTGAGTGGAAGGGATTGGAAGAGTTTGAATTTTCACAGCTTGCAAACACCAAAACGGCCATCTGACACACTAGACAGTCATCTGGCATTTGAGATGGTTGTCTCATACTGCAAGAAGGCCATTTCATAGTTTCCCAATTGCATAAAGAATTGGAAATTTGTTTCCCATTAATGGCAAGCATCATTTCCACTACTACATAAAAGCCTTTTAGTGTCGGTTATTTAAGCTCTTTAGTGTCAGTTTCAAAGCGACACCCAAGTGGGCGTCGCTAAAGTGGGACACCTTCGGCGTCGGATCCCGATCGACGCCAAAATGTTTTTCACCATTGAAAATGCGCCAGCAAAGGGACTATATGCGTCGGTTGTTTAGTAAAAACTGATGCCCAAACTCTTCCCACCACCGAAAACGTGCCAGCAAAGGGACTATAGGCATCCATTTTTACTAAACAACCGCCGCCAAAACTCTTCCCGCCACCAAAAACACACCAGAAAAGGGATTATAGGCGTCGGTTTTCTAAAAGAAACTGACGCCACATTATCTGAACCGACATCGATTTTGTGCTAATAGCCGACGCCATATCCCCTGCCTGTCACCACGGCCGCGCTTCCCATCACGACCATGGTACTTGGTCACATAGACGTCGGTTTTAGGTGGAAAACCGCCGCCGTATAACATAGGTGTCGGTTTTGTTCAAATAACTGACACCTATGTTTTGATTTTTTTTTCTATCAATCTACAGACCTGCTGTGGCTGGTCGCAGGATGAGAAACCTATAGTTCAGTTATGAACTGTAGGTTTTACGACATCCATTGATATCAGCCAACGACAGGCCACAAACCTGCAAAATTAACATGATGGACAATATTATATATATGTGATTCACACTCATGTATAAGAACATTTAATTCATATTATTTTTTCATCAAACGCATGTAGAAACCAGTAGCAACCTATAGTTCCATTTATTTCATTTGTTTTCATATTCAGACACATGTAGAAACATTCATGTATTGATGATTTTCACACACATATGATAATTCATAAAAATTCATTCACATTCACACAAATTAATTATGAGAACAAAGTTATTCTTTATTCATCATTGTCATCATTGTCAGCAAAATCATATTGAAAAATTCCCACTCTTTGCAGGGCTTTTGCCCAATCTTCTCTTACAACATCTAATTCATCTCTCGTATAGGGAGCATGTACATCGAAACGCTTTGCACCTGTGTTGAAGTCCTCAGTTTTAAAGACCTACAAAGAGAATGACATATATACATAATTATAATAATATATAATAAGATTCATATATTTCATATTATCTAACGAGACTATGTATAATACATGTTGTATGTTATCGATTTCCAATACGTCATGTTTGATGATTAGGTCCATAAATCACATCACATAGTAGGCACATGCCCAACCATTGTCTTGTGTAGCACACTATAAATTGAAACATAAAAAATATTCAAAAATACAAATAAGCATAGTTCACATAAATAATATATACATTGGAGTCAGGAAATTACTTTCACATTCTCCCAAATGGGTGTCATATTTTTTTTCCTGGGGACCTTTCCTCTAGCTTTTTTGTACTCTTGTAAAGCCCTATATATGTTAATGTAACACATTAAATTACATAATTAAATAGTAATGCAGTAACCGATGTTAATCGATATAAAAACATAAAATATTTCTCACGAGATTAATGGCCTTTTAATTGCATGTCCATATAATACATCCAACTCACTCCCCGCAGGATCTAGATAATAGACGGTAAATGTATTGGGGACAATAACTAATAACTCCCAATGCTTAGCACTACAGGTAAAAAAGTAGAAAATTAATAACTCAATATCCACAATAAAAATGTAATTTGCTTAAGTCCAAATTACAAGTAAAGTAAACTTACTCGACATTGAATGGAGTTATTATCACCGTCTTATTATTTTTACCAAAATAATCAAAAGCATCACAACAATATGAAGTAACGGAATACAAGTTTTTATCTACAAGACTAATCAAAGATGGAACCAAAAATCCCACATGGGAAAACCCAAAATCTGTACATGTCTTGTGTAAGTAGCTGCAAAACATGTATTACGTATGCATTAATATATAAGAAACCAGATTGCCGTATATAAAACAAGGTATATGGATGTATAAACCAGATTGCCATATGCATTAATCTCACCATATCCACAACTCTATCATAGATGTGTTCAGCCATTCATAACTAAACAACTCTAAAATATATTGTATAAATATGTTGTTTCCAAATGTTTGACCTACATTAATACGTATCCAGAACTTCTATTACGTATGCATTAATACGTATGTTAAGCTTGTATAAATATATTGTTATTGTATGATTTACCTACATCATTCTCCGGAATAGTAACATTTATAGGGCAATTTGGATTATGTTCGCTGATCCATACTGCCACACTCCTACAATTAGGACCTATCGATGTGTGTACGTCCCCTGGAAGCCAACTTGGTAGTCGAGGAGGTGGGGGACGAGATGTAGCGGGTCTCGTCTTTTTGACTTGTATATGTACTTTCATATCAATTGACTCATATATATATACACACTAACAAATTAAAGTAATAAAAATTTATCATACAATATCAGTATAGAGGACATCCGCTTCGGGCCACAGTATCACTCCGTCTACTGCCTCACCAACTGTTACAACATCTGGGTGTGCATGAGGCAATGCAAGATTCATCCAGCTAGGGAGTATATGTATCGGGCTCACACGTACCATGCCATCTAGTACTGGACTCCCATAAAACATGCACCCTTTAAGGGGTGGGTAATTCGATGCCTCTGCAACAATATATCCTTCACTTTGTAGACGACATGGATTCAACCCCTACAAATTTACATAAAGAATGTTATATGAATATATACACAAACATATCATCTTGAACAGATTAGCTATTATATATGCCATAAAAATACTTATAGAGGATGTGCTAGGTTGTGGGTCTATAGGATTACTCCCAACTTCTGCAGTACGAGCAGTAGGAGAAGAGAGGTTCGCCACATGTACTGTCTGAGTGGCAGTCTGAGACACCTTCCACTTGTTAATTGCTTCATGGAGTCTTTTATCAAGTACTTCCTCGACTCTCCTATCAATTAAGGAATCTACCTATACATGGATAAAAGAAATGCTAGTTTCTAATTATTGAATTCCCTTTCACAATAACGTTCTAAAATATGAATAAGTTACCTCAGCTTGTGAAAGTCCCGCTTTTGGGACAGGTTTGCGTTGGGATGGCCCAAAGAACGCTTTGATGTCCACACTAGCACCTGCACCCCTTACACATCCAGGATGCTCTGGGTTACCCAGAGCAACTATCAGTTCATCCCTTGTGCCCTGAGGGATGAACTTGCCTTCCTTCCTCTGCTCGTGCAGCTCCCGCTAATCACCATCAACAAAAATTCGTAAGTAAACATAACAATAGTCAATATCGATAGATTGCTCTAAGAGTTGATTTTTACCATTTTTGCAGCCGCCTCAGCGGTTGCGGGCTTTGGTATCTCTCCCTTCTTGTTTTTCCTCCCAACTATCCACATAATATGACGAGGCAGAGGTGCGGGAGCAGTAGTAGAGGACTCTGCAGTCTCCTAAGTAGCAGTAGGCTGAGCAGACTTAGCCTGTAGTCTTTGGCGAATGCCTGCATATCCTCTTGGACCCATTGTGTGGTCATGCACATTCAGTGCACACCTTGCTCATTGAGAATCACTGATAGCCTAGTTAGTTAGCACATTGATTTGGTTAGTAACACTAAAGGTTAATCTTGAATAGGTGAATACATAAAAACGTATATGAATTAAATTGGGAGTGGCGCTTAATGCCTTGACTTCATCATTTTTTCTTTGGGTAACAAACTCCTCCCATTCTTTGGGGTCCAAGTAGTTCCATTACTGTGTGGCTTCCTTCTTCCTATATTTATTTTTCAAAGAGAATACCAACAAAAATTATTAGTGTAGAGTTAGTGAAATACTGATCAATGTCTAGAATTGAAATCAATCAAGAACCTATTCTCAGCATCGCGTATGTAATCTCGGGTGAGATTGGTCCTATAGTTCCTTAGGACCCTCCCACAACATTGCATCACACATTTACGATGCAACTTTTCATCCAGATCAAATATGCTCTGCAAATGAAATAGAATTTCTAATAACTAGTATCCAAAAAATTAGTAATCTACACAAATAGAATTACAAATAATAATAACTCACACATAGTTCCTTCCATATGTGGTCTTTCTTCCACTTAGTAACTTTATTCCATGATTCTAGGATAGGACTGCAATGACTGCTAGTAAGAACTTCAAGATATGAAACAAATGAGTTGCGGTTCACTCCATATGGATTTCCTTCCTGATCGAAATCCACAGTCAATTTGGGTCCATTTCCCCTTTGATGTATTAACTTGTTCATCATTGTGATGCCCCTCACTTTCTCAATTTTCTTTTGCTACTCATCAAGTGTTGTAATTTCTTCAGGGGGTACATTACCAACCTAAATTTTGATAAAAAACACACTTACATAATATAATTATAAATGAACATATAGATAGAAACCTCAGGGATATATTCTTAAAACTTACATTGTTAGGCGGTGCAAGCACGTCCTCACCCTCATGGTGATCATCAGCATGGTCATCATGAGAATGCTCAGCCATCTGAAAGTTCACATTCAAATTA
Source organism: Alisma plantago-aquatica (assembly GCA_963693085.1). Taxonomy (NCBI): domain Eukaryota; kingdom Viridiplantae; phylum Streptophyta; class Magnoliopsida; order Alismatales; family Alismataceae; genus Alisma; species Alisma plantago-aquatica. The sequence goes on from OY856412.1 coordinate 1,428,185,356, forward strand.
TAAATTTCACATTGTAAAGTAACACTAATTGTAAAGTTCACATTGTAAAGTACACATTCACATTGTAAAGTAATTCACATTGTAAAGTTCACATTCACATTGTAAAGTTCACATTCACATTATAAAGTTCACATTCACATTGTAAAGTAATTCACATTGTAAAGTCCACATTCATATTGTAAAGTTCACATTCAAAAAAATAAAACATAATAAAAATATAAACATCCATGCCTCTAATATTGTGATCTTTTATCAATTAACAATCCTTCATTATGATCCTCGCGAACATACAAGTCATTGTGATCCCCAGCTTCAATGTTTGGTGGTGTTGGCAACCCAACTGAGAATGGACTGGAGTCATCATACTTATCATAGTACTCTTCTTCATCTATAGGTTCTTCAATGAACTATCTTTTACCATGAAGAACAACTGAACATTTATCATTTGCAGGATCATTGATATAAAATAATTGTTTCGCCTGTGATGCCAATATGAATGGTTCACCCTTCTCGCCAATCTTTTCAAAGTTCACTAACGTGAAACCCAATTCATCCACTATAACTCCTTTGTTGTTGTCAACCCAATTACATTTAAACAAAGGAATTCTAAAATCTACATGGTCAAACTCCCATATGTCTTCAGTGACACCGTAATATGACATTTTAGCTTCATGTGGACTTTTATCATTTGCACTTGCAAAAAACAATGAAGACGCTTGAAGGGTGACCCCGTTGTTTTGGACGACACTCTTATCATCTTGACGCTTTGTGTAATATGAGAAACCATTTATGTCAAACCCTTCATAAGACATAACATTCAATTTTGGTTTAAAGGTGAGGCATTTGATGGTTTCAGTAAGATTATCTGGTGTTTGAGATAGTTATTGTAAGACTTTCTCTTCAAACCACTTAATAAATGTCTTGTTATGCTCTCTAGCAAGCCACATTGAATTCGATCAAGGATATTGTCTCTTGATGAAATTGGTATGTTCCTCGATATAAACACTCACTTCGTCGATGTTGTGTAAAATATACAAGTGACCTTGCCCCAACTACTCATGGCTGATTACTTTCACTCGTGATCCCAAAATTCCTTTGCCAAAATGCTCCTCAATATTCTTGTCATTCACGGGAGCATCATTACCACTCAGAAAGTCATTGCAAAAATACATAACCTCTCTCGCCACATAACCCTCAATAATACTCCCTTCAGGCCGATAACAGTTTTGAACATCACCTTTAAAAATGCTCATGTATCGTTCAAAGGGATACATCCAATGCAAGAAAACTGGTCCCAACATTTTCACTTCCCTAGTCAAGTGGACAACAAGATGTACCATGATATCAAAGAACGACGGAGGAAAATACATCTCAAGCTGACATAGGGTAACAACCACTTCTCTTTGCAAATTATCAAGAGTATCAGGGTCAATAACCTTTCTACATAGACTGTTGAAAAAGAAACAAAGTCTGGTGATTGCAAACCTTACATGCTTTGGCAATATAGATCGAATTGCCACAGGCAATATTTGTTGCATTAGAGTGTGACAATCATGATATTTAAGACCTATCAACTTCAGATCTTTCATTGATACCAATGTACGTATATTGGATGAGTAACCATGTGGCACCTTAACATTTATCAAGCATTCACAAAATGCTTTCTTCTCCTTTCTAGACAATGTGTAACAAGCGGGAGGTAAGTATGTTCTCCGATCGCTACTAACTACTACTGTTAATTCTATCCTTATTCCCATTTCACGTAGGTCCATTCTGAATTTTATCCCATCTTTAGTCTTACCTGGTATATTCAGCAGAGTATCGATGACGCTATCACATACATTTTTCTCAACGTGCATGACATCGATACAATGCCTGACTGTCAAAGAACTCCAATAAGGAAGATCCCAAAATATCGACTTCTTCTTGAATAAAGACTTGTCACTCCTTGTGGCCATCGTACATTGTGATCTCTTACCAAATTCATTGGCGATGTCTTTCACTCTTTCATAAACATCCTCCCCTGATATATGTTTAGGTGCATTACGTTCCTCATTCCGTCCATTGAATGCTTTGCGCAACCTACGATACAGATGAAATTTTGGAAGAAACCTTCGATGAGCAAGATATACAGTCTTGCCGCCGTGTTTTATTTGTATTGAATCAGTGTTCTCTTCACATATAGGACACGCTTTAGATCCTTTGACACTATATCCAGACAAATTCCCATATGCTGGAAAGTCATTCACAGTGCAAAACAACATAGCGTGCAAACAAAATGTCTCTCTTCGTGAAGCATCATAGGTCATCACACCTTCACCCCAGATCTTCTTCAAGTCATCAATCATAGGTTGAAGATAAATGTCGATATCATTTCCAGGTTGTTTAGGGCCCAATATCAAAGACGACAACATAACATACTTATTTTTCATACACAACCAGGGAGGAAGATTGTATAAAACAAGCATAACTGGCCAAGTGCTATGTTGGCTACTCAATGTCCCGTACAGATTCATCCCATCTGTACAAAGCCCAAGTCTTAGATTCCTATCCTCTTCACCGAATTCAGGGTACAATAAATCAATCTTCTTCCACTATGGGGAATCAGACGCATGTCGTAGGATCCCATCATTATTTTTCTTAACATCTGCATGCCACCTCAAATTCTTCACATCTATAGGATTAGCAAACAAGCATTGAAACCGTGGTATTATAGGTAGATACCACATCACCTTGGCGGGAGAACCAATTTTGGACTCCCCCGAAGTCGTCAATTTATACATTGACGCACCACATTTCGGACAATCTTTCAAATCCACATAGTCCTTTTGAAATAATACACAATCATTCTTGCATGCGTGTGTCTTCTTGGCCTCCATTCCCATTGGGCACAACAATTTCTTTAACTGGTATGTTGAGATCGGCAGCTCGTTTCCTTCAGGAAGAATTTCTTTCAACAAAGACAACAATGACGTGAAGCTTTTGTCGCTCCATCGATTGTTAGCATTCAGTTTATACAATCTCAACACAACACTAAGCTTCGTAAACTTACAACTCGTGTATAACGGTATCTCAGCATCATGCACAATGTTTCTAAACATGGGAGGTGGATCAGTTTTGGTGTGCTCTACCCCACAACTATCCAGCATCGCATCAACGATGTCTACTGGAACTGATTCGTTCACATCTACATCATCAAAGCCAATTTCTTCTTCCACACAAGCATTGCTTTCGACATCCACTGGTTTCAGGTTTGAAATCTCTCCATGCCAGTGCCATTCTGTATAGCCTTGTACCTATCCCATTATTGAACACCTAATCTCACTAGTAAGTGTATAATGTGTATTGAGTTTTCAAGAAAATTTCGGTAGCATTTCCCCACTGTTCTCCAAGTACATATGTACTTAAAGAACAAATGGGGAAATGCTACCGAAATTTTCTCGAAAATCCAATAACATTATACACTTACATCCTAAGTGAGATTAGGTGTTCAAGAACAGTCCCAAACTGGGGACTATCCAAGATTTACTCCTAATGAGTAAATCTAGGACGGGTTTCTAGGCCAAAAAAATCATATCATTAAGAGCATGGTTTCGTGTTAGGTCATCATAGGTCATAATAATCCACTAGAATGAGCAAAAAAGGTCTCATGGTGTTAAAATAGCATAAAAGTATTAGATCTTGATTCTACAGTATACAAGACATAATAGTGACTACTGATTTTGTGGGGTGATATCATTTCATGGGATTTATAGATTCAAACTTAACAAGTGTACAAGTTGCATCATTGTTATACTCTAAAGGTGACTAGTGGGTCATATCACATAAAAGATACATTACAAGGAAAGTAAGCAAGCTAGCTCAATTAACACTCATCTCAAGGGAACATTAGTTACTGAGGTACCAGGAAAGAGTGATTTTAATCACTAAGATCGTACAAGTAGCAATGTTGATTAAGTCTATGTGATTTAAAATCAAACAGTGTAATAAAACAGGGTTTTTGGGGGATGTTTACCTCTGTTTGAGCCCAGCCGGGCGTAAGCAGGGAGAGAGGGCGAGATGGAGGGCAGGCAAGCAGGTAGGGGGTGAGAAGGAAGGTGGCGGTCAATAGACAGGCGAACAGGGAGCCGACAAGTAGTCGAGTGAGCAGCCGGCGAGTAGGAAACAGGCAGGTAGCCGACGAGCGAGCAAGGAGGAGGGAGAAGCTAGGGTGGCAGTGAGCAATTAGCCGGTGAGCATAGAGGGAATAGCGGCGGCAGTGACAAGCAAAGAGAATGACGGCGGTGGCGGCGAGCAAGGAGAATGGCGGTGGTGGGTGGCGGTGCGTAAGGAGGGAGTTTGCTTGCTCATCGGAATCGCCAGACCCTAAAATCAGCTTCGATTGCAATGAAACAGAGAAAGGGGAAGAATCGGGCTCGCTCGCATGCTATTAAGTTAACATTCAGTGTTGGTTATTAAAAAAACCAACACATAAAACTAAGGGTGTCGGTTCTACACAAAAACCGACACCTATTCTCAATGATAGTCGTCAGTTTTAACAAGAAAAAAACCTACGTCTATCTACATATGCCGATTAAAAAATTTGTTCTCGATTAATGACCATAGTCGTCGGTTTTTTTTAAAATCTGACGCTCAAAGGGTGTGAAAAATTTCCCACGAACAGCGTGGGAAAACCTATAAGCGTCGGTCATTGTTGTAAAACTGACGATCAAAATGTGCCCAATTTCTATTTCACGAATAACCTTTAGTCATCGGTTTATTAGTTAATAACCGACACCATATGTTAAATTTTGGAGGTAATTTTTTTTGCTGGAAATTTTGGATTTGGCAGTTAATTTTAGGTGTCGGTTTTTTATTAAGGAATCAACACCGAATAAAAGCGATACCCGTGTCTGGTCGCCCTTCACATATTGATGTGAGTTTATTTTATAAACCGACACTTTATTGTTTAGGTGTCAGTGTATTTATGCAACCGATGCCTTTAAAAGTGACGTTATAAGCCATTTCTGTAGTAGTGTTCCTTGCACAACAAGTAATGTGCAGTACAAACAAATATAGAAAGTATCTAGAACTTTCCTCTGGCTAACTTGATTGATCTCGCCCATGCGAGATGGCTTTTTTGATCACCCAGACAGTGATCTGGTGACCTGAGTCTTGCGGGTCGGTTCAGTTGGTTTGTACCTTGGACAATTTCAAATCAAACCAGTCTGACATTCCAAACACCCACCTCAACCTTTGAGATGACTATTTGGCACTCCAGATGGTCATCGCATGCCATGAGATAGACATTTGGCAGTGCAGTCATGCTGCTTGTTGCATGAATCAATTACTTAAATGTTTTAGCAACTAATTCAACTATCATTCAAGATCATACTCCTCTTCTAGGGTCGAGACCTACATGTGTACCCTATAGGTCCCATATTACGTTGGCAATGAATGTCCATAACAATTTATGACTTCACAAGCAATGGGAGGTTCCTAGTCACACATTAATGCTACCCAAGTAAATGGAAAGTTGGAGAACAACTTCAACCTACAATCTATATATGGTGTTGCAATGTTTGTATAGTTCCTTTGTCACTGATGTCGAGATTGACCTCGAGGCATGGGACAGTCATCCTCTTTATCATTCAATCTTGTTTCTTAAAATAGAGCAAACTATTTGAAAATATATGTATGCTCAATATCACATATTGACTCACATGTGTGCGGCCATGCATTTCTTAGTCTCTCTAATCAAGAGGCCTAGGACATCAAACTCCCATTGGAGGGATAAATCCTATTTCTATCACTCACAGTCTATTACCATGTGTCAAAGTCACCCAATCATCACCTTTATAAAAACCCATATTTCAAGACTACATTTAATGAAGTCAAAGCATACCCAACGACATGTGATGTGTGTAGTTATTTCAAGTCTAAGAACCATAAACACCACCATCACTGTGAGAGTTGACTATGACTTCCATGATGACAGCTTCCATGTGTCTTCTCACAGTGGGTCTATCCTATACACTGTTGTCTAGCATGTATCTATGTGCTTGGTTTGACATAGCCATATCATGACTAATGAGTCTCCATCATCAACCAAGTCACGCTCTGATCTTATGCGGCATTGTTGTCTATCAACCTTCCACAATAACCACCGACCAGGGAGATAATGCGATTATATATATATATATATATATATATATATATATATATATATATATATATATATATATATATGTACTCCTAACATCCATATGATCTCATTTCTTCCAAGTCTTGTAATTGAAGAAATGCATCTTTGAGTAATATTATTCTCTAGACATTTATAAAGTTACATCTTTATCTCATAACTAAAATAAACAAAATAAATTAGAAGCATTCCTTTTATTAATATTCAAAATGATTTTACAAGTAATTCCATTACAATCATCACTTGATTGGCTCTCTAGGCATACATATCAATAGACTCCCACTTGCACTTAGATGCAATCACCCATGAATTGTATTCCAAGTGATCTAGCATTAACATCATGCTTCTGTTGTGAAAGTGCCTTTGTCAAGGGGTCAACAATATTTTTCTCAATTGGTACTTTGAAAATCTTTTCATCTCCTCACTATACGATCGCTTGTATGAGATAGAACATCCTTTGTATGTGTTTTGAGTGTTGATACGATCTTGGTTCCTTAGCTTGTGCAATAGCTCCATTGTTGTTATAATATAGCTCAATTGCATTGCTGATGCTTGGAACGACCCCAAGTTCTATAATGAACTTATTGATCCATAAAACCTCCTTTTCTACACGCGATGTATCAATATACTTGGCCTCAGTTGTAGAATCAACAATCGCCTCTTGCTTAAAAATCTTCCATCTTACAACTTCGTTGTTAAGGAAAAACATGAATGTTGATTGCGATGTATAATCATCTTGATCTGTCTGGATGCTTGCATCCCTATATTATTTTATCACGAACTCTTCCTCTCCAACATAGACCAAGAACTGATCCTTATTCCTCATCAAGTACTTGAGGATGGTCATCACAGATGTCTAGTGAGCATCACCTGGATCTGACTGATATCTGCTTGTCATGCTCAAGGCATACAAGATGTCTGGATGGGTACACAACATTGTGTACATGATCGATCCAATTGCTGAGGCATATGGAGTTAAACTCATGCGTTCCTTTTCTTCACTAGAACTGGTACTTTGACTCTTAGAGATGGTCACTCCATGCAACACTGACATCTTTCCTCTCTTTGAGTTCTCCATGCTGAACTGCTTCAACACTTTGTCAATGTACGTGATATGACTTAGTCCAAGAAGCCTTCTAGATCTATCTCTATAGATATTTATCCCCAAGATATAGGATGCTTCTCCCAAGTCTTTCATACATAATGTATATCCAAGCCATGTTTTTACCGTTTGTAAAGTAGGGATGTCATTCCCCATCAATAGTATGCTATCTACATACAATATGAGGAATGCCACTATGATCCCACTAACATTTTTGTATACACAAAGCTCATCTTCATTTTGAATAAAGACAAACCCTTTGACTATGTTATTAAAATGAAGATTCCAACTCTGAGATGCTTGCTTCAATCCATAGATTTGAGCTTTGTATCTTACATACTTTATTTGCATTTTTTGGATTTACAGAACCCTCAGGATGTGTCATGTACATATCCTCAATAGGGTTCCCATTATGGAATGTGGTTTTAACATCTATCTTCCAAATCTCACAGTCATGATAAGCTGCAATAGCAAGCATGATCGTGATTGACTTAACCATGGCCATTGGAGAACAAGTTTCATCATAGTCAACACCTTGAACTTGTCTGAAACCCTTTCCAACCAATCTGTTGTTATAGGCTTGAGCATTTCCATCCATGTCAGTCTTCTTCTTGAAGACCCACTAGCACCCTATGGGTTTTGTCACTTCAGGTTGATCCACTAAAGTCCATACTTTGTTGATATACATGGATTCCATCTTAGATCTCATGGCCTCAAGCCATTTCTCAGACTCTGGTTCCTTAATATCATATTGACAAGATATTGTTTCATCATCTATGAATAGTTCACTACCTTCATGAGCTACAAGATATCCAAATATTTAAGGCTCAAGGTGTGTCTTATTAGATATACGAGGTTCTTTGTTACTTGAGGAATTTAAGACTCCACAACATCTTGTGATTCTCTTTGTTCCTCTTATTCATCTATTAGTTCATTGTTTTCTTGTTGGTCTCGAACCTCTTCGAGTTCCACTTGCCTCCTACTGATTCCTTTGAAAATAAAATCCATTTCAAGGAATACAACATGTCTGGCAACAAACACTTTGTTGTCAGATGGATTATACAAGTAGTATCCCATGGTTTCTTTGGGATATCCAACAAAATTACATTTTCAGATCTAGGGCCAAGCTTTCATGACACATCTTCTTGACATTAGCTTCACACGCCCAAATCCTCAAAAAAGACATTTTGGGATGCATCCCAATCCATATCTCATATGGTGTCTTTTGAACCGATTTTGATGGTACTTGGTTTAGTATAAACACGGTAGTTTGTAGAGCATACACTCAGAAGGCAATCAGAAGATCGGCTAAACTCATCATCGATCGTACCATATCTAGTAATGTGCAATTCCTTCATTCTGACACACCATTATGCTGAGGTGTTCCTGGTGGAGTCCATTAGGATACAAAACCGTGGGCACTAAGAAGGTCCTCAAACTCTTAGTATAAGTATTCTCCACCTCGATCAAAATGAAGTGCCTTAATACTCTAACCAAGTTGGTTTTGTACTTCATTGATAAACTCCTTGAACTTCTCATGAGTTTCTGACTTATGTTTCATTAAATAAACATAGCCATATCTACTAAAGTCATCAGTGAAGGTAATGAAGTATTGATACCCACCTCTAACGATTGTTCTAAAAGGTCCACACACATCAATATGTATGAGTCCTAATAGAACACTAGTCCTCTCATTATTACTAGTGAAAGTGGTTTTAGCCATCTTGCCCCTCAAACAAGATTGACATGTCTTTATTGATTTGAAATCAAAAGAGTCTAGATAACCATATTTATGGAGTTTACATATGCAATTTTCATTTATGTTCCCTAGATGAAAATGCCAAAGGTATGTTTTATTTGAGTTGTTGAGTTTTATTATTTTGGTATGAACATTATATGCATTTGTCTTTCGATCTAACAAGTAAAGATCATAAGCCATTGGGGCACGTCCATAAAAGATCCCATATTTTGAAATAGAACATTGACCATTTTTAATATGGAATTCAAATGCATCTGTATCCATATAAGATACATAGATAATGTTTATATTTATAGCAAAGTACATAATAGCAGTACTTTAACTCTATTACAAGTCATGTGGGAAGAGATATACTATAGGTTCCAACTGCGCTAGCCGCAACTCTTGTGCCATTAGCAACTCATACTTCTACCTCGTGTTTTGCCAAAGGCCTACTTCCTTGAAGATCCTGAATATGAGAACATATGTGAGATCTACATCTGGTATCTAGTACCTATGGTGATGAAGTAGATATGTTTACCTCAATAATGTATATACGTGAAGTGGAGATCACCATCCCCATCTTCTTCTTCTTGAATTCCTTCAAGTACAAAGGATGAGATCCTCTTGTACTTTGCTTTCTCCTTATCTTGAGTGTTGAAGATTTGGATTTAGGCTTGATCTTAGGACTCTTCTTAGTGTTTATTCGATCCATGGACTCAGCTCTACCGATCATCATCATGAGCTTGTCCTTCTTCAATTTTGCTTCAACATGAATCAACATGGCAAACAAGTCTGACATATATCTGCCGTATTATTCACATAATAACATGCAATAAAGAGCCTATATGATTTTGGCATGGTCTTTAGAATCATATCAGTAGCCAACTCTCGGCTAAAGGTGAATCCTATCTCTTCAAGATGATACACATGTCCAATCATATTGAGCACATGTTCTTCTAGTGAGGTTCCCTCTGTCATCTTAGAGTCAAGCAGCACCTTCAGGATATTGTCCCTTTCTTGCTTTGCAAGACCAAATGTCACTTTTTGAAGACGTGTTACCATCTCAATAACAGTCATGTCTTCACATTTCTCATGCAACTAATAGTTCATGCAACTAAGCATAAGGTACTTTATCTCCAAGGCATCATTGGCATGCTTCCAGTAAGCATCCACTTATGCCCTAGTTGCATCAAGAGTAGGTATTTCTGGAACTAGTTTATCAAGGATGTTGAACTTGCACTCTTCATTGAGAACCCTTCTTAAAGTCCAAAAGTAGTCATGGAAATTTCTCCCGTCAAGTTTGTCCTTCTTTAGGACCAATCGCAACTAGGATTTGTTATCATTTATTTCTACAAGAGAAACTTTGCTTCCTTTTTGAATTGATTTGATTTGAAAAAAATTGACGATATTATTTAGGTCTTTAATTATTATCACTCTCAATATTTTAATCAAATTGATAGCCCTAAATATCAATTTAGAACATTGCAGTATACAATATTCTAGTAGGCCAAGATCCAAAATAATTCAACTATTAACCGGCCTACACCAACATCCATAGGCAATTGTTAAGGTAGGCAATCATGCCAATTGCATCATATGAAACTCTTTGATAGATTATAAGCACAATTCCTTACCATAATCATATGCATGCTTCTGGGCTTATACTCTCTATGAATTACTAGTTAAGCCTGACCCAAAAGATGACACAATAGAACATGAACCCTTCTTTAGCAAAATCTACATATCTATCATCATACTTCCACGAGATAGATGGCATACCACGCTTTAGCGTAACCTATGATTGGTAAATCAAGCTTTTCATGTGTGCCACTTTTAGAAAGAATCTAATACTTAATATTTTAATTGAGGGAGTTTTTATAAATACATATACTTTATCCAATCACCACATATATAATGTGTATCATATACATGCTATATATCCCACAATGAAAACATGCAATAAACAAAAGTGATGGTTATGGGCAGCCTAACGTAATTCCTTGGAGCCACAAGGAATTACGTCATCTAGGTATACATCACATGCATAAACCTATTGTTTATGAAGATCTGTTCTTTGCCAATCTGGGTAGATTGGTTTAATCCTTTAACCATCAACTTTCCTCCTAGCCAGTTGTTAGGTCGTCTCACCAGTTGTCTGGTTCTGTTAGTCCACCATCTACTGGCTCCTTTAGCAGATTGGTTGGGTCCACTAGCCGATCGGTTCAGGTCATCCTCTTGGTCCTCCATCTTGTTGGATTGTCTTCAGGACATCATCTTCTTCATCATAATAAAAAAGTAAACTATCCTACTTTTACACGATTATAGAGAAACCTCGAGTAACATTCGAGGGGAGGAAGGGTAGTAAATAATAATACTTTTACATTCTGAAGATAAGATAAAGGCTCGGTAAACAGACAGAGATAAAAGGATCTACCAACCAGACAACTATGCACAAATAATAGGGGTTATTGGCCATAACCATGCTACACATCTAACACCAAAACCGCTTGTAGGGAAACACATGTAAATTGAATATATGTATCATATATATTAGTTTGTGATTATTGTGGTATTCAATTTGACAAGATATTATAATGATAAAACCAAAATCAGTTCATATTGATTATCCCATAATATAATGATAAAACCAAAATCAGTTCATATTGATTATCCCATAATATAGTAGATTGATGCTGGTTCTAATACCACTATAGGGAAATATAGCTACATAGAAGGAAGCAAAAAATAAAATTGTATCTACCATATTCCCCAAAACCAGCAGATCGTGCCAATAACTATAAGATGGAAATGATGGTTTTGAGGATATACCTAGTCCTGGAGCAAGTCCAATGAAAATCCTCATTGTTTTCGTTACGCAACTCTGACTCCTAGTTATAGTGGGACTTGTTCAACTTCTCCTCCATAGACAACATACTTGTACATTGTCTTCTACAATAGCTCCTCGCATCACAGACTACTGGTTGATGATGTCCTTATTAGCAGCATAAAACTACCTACCACCTCTAGAGAAGTCCACACGGACCGCCTGGAACTCCTATTATCCTGTAAGAATGAATAGGAAGTAGTTGTCCCTCATGTTGGCATACTGGTCACCAACTTGCTCTCACACAAAAATGATCCTAGTTGTTCTCTCCCTTGCTATCCCATCCCAGTCAGGTAGGACTTGCTTGATCTCTCATGCTTACCATAACCAGAGGGGATAACGTTTTTTAGAGCAACTGATTCTTAATTGTCTCTATGTTTTGCTCTAGGAAGCCCCAATACCACTCTATTTATAGGCGGGGTTTGGGCCAGGGTTCCTAATGTGTACAGGAGTGGAAGGGACCGGAAGATTTTGAATTTTCACAACCTACGACCACTAAAATGACCGTATCACACACTAGATAGACCTTTAGAATGCAAGACGGTAGTATCGTACTGCGAGACGATTATTTCGTAGATTCCCAATCACATGCAAAATTGGCAATTCGTTTCCCATTAATGTGAAGCATCAATTTCTTGCACAACAAGTAATGTTCAATCCAAATGAATATTGGAAGTATCTAGAACCTTCCTCTGGACAACCTTACTAATCTCTCCCATGTGAGACGTCCATCTTGATCACCGAGACGGTCATCTGTTGACCCGAGTTGTGCCGCTCGGTTAGGTCAGTTTGTACCTTTGCCAATTTTGACTTGAATTAGTATGACATTCCAAATGCCATGAGACAAGCATTTGACAGTGCAGTCAGACTGCTTGTTGTGTGAATCAATTACCTAAATCTTTTCACAGTTAATTCAACTATCATTCGAGATCATACTCCTCTTCTAGATCGAGACCTATGTGTGTGACCCTATAGGTCCCATATTATGTTGACAGTGAATGTCCACACCAACTTATGACATCGCAAGCAATGAGCGTGCCTAGTCGCACACTCAATGGTACCCAAGTAAATGGAAAGTTGGAGAACAACTTCAACCTAAAATATGTGTGTGGTGTTGTATTATTTGTATAGTTCCTTTGTCACTGATGCCTAGATTGAACTTGAGGCATGGGAAATCATCCTCTTCATCATTTAATATTATTTCTTAAACCAGAGCAGACTGTCTGAGATATATGCAAGCTCAATATCACATATCGACTCAATGTGCATTGCCATGCATTTCTCAGTCTTGCTAATCAAGAGGCCTAGGACATCAAACTCCTATAGGAGTGAAAAATCATATTTCTATCACTCTCAGTCTATCCCCATGTGTCAAAGTCACCCAATCATCACCTTGATAACAAGTCATGTTTTAGGATTGCATTTGATGACGTCAGAGCGTACACAACAACATGTGATGATTTTAGTGATTTCAAGTCTAAGAACCACAACTACCACCATTACTGTGAGAGATGGCTATGACTTCCATGATAATGGATTCCATGTGTCAGTCTCACGGTGGGTCTGTCTGATACATTGTTCTCTAACATGTATCTGTGTGCCTTGTTTGATATAGCCATATAATGACTAATGAGACTCTATCATCAACCAACTCACACTCTGATCTTATTTGTCATTGTTGTCTATCAACCTTCTACAATAATAACCTATCAGGGATATAATGAGAATATATATATGTATTCTTAACATACCTATGATCTCATTTCTTCTAAGTCACGTACTTGAAGACATACGTCATTAGGTAATATTATTCTCTAGACATTTATAATGTTACATCATTATCTCATAACTGAATTAAATAGAATAAAATGGGAAGCTTGCCTTTTATTAATAATCAAATGGTTTTTACATGTTATGCCATTACAATCATCACATGATTGGATCTTTGGGCATACATACCAACAACTAGTATAGTTATTCTATTACAAATCAAAATCAAAATTTTTGCAATAAAGAGAATAACCAAGTAAAAATTTATCCCAGAGAATAAGAAGTAGTAGAAGCATATAGAATACATAGAAATATCAGTCTAAATTTAGATATATTAAAAGTACAACACATTCAGTCTATAGAGAATGTCAAGAGATTATGGGGAAGGATAAATGTACAGAGATAACATATTTGTGGATAAGAGAAACTTATGTTGTTTTCATTACATAATGAACAACATTTCCTTGTTTGGAGCTACATGATTTGTTGGGACTATAACAACCAGATATATGCTGTAAGACAAATATTATGCCACCTATTTAGTTCATTTTATCTATACCCATCCACTTCATATTGCATTTACATGTATAAAAAGATAGAATTAGGTGTAACATACTCCAATTAGAACCAAGAACTATGTATAGGTTCTCCAGTTTGGTATGCATTGCTCTAATGTGATGACATTCCAACCATTGGTAGAAAAACTAAGTTGTCCAGGGTGACGTCTTCCATAACACATTCGTATAGGGTGATTCATCTCTAAAGGATACACATTGTCCCTCCTAGGTAAACCAAATCATGCTCTAGGAAGCTTTGAACTAATTAGGCATATGCAACTTTGGCACATATGCTTACCCCTACTTTGTGGCATCCCAATGGCTACCATAATGACAAAATTAGCCATTGTTGCTACAACCATGATAGACAGCTAGGTTGGTCCAACACAACCCCTAAAAGTCCCTCATGGGGAAACACGACTTGTCCTAAGAAAACTTTCTCATAGAAGGGGTGAACATGTCTTAGGAGGAACCCCATCGACTCCACTTACGGTGATGGTCATGGTGTATATCACACTAGTTCATGTCCACGATGGGAACATTATCCCTGAAAAAAAATACTATTTTTCTATATATGCTTGAAGGATTCCATGTTTGTATATGTACTTGAGTCATTTTCTAATTTCATTTTTTTCCCAACTACTGAAATGATGACACACTGAAACTATAAACCCTTATTAACCTTCGTTCAGCATTTTTTTGCTTAATAATGTGCTTTTGCCAAATTCTATAAAATCACATTAATTGTGTCCACTTATTGATAAACATCTCATATACCAATTATGTTAGAATCGATAGGATTTAGACAGAAACACCCTAGATTGGCTGAAATTAGGTTTTTTTTATCTTGCGTTTGCTCTAATACAAGATTAAGATGATTGAATTATGGTTAATAAATTTCATTGAATTAATTTTAGGTGATTATAAGTAAATTATTTTACTTCTAGAGTCTACAATTTATTCTAATCTATAAAATTCTATAGATATTGATTTAGAGGTCAAATACTCAAGATATGCCAAATTTTTGAAAAAAAAAATTATAATGGAAAACTTCATTTATGGACCTTTTTGCAAAATGCCCAAGAACATCAAATGGACTTACAAAACTAATTACATCTAAAATACCTCAAATTCCATTGTTGTTCTAAAACTCTTTGTAGTTGAGGCTAGAGAGGTGGCCTTGACCTCAAATTGATCTAGCTCAAGTTCTTTGCAAATTCAAGTTGAAACTAATAAGTTCTTTACCTTCTCTTGTTCTTTATTCTATTTCACTTATATCTATCAATGTAGCATATAGAATTTTGAAATTGGATTAGAAACCCTAATTACTCCATCTTATCTCTCTTCTCTCACTCTTTCATATAGGAAGGTTCCCAATATAAGAATTTTATGGTAATTTTCAACTTTAGAGAAGTTTAGTGAAACCTTTGTAAATTTCTAGAAATCAACTAGTTTGATCATATAGGACGTATTTAAGCTATTTATAACTATAAAGGTGAGTGGATTAAAACCCAGTTAGGTAATTAAGTATGCAATAAACTCAATTTGAGCTATTTGATGATGATTTACCCCTATTTTAGACTATTATTTAACTTCATGGCAAAAAGGAAAATTTATTATGCAATTTGGAAGCCATTAGAGCGGTGGCGGGGAAGATAGGCAGGGTCTGCGCGGTGGATAGGCACGAACTGGGTTGGGGGGCTTCTTGTCGGGCCAGATTCGAGATCGACGTCACCAGGCCGATACGACAGAAGCAGAAGATATGGGACAGAGAGGGGAAGGTTGTCGAGGTGGAGGTCAGGTACGAGAGGCTGCCGACGCTCTGCTACTTGTGTGGAGTAATAGGGCACCTTAAAAAGGATTGTAGGGATGAAGAGGAGGAGGAAGACGATGGACTGGCCTCGAGGATGTGGGGATCGTGGATCAAAGCATCACCAACGAAGCGATGGCATGTTCCATTAACGGAGGAGCTGTTTGGCAAGGAGAGTGCAACTAAAGCACTCAAGTTTGTGCCCAAGCCGTCAGGGTCCAAGGGCGCTGTGGGAGGAAGGGGTTGGGGTGACGACGCCGATAGTGGAAGACACAACGTTCACCAGCGAGGCCAGGAGGGTGAAGAGGAGGTGGGAGAGAGAGAGGGGACGCCACGTCAATGGAGGTCTTGAAAGAGGTCTTTGCCAGGCGAAAGGACAGATGCGAGAAGGGGGGAGTCGTGGAAGGGATAGCACTAAACACGGGAGAGGATACCATCGTCCACAGGGGATGAGGAAGACAGGGGCGAATACTCCCACCCCGACCACCAGTATGGCTACTGGTGACTTGGGATCTTCAGCGGGCATCCTACAGGCGGGTGATGGAATACCAGGTGAAGAGGGGCGAGTAGGGGTTGCCGCAGCAAAGGGGGATCACTGTCAGACTCGGAAGGAATGGGGACACCTCGTGCATCAAGCGAAGCCAATGGATGTTCCTCTCACTGTCAAGAATGATCATCGTTAAGGTCATAAGGACGGTGGCACAGGGCGAGGATCTGAGCATAGGGGAGACTCTATCGTGGAGAAGGAAGGCCAGCGACAGACCAGTGGGGAGCTATGCCATCCAGAGCACATTCATACTTAGAGGGAAGGTCATCCAGCAGCCATCGAGGGACAATTCCAGGTTCAAGGGGGACTAGATTATACTGGACTCGATGCCGAACATGTTCTCGAGAGAGGCAACAAGGAGGATGAGTACATGCTTATCCATGGACAACCAGGGATATCTACGGGAAGGATACAAAGTAGAAGACAGAAGAACGGAGGGGAGAAGGGAAGGAGGGTGAGAAGGTTTACGAGGTTGGGGTTCAGTCAGGGGGATCAGGAAGAAGAGGGAAAGGTGAGTTCTATGGAGTATGTGGGGGGAAACAAGGAAGAATGGGGTTGGAGGAACTCTAGGAGAATGCAGAAGGGGAATGGGGGATAGGGGAAATTGGTCGAGGAGGGAGGTCCAGGAGGTACCTTCAAACCTTTCAGTAGCGGGTACTGGGGAGGTCTAGGCCCGTGAAGGGTGATGAAAACATTATGTTGGAACATCCAGGGCTTGGGCAGCCCTGGGACAATAAACTCTCTCAGGAGACGGTGTTGGAGAGAGATGCCCGATTTAGTCTTCATTATGGAGACTATGTGTAGAGCAAGAGATCAGGAGGCAGTGAGGAGGAAGTGTGGTTTCAATTTGGGGTTCAACATTGATAGTAGAGGAAGGGCGGGGGGTTTGGGTTTGTGGTGGAAAGGAGATGAGGTAGAGGTGAAATCCTTTTCAGATCACCATATCAGTGCGGTAGTGGGCATTGAGGGCAGTCCGGAGTGTTTCTACTTTGTCAGTATCTATGGCTGGGCAGCTAAAAATGAACGTCATCATACTTAGCAGCTGATGGAGGATATCTGTGGTCAGGCTAGATGGCCCATTGTGCTGGGTGGGGACTTCAATGAAATCTTGTCTCATGCTGAGAAGAAAGAGGGACAACCAAGGAGTGAATGGAAGATGCACAACTTCAGGGAGGCTATAGACATGTGTCAGCTGATGGATCTGGGCTCCACGGGGAACAAGTTCACTTGGAAGCATGGATTGCAGGCAGACAATCTTATTCTGGAAAGATTGGACATGTTCCTGGAGGATAGGAAGTGGTGTGACATCTTCAATATCAGAAAGGTGACAAACTTTCCTATTCTTAATTCTAATCATGGGCAAATTCTTTTATGGGAAGAACGTAGAAGACAAGGGGATTGTCAAATGGGGAAATGATTAGGTTTGTAACCTTTTAGCTTCCTTCATCAGAGTGTAAGGAAGTGGTCACACAGGCCTGTGATAGTAACAACGCTTTAGGTCTCATAGGGAAGACATAGATATGTGCGAAAAAGTTGGCAGGATGGGAGGCAGATAAATTTGGAAACATAAAAAGGAGGATTCTAAAGACAGAGAAGAGGCTTACCAAAGTATAGAACCGACCACCTTCTCATGATATGTTATAGGAATGTGAGGCGTTAGCAAAGGAGTTGCATGAAATCCAAAGGTTGGAGGAGAGCTATTGGTTAGCTAGGTCCAGAACCAATGAAATGAAAGATGGGGATAGAAACACTAAATACTTCCATCATAAAGCCAGCCAAAGAAAGAGACGTAACACTATAGGTGGACTCTTTAAAGAGGATGGTAGTTGGCATATAGACCCAAAGGCTATTGCTGAAATTATCTCATCCTACTTCGAATCTCTCTTCACCAGTTCAAACACTTCAGGAATAGATGAGTTTTTAGAAGGGCTGCCACGGGAGGTTCCAGATGCCGCTTTTTCAAATTTAGACCATGTTCCTACAGAGGTTTAGGTGTGGAAAGCTTTGCAACAAATGCATCCTAACAAGGCCCCGGGTCCAGACGGGGTGAAAGCTATCTTTTACCATAAATTTTGGGAAGTTATTAAAAACTGCTTGCTGGCCTTTATCTCTAAATGGTGGAAAGGGGAGGTGAGTTTAACGGATATCAATGACATGGATATTGTGCTCATCCCCAAGACAAACAGCCCGGTCCAGTTGTCAGAATATCGCCCAATCAACCTTTGCAATGTATCTTATAAAATCATTACTAAAGTCCTAGCGAACAGAATCAATCCGTGGTTGAATGGAATGATCTCTGAGAATCAGAGTGCTTTTATAGGGGGGAGGATGATCACAGATAACACCCTTGTTTCTTATGAAACTTTTAATACTATGAAGCACCGAAAGAAGGGGAAAGAAGGATTAATGGCTCTTAAGTTGGACATGAACAAGGCCTATGATAGGGTCGAGTGGCCTTTTTTGGACAAGGTCATGAGGAGGATGGGGATGCCAGAAACTTGGAGGTCTAAAGTTATGGGGTGCATTACTAGCGTTTCCCACAAATTCATCGTCAATGGCTGTAGGAGGGGATCTTCAAATCCATATAGAGGTCTTTGCCAAGGTGATCCTATATCCCCCTACCTTTTCCTTTTTTGTGTTGAGGCACTTTCCTTTTCTTTGTCTAAAGTTGCACAGGAGAACGAAATTCATGGGACGAGGATTTGCAGATAGGCACCGCGAGTTACTCACCTCTTTTTCACAGATGACAATAATGTGTTCACAAGGGCTACCTCAGAAGAATGCTCCGCTTTAGCGGAAATTTTCAGCCAATACGAGAGGGCATCCGGGCAGAAAATCAACTACGAGAAGACAGAGGTTTCCTTTAGTGTGAATGTCAACAGAGAAAGATGTGAGTTGATCAAGAACCGGCTGCAAGTAAGGGAGGTGGACAAACATGAAAAGTATCTTGGACTTCCTACGGTGGTGGGGAGATTGAAAAAGATTGTGTTTGCTGTGATAAAAGATAGAGTGTGGAAGAAATTACAGGGATGGAAGGAACAACTTCTCTCTAGGCCAGGAAAATAGGTGTTGATCAAGGCGGTTATCCAATCTATCCTGACGTATCTTATGAGCATCTTCAAGCTTCCAGAAGGCCTTATTGATGATTTGCATGCGACGATGGCAAGGTTTTGGTGGGGTTCAAAGGAAGGGGAGAGGAAGATACATTGGATGAGTTGGGAGAGGTTATGCAGGCCCAAAGATTGTGGAGGAATGGGGTTCAGGGATATGAAAGCTTTCAACCTTGCACTTCTAGATAAAAAAGAGTGGAGGTTGGGTGTACACGGTGATTCCCTTGTTGCCCGGACCTTGAAGGAGAAATATTTTAGGTCCTCATCGATCCTGCATGTGAAGTTGGGCGGGAATCTCATCTATACTTGGAGGAGTATTTGGGAAGCTCTGTAGCATGTGAAGGATGGCTTTCTTTGGCGGGTGGGGGATGGGGAAAGCATACACATTTACAGGGATCGGTGGATTCCACAGCTTAGTGGTACTGTACACAAGTACTTGGTACAGGGTCCGGTGGAGTACAGGACAGTGAGTGATCTGATTTGTAGACGGATGAAGAGATGGAATATGGAAGTTGTGGAGGCTTGTTTCCCTACATACTTAGCAAGGAGAGTTCTCAATATTCCCCTATTGCAGCAGAATAGAGAAGACAATCTTTTATGGGAAATGGAGAGTAGTGGTACGTTCTCAGTTCGCAGCGCTTACTTCCTTATCCGTGCAGGAGCGTGTTGGTATGTATGCCCTGAGAGCCAATCATGTGATGATTGGTGGGATACATCAAGATTGATTTGATAAACATCAAAGGCAAGCTTCCAATTCTTTCTAGTTCAGTCATATGAGATAGTGATAGAACAGATTGAATGTCTAGATAATGACAATACTCAATGACGTATGCTTTCAGGTTGAGGACCTGAATGATGAGATCATACGGATGCTAAGAGTTTGTACATTATTGTTATGTCCCTAGTGGGATGTCATTGTTGAAGGTAGATAGACAACAATGACACACAAGACTAGATTGTGGTGTTGGTTGATGACAGAATCTCATTAGTCATGATATAGAGATATCAAACCAAACACATAGGTACTTGTTAGAGAACAAGTGTACCGGACAGACCCACCGTGAGTTTGACACATGGAACCATGACATGGTAGTCACAGTCAATGCTCACAGTGATGGTGGTGAGTGTGATTCTTTGACCTGAAATCACTACACTCAACACATGTCGTTGGGCACACTTTGACATCATCAAACGCAGTCCTGAAACATGGGTTGTTATAAAGGTGATGATTGGGTGGCTTTGACACATGGGGCTTTTGAGGGGTGAGTGATAGATATGGGATGTGTCCCTCCTGAGGGAGTTTGATATCCAAGGCCACTTGATGAGTAGGATTGAAATAGGCGTGTGCACGCATGCGTGAATCAGTATGTGATATTGATGTCATACATATATCTTCCAATCTACTCTGAGATCAAGAAAGTGAATGAACGTTGATAGGATGACTGTTCCATGCCTCGAGTTCATTTGGGATATCAGTGACAAAGGAATTATACATTCACTGTAACACCATTCACGGATTGTAGGATTGAAAATTGTTCTCCAACTTTCTATTTCACTTGTGTAGCATTGATGTGTGACTAGGCACCGCTCTTTGCTTGTGAAGTCATAAGTGTTATGGACTTTCACTGCCAACGTGAAAAGGACCTGCAGGGTCACACACATAGGATTTAACCTGGAAGAGGAGTTTCTTCCACAAACAATGTTTAGATTGATTACTAAAGGAGTTTAGTAGTTCAATTAAACACTCAATCAATTGATAGCTCAATATCATAATGTTCAAGGTATTGGATGTATTGATTGGAGTCTCGGATTGATTGAAACTGCAATTGACTATTTCTGCACAGTCTACACTCCCAACCGATCAGCTCATGTGATGAACCGATCGGCTGAGCATGGTGAACCGATCAGCTCATGTGGTGAGTCGATCGGCTCATGATCAGGGTGAAATGATTGCTTCAAGTGTTGAAACGATCGGTTTAACTGGTGCAACTGAGCAAGTTGGGAAAGTAGTATTGGTGAGAATTTTCCTTTCATTTCACTTGCCCAATTTGATTGGAACAAGGATTGGTATTTGTTACCAATTAGAAACAAAAGATGGAAAGTCAAACGGGAACTGACCAGAACCACGAACCGACCGATTCAGAAATGAACCGACCGGTTGAGGGGTCCCAACCGATCGGTTGAGGTGTCAATCGACCGGCTCAGGTGCCCAACCAACCGTTTCAGAAATGAAACGATCGGTTCCGGTTGCGAGTTTCTTGTTTTGTGGAAAACCACGAACCCTTATACTCCTACTTTAGTCCCGCATTGCCCGGGATGGAGAACCCTATCCCATGACCCTCCTATATATAGGGGTATTGGGGGCTTCTCAAAGTACAACCCAGTGCAACCAGTTGCTCTGTGAAGTTTTCGTTCTCTCTGGTTTTGGTAACCGAGAGAGAGCCCGAGCAAGTGCTACCCGATAAGGGAGGCACATCAAGGGAAAGACAACTGCAGTTGCGACTGGTGGCAAGAGAGTGTGTTGGCGACTAGTACGCTGACAGGAGGGTGCAACTCCTTCCAATTCCTTGTGGGACAAGGAGATTGGAGTTTTAGGTGGTCCGTGTGGACTACTTCATAGGCGGGATGTTTCTGCCGCTCAGAGGACAACCGTCAATCCTGACAGTCCCGGTGAGACCAGGAGTCGTCAGTCCCGGTGCGACCAGGAGCTACACAGATACCATCCAAGACCGGAGGTGAAGACCGCGCAAGCCGCGAGGTATTGTCGTCGAGCAAGCCTCGGGACAAGGTATGATTCCACAAACCATCCTTTCCTATTGTATAGACGTTGACGCGTTTCCTTGTTCCGGGTTTGGGGAGGAAAATTTTTGTTTCCGCTGCCTTCTCTGCCTCCCCTAAAACCCAATAGTGGTATCAGAGCCACGTCAACTGCTCTATACTTTAGGGATTATCGATATGATCGATTTTGGTTTGTCGCCTTTATTTATTGCATACAATGCGAATAAAATTGGCTTTATGCATGTCCAATCCTAAATCCACAAATCCCAATTTACATATATGATATGTATTACGAATGTACTCGATACGCGTCACCCTTAAACGAGATTTTTGGTGGATGTATAGCGTGTTTATGGCCAATAAACCCTATCTGTGTATGGTTGTATGTGGTTTCTTGCATCTCGGTCTGCGCACCGATCTTCCCTTTTTCCTATTCCTGATGTAACTCGAAATAATTCGAGATTTCTTTCCTACCTTTGCTCCCCCCGAATGTAACTCAGGGTTTCTCTTTTTACAATGTAAAATAGGATAGATTTTATTTCCAGTTATGTCAAAGAATGGAGGACATCCTGACGACAGCTGAGACGATCGGTTCAAGGAGTGAACCGATTGGTTGATGTTCCAGACGATCGGTTCAAGGAGTGAGCCGATCGGTTGATGATCGGTTTGAGGAGTGAGACGAGCGGGTGGCATCCATGAAGAGATGCACGACGACCAGGCGAACCGATCGGTTGGAGGAGCCAACCAATCGGATGGTGGCACCCAACCGACTAGTCTGATGGCAAGCCGATCATTCATATGATGAGTTGATCAAACCCAGAAAGGCAAGGCACAGAATTCATCTTGTACAGGTTGCATGTGATGTAGACCTAGATGACCGTGATTCCTCTTGGCTCGAGGAATCACATTAGGATGGACATAATCATCGCTTTTATCGTTTTGCATATTTTCTGTGGGATATAGCATGTATATGATACATACTATGTATTGTGGTGATTGGATATGTATATGTATATAAAAACCAAATCCCTCATTAAATATTAAGTTTTAGATGCCTTCCAAATGCAACACATGTGAAAATCTTGATCGACCAAGTGTGGGAACGCCCTAGCATGGTGCACCGTCTATCTTGTGGAAGCGTGAAGGATGGATATGTGGGTCTGCCCAAGCAGGGTGCATATTCATCGTGTTGGCTTTGGGTCAGACTTAACAAGGTGACCTAGATAGGATCTAGCACCTTGAGGCATGGAGATGATCATGGCAAGGAGTTGCATATGACATCTTATCAAGAGTTGCATATGATGTAATTGGCAAGAGTTGCCTACCTGAGAGATCTAAGTTGTGGGTGACAGCCCAAGCTGGTCCATGACTTAGAGGATTTCAGGATCTTGCCCACTAGAAGGTTGTACGCTGAAATCTTCTAAATTGATGGTGAGGGCTATCAATTTTAAGTAAAATAGTGGGAGTGATAATTAATTAAAGGCCTAATTATATCGTCAACTTTTCAAATCAATCAAATAAGTCAAAAATGAGTTTTTGGACTAAAATTGCATATTTTCCTTTTGTAGTACAAATGGCAACAAACAACAATCACTTTTCTTTGCGATCGGTCCTTGAAAAGACAAGCTAAATGGGACAAACTTCCACGACTGGTATAGGACATTGAGAATTGTTCTCACTCAAGAGAGAAAGCTCTATGTCCTGGATACTCCAATTCCAGAGGAACCTGCTCCTAATGCACCAAAGGCAGAAAGGGATGCTTACAAGAAGCATTCTGATGATGCCATTGATGCAAAGTGCTTGATGTTGTGCTCTATGAACCACGAGTTGTAGAGACAACATGAGATCATGGGTGTCATTGAGATGATTCAGCATCTTAGAAACATGTATGAAGATCAAGCACGGCAAGAGAGATACAATGTCTCAAGGGCATTGTTCAAGTGCGTCATGACAGAAGGAGAACCAGTTGGTCCTCACACACTCAAGATGATTGGGTATGTGGAGAACCTGACAAGACTGGGATTTCCACTGAGCCAAGAGTTGGCTACTGACGTGATATTGCAATCGTTTCCAGAATCCTACAGTCAGTTTGTGATGAACTACAACATGAACAACTTTGATAGGCCACTTTCAGAGTTGTTGGGCATGTTGAGGACAGCCGAGATACAGATGAAGAAGGACAA
Organism: Alisma plantago-aquatica; assembly: GCA_963693085.1. Classification (NCBI taxonomy): domain Eukaryota; kingdom Viridiplantae; phylum Streptophyta; class Magnoliopsida; order Alismatales; family Alismataceae; genus Alisma; species Alisma plantago-aquatica. Next base: position 1,428,210,019 of record OY856412.1, read on the forward strand.
GCCTAAGTCTGTGATGGTGATCATGAGCAAGAAAGGCAAGTCCAAGCGTAAGGGCAAGGGAAAAGCTAAGAAAGGTTCTGATGCTAGCCAGGAGCCCAAGTCGTCTTCAGCTCTCAAGGCCAAGGGAGGCGTGACTAAGAAAGGAAAATGCCACCATTGTCAAAAGCCAGGACATTAGAAAAGGAATTTTCCTATCTATCTGGAAGAACAAAAGAAGAAGGAGGCAACAGACGTCTCTACTTAAAGGTGTCATGAAAGTAAACTTATAACACTTTTTGAGGTATATGATACCAATATGTAAAGTGTAAAGCACTCAATAATTAGGGCAAGTGTTGCCGCCATAGATAGGAGTACTTTAGTTTATTTTCAGCCTAAAAGGCATGTAATACAGTTATGAACTGCTATTTCATATTTTCCAATAGATAGAAACACTTTATTTTTGCATATTGTATGACAATGATGGCAATCAATAAAGTTGATGTTTCAATCTTTTAAAGATATGATCTTTGTGGAAATGCCTTGTTTATCTTGTGGTATTTGATATTCATAAGATAAAATGATACCTAAAAGTTATAGATAACTCAAACAATCAATTTAGCATCAATCATGAGAAATTCATTTCTAGTTTCCATGTGATGGATAAATCTAGACTCTTTTGGTTAAAGAACCAGTAAGAGACATGAATATCTTGGACATGATTAATCAATCTTCACTAATGGTAGTGGGAGAATGATTATCTTATTAGGTATGATACATGTGATGTATTTACATACCTATTCGAACAAATGCTAATACTTCAAATGGTGTTTAGAGAAATACCAATATGAATATCTTGAAGTGTTCAAGATTATCATAGATGAAGTGCAAATTTGGTAAAGTGTTAATTCTTGATGAGATCAGTGAATGAAATACTTGGACCAAATGTTTGAGATCCTTATGAGTGATTATGATAGTGTATCATAGTGAACTCATGATTAAGGCATGGTGATGTCTAAATCAATAAGGAATCATACTCAAAGGAGTTCGAGAATGATTATCAAATAACTGAATTCTTCTTAATAAAAGAATACCCCTCACTAATAAAGGACATTAAGAATCACAAGGAGTTGTAAGTTCTTATATCCTTAACAGATACACCTCAATTATCTATGTGATGAGTTGTTCATGTGATGAGTCAACTATCTAGATGAATATGAGGAACCGATTCTTGAGTTATGGTTTATGACCATTGCATCCTAAATGACATCCATGTGAACCATAAGGTATGACTTTGATGGTAGCACTCATTGGATGAAATCCATTAGTGCATATGAGTCTTAAGTGTTAAGACACATGGATAACATTTTGAGAAGGATGATGCTTGTTGATTGCAACTTAATGACTAATACATTTGGCATATGGATATTAAAACCGCATTCCTATGAGGAATAAAACAAGGATGTGTACGTGACACAACCTATAAGGTTTATGAATCCACTAATGCAAATGAAGTCTATAAGTTACAATGGACTAATCAATATGATTGATTGAGTACAAGCAACTCAGAATTGGATCTTTTCTTTGATGATATAGTCAAAGGGTTTGACTAATATGTCAAAGATAAAGAAGGGATCTGTGATTTAGTGGGAGCGTGTTCACATTCCACATGTTGATGTGAAATGGAAATGTTCTAGAATGGAAATACAAAAGGTGGAAATTATCTTTAAGGAAGATAGAGACGTTTCCTATGTGATAGGAATAGAGATCTATAGAGATAGTTCTCGAAAACCTCTTGACCTGAAAAGAGAAAGCATACATTGGCAATCTGTACTGAAGGGTTCAGTATGCATAGATTCAGTGGGAGAAAACTTGTCCATGATACATGGAATTAGTATCCCAAGGCCAAGTGTCCAATTATTATGAAGAATGGGAACACTAAGAATAGATGTGGATCTATCATGTATGTAATCATCCCATTATCTTGCGTATATCGACATGGCAAGAACAAAATGCATTCATCATCTTGTATGTATGACATGGCAATATGATGTGCTCATCCTGATAACTCGTATGTGGGACATGACGAGTGGATGTTTGTCTGCTTCCAGTAAGGGTTACTGGAATACCATGAGAACTTGATAAGTACTAGTTCTATGGAGATAAAGAAGAGTTCAATGTAAAGAGTTACATTGATGCGAACTTCTGAAAGGACAGAAAATCAATCGCAAAATATATATAGGATATATAAAAGTTTGTTAATAATTGGAAGTGTTCCAAGAAAACCATTTAAAAGGAAATGCCAAGTATCTATGTGTTAGAGAACAACAGTGGATACTATATGGATCTGGAAGTTCATGAGATGAAGTTATAGATATTCCGCTCATTGATGACAAGTATGAAATCCTTGATCATGCAATGTGGCTAAAGGTTAGCAAAGGAATACTGGATCGCATATTACGGCAACTCCATATCATACATGTGACGTACAGAGAAGAGATGTGAGACATTTAGTTAATACCGACTTTGGCAAGGTGTTTTCATAACTCACTATGTTGGCACAAGAGAAAATAACATGTGGGACATGTTTGAAGATCACTATGAATATGATTCAAGGGTGATTGGCTCGCAATGCAAGTGGGTGTCTGTTGGTATGTATGCCCTGAGAGCCAATCATGGGATGATTGGTGGGATACATTAACATTGATTTGATAAACATCAAAGGCAGGCTTCCAATTTTTTCTGGTTTAGTCATATGAGATAGTGATAGAATAGATTGAATGTCTAGAGAATGACAATACTCAATGACGTATGCTTTCAGGTTGAGGACCTGAACGATGAGATCATATGGATGCTAAGAGTTTTTACATTCTTGTTATGTCCCTAGTTGGATGTCATTGTGGAAGGTAGATAGACAGCAATGACACACAAGACTAGATTGTGGTGTTGGTTGACGACAGAATCTCATTAGTCATGATATAGAGATTTCAAACCAAACACATAGGTACTTGTTAGAGAACAAGTGTACCGGACAGACCCACCGTGAGTTTGACACATGGAACCATGACATGGTAGTCACAGTCAGTACTCACAGTGATGGTGGTGAGTGTGATTGTTTGACCTGAAATCACTACACTCAACACATGTCGTTGGGCACACTTTGACATCATCAAACGCAGTCCTAAAACAAGGGTTGTTATAAAGGTGATGATTGGGTGGCTTTGACACATGGGGCTTTTGAGGGGTGAGTGATAGATATGGGATTTGTCCCTCCTGAGGGAGTTTGATATCCAAGGCCACTTGATGAGTAGGATTGAAATAGGTGTGCGCACGCATGTGTGAATCAGTATGTGATATTGATGTCATACATATCTCTTCCAATATACTCTGAGATCAAGAAAGTGAATGAACGTTGACAGGATGACTGTTCCATGCCTCGAGTTCATTCGGGATATCAGTGACAAAGGAATTATACATTCACTGTAACACCATTCACGGATTGTAGGATTGAAAGTTGTTCTCCAACTTTCTATTTCACTTGGGTAGCACTGATGTGTGACTAGGCACCGCTCTTTGCTTGTGAAGTCATAAGTGTTATGGACTTTCACTGCCAACATGAAAAGGACATGCAGGGTCACACACATAGGATTTAACCTGGAAGAGGAGTTTCGTCCACAAACAATGTTTAGATTGATTACTAAAGGAGTTTAGTAGTTCAATTAAAAACTCAATCAATTGATAGCTCAGTATCATAATGTTCAAGGTGTTGGACGTATTGATTGGAGTATCAGATTGATTGAAACTGCAATTGACTATTTCTACACAGTCTGCACTCCCAACCGATCGGATCATGTGATGAACCGATCGGCTGAGCTTGGTGAACCGAGCGACTCAGGTGGTGAGTCGATCGGCTCATGATCAGGGTGAAACGATTGCTTCAAGTGTTGAAACGATCGGTTTAACTGGTGCAACCAAGAAAGTTAGGAAAGTAGGATTGGTGAGAATTTTCCTTTCATTTCACTTGCCCAATTTGATTGGAACAAGGATTGGTATTTGTTACCAATTAGAAACAAAAGATGGAAAGTCAAATGGGAACTGACCAGGACCACGAACCAACCGATTCAGAAATGAACCGACCGGTTGAGGGGTCCCAACCGATCGGTTGAGGTGTCAACCGACTGGCTCAGGTCCCCAACCGACCGTTTCAGAAATGAAACAATCGGTTTAGGTTGCGAGTTGCTTGTTTTTTGGAAAATCTTGAACCCTTCTACTCCTGCTTTAGTCCCACATTGCCCGTGATGGAGAACCCTGTCCCATGACCCTCCTATATATATAGGGGTATTGGGGGCTTCTCAAAGTACAACCCAGTGCAACCAGTTGCTCTGTGAAGTTGTTGTTCTCTCTGGTTTTGGTAACTGAGAGAGAGCTCAAGCAACTGCTACCCGATAAGGGAGGCACAACAAGGGAAAGACAACTTCAAAAGAGTGGCAGGAGAGTGTGTTGGCAACTAGTACGCTGATAGGAGGGTGTGACTCCTTCCAATTCCTTGTGGGACAAGGAGATTGGAGTTCCAGGTGGTCCGTGTGGACTACTTCAGAGGCGGGAGGTTTCTGCCGCTTGGTGGACAACCGTCAATCCCGAAAGTCCCAGTGAGACCAGGAGTCGTCAGTCCCAGTGTGACCAGGAGCTACACAGACACTGTTCAAGACCGGAGGTGAAGACCACGCAAGCCGCGAGGTATTGTCTTCGAGCAAGCCTCAGGACAAGGTATGATTCCACAAACCATCCTTTCCTATTGTATAGACGTTGATGTGTTTCCTTGTTCTGGGTTTGGGGAGGAAAATTTTTGTTTCCGCTGCCTTCTTTGCCTCCCCTAAAACCCAACAGAGTGGACTTGGTAGAGGGCGCAGACACAGAGATATGGAAGAGACTATGGAAGCAGAGTTGGCCGCCAAAGTTGTGACACTTTGTCTGGAGAGCGCTAAGGAACATTCTCCCCACCAAGACAGAGCTCATGAGGAAGCAGGTGACGCAGGATGATAGAAGCCAACATTGCACTCAGTGAGAGGATATTTCCCATGCATTGATGCACTGTGACCAGGCTAGACAGATTTGGGTGACGGGCGAGTTTGATTGGATGGGGCAGCTAGAGGCACATGACGTGGGGACCTTTGTGAGAAGTTTGCTTGAGGAGGGGGATGGCCGGTGCAGGGATGAGGGGACCACTCTTTTGTGGGTGGCATGGACAACAAGGAACAAATTACTTTTTGACTATCACCCGCCCTACATTCCGGGACTTGCGGCTAGCTTCATCAACCTTGTGGCGGATCATGTTCGGTATCACACGAAAGTGGCACATTCAGTTGCGGCGCATGGACCAGTTACATGGAGGAGGCCACCACCGGGCAGTGTGAAGATCAATACAGATGCATCTCTCACCATGACGGATGACAATGGCTACAGCGGAGCCATTAGGGATGAGCATGGACAGCTTTTGTGGACCTTCTAGTGTTGGATGGAACAATCATACTTAGTGCTTAGTGTGGAGGGTACGGCTGTTTTGCACGGCATGTGACTCGCTCTCAAGGAAGGCTACATGGATGTAGTGGTGGAGACAGACTGTTTGCTCTTGGTGGAGGCGGTAAAGAAGGGGAAGGGCGGACGCAGCTATGAGGAGCTCATCATTTGCGATATCATAGATCTCTCTCTTAGTTTCCTTTCTTTTAATTTTTGTTTTGTTAGGAGGCAAGGCAATAGAGTAGCACATGCCTTGGCCTCTTTAGCCTGTCATTTTGTTAACCCTCACTTTATTAGGGAGGGCTTCGAGGATCGGATCCTTGTACTGGATGAAAATGATTTGATCACTTAATAAAATAGTGGGCGCCCTTTATCAAAAAAAAACATATATATATACATATATATACATACACACACACACACACACATATATATATATATATTTATATATGTATGTATGTATGTATGTATGTATGTATGTTACACATTCTCTAATGTCCAACTTCTTATATTTTCTTCAAAGTTGTCAGAGAAGCCTCTTGAACTGCCTTCTTAGCTACTTCCTTTTCTTGCTTGTATTTATGAAAATTTGCATCAGCTCAAGAATTTTTCCAAACTCCTATAGATATAACTTTTGAAATTAATATCTACTTATCCTTCTTTATTTTACCACCAAGTATCATTATGTAGAGGCCCACACCCTTTGGACTCCTCAAATACCTCTTTGGTGAATTGTTTTATACAACAACTAGTATTATGCCAAAAAGTGTTAACATCTCTAGGTTCAAACTACCATTCTTGATAAGTTTATAAAAAATTCCTTATTTCTTTTCTCCTTTAAGATTTTACGAATTGTTCCAACTATCTTGGTTTCTTTTATGCCCATTGTGGTTAATGTTCATGGTCTATCTAAACCAATTATCTCTATGGGTGAAGAGTTCTTCATCACTAATCACCTTACAGTCCTTGCTTACATTTTGGGCCTCTTTCTTGTGAGTAAGTAGTCAATTTGGCCACAGTTGTGCTCACTGCAGAAAGTAATTAAATGGGAATTTCTCTCCTTGAAATGGGTATTTGCTAAAATCATATCACAAGAAGTTTTAAAATCCAATCCTCCACCGTTCTCCATTTATATACTCATACCCAAAACCACCCTAAACTCTCCCATTATTTTATCCAACATTTTTCTACTCCCCATATGGTCATTTAATCCACTCTTAATAATGATCTTCTTCTCTATAAGTATTCCATGCATAAATTCATCCATGTTAACCCAAAGATCCTTCTTAACCTCCTCTCTAAGGCCACCTTGGGTGGCATAAGCAACGATAATGTTAAAAATAATTATTGATTAGATTCACTGTATCATACGGGTATTATTGTAACTATATTTGAGTATTATTGACTAATACAATGTAACTAATGTAGGGAAATATGGCTATAGAGTAGGCAATGGAAAGAAAGTTTTATCTACCATATTCCTCATAACTAGTGGATTGTGTCAATAACTATAAGATGGAAAGGATGGTTTTGAGGATATACTTGGTCTTGGAGCAAGTTCAATGACAATCCTCATCATTGTAGTTGTGAAACTCTGACTCTTCATTGCACTGAGAATCATATGACTAGTCCTCCATGGAAATCAGATTCATACGTCAGTTTTCTACAACAAATTGTCTTGTTACAAACTGATGGTTGATGATGTCCTCCTTACTGGTGGACAACAACCTTCTACCTCTAGAGAAGTGCTCACAGACCACCTCAAAACTCCTTTCGTCCTGCTAGAATGAAGAGGAAGGATTTTTCCCTCACATTGGCATACTGGTCACCTACTCTCCCACAACAATGATTTTAGTTGTTCTCTCCCTTGCTTTCCCTCCCTAGTCAGATAAGACTTGCTTGGGCTCTCGTGGTTACCGTAACCAGAAAGAACAATGTTTTTCATAGCAACTAATTCTCAATTGTCTGTGTCTTGTGCTCTGGTAAGCCCCCAATACCCCTCTATTAAAAGGTGGGGTTTGGACCAGGGTTCTCAGTCTGTACGGGAGTGGAAGGGATTGGAAGAGTTTGAATTTTCACAGCTTGCAAACACCAAAACGGCCATCTGACACACTAGACAGTCATCTGGCATTTGATATGGTTGTCTCGTACTGCAAGAAGGCCATTTCATAGTTTCCCAATTGCATAAAGAATTGGAAATTTGTTTTCCATTAATGGCAAGCATCATTTCCTTGCACAACAAGTAATGTGCAGTCCAAACAAATATAGAAAGTATCTAGAATCTTCGTCTGGCTAACTTGATTGATCTTGCCCATGCGAGATGGCTTTTTCAATCACCCACATGATGATCTGGTGACCTGAGTCTTACGGTTCGGTTCAGTTGGTTTGTACCTTGGACAATTTTAAATCAAACCAGTCTGACATTCCAAACACCCACCTCAACCCTTGAGATGACTATTTGGCACTCCAGATGGTCATCGCATGCCATGAGATAGACATTTGGCAGTGCAGTCATGCTGCTTGTTGGATGAATCAATTACTTAAATGTTTTAACAACTAATTCAACTATCATTCAAGATCATACTCCTCTTCTAGGGTTGAGACCTACATGTGTACCCTATAGGTCCCATATTACGTTGGCAATGGATGTCCATAACAAATTATGACTTCACAAGCAATGAGAGGTTCCTAGTCGCACATTAATGCTACCCAAGTAAATGGAAAGTTGGAGAACAACTTCAACCTACAATCTATATATGGTGTTGCAATGTTTGTATAGTTCCTTTGTCACTGATGTCCAGATTGACCTCGAGGCATGGGACAGCCATCCTCTTTATCATTCAATCTTGTTTCTTAAACCAGAGCAAACTATTTGAAAATATATGTATGCTCAATATCACATATTGACTCACATGTGTGTGGCCATGCATTTCTTAGTCTCTCTAATCAAGAGGCCTAGGACATCAAACTCCCATTGGAGAGATAAATCATATTTCTATCACTCACATTCAATTACCATGTGTCAAAGTCACCCAATCATCACCTTTATAACAACCCATATTTCAAGACTACATTTAATGAAGTCAAAGCATACCCAATGACATGTGATGAGTGTAGTTATTTCAAGTCTAAGAAACACAAACACCACCATCACTGTGAGAGTTGACTATGACTTCCATGATGACGACTTCCATGTGTCTTCTCACAGTGGGTCTATCCTATACACTGTTGTCTAGCATGTATCTGTGTGCTTGGTTTGATATAGCCATATCATGACTAATGAGACTCCATCATCAACCAAGTCATGCTCTGATCTTATGTGGCATTGTTGTCTATCTTCCTTCCATAATAACCACCGACCAGGGAGATAATGAGAGTATATATATATATATATATATATATATATATATATATGTACTCCTAACATCCATATGATCTCATTTCTTCCAAGTCATGTAATTGAAGAAATGCATCTTTGAGTAATATTATTCTCTAGACATTTATAATGTCACATCTTTATCTCATAACCAAATTAAACAAAATAAATTGGAAGCATGCCTTTTATTAATATTCAAAATGATTTTACAAGTTATTCCATTACAATCATCACGTGATTGGCTCTCTAGGCATACATATCAATAGACTCCCACTTGCACTTAGATCCAATCACCCATGAATGGTATTCCAAGTGATCTAGCATTAACATCATGCTTATGTTGTGAAAGTGCCTTTGTCAAGGGGTCAACAATATTTTTCTCAATTAGTACTTTGAAAATCTTTTCATCTCCTCACTATACGATTGCTTGTATGAGATAGAACATCCTTTGTATGTGTTTTGAGTGTTGATGCGATCTGTGTTCCTTAGATTGTGCAATAGCTCCATTGTTGTTATAATATAGCTCAATTGCATTGCTGATGCTTGGAACGACCCCAAGTTCTATAATGAACTTCTTGATCCATACAACCTCCTTTTCTACACTAGATGTATCAATATACTTGGCCTCAGTTTTAGAATCAACAATCACCTCTTGCTTAAAACTCTTCCATCTTACAACTTCGTTGTTAAGGAAAAACATGAATGTTGATTGCGATTTATAATCATCTTAATCAGTCTGGATGCTTGCATTTGTGTAATATTTTATCATGAACTCTTCCTCTCCAATATAGACCAAGAACTGATCCTTATTCCTCCTCAAGTACTTGAGGATGTTCTTCACAGATGTCTAGTGAGCATCACCTGGATCTGACTGATATCTGCTTGTCATTCTCAAGGCATACAAGATGTCTGGATGGGTACACAACATTGTGTACATAATCGATCCAATTGCTGAGGCATATGGAGTTAAACTCATGCGTTCCTTTTCTTCACTAGAACTGGGACATTGACTCTTAGAGATGGTCACTCCATGCAACACTGGCATCTTTCCTCTCTTTGAGTTCTCCATGCTGAACTGCTTCAACACTTTGTCAATGTACATGTTATGACTTAGTCCAAGAAGCCTTCTAGATCTATCTCTATAGATATTTATCCCCAAGATTTAGGATGCTTCTCCCAAGTCTTTCATACAGAATGTATTTCCAAGCCATTTGTTTACCGTTTGTAAAGTAGGGATGTCATTCCCCATCAATAGTATGCTATCTACATACAATATGAGGAATGCCACTATGCTCCCACTAACATTTTTTTATACACAATGCTCATATTCATTTTGAATAAAGACAAACCCTTTGACTATGTTATCAAAATGAAGATTCCAACTCCGAGATGCTTGCTTCAATCCATAGATTTGACCATTGTATCTTACATACTTTATTTACATTTTTTGGATTTATAGAACCCTCAGGGTGTGTCATGTACACATCCTCAAGAAGGTTCCCATTATGGAATGTGGTTTTAACATCTATCTGCCAAATCTCACAGTCATGATAAGCTGCAATAGCAAGCATGATCGTGATTGACTTAACCATGGCCATTGGAGAACAAGTTTCATCATAGTCAACACCTTGAACTTGTCTGAAACCCTTTCCAACCAATCTGTTGTTATAGGCTTGAGATTTTCCATCCATGTCAGTCTTCTTCTTGAAGATCCACTAGCACCCTATGGGTTTTATCACTTCAGGTTGATCCACTAAAGTCCATACTTTGTTGATATACATGGATCTCATCTTAGATATCATGGCCTCAAGCCATTTCTCACACTCTGGTTCCTTAATATCATATTGACAAGATATTGTTTCATCATCTATAAATAGTTCACTACCTTCATGAGTTACAAGATATCCAAATATTTAAGGCTCAAGGTGTGTCTTATTAGATATACGAGGTTCTTTATTACTTGAGGAATTAGAGACTCCACAACATCTTGTGATTCTCTTTGTTCCTCTTATTCATCTATTAGTTCATTGTTTTCTTGTTGGTCTCGAACCTCTTCAAGTTCCACTTGCCTCCTACTGATTCCTTTGAAAATAAAATCCATTTCAAGGAATACAACATGTCTGGCAACAAACACTTTGTTGTCATATGGATTATACAAGTAGTATCCCATGGTTTCTTTGGGATATCCAACAAAATTACATTTTCAGATCTAGGGCCAAGCTTTCATGACACATCTTCTTGACATAAGCTTCGCACCCCCAAATCCTCAAAAAAGACATTTTGGGACGCTTCCCAATCCATATCTCATATGGTGTCTTTTAAACCGATTTTGATGGTACTTGGTTTAGTATAAACGTGGTAGTTTGTAGAGCATACCCCCAGAACGCAATTAGCAGATCGGCTGAACTCATCATCGATCGTACCATATCTAGTAATGTGCAATTCCTTCATTCTGACACACCATTATGCTGAGGTGTTCTTGGTGGAGTCCACTGGGATACAATCCCATGGGCACTAAGAAGGTCCTCAAACTCTTAGTTTAAGTATTCTCCATCTCAATCAAAATGAAGTGCCTTAATACTCTAACCATGTTGGTTTTGTACTTCATTCATAAACTCCTTGAACTTCTCATGAGTTTCTGACTTATGTTTCATTAAATAAACATAGCCATACCTACTAAAGTCATCAGTGAAGGTAATGAAGTATTGATACCCACCTCTAATGATTGTTCTAAAAGGTCCACACACATCAATATGTATGAGTCCTAATAGAACACTAGTCCTCTCATTATTACTAGTGAAAGTGGTTTTATCCATCTTGCCCCTCAAACAAGATTGACATGTCTCTATTGATTTGAAATCAAAAGAGTCTAGATAACCATCTTTATGGAGTTTACATATGCAATTTTCATTTATGTTCCCTAGACGACAATGCCAAAGGTATGTTTTATTTGAGTTTTTGAGTTTTAGTATTTTGGTATGAACATTATATGCATTTGTCTTTAGATCTAACAAGTAAAGATCACAAGCCATTGGGGCATTGCCATAAAAGATCCCATATTTTGAAATAGAATATCGACCATTTTTAATATGGAATTCAAATGCATCCTTATCCATATAAGATACATAAATAATGTTTATATTTATAGCAAGTACATAATAGGAGTACTTTAACTCTATTACAAGTCATGTGGGAAGAGATATACTATAGGTTCCAACTGCGCTAGCCGCAACTCTTGTGCCATTAGCAACTCATACTTCTACCTCATGTTTTTCCAAAGGCCTACTTCCTTGAAGATCCTGCATATGAGAACATATGTGAGATCCACATCTGGTATCTAGTACCTATGATGATGAAGTATATATGTTTACCTCAATTATGTATATACCTGAAGTGGAGATCACCATCCCCATCTTCTTCTTCTTGAATGCCTTCAAGTACAAAGGATGAGATCCTCTTGTACTTTGCTTTCTCCTTATCTTGAGTGTTGAAGATTTGGATTTAGGCTTGATCTTAGGACTCTTCTTAGTGTTTCTTCGATCCATGGACTCAACTCTACTAATCATCATCATGAGCTTGTCCTTCTTCAATTTTGCTTCAACATGAATCAACATGGCAAACAAGTCTGACATCTATCCTGCCGTATTATTCACATAATAACATGCAATAAAGAGCCTATATGATTTTCGTATGGTCTTTAGAATCATATCAGTAGCCAACTCTTGGATAAAGGTGAATCCTATCTCTTCAAGATGATACACATGTCCAATCATATTGAGCACATGTTCTTCTAGTGAGGTTCCCTCTGTCATATTAGACTCAAGCAGCACCTTCAGGATATTGTCCCTTTCTTGCTTTGCAAGACCAAATGTCAATTTTTGAAGACGTTTTACCATCTCAATAATAGTCATGTCTTCACATTTCTCATGCAACTAATAGTTCATGAAACTAGGCATAAGGTACTTTATCTCCAAGGCATCATTGACATGCTTCCAGTAAGCATCCACTTATTCCCTAGTTGCATCAGGAGTAGGTATTTCTGGAACTAGTTTATCAAGGATGTAGAACTTGCACTCTTCATTGAGAACCCTTCTTAAAGTCCAAAACTAGTCATGGAAATTTCTCCTGTCAAGTTTGTCCTTCTTCAGGACCAATCACAACTAGGATTTGTTATCATTTATTTCTACAAGAGAAACTTTGCTTCCTTTTTGAATTGGTTTGATTTGAAAAAAATTGACGATATTATTTAGGTCTTTAATTATTATCACTCTCAATATTTTAATCAAATTGATATCCCTCAATATCAATTTAGAATATTGCAGTATACAATATTCTAGTAGGCCAAGATCCAAAATAATTCAACTATTAATCGGCCTACACCAACATCCATAGGCAATTGTTAAGGTAGGCAATCATAACAATTGCATCATATGAAACTCTTTGATAGATTATATGCACAATTCCTTACCATAATCATCTGCATGCTTCTGGGCTTATACTCTCTAAGAATTACTAGTTAAGCCTGACCTAAAAGATGACACAATAGAACATGAACCCTTCTTTAGCAGAATCTACATATCTATCATCATACTTCCACAAGATAGATGGCATACCACGCTTTAGCGTAACCTATGATTGGTAAATCAAGCTTTTCATGTGTGCCACTTTTAAAAAGAATCTAAGACTTAATCTTTTAATTGAGGGAGTTTTTATAAATACATATACTTTATCCAATCACCACATATATAATGTGTATCATATTCATGCTATATATCCCACAATGAAAACATGCAATAAACAAAAGTGATGGTTATGGGCAGCCTAACGTAATTCCTTGGAGCCATAAGGAATTACATCATCTAGGTATACATCACATGCATAAAACTATTTTTTATGAAGATCTATTCTTTGCCAATCTGGGTAGATTGGTTTAATCCTTTAACCATCAACTTTCCTCCTAGCCAGTTGTTAGGTCGTCTCACCAGTTGTCTGGTTCTGTTAGTCCACAATCTGCTAGCTCGTTTAGCAGATTGGTTGAGTCCACTAGCCGACCGGTTTAGGTCATCCTCTTGGTCCTTCATCTTGTTGGATTGTCTTCAGGACATCATCTTCTTCATCATAATAAAAAAGTAAACTATCCTACTTTTACACGATTATAGAGAAAGCTCGAGTAACATTCGAGGGGAGGAAGGGTAGTAAATAATAATACTTTTACATTCTGAAGATAAGATAAAGGATCGGTACACAGACAGAGATAAAAAGATTTACCAACCAGACAACTATGCATAAATAATAGGGGTTATTGGCCATAACCATGCTACACATCTAACACCAAAACCGCTTTTAGGGAAACACATGTAAATTGAATATATGTATCATATATATTAGTTTGTGATTATTGTGGTATTCAATTTGACAAGATATTATTCACATCGCATGCAATAATATAATGATAAAACCAAAATCAATTCATATTGATTATCCCATAATATAGTAGATTGATGATGGTTCTGATACCACTATAGGGAAATATAGCTACATAGAAGGAAGCAAAAATAAAATTGTATCTACCATATTCCCCAAAACCAGTAGATCGTGCCAATAACTATAAGATGGAAAGGATGGTTTTGAGGATATACCTAGTCCTGGAGCAAGTCCAATGAAAATCCTCATTGTTTTTGTTGCGCAACTCTGACTCCTAGTTATAGTGGGACTTGTTCGACTTCTCCTCCATAGACAACATACTTGTGCGTTATCTTCTGCAATAGCTCCTCTCATCACAAACTACTAGTTGATGATGTCCTTATTAGCAACATTGAACTATCTACCACCTCTAGAGAAGTCCACATAGACCGCCTGGAACTCCTATTATCTTGTAAGAATGAATAGGAAGGAGTTGTCCCTCATGTTGGCATACTGATCACCAACTTGCTCTCACACAAAAATGATCCTAGTTGTTTTCTCCCTTGCTATCCCATCCTAGTCAGGTATGACTTGGTTGAGCTCTAATGCTTACCATAACCAGAGGGGATAACATTTTTTAGAGAAACTGATTCTTAATTGTCTCTGTGTTTTGCTCTAGGATGCCCCAGTACCACACTATTTATAGGCAGGGTTTGGGCCAGGGTTCCAAGTGTATACAGGAGTGGAAGGGACTGCAAGATTTTGAATTTTCACAACCTATGACCACTAAAATGACCATCTCACACACCAGACAGACCTTTAGAATGCAAGATGGTAGTATCGTACTGCGAGACGATTATTTCGCAGTTTCCCAATCACATGCAAAATTGGCAATTAGTTTCCCATTAATGCCAAGCATCAATTTCTTTCACAACAAGTAATGTTCAATCCAAATGAATATTGGAAGTATCTATAACCTTCCTCTGGACAACCTTACTGATCTCTACCATGTGAGACGACCATCTTGATCACCGAGACGGTCATCTGTTGACCCGAGTTGTGCCGCTCAGTTAGGTCAGTTCGTACCTTTGCCAATTTCGACTCGAATTAGTATGCCATTCCAAACGCCCATCTCAACTCTTGAGATGACCATTTGGCACTCTAAACAACCATCTCATGCCATGAGACAAGCGTTTGACAGTGTAGTCAGACTGCTTGTTGTGTGAATCAATTACCTAAATCATTTCACAATGAATTCAACTGTCATTCGATATCATACTGCTCTTCTAGATCGAGACCTATGTGTGTGACCCTATAGGTCCCATATTATGTTGGCAGTGAATGTCCACACCAACTTATGACATCGCAAGCAATGAGCGTGCCTAGTCGCACAATCAATGGTACCCAAGTAAATGGAAAGTTGGAGAACAACTTCAACCTAAAATTTGTGTGTGGTGTTGTATTGTTTGTATAGTTCCTTTGTCACTGATGCCCAAATTGAACTTGAGGCATGGGCAATCATCCTCTTCATCATTTAATCTTGTTTCTTAAACCAGAGCAGACTGTCTGAGATATATGTAAGCTCAATATCACATATTGACTCAATGTGCATTGCCATGCATTTCTCAGTCTTGCTAATCAAGAGGCCTAGGACATCAAACTCCTATAGGAGAGAAAAATCCCATTTCTATCACTCTTAGTCTATCCCCATGTGTCAAAGTCACCCAATCATCACCTTGATAACAAGCCATGTTTCAAGATTGCATTTGATGACGTCAAAGCATACACAATAACATGTGATGAGTTTAGTGGTTTCAAGTCTAAGAACCACAACTACCACCATTACTATGAGAGATGGCTATGACTTCCATGATAATGGATTCCATGTGTCAGTCTCACGGTGGGTCTGTCTGATACATTGTTCTCTAACATGTATCTGTGTGCCTTGTTTGATATAGCCATATAATGACTAATGAGACTCTGTCATCAACCAACTCACACTCTGATCTTATGTGTCATTGTTGTCTATCAACCTTCCGCAATAACAACCAATCAGGGACATAATGAGAATATATATATGTATTCTTAACATCCCTATGATCTCATTTCTTCCAAGTCACGTACTTGAAGACATACGTCATTAGGTAATATTATTCTCTAGACATTTATAATGTTACATCATTATCTCATAACTGAATTAAATAGAATAAAATGGGAAGTTTGCCTTTTATTAATAATCAAATGGTTTTTACATGTTATGCCATTACAATCATCACATGATTGGCTCTTTGGGCATACATACCAACAACTAGTATAGTTATTCTATTAAAAATCAAACTCATAATTTTTGCAATAAAGAGAATAACCAAGTAAAAATTTATCCCAGAGAATAAGAAGTAGTAGAAGCATATAGAATACATAGAAATATCAGTCTAAATTTAGATATATTAAAAGTAAAACACATTCAGTCTATAGAGAATGTCGAGAGATTATGGGGAAGGATAAATGTACAAAGATAACATATTTGTGGATAAGAGGATCTTATATTCCACTCTTTACATAATAAACAACATTTCCTTGTTTGGAGGTACATGATTTGTTGGGACTAAAACAACCAGATATATGCTGCAAGACAAATATTATGCCACCTATTTAGTTCATTTTATCTATACCCATCCACTTCATATTGCATTTACATGTATAAAAAGATAGAATTAGGTGTAACATACTCCAATTAGAACCAAGAACTATGTATAGGTTCTCCAGTTTGGTATGCATTGCTCTAATGTGATGATATTCCAACCATTGGTAGAAAAACTAAGTTGTCCAAGGTGACGTCTTCCATAACACATTCCTATAGGGTGATTCATCTCTAAAGGATACACATTGTCCCTCCTAGGTAAACCAAATCATGCTCTAGGAAGCTTTGAACTAATTAGGCATATGCAACTTTGGCACATATGCTTTACCCCTACTTTGTGGCATCCCAATGGCTACCATAATGACAAAATTAGCCATTGTTGCTACAACCATGACAGACACCTAGGTTGGTCCAACACAACCCCTAAAAGACCCTCATGGGGAAACACAACTTGTCCTAAGAAAACTTTCTCGTAGAAGGGGTGAACATGTCTTAGGAGGAATCCCATCGACTCCACTTACGGTGATGGTCATGGTGTATATCACACTAGTTCATGTCCACGATGGGAACATTATCCTTGAAAAAAACACTATTTTTCTATATATGCTTGAAGGATTCCATGTTGGTATATGTACTTGAGTCATTTTCTAATTTCATTTTTTTCCCAACTACTGAAATGATGACACACTGAAACTATAAACCCTTATTAACCTTTGTTCAACATTTTTTTTCTTAATAATGTGCTTTTGCCAAATTCTATAAAATCAAATTAATTGTGTTCACTTATTGATAAACATCTCATATACCAATTATGTTAGAATCGATAGGATTTAGAAAGAAACACCCTAGATTGGTTGAAATTAGGTTTTTCTATCTTGAGTTTGCTCTAATACAAGATTAAGATGATTGAATTATGGTTAATAAATTTAATTTAATTAATTTTAGGTGATTATAAGTAAAATATTTTACTTCTAGAGTTTACAATTTATTCTAATATATAATATTCTATAGATATTGATTTAGAGGTCAAACACTCAAGATATGCCAAATTTTTGAAAAAATAATTATGGAAAACTTCATTTATGGACCTTTTTGCAAAATGTCCAAGAACATCAAATGGACATACAAAACTAATTACATCTACAATACCTCAAATTCCATTGTTGTTCTAAAACTCTTTGTAGTTGAGGCTAGAGAGGTGGCCTTGACCTCAAATTGATCTAGCTCAAGTTCTTTGCAAGTTCAAGTTGAAACTAATAAGTTCTTTACCTTCTCTTGTTCTTTATTCTATTTCACTTATATCTATCAATGTAGCATATAGAATTTTGAAAGTGGATTAGAAACCCTAATTACTCCATCTTATCTCTCTTCTCTCACTCTTTCATATAGGAAGGTTCCCAATATAAGAACTTTATGATAATTTTCAACTTTAGAGAAGTTTAGTGAAACCTTTGTAAATTTCTAGAAATCAACTAGTTTGATCATATAGGACGTATTTCAGCTATTTATAACTATAAAGGTCAGTGGATTAAAACCCAATTAGGTAATTAAGTATGCAATAAACTCAATTTGAGCTATTTGTTGATAATTTACCCCTATTTTAGACTATTATTTAACTTTGTGGGAAAAAGGAAAATTTATTATGCGATTTGGAGTGTATGTTTATTTTTTAAGTAATATACTCATATGAAACCTATTTGAATATGATTTTTGTGTTGTGAAATCAATTTAATTGAATATCATATTATCGTCAATTGTTACATTATTGGGTGGGTTTTGCTTATTTAGGGTGAGAATGGCTAAAAAAATTCATAGTATGAGATGAAAGTTGCTATACTAGTTTGAAATTAATTATTTTACTTGAAATCATTTTTTTTCTTATTCTATTTTGATATATAAATATAAAATCACTTTATTTGTTAAAAAATCACTTTCTCTATGATGTTTTGTCAAGATTTTGGTAAAATGATCTCAAATATTCTTTTTGCATGAAATCTGTTATAGTGTTTTATTTATAGTAGAATAACATCTTAATGTTAGTATTTTTTTAATCATCTATTTATAGAGGATACCCAAAAGATTAGTTAATCATCCTATGATCCAGAATAGGCCAAATACTAAAATCTACATTAGCATTCATGTTCAACCAAGGTGACTTGAACGAATCAGACTGGAAATCTAGAATAGCTGAAACAGAGTGTTTAGAAAGGGCAACTGATACTATGGATGAACTAGAGCATGATATTTGGTGCATGCATATAATCATCCTGGAATTATCTCCAGGCCTTAAACCTTGGAGGTGGTGACTGCCTGTTCATGAACACTTTTATAGTATTTTGAGCACCGGAGAGGATGCAGACATGATTAAGACCCTTATTTTGGTAGAGATGTGCGATGTTAGAAATTGTTTGCACCTCTTCTTCAAGTGTCGAGCATGCAAGGCTCATAGTTCCATCACATAGGATGTTAGAATCCGAGTTAGACCCCAGATGTATTCAACTTAAAGTCTTCCCAGAGTTGGGATGGAATGATGTGTTTGTGAAAGTGAAGAAGTCATCACTTGGCCTTTGGTTGGGATGGTGGGCAATGCTTGATTGATTGTCATTGTCTAGGGTTCACCACAAAATAAAGATATAATATGCCCTCTCCTTAATGAAGGCATTGTGAGTTCTAACATTGATTGGTTTTCTAGTATGCACCAGGTCATTTGGTGTCTGCAAAATGTGCCTACTAGCCACCAACAAAGTAGCCGATTGTGGCTCACTCCTAGCTAACAAGATGATGGCCACAATCTAGGCGTTCTTGTTGAGAACAAAGACATTTGGAGGAGTGGTCAAACCTTCCCATATAGGTTTGATTCTCAGGAAATCTCTAATGCCATGCAACATCGAATCTGGTTCATTGTGACAAGCTAACCAATTATGTCAACTTCTATGTGCCTCCTTCTTTTCTCCACATTATTAAGTAGAGATTCATGTTACAAAAGCCAGGAAAAGATCTTCAGCCATTCAAGACTCAAACCTTCTAGATGGCAGACCATGTACCATCTATCATGACTTCCTTGGACATTCTCAGCCAACTATAAGCTGACTTAGAAGTGAGTTCACCATGAGAATCATGTGGCTAGTCCCATAGATCTAGGCCAGCTTCAGGGTCAAGTGGCTGGATTCCCCTGATATGTTCAACCAGATTGGGAGTCATGTAGGTTGTGATGAAGTCATAATCACATGACCGATTGTCAAGTACCATATAATTCGTTGTGATATCCTCCAGGCCAGCTGCCACAATGCATTGGGGGTCAACCTCTAATGGTCACATGCTTGAGATCGACCTATCATTATACACATTGATCGAGTAACCAACTTGCACAATCCTCAAAACATTCATTGGAAATATTTGGAAGGTTCTTTTTGATAAAAGACCATGTTGGTGAGCAAGGCTTATTAATCAAGCACCCTTCGTTTGTGTATTTTTCTGTCATGATTTTAACCCATAGTAGGTGATTTTTGTTGAGGAAGAACCACACATTCTTTAGCATAAAATCTTGGTTGAAGTCACAGGTGTTCTTTAGGCTAAGGCCTCCTTATGATTTGCTTGAAGTGATCTTCTTCCAAGACATGAGGGACATCTTCTTATTTTCCCAGTAGTCGAACCATATGAAGTTTTATACATGCTTATTGATATCATCACATAGGCATGGTGATAGTCCAATAGGTTGCATCACATACACTAGAATATCATGTAAAGTGGACTTTTCAAGAGTCATTTGGCCTACCAGAGAAAGTTGGTGGGCTGACCAACAGTTCATTGTTTCTTGTAGGGACATCACCATATTTTCAAGGGTGCACTGATTCAGGCACTGGTGGAGTAATGGGACTCACAAGTATCATCCTAGATCCTCCATGCGGCCTATGCCTAATCTTTTACAAAGGTAGATTTAATTGCATGGGGTGTGTTATGTAAAAAGTACCATTCAGACTTCTCCTTGGAAATGGCCTGAATAGAGACAACTGAGAAGTCCTCTAGGACTTGGATGATTATGTCCGCTTGCCTATTAGAGGATTCAGCCATTAGCATGAAGTCATCAACAAAGAGAACGTTAGAAAGAGGTGTACCATTGCGATTCAACCAAATTGGTTTCCATTGTGTGGAGTCACTTCATGGGAAATAGATTGGAATAATCACTCCATGCATAGAACAAAAACATGTGGGTTGATGGGGTCCCCTTAGACTACACCTTGTGTGGATTTGAAGGACAGAAGCGGCGATCCCTCTAAGAGTATAGTAGTAGAACCATTAGAGATGATTTCCATAATCAGTCTGATGATGTTACATATTAAGCCTACCTTTTATAGGGTGTCAAAGATGTCTGGCCTATGCATCTTATCAAAAGCCTTTGATAGGTCAAGCTTAATATAGACCCAATGCTTGTGCAAGATCTTGCTCTTCATAGAGTGGATTACTTCCTGGACAAAAAGGATGTTGTCTCTAATATGCTTGCCTAGTATAAAGACAGATTGTGTCTCTGAAACCCAAGTTGGTAGCATCAATTTCATTCGTTCAACAATAACGTTAGAAATGAGCTTGAAGCAGGTATTATTCAATGATATTGGCCTGAAGTCACATCAATATTGAGGTTGTCTTACTGTGGGAATGAGCATCATACATGCATCTGATAGCTCTGGTAGGATGGTCCCTGTGTTAAAGGCATGATGTACTATGATGGTGACTGAACCACCCACCCAAGACCAATTAGATTGAATGAACTTGCTATGGATATCATTTGAATCCATCACTTCGTTGGGTGCCATAGAGAGGACAACCTTGTGGATTTCATCATGGCCCGTCTGTTGGGATAGGAAGTTCTTTGTCTGATGGATGATGGCTAGGAAGTGGCTCCTATAGTAGATGATGGCTTCAGTGGTTGTAGCCACTATTGGCGGTGAAGTCATTAGCTTGTGAAAGTAATCATCGACCATGGTCTTTATCACAACAACGTCTGTAATCCAAACCCCTTCACTATTGTGGATGCATGTGATTTTCTTGCTTTGCCTTCTTGCTTTGACATTTGTTTGGAAGAATTTTGTGTTGCCGTATCCATCTTTTAGCCAGTTGAGATGTGATTTTTGGCACAATCCACTTCTTCTTGGAGTAGTATGCAGTGGTATTGTTCTTACATCGTGATAACTTTCAAATCATGATCACTAGAAGGAAAAGTATTAGAGATTACTTGACTTTTATCAAGTTGCCTGAGGGTGGCGTTCTTATGCTTGCGTAGCATATGAGTTCATTTGGACTCCCATTCCATTGACTCATATTGGAAATGTGGAAGGGCTTCGGTCAAAGACATATGCTTGCCCCACTTTGGAAGAAGTTCTTCTTTGAATTCTGTCATCAAGGAACAATTGGCTTTAGTATGAAAGGTCCTTTTGGATTTCCCTCATGCGACGTTGCTACTGATGAGAATAAGGTTGTGGTATGAGTGAAGACGGGGAAGAAGAAAGACTGTATAGCCACCGTCTGTCATGAGCCATGATTTTTTAGAAATGACTCTATCGAGCTTTTAATGGACATTGAGCCTCTTGAAGGTAAAGAAGTGTCCATGTGCCTTAATTTCATCTAGGCTAGTATATAGGAGAATTTCTTTAAAAATATTTGACATTCATTTATCAAATTATTTGTTGCCTTTCTTTTCAATAGGGTCTAGCATTATATTGAAAACATTGTTGGTTATGTATGCCTAGAGAGACAATCATGTGATGATTATAATGGCATATTATGTAAAAATGATTTGATTTTTAATGAAAGTCAAGCTTCCAATTTATTCTAGTTGATCCAGTTATGAGATAATGATGTTACATTATGAATGTATAGAGAATTATATTAATCAATGACGTATGTGTTCGAGTTACTATCCTTGTGGATGAGAAGATACAGATGTTAAGATTACATATACATATTCTCATTATGTCCCTGATCGGTTGTCATTGTGGAAGTTTGGTAGACAACAATGACACACAAGATCAGAGTGTGAGTTGGTTGATGACTAAATCTCATTAGTCATGATATGGTGATATCAAACCAAGCACACAAATACATGCTAGAGAATAGTGTATCAGACAAAACCACCATGAGACTAACACATGGAATCCATCTTCATGGAAGTCATAGTCAATTCTCATAGGGATGGTGTTGGTTGTGGTTCTTAGACCTAAAATCATTGCACTTATCACATGTCGTGGGGTACACTTTGACACCATCAAACACAGTCTTGAAACATGGGTGGTTATAAAGGTGATGATTGGGTGGCTTTGACACATGGGGATAGAGTGAGAATGATAGATATGGGATTTGTCCCTCCTATTGGAATGTGATGTCTTAGGCCTCTTGATTAGCGAGATTGAGAAAAACATGGCCATGCACATGTGAGTCAATATGTGATATTAAGCTTACGTATATCTCAGACAGACTGCTCTTGGTTCAAGAAACAAGATTGCATAATAATGAGGGTGACTTCCCCATGCCTCTAGTTCAATCTAGACATCAGTGACAAAGGAACTATACAAAAAATTCTACACCATACACATATTGTAGGTTGAAGTTGTTCTCCAACTTTCCATTTACTTGGGTAAAAATGATGTGTGACTAGGCAACACTCGTTTCTTGTGATGTCATAAGTGTTATGGAGATTTACTGCCAGTGTAATATGGGACCTATAGGGTCCCACACATAGGTCTATACCTAGAAGAGGAGTTTAGATTTCAAATAGAAATTGAATTAAGTACTAAAGTGTTTATGTATTTGATTCACACAACATATAGGCTGACAACACTACCAAACACCCATCTCAAGTGTTGAGACAACTGTCTAGAGTGGCAAACGGTCATCTCAAGTGTTGACACAGGCATCTGGGTGTCAGGCCAGATTTCGTGTTGAAATTGGCAAATAAATGAATTGACCCAACAAATCTAGCTCAACTCAGGTCAGCAGACAACTATCTGGGTGACCGAGATGGCCATCTCACATGTTCGAGATGTCCAGTTCGGTCAAGGAAGGTTCTTGATGTTTTCCTATTCATTTCACTTGAGCAATACTTGTTGCACAAGGAAAGCAATGTCTAACATTGATGAGAATTAATTTTCCAAATTTGTGTACAACTGGGAAACTACAAAATGACCATCTCGCAGTGCGAGACAACTGTTTCACGTGCAAGATGATCATATGGGTTTGTCAAATGGCCATTTCAGCTATTGCAGGTTGCGACATTTCTAGAAATCTTACAAGAAATTGACATTTTCTGGTCCTTTCCACTCTCGCACATTAATCCTATACCAGATAGAAATTGGGAACCCTGGCCCTAGCATGTATTGTATGTAGAGGGGTACTAGGGGCTTCCCAAAGTGCAACACAGAAAATTTTGAATCAATTGCTCTGAAAAAATTGTTCTCTTTGGTTGTGGTAACCGCGAAAGCCCAGAAAAGTCCTACCCGAATAGGGAGGGATAGCCAAAGGGAGAGAAATAACTAAGTTCATTGTCGTGGGAGAGCAGACTAGTGAATAGTACGCCAGTAGGAGGGACAACTCCTTCCTATCTGGTCCAGTAGGATGACATGAGTTCTAGGCAGTCTGTGTGGACTTCTCTAGAGGTGGGAGGTCATTGTCTGCTGCTAAGGAGGACATCGTCAACCAATAGTCCATGATGAGAGGAGCTACTGTAGAAGATGACAAGTGAGTTTGGTGTCCTAGGAGGAGCAATCAGACGAGTCATAGTGCAAATAGGATTCAATGTTGCACATCTATTATGACAAGGATTGTCATTGGACTTGCTCCAGGACCAGGTATATCCTCATAAACCATCCTTCCTATGTTATAGTAATTGACATGATCCATTGGATAAGGAAATATGGTAGATAATTTTTTTGTTTCTGCTACCTATCTCATAGCCATATTTCCTTACAATCTCCAACTACTGCCCACACATTGTAGATAGAGTGAGAGATTTCTTGCAGCTGTTTCCATAAGAGAGGACATTTAACTAGATTGGGGCTGCCATACACAAAGGTTATGTACTAGTCTCCATTGGTTATGTAGTGAATGAGTTGTCTATAATTTGCAATGACTTCAAGATCACAATATCACATCTACCTATGTCCCATAGAATCCATATTCCACCCGAGAAGCCAAGGGATTCAATGTAGTGTGAGGAATAAAAACCTAGTTAACGGATGACATTGAGGGCTATGTCACCACTGAACCGTGTTTCAATCAAGGCCAGAACATGTATCTTGTACATTAACTTGTGTTCTTTGATCAATCGTATTTTTTCCTCGAGTTTGGCTCCTTGGACATTCTAGAAAAGAATATTCATCATAAAGGAGGGTCTATTTGATGGTGGCATCAAGTCCAATGGACTGACCATCTTCCTTTGACTGGCTCTCCCTTAGGACATGTCCTTCATCCTCAAAGTTGAGAATACACTTTTCTTCATTGGTTTTGTTAGCATTGGCCAACAATTGGGCAATCTTCCCCTTCGTAGGTTCCCTGCCTAGGCTAGTCTGCACCAGCTGGTAGATGATCTTTTTGTTATGGAGGAGAACTCCACTACCCCCGTCCCTTTGTCACCCCAACTGAAGTCAGGGGTGAGTTGTATAAGGATGGTATCACTACATCCAAACTAGAAGGGGGTGTTTGGGTCTCTACCTTCACTCATTTCATTGTCCACCATGATGATGACAATATCTTGCGTGAATGGAGGGCGATGGATAGAGGAGGTTGTCGGGCCTAATGTCGACTTCCTTGGGACAATGTGCTACTTCTTTGCACTTTTATTTTTCTTTTTATATATCACCACCATTTCCCAATATGATTCGTCAGACTCATGCTCCTTAGGGACACAACTTGCTCACCTGTAGGTGTTTCTTTAGCTTGCTTGGTGTGCTTCTTAGGAGTTTGGCACCTTTCTAGCTTTTTGGAATGGATATCCTAGGAGTAGGGTGTGGCCACTATGAAAGGGTGGACCAAGGGTGTATATGTATCAAGGGTAGTGAAGGAGGGGACAAAGTTATAATCCTTATTGGCATGACCCACCCGTCCACATCTTATGAAGATGACTTGCATGTTCTCATATTCAATATGGAACTTGTCTCCATTAACTGTGATCACATGTAGTAGGGGTTGTGAGGTGTCAACCTCCACTTCTATGTGAGAAAACTTCCCTCGATGACTGACCACTATTGTGCCATCGATTTTGATAGTATTCCCTATTAGACCTCTGATGCTTTCCACTAGCTTTGTTTGATAGAGATACACTGGTAGATTAGGAACCCTAGACCAAACCACTAGCTTGCATGGAATAGGGTGGACCTGAAGTTAGGTGTCTAAGATTGGATAGAGAGGTAATTGCCTAAGATGGTCCAGGGGCCTCCTGTCATGGTAGCGATGAAGTCTGTCTAATTTGCAAGTTGAATGATGTAGTATCCCATGTCGAGGTTGATCACTTGAAACTTCTTAGTGGGATTCCACAAGGCTTGTAGTTTGTTAACTAGGCTTGGAATCCAATGTTGATCCTGTAACCATCACCATCACCGCATACTTGCATGGTTCCAACAATGGTTCAATAGTAGTCAGGTTGATCAAGATGGTGGGTAAAACACCTCTCTGATCAATGGAGATATCCTCTTCTTAGATCATATTTGGCAAGACGTCTTTATGAATGGAGAGATCTATGGATCTGTGCTTGTAGAATAGAATCAATGATCAACATATCATTTGCCATTGAGGACTCAAATGCTTTACCTTTAACTCTAGTGGAAGCGGCTTCGCGGGGTGTGTCTGACGCATGGGGAGCATTTCCTGACGCCGTAGGGCTCAGACGTGGTTTGGGTCTTGTCTGAGCTGAGTTGGCATGGCCTCAAGATGGCTTCCATGCCCGTGGCCTCTGCCATCACCTGTAAGGAGGTGGGATCACCCCCTTACTAAAATTTTGAAGAATTAACATCCATTCCAAACACACTCAAAGGTATGTTGGAATAGGTATACATTTTCCAAATTTATTATAATGGTATGCAAAAGACAAAAGTGTAGCAGCGGAATAAAAATAACTGACTATATTCAGCTTTCATAAAAGATTACACAAGTACATCAAAATCTCCCATTAGGGTTTACAACAATATACCACAGTAAGGATCCATATGGACGAAAGTCTAAACTACATCACATCTTGTCTCTAGATAAACATTTCCAAGTTCTAGGTCCATGCCCAAAGCTATGTTCTCCTGATTCAACTCAACAACTTGTCCTAACCTGGGTGGTTGGAAGAGCACCCAGCAAAAGGGAAAGGAAACAAGGTATGTGTCAAAAATATTGAACAAGTACAAAAGATAACGATAACATTGAAGCATAAATATATGGATTTATCACACGATGAGAGGGCCAAGAGGATGAGGCATGTAAAAAAATAGATTCTTTCCAAAAACCAATAGATAATAATTAATTGCATGAATGATCAATAGTGGACTACATTAACTAAGTAGCGTTGAGGCACCTACCAGACCTCAACCTATAGGTGAGGGGAGAATTAATACATTCCCAGTCACCTACACATATTTTTATAAGGGAAAGAATAAGATATTTCCCAAGACAAATTAACACATGCCCTACTATGGTGGTTGTACATAAGTACCACTACTATAACTAAATAGTCAAATAATCCATCATGCATAAGAAGTAGTAAATTGGCAAGATAAATAGTCATATAATTACAATATGGTAGTGGGGTTCCAAGACCCATGAAATAAAACATCAATACTAATTTTGAGGCAAGTACATCAAAAGATTCATGAGTAGAGGAAATTGGGTTCAATAAAGCCTCATTAGGGGAAGTAAGGTTGTTTCACAAGTATCCCAACTAAAGGGTTAGATATGCACATACATAAATAGGGATTGCTTATACATAAAGAGGGATTGAAAATACAAAAATAGGGATTGTACATATATAAATAGGGATTGTACATACCTCTCTTACTTATATCAATTACTAACTTTCACCACTTTAATCGAGTCTAAGTTCCACTTTGCCTATTTTCAATGTGTTAACATGTATTAGAGTACATAATGCACATTAATGTATTGAAACCCTGACACGCTTTTTACGTGCGTATAAACGCAAGTGTACGCGTCAATGTAATATAGGCCTTTGTGAGGCCCAAGTCGAACTCAGGGATACGTGAATTTTCGGAGACTACTACTAACTACTCACAATCAGCTAGACCGATTAAAGAGTTGGAAATTGTTGTTAAAATTAAAAGAAAATAAAATAAAACAAAACAAAGCAATTGATTAAATGTTTGGTTTAATCAATTCAAGATGAGATCTTTAGGATTGCGGTTTCACCGTGGGTTTTCATTGTATTAAATTCTATTCAGTCATTCAAATTCATCTCTCTATCCGGGTAGTGGCCTGAAATCAGAATTGTCCACTGTCATGGTATAATTCACTACCTATGTCTAGGTCGGTTCCACCGTCGTTGTAACCTATACCATAAACTAGGTGCATTAAAAACGATCTCTCGGTGTCCACCATTAACCTTACACCACCTTGTTCAAGGGATTTGTCAATTAATGTAAATTTTGTCTCTTTTCAACCATTAATTCTTCTTTCAAAGCAATTAAGGGCATTAGATTATTATTATGGTGATCAAGCATAACAATATAATTGAGAAAATGAAATTATACCACGGATTTAAGAGATAAAATATGAATTTCTATGATAAAATTGTCATACAATGAATTCCCGGGCTACTCTCGGTCCTAAAGACAAAGGGGATTAGCCCCTCATGTTCATCTCAGAGAAAAACGTGGTAGAGAAAAAGGGAAACATGGAGAAAATGTGATTGAGTGGTGAAACCCCTGAACGGAGAAGATCCAAGCGCTCCTTGGCGTAGAATACACGTTCTCCCACCTTTCGGTGGTGGAAACCGTCTTCTTCGGCGTCCGGATCGGATGGGGCGTGCTTCTGGGCTCCGTTCTTCTCTCCACACCTTCTCGGGATGTGTGCAACGACTAATGACGTGATAGATTGCTCTTGGCCGCCGTCATTAGGTATAATCACTGAGTTAGGTCGCCAAATAATCACAGCCGTTAGATTTAGATCAATCCGAAACAAACATGTATCTGACGGTGTCGATACTATCGAATCAACCCTGCACTCTATCGACTGGTCTTCTTTTCTTTTCTTTTCTTTGTCGCGACTGATGCCACCTTGATACCATCGACGCGGGTTGATGGTATCGACATTTTTAGGCGTCGGTTTTGTCCTTTTACGTCGATGTAGCTCCATGCATCGATACTATCGACTTTTGTGTCGATAGTATCGATTCACTTCTCGCAAACAACCTGATGGTATCGCGATACCATCGACTCTCCTGTCGATAGTATCGACTTTCTTCTGCTCCTTGTGGCTGGCAACGTGTGGTCCGGTCGATGGTATCGATCACTGTCGATGGTATCGATAGAAGCATATACTTGTTTTTTCCTGAAATCACAACACGAAACCACATAAGCATACACATAACGTATTCTTTTGATAATTTATACTCAAAATACTGAAATAAGGGAGATTTGGCATAGAGAAGTATCATAGACCAAAGTAGATGAATTATGCAACATTAACCACAGAAATGACTAATAAATGCATAGAACACATATAAAACAAGTCTATAAATGCGACTCAAAATCATCGCATCAAACCCTAATTTCATAACTTTTTAGCAAAACTCGGATTTAGATTTTGAAAATATCACCAATGAATTTATTAGGTTCTCTTGATCAAGAAAACATATTTTTATGTTAATTTTGGACTTATGATGATTACAATGTACTTTTTATGGGTTTTATGCATTAAATTCATTTTACAAAAATCACCCTTCATCAAACCATGAAATCAGACCTTGAAAATATTTTATTAGATAGATATTAATTTTTGAATTCCAAAACATATTTATTTGTCAAATTTCGATAAGTGGATTAGAAGATATGAATTTTTCAATTTGAACCAATACGAAAATGACAAGTCAAAAATCTTAGAGAGAGAGGAAGAGTGAGAGTGAGAGATGGAGAAAACACCATTTGACCCTAGATTAGGGTTGGAGATTCATAGGCAACCAAACTAGATCTTATTGGGAAGGTAAAACAGCAAGAAACCAAAACCTTAGAAGAACATGGTAAATAGAGATGGAGACCATCGATTTTAAACATAGAAGCATGAGTTTTAAGCATGTAGTAAGCAATATGTGAGAAGGGGGCTATAAAACTCACCTCTATGAAGGTAACAAGGTCCAAACAGCAAGGATCCTGAGCTTACAAGGTCTTTTTGCTCCAAACCAAGTTCCTTTCTTGAGCAAAGATCACCTTCTCCACTTTAGAGGTGCAAACCCTAGCAAAAGAGCATGGAGATGAGGTGTTTTAGGGCTCTAGGTATAGTTTCACCATGGAAGGCCATGGTTCCAACCTATAACAAGGTGGTAGAATAACTAAAAGCATGAAAATAGGGAAGGAAAGGAGGAAACTTACTATTTTTTGTCAAAATCACCAAGAAGGAGCTTTAGAAACACTAAATAGAGCAAATTTGGAACTCTAGGAGCCTTCTTCACAAAGGTAAGCACTCTCTTTTACCTTGGGACAACACTTTCATGGCCAAATGGAGTAGGAACGATGCTATAAGATGGGGGAAAGAGAAGGGGAGGATTTCTTCTTGGATTAGGAGATGGGAAGGGGTAGGCATGGCTTTATAAAGAAGGGGGCAAGCATGAGGTGTCTATGGGACTTTCCATGTGTCCTTTGGCTAGGGCTTCATGGTCATGCAAGAGGACAACTCATAGAGACTTCTTGTATATCAAATGTCAGTCCTAAAATCCCATGGAGACTTCTAGGCCATCTCCACCATCCTCCAATCAAAGAAATAACCCCATTGGTTGATAGCTTTTAAAGATAAGCTCATTTATAAAGAGGGTAATCCCTAAAATGCCCTTGGAAAGAAACACCTTCAAACCAAGGAGCAACTAGGTTCCCCACGGTTCAAAAACTCGAGAATGGTAAGGTAATATCTAAATATTATAATGCATGTGACAATTTACAAAGAAAACCTCTGAATTGGGTAAATTGCATAAAAGTTCAAAATATGCATATAATTGCATAACTTGCACAAACATGATCCAAATTCGACCAAACTTGACACTTAATCTTGTCTCATGATTTCAAAACACCTCACAAGGTTAGATTAAGGTGTATATTACTTACTTATGGTAATTAAGCTTGTTCAACACATTAAGCAAGGTTTGGGGCCTTGCACTTCTAGCACAAATTTATTTACCGTTGTTCCACTTAAGTGGTGATTTTGTATTTTAGAAATTTAAATAAGTATTC
The DNA here is from genome assembly GCA_963693085.1 of Alisma plantago-aquatica. NCBI lineage: Eukaryota > Viridiplantae > Streptophyta > Magnoliopsida > Alismatales > Alismataceae > Alisma > Alisma plantago-aquatica. The sequence continues at coordinate 1,428,241,352 of OY856412.1, forward strand.
ACTGAGGTATTTGTGCATAAATACTACCTTTGGTATAATTATTGAACAAATGTTCACCAAACCACTATAAATTCCACAATTTAAGCATCAAGGCCAAAAAGGATAGAAATGATAGGGAAATTTTGGGAAAGGGCCAAAAAGAGCATATGTCAAAGTTTCAATATGTTACAACACTCCGCCCCCTAAATAGTATTTCATCCTTGAAATCTAAATCAAAGTGAGAAGGGTGAGTATGCAACATCTCACCACTAAACTCCCAGGTTGTTTCCATTAAACTTCCAACAAAAATTTTACTAACTTAAACTCCTTGTTTTTTAAATGCTTAACTTGGGAGTTCAGAATCTTCTCAAGCAACTCCACATAGGTTAGGTTCTCATTGATCACCTAAAGGTTCCACTTTTATGATTTATTTTTTAAATTTTTTGGTTTATTAGAATTATATTCATTAGGATATCACATTATCATTATTATTCTTTTAATTGAGTCATGTCATATTTTTTTTCTTCAAAAGTTATATTTCATTATTATGCACAAAACTAATATATTTCTTATTTATCTCATTAGGAATTTTAGCATGATTAGAGTTATACTAAATTATCTTAATATGCATTATTATATCTGACCATTATCTTTAATAATTTGGATTTGGACTCCATTATCAACTGTATCAGATTATTTTGTATGAAATAGGACACTTTATCCAATTTGTTAAATTAATCCAAATAATGTCACATGATTTACTTATATGTATATTAGACATTCATTATTTCTCACATTAATGTCATAATTAATCATTCTATCATATTTATTCACTTCTTATTATTGATTATGAACATTCATGTGGATCAATTACTTCTTATCCATATTGAAGTCATTATATATATTTTAATGATCAAGGTAGGACATATTACATATTAATGATTTGATTCACATACTAAGTCATTAGGTGATTAATTAGGTTTGTATTAGAGAACAAGGTGATACACATTTCATATTGATGACCTGATTAATCTACAGTTTATGTGTATTACAATATGTTATCTGATTATGACACCTAGTGACACTAATGCATCATGAATGTCATTAAGGATTTATAGGTTAAGGTTATATTATTACAACTTAGGGTTTAGGTTAACATGATCATTATTCTTTACCTATAACTTCTTAGGATGCATTAAGTCCAATCTTAGATTACAATTATCTTTCTCATCATATCATTAGAGTTTATTAGTCCAAGACATATTTAGCATTATGTGTACCCACTATTAGTATTAATATGTGAGTTACTCATATTATGTGCATTAGATATTCATTAGGGTTAAAACATGTGAACTATTCATTAGATGACCATTATATGTTCATTATTATATATACAAGCATGTCATGTTATATCTATTACTTGTTTGGTCAAAAGTAAGGATCCAAGAAAACTATCCTCCTAATCATGGAGTTAGGGTTTTTAGAGCCAATGTGGCTAGATTTCGGTATGTTACAGGACTCCATCCCCTTAAAAAGGAGTTCGTCCTTAAAAGGTTTCATCTAACTACCCAAACATCATCAAACCAACTACTCTTCACTCCTTAAAAGGTTTGACCTTCCAAGATAAACTAATCTAAAGATAAAAGGGTGAGTCTAAATAAACCATATACAAGATTCATCATGCTTCACAGTGCACTCTGATTGCTTACTAAACACCAAACTTCAAAATCTAGGTTCTAGGGATAACTATCCAAACATGTGGTTCTATGGGTCATAAGGGAACTATATTGGGTATCCATCCTCAAACAAGTCATTACACCTGGGAGACTAGTTCAAAATATTAGGGTCCCTAAAGATAAATCATATAGATGACTAAGGCTACTATTACCTAAAAGCATGCTATTTCAGACAATTCATATCACCTCAGGTCAGGCCGATATCATATGGATTCGGGAGTCCTCATAAACCAAGCTAGTGGTGCGGAGGAAAATCTTGCCAGCCCCTGAACCATGATCCTTTCTAGACACCTTTGCTTTCAACTTCATGTTCTAGTCTCTACCTAACAAGCTCATCATGTTATGGTTAACTAAACTTGTTTCTAATGTGAAACTCTTATGATACTAAATCAGTCTTTCATCATCTCAAGAGTAGCATAGATCAATTCTAGGGAAAATATTTCAGTTAAGGAGGAACTAAATGACACAAGGGTTCTAATTAAGGAGACAAAATTGAAATAGTCAGATTCTAACTACCATGGGCTCTGATACCATGTTGTAAGGAGGCGGGATCATTCCCTTACTAAAATTTTAAAGAATTAACATCCATTCCAAACACACTCAAAGGTATGTTGGAATAAGTATAAATTTTCCATATTTATTATAATGGTATGCAAAAGACCAAAGTGTAGTAGCAGAATAAAAATAACTGACTATATTCAACTTTCATAAAAGATTACACAAGTACATCAAAATCTCCCATTAGGGTTTACAACAAGATACAACAAAAAGGATCTAGACAGAGGAGTGTTTAAACTACTTCAAATCTTGTCTCCAGAGCAAAATCTCCAAGTGCTAGGTCCATGCCCAAAGCTATGTTCTCCTGATTCAACTCAACAACTTGTCCTAACCTAAGTGGTTGGAAGAGCACCCAGCAAAAGGGAAAGGAAACAAGGTATGTGTCAAAAATATTGAACTTGTACAAAAGATAACAATAACATTGAAGCATAAATATATGGATTCATCACACGATGAGAGGGCCAAGAGGATGAGGCATATAAAAATATAGATTCTTGCCAAAAACCAACAAATAACAATGAATTGCATGAATGATAAATATTGGACTACATTAACTAAGTAGCGTTGAGGCACCTACCAGACCTCAACCTATAGGTGAGGGGAGAATTAATACATTCCCAGTCACCTACACATATTTTTATAAAGGGGAGAATAAGACATTCCCTAGGGCAAATTAACACATGCCCTACTATGGGTGGTTGTACATAAGTACCACTACTATAGCGAAATAGTCAAATAATCCATTATGCATAAGTAGTAAATTGGCAAGATAAATAGTCATATAATTATAATATGGTAGTGGGGTTCCAGGACCCATGAAATTAAACATCAATACTAGTTTTGAGGCAAGTACATCAAAAGATTCATGAGTAGACGAAACTGGGTTCAATAAAGCCTCATTAGGAAAAGTAAGGTTTGTTCACAAGTATCCCAACTAAAGGGTTAGATATGCACGTACCTAAATAGGGATTGCACATACATAAAGAGAGATTGCACATACATAAATAGGGATTGTATATACATAAATAGGGATTGAACATACCTCTCTTACTGATATCAATTACTAACTTTCACCACTTTAATTGAGTCCATGTTCCACTTTGCCTATTTTCAATGTATTAACATGTATTCGAGCACATAATGCACATTAACGTATTGAAACCCTCATTTTAGATTTTTTTTAGAAAAACTCAGATTTCGATTTCAAAAATATCACCAATGAACTTATTAGGTTCTCCTGATCAAGAAAACATATTTTAACGTTTATTTTGGACTTATGATGATTAAGATGTACTTTTTATGATTTTTATGCATTAAATTCATTTTAAAAAAATCACCCTTCCTAAAACCTTGAAATTAGACCTTGAAAATATTTTTATTAGATAGAGATTAATTTTCAAATTACAAAACATATTTATATGTCAAATTTGGATAAGCAGATTAAAGATATGAAATTTTCAATTTGTACCAATCAGAAAATGACAAGTCAAAAATCTTCGAGAGAGAGGAAGAGTGACAGTGAGAGAGGGAGAAAACACCATTTGACCCAAAATCATGGTTGTGGATTCATAGGAAACCAAACTAGATCTTATTGGGAAGGTAAAACAGCTCCTTTCTTGACCAAAGTTCACCTTCTCCACTTTAGAGATGCAAACCCTAGCAAAAGAGCATGGAGATGAGGTATTTTAGGGCTCTAGGTGGAGTTTCGCCATGGAAGGCCATAGTTCCGACCTATAAAAAGGTGGGAGAAAGACTAATATCATGAAGTAAAGGAGGAAACTTACTATTTTTGGTCGAAATCGTCAAGAAGGAGCTTTAGAAACCCTAAACATAGCAAATTTGGAACCCTATGAGCCTTCTGCACCAAGGTAAGCACTCTCTTTTACCTTGGGATAGCACCTTCATTTACAAACATAGTAGGAATGATGATCTAAGCTGGTGGAAAGAGAAGGAGAGGATTTCTTCTTGGATTGGGAGGTGGGAAGGGGTAGGCATGGCTTTATAAAGAAGGGGGCAAGCATGAGGTGTCTATGTGACTATCCATGTGTCGTTAGGCTAGGGCAAGTCATGTAAGAGGACAGCTCATAGAGACTTCTTGTATATCAAATGTCAGTCCTAAAAGCCCATGGAGACTTCTACACCATCTCCACCATCCTCCAATCAAAGAAATAATCGCATTGGTTGATAGCTTTTAAAGATAAGCTCATTTATAAAGAGGGTAATCCCTAAAATGCCCTTGGAAAGAAACACCTTCAAACCAAAGAGAAATTAGGTGCCCCATGGTTAAAAAACTCAAGAATGGTAAGTTAATATCTAAATATTATAATGCATGTTACAATTTACAAAGAAACCCTCTGATTTGGGTAAATTCCATAAAAGTCCAAAATGTGCATATAATTGCATAACTTGCACAAACATCATCCAAATTGGATCAAACTTGAAACTTAATCTTGTATCATGATTTCAAAACACCTCACAAAGTTAGATTAAGGTTTAGAGTACTTTCTTATGGTAATTAATCTTATTCAATACATTAAGCAAGGTTTGGGGCCTTACACTTCTACCACATATTTATTTACTGTTGTTCCACTTAAGTGGTGATTTTGTATTTTAGAAATTTAAATAAGCTTTCACTGAGGTATTTGTGCATAAATCCTTTCATTGGTAATATTATTGAGCAAATGTTCACCAAACCACTATAAATTCCACAATTTAAGCATCAAGGCCAAAAAGGATAGAAATGATAGGAAAATATAGAGAAAGGGCCAAAAAGAGAATATGTCAAAGTTTCGATATGTTACATTGTCTCTCCCATCCATAACCATCAACTATGGTTTTTTCAATATTTGTAATCATCTCTTACTTATAATTTGTTCTAAATATAGGAAATAAGTTAAAATTAAATTTTTAGATATACCATCATAATGCAACCTGGCATTTTGCTCAAATGATGAAATTAATTAGTTTACTAATTGATTCAGTTAGAAAATAACATAATTTTATAAGGTATGAATTTCATGGTTCTTCATGTTTTGTATGAAATGACCCTTAACATCCACTTTATGTAAGAAATTGGGGACCTTGACCAGAATAGACAGGATTAATTATTAAATGATAATACAATGTTATACAAAAGATCATATTGTTACTAGGTGTTTAAAATATTTGTAACCATCATTAGATATTCAATAAAGAGACTTAAGAACATTAATTATATTTAACAAGTATGGAGATGCATGTATGAACCAAGCAAGTTCTAAGTAATCCTATAGCCCACTAGGGATGAGATTGTAGAATTAAGGCTTATTCTTACGATACATATCTTGGCAGTTAGAAATATTAATGTTATTAAAATATTACATTATTATATGATGTGAAAATTACTTAGATGCCTCAACCTTTATGACCATCACATAGTCCACTTTACAACTATAAGTGGAAGATCCAATTTAAATGCAAATCTTACTTGAGAATTATATATTGATGAGCTTAGAAAGTGTAATTATTATGATGTTATTATAAATGATTCTAACATCATAATCCCTCAATTATATAAGATTTTTACTAAGAATGGAAAAATATAGATAATTAAAAATAATATCACTGGGTGTGATAAAACATTATAAATGAAGGATTGGAGGTGAAATAAGTGGAAGTAAAAGTGGCTTGAATTGTGTTAACATAAGATATGAACAAATCTGTTCTAAATAATTCCAGTTCAGTATTTATCTGTTGTATTCAATTTATGTGGTTTACCCTAAATTGAAAGAAATATTCCTGAGACAATATGCCTTGAATAAACTTAAGTGCAAAGATAGAATAACTATCGACAGAATGGAAACCATGTGATCTGAATCATGTATATAAATTTATGGTAGAATGAATTAATGAATGATGAACTAAAAATTATTAATAAGTCATGAAATATGTAAATGAAGTTAGTGACATTGGTTTTATCCCTAAAAGTTTATTCATACACCGAAATGCACATAACTTATCATAAGTCAGTAAATGAAAATAGATGATTACATATTGAAATAGAAATTAAAAGAGTATTGTTGAAGTAGCTACACGATTTTATTAACAAAGTAATTAGATGGTTTTGTTTTCATGACATGACATAAAATTCATGCTTAGTTTCATTAAAAAGATCCTTAAAGGATGAATCTCAAATTCTTATGGGTAATTCACTCAAAAAATAAGTGTTGAATTGATTTAAGTATAATGTTTTCATTCTTGTGTTACAATGATTTTATGTAATTTTATATAATGATGGATTTATGCATAATTAGGGATCTTATGAATTGGAGAAGGACATGATGGTCCTAGAATTCTCATGTGGCAGTGGCCACAGAGAGGCGATCAAGGGAGGTCGTGGTCTTTCCCACCATGAAAGTCCTTTGGATCACCGCTATGATGCCCAAAACAATCCTCCTCAAGAGCACCTGATTTTCACTAAATAACAAATCTATGGCACTAACGATGGTGGAGATATCGAGATGTTGTCTAAAGAAGCTCCTGAAGGAACCAAGAAACCTTATGTAGAGACCATCAATGGGATATTTGTTAGGTCTCTCACCTAGGAGAACTTGATATCACCGAATGTTCTTAAGGACACTGATATCAGTGTTGAATTGAGTGGGGTTCTCTCGTCCTTCTCAGTTTGCAATGATGCTTTGCAGCCTCTTCTTGATCCATGGATACATGTTGTCATTGTCAAGGTAGTGGGAATTAATCTTGGTTTCAAATCATTAGTTAAAAATATATATTCTATATGGGAACCTACAGATGAATTTTTTGTCATCCACCTAGAAAATGGGTACTACATAGTTCAATTCTCTAGCCAAAATGAATTCATCACTGCTATGATGGGAGGTCCCTAGACTATCTTTGAGAACTATATGTATGTTCATTCATGGTCTATGTCAATTCTCCCCTCCGATCTGATTCCTAGAAAGCTAGTGGTTTGGTTGAGAATAGCCAACCTTGCGGTGTTCCTCTTTAAAACATAGTTCTTGAACAACATTGGCAACACGATAGGTAAAATGATCAAAGTTGACACGCATACCCTGCAATGGAACAAGGGGAAGTTTGCCTGCATCACAGTGGAAGACGAGACCTCCAAGCCCCTAATCCCCACTATTTTTGTCAATATTGAACACTTCCAGTTGGAATATGGAATTCTTCCAACAATATGCATGAAGTGTGGCCACCTAGGCCACATTGACAGTGATTGCAAGCAAGTAGCTACCATAGTGAACCAAAACGTAGATTTATTATCAGCATCCAACCCATTTCCTGGTATCACGTATACCATACCACTCCATGCAAAATGGCTTGAGCCACATAAGCCTATGCCAAAGAAGATTTTTGAACCAAAATAGAAAGATCACAACACCAAGGAGAAGCCGATCCCACTATTTGACATAGATGAGGCTGATGTGGATGGTGATGGCTTCACTAAGGTCATCAATAAGAAACATAAGAATAATATGAAACAAAGTGAACAAGCATTTGCTGCCATTGTAGCACCATCTAGTCCGAAACAAGATACTACCGCCTACATGGAATACAATGCAGTGATTTTGAACAAGAGTGAAGGGACTAAAGGACATCCCAACCTTCTAGCAAGGACACAAATTATCAATTTCAATATGAGGCTATTCTCATGTGTTCCATTCTCCACAAAATCCTCACCAAGCCGGGGAAGGACGTTGGGATTGGCCTTGTAATCCTACAAAATAGGAATATCGTCTACCAAACTGTTCAAAGACTGGATAGGATGTGGAAAAAGGGCAAGGTTGATCACCCTAAAATTGAAATTTATGACGAGGAACATGCTATTAATCCAGAAGACCAGAGCACTAGGAGGTCCCTTATTTTGGTGATCAACCATATTCTAGATATTCACATATGTAGCCCAAATTGACATAGCAGCCTCTCATCAGACTGCTAGATGCCATCTAACCCTTTTCTTTTAGCCCGCCAACAATTTGAGATAAATATATATTGTTGGAACATCTAGGGGCTTGCCAAAATAGGAAAATTTGATTGATTAAACATATGAAATCTCATCATCAGTTACAAGTTCTAGAAATCATTGAACCACGTTGTAGCAGATCCATGATAGCTGATATCATCCGTTGGATCGAATTTTATTTTTTTCATAGGGTCATAGAACACATTTTCTATGACAATATCGGCTGATAAGGGATAAACATAAATGTGACATCAACATCATCCTAAATCACTACCATGGAAGTTGGTTCTTGACTATCGTATATGAAAACCTCAATCCTACTCAATGTCGATACCTTTGGGATCAGATTGAAGAACTAGTCACTCAGACCCATGCAAGCTGGGTGGTAATTGGGGACTTCAACACAATGCTTCACCTCTCTAATAAGAAGGGAGGGAAATACTACGACAAATCTTCTTATAGTCATTTCAATAATGTCCTTAATGTTAGGCTAACTGAATTACGTACACAATGAAGTCGCTTCACCTTCAAGTGAGGAAAGCTTCTTGAGAAATTGGACAATGCCATTGCCAATGATGAATGTATCCATCAATTTGGTGTTGCCACTGTCACTACCCTACCGCGCCTATACTTAGATCACAACCCTTTAATTCTATGCACTAAAGATGTGCCTTCAAGCCAGTGTCCTACCTTCAAAACTAGAGCCAGTTGGAAACTACTCCCGGAGTTCCATGATTCAATTTTGAATCAATGAATTAGCACTATCCCCTTCAACAAAGATCTCTCTAGTTTGCAACAATCCATCTTGAAGTGGGATAGGAACTTCCTTTGCAAGTAGCACAAAGAAAAGGGAATGTTACTCTCACTCCTTGAGTGTATCTAGGTACAAGATGAACATAACCCAAATCTCACTAATGAACATTCGGAAATCAAAATGTAGGAACAACATAATCGAATCCTTACTCGTGAGGAGGCTTATTGGAAACAAAAGACCCACATAGATTGGGTTTTCCATGGATATGGGAATACAAAGTTCTTTCAATCTTTTGTCAAGGCAAGAAATCACCACAATAAAATCTCTCCATTAAAGGACATATCTAATTCCTAGATTTCTAATCCTCAAACCCTCTCCATACACATCCGAAGATACTTTCAAAAACTTATGACAAGTTCCTTCCCTCCTGACCACATGGACATCTTCAACTACCTGGGCTCTATTCGAAGACTGACTCAACATGATACTACCTTCATCACCTCATGTCCTTCTCCTCAGGAAGTTCAGTCAGTCATGTTCATGATGTCCCCTTCCAAGGCTCCCAACCCAATTGGTGTGTTTAATGACTTTATACAAAGAAATTGGAACTAGGTTGGGCCTTCTCTGGTAAGATCTAAATCTAATACTTTGAATTCTGGTACCATTGACAAGGAGTTTGCAAATTCACATATGGTCCTCATTTCAAAGATCAAATCTCTCATGAAGTGTAGTGACCTCCATCCAATCTCCTTACATAATGGATATTTAAAACTCCTACCAAGATCATTGTGGAAGGCATCAAGCCACACCTCATTTCTTATATTTCACCCCATCAGTCTAGTTTCATTCCTTGATGTGAGACTAGAGAGATATATTCAATAAAGGACAATTCCTCGATGAAGAAATGGGTCTGTATCAAGATGGATATATCTAAGGTGTTCGACCACATTAACTAGAATTTCATCCGAGACACTCTTCAAAAAACAAGGCTTCCACAATCAATCATCTCTATTGTTATGCAAATTCGCACAATTAATGACACCTCCATCTTGTGGGAAGGCATCCATCTCCAACCTTTTATGGCAATGCAAAGAGTCTGACAAGGTGTCCCCATTAGTCCCTATGTCTTTGTGCTTTTCTAGAGAGCCTATCTCGATCTATTATTAAATCCATGGAGTTAGGAGACTGGAAGCCAGTACTTCTCACCCAAGGAGGGATAACTCTTACCCATGTTTGCTTCAAGGAACATATCCTTCTCTTCTTTGAATCCACCACCTTTTAGGAAACCACTATTAACAAAGTACTTCATAATTTCTCCAAGGTTTCTTGATAGGTAGTCTCCAAGGAGAAATCTATTTGTTTTTGTCACAAAACATCAATCCTTCAGAACGATGGTCAATTAGTAGGAAACTTGGCTTCCCATGGACCAAGGACCTGGGAAAGTATCTTATCTTTTCTATACTCCATCACAAAGTCAATAAAAAAAGCCATGGGCACATTACTTCCCTTATTGCGAGTGGACTGAATAGTTGGTCTATGAGCCATCTTTTTCTTGCAGGGTGTGTCACTCTTGCCAAGAGCACATTGTAGGCCTTTCCCACATACACTATGCAATCTTCTATGAAAGATCTAGAGGGGGGTGAATAGAGATTTTGGTAATTTTAAAATTAGTTTAAAACTTAAATTGCATGAAAGAGAGGGTCACAAGGAGGAGACAGACAATTTAGAGTGGTTCCACCCTTCAAATCGAAAGATGTTAGGCCACTACCCAATTGTCTCCAATTAGAATTTCCAAGTGATCAATTTTATTACCTCTCAAGGAATTATAATAAAATACAATCACTTCAACTCAACCTCTTCTCTACTGGAACGCAGAAGAGAACCAAAGGAGAGGATGACGATCCACCTCCACCAGCTTGACACAACCTTCACCTTCTTGATGTAGCACAAATAACATTGGAGAAACATTCACACCTTAAAGTAGATCCAATCACCTAGGAGCAACCTTCACACCTTAAAGTAGCTCCAATAGCTTACGAGCGACATTCACACCTTGAAGTAGCTCTGAGCAAGATCCCTCAGACAACCTCCCACACTTGGAAGAGTCAAGGAGCATGATTACATCAACTTAGAGGAGTAGATAGGAAGAAGGAAGAAGGAAGATTACACCCATGTAGTATAGTGCTTTGATCCTATATCAAGCATTAAAACTCCTAATCACTTAGGACAGACGTTTCTAGGTGGTAGCTAGGAGATTGTGGCTATAGGACACTGACTTAGAGCTCAAGGAAGAAGATATCAAGTTTATTTCAATTGTTTTTCTCTCTAGAATGATTGCTCAAGTGTAGTGTGTGTGTCTATGGTGTCCTAATGTCACTTATATTTATAGGAGTGGGTTGTAAGTGACTAGGGTACCTTATGGAAGTGTCTAGAGGATTCTTGAATGAGGGATAATAGTTATATTTAGGTGAAGTTAGGTGCAAAAACTATTTAGCCATTTCTAGAAAATGTTTTAGAACCCAATTCGGTTGACAATTTTCTCAACCAGAAGTGGCTCCGGGTGTGGTTCTAGTGCTCAAGTTATTTATAATGGCTAGTTGTAGTTTAGTTTTTTTGGTTTAGTGATCTAATCCCGATCGAAAAAATATTCGACCGGGTGTGTCTCGGTCCACAAAGTATTTGACCATGGATGACTCAGATCAAGTGCATCATAGACAATTTTCTAATGCATTGAGTCTTTGACTTAGGGAAGTTTCAGTTGACAATTTTCTTGATCGACGGTTTCTCAATTGGCAATTGGCTCGACTGGAAAATTCCCTATTAATAGGTGTGCAAATTTTGGAAAACCTATCAAATTATTTTTCTAATAAAGGATAATGACTCTAGACTCTATGGGGATCCTAACTAAGTGTTTTGGGTGGACAGAGAGAATCTTATGCTTTATTTTACATGACTTCTAGGTACTCATACATTATACACTTGAACAAGCTATTACAAGTTGTTGTAAAATGTAAATACAAGCATTTAAACATGTTAACTTCATCTATCCATTGAGTGTGATCTCCTTGAACACTGAAACACTTAAGTAGCAAGTTAGATCCACAATAAAGAAATATTTGTCATTATCAAAATAGAGGATAAGGTAATGCCCAATTTAGCCAACAATCTCTCCCTTTTTGAAGAAGGCAAACATTTCTAAAATATAAGAAAAATATTATAAAGATGAGTTTCATACCTGAGAATAACAAATCCTTGAGTGGCATAAAAATGTGTGCTAGTATGCTTAGAGAGATATCGAACAAGATATCCATCTTTTAAAACAATTTAGCATCAAATTTATATTTGCCAAGAGGGTAAAGTCATAAGACTGTCGTGAAGCTTATGCAATGAAAATATTTTGCTTTAATTTTATTTCCCCTCTTTTGTCATCTCAAAAAGATAGTCAAATATTTGAATTAAGATGACTCCCCCTCAATGGGATACTCCTCCTTAATAGAAAAACCAAAGTACAAAATGTCCAATGAAAGCCACAATTTGAAGATACAAGATGGAACCAAGGGAAATGATAATACTCATAGTATAATCAAGAATCTTTAGCAAACTTATCAAAATAAACATCTTTTAGTGGAGTAGTGAGTAACTTCCTTTTGATATATCGAAATTGATACAAAGGAAGCAGTTTGGTAAATATATCAGCCAATTGTTCCTCTATATCAACATGATGAAGAGAGATGTTATTCTTGGCAATATGATCTATCCAAAATTGATGTCTAATATCAATGTGCTTGGCAGGCTATGTAGAATGGGATTATGAGCCGATTTTATTAAACTTGTATTAACACAAAAAATCAGCGTGGAAAAAAATACAAAACCATAATCATTCAAGACTTGTGGCATATAAAGCACTTGAGCACAATGTGAACCTACAACCATGTATTCAGCTTCAGTGATAGATAAAGAAATTGTATTTTGTTTCTTACTAAACCAAGAAACCAAGGCTCTTCCTAGCAAGAAACAACCTCCACTTGTCCTCTTTCAATCAAGACGACAACCAACATAATCAACATTGGTGTAAGCTTTCAAATCCAATGATAGACCCTTTGGATACCATAATCCAAAATTCATAGTGCCAACAAGATATCTCAAAATTCTTTTGATGGCTTGAAAATGAGAATGCATAATATTCAATTGAAATCTAGCACAAAGTCCAACAGAGAACATAATATCCAGTCTAGATGTGATCAAGTATAGCAAGCTACCAATCATGGCTCTATATAAGGAATCATCAATGGGTTCACCATCTTCATCCTTGCCAATTTTAGTGGAAGTTGCCATAGGAGTGGTATCATGTTTGCAATTTTCCATGTTAAACTATTTTAAGAGTTCCTTAGTATATTTCTCTTGACTTATAAAAATTCCAGTGGACATTTGTTTTATTTAAAAACCAAGGAATAATGTCAATTCAACCATATGACTCGTTTCAAATTCCTTTTGCATGACATAACTGAATTGAGTACATAAGGAATCATTTGAAGAACCAAATATGATCTCATAAACATATATTTGAACAATTAGAAAATCTAATTCATATGATTTGAAAAATACTGTGGAATCTGATTTTCTAATAGAAAAACCATTATCAAAGAGATACTTCTTAAATTGAAACCCTAATTCAATTTAGGTTTTTCCTCTGGCGATGCTCGGTTTCTCTCGGGGCGGCGACGGCCCCGGGAGAGGTTTGCACGGTGGTCGGGGTCACGCCCACCTCAACAGGCTGCCAGAATCCTCTACTTCCTCCGGCGATGGTGCTACTCCTGCTCAGGTCTCAACAATGGTTGTTGATGTCCCTCATGTTGAACAAGACTCTCCCATGGATATCAACATGGAAGTCGTGAAAGATGCCACTTTGAATGAAACGAAGAAGTCATACGCTGAAACGGTTAGTGGAAAACTGGTCGGCAGTCTGACCTTCCTAAATCCGATATCGCCAGACACGCTGAAGGATGCCAACGTTAGTGTTGATCTTAGTTGGGTGTTGCCGGCATTCTCTATAACTATGGATGCTATGAAGCCCCTACTCGAACCATGGAGGTTTGCGGTAGTCATCAAGGCACTGAGCATTAGTGTGGGCTTCACAGTGTTGGTCAATAAAATCTACTCCATCTGGTCTCCAACGGATGAATTTTGGGTCATAGATCTTGAGCAAGGCTACTAAATTGTCCAATTCGCCTGTGAAGCGGATTACATCATAGTCATGACCAGAGGGCCCTGGACTATTTTTGGTAGCTATTTATCTGTGCAATCGTGGTCGCCTGCCTTCAGAACCTCTGATCCAATACCCAAGAAACTAGTAGTTTGGGCACAGATTCCAGACCTGTCCGTGTTCTTGTTTCAAAATCAACTCCTTATAAGCATAGGGAATACCATTGGCAAGATTATCAAAATTGATGCACATACATCGCAAGGACACATGGGAAAATTTTCCAGGATGGCAGTCGAAGTGGACACAAAAAAACCCCTCATGCCTGCAATCTTCATTAATGGGGAACATTTCAGGCTTGAGTACGAAAATCTTCCTGTCGTATGCATGAAGTGTGGAAGGTTAGGACATGTTGATTCAGAGTGTAAGTATGACGTCAACCCTAACACTGAGCTACCATCCACATCCTCCCCGGTCCCCATCCCGGGAATCTCCTACTCCATGGCTATCCACTCCAAGCGTCTGGAGCCGCGCAAAATACCTACTAAGAAAGCATCTACTAAACAAGCATCTACTATTTCACAGCAGAAGAAAGCATAGGAGGAACCCATCATTGTGTCTGACAACGATGACACAGTGGATGAGGATGGTTTCACTAAGGTTATCAAGAAGACAAATAAAAAGAAGGCCAACCGCCAATCTAATCACCATACCACGAATACCACTTCTACAAAGGAACCATCTCATGTAGATAAATCCACTAGAGTAGTGGATACTGCCGTTACCCTCACAGGGGATGAGGTCAGCAAGGGAAGACCAGTTACTGACCCAGGCATTGTGAATCAGTTCCAAGCTCACGGTTCCTCAGTTCGTTTCCCCCAGCGACAACCGTTCATCAAGCCAGGGCGTGAAGGAGGGAGTGGGTATGTGATGCTAAGGAATAGGAAAATTGTTTATCAGCATGTGCTTAGTCCTGACAGGGTAAGGAAAAAAGGGAAGACAGACCACTTGGATATGGAAGACTCACCAGACAAGCCTACCCAACCCAGTGCCAAGAGGAGCCTCAATCTTGAAGAAAATCAGCATGTTGCGGAAGTAGCTGATCAAATGATCCAAGACACAAGCGAGCAGCCTGAGGGTCTGCTTACTACAATCTAATCTTTACCCTCTTCTTTCCCAACACCGTTTCTTGATGAAGATTGGCTATTGGAATATCTAAGGTGCCTATCAAGATAGGAAGATTCACCTTCTTAAGAAACTAAAGCATTCTCACCGTCTCCAAATTATTTCCATCGTGGAACCTAGATGCAGTGGTCCTACTGTTGCGGGTATCATTCGTAAACTTGGTTTTTCTTCTTCACATAGAGTAGAAGCAATAGGGTTTTCAGGTGGCATTTGGCTACTTTGGGAAAACCACTTCTATGATATAGATATACTTCTTAATCATTGTCAATTCCTTCATTGATGCGTCAACAAGAAATGATATTTAACGGTGGTCTATGGCCGCCCCAACCCAACAACTCAAAAACTACTTTGGCAGCGCCGGGAAGACATCTCTAAGTCCATTAGTGGAGCATGGGCGGTTATAGGCGATTTCAACACCATGCTTGACATCAGTGAGAAGAAGGGTGGCAAATCCTTTGATCGCCATTCTTGTGCACATTTTAATGAGGTCTTGCTGAATGCTGACCTCAATGATACTAAAACCCAGGGGCCTTTCTTCACTTTCCAACGGGGCTTGCTTTATGAGAAACTTGATCGGGTCCTTGTCAATACTTGCTGGTTGCACTTGTTTACCACTGCTACCATTAGAGTTCTTCCTCGTCTCTACTCAGATCACATTCCTCTTCTTGTTTCCATGGATCAAAGCCAATCAGTTCGTCAAGCCACTTTCAGAACATGTGCATCTGGAATCTATGTCCGGAGTTTCTCTCATCCCTGCTCCCTAAGTGGGACAAAAATGCATCTTTCCCTATTGTGGCCAGCCGTTTCCAGATTGTGGCTGTGAAATGGGAAGGTGTGTGCTCAGCACGTCAAAGGAAGGAGAAAAACTCTCTCCTCGAACATATCGAATGCCTTCATGTATCTTCTCAATCCTCTCCTTCTATTGCCACTGACGCTCTAGTAATTGAACTTCAGGAAAAATACAATTGTTTACTTGCAAGTGAAGAAGCTGACTGGCAGCAGCGTGCACATATTGACTGGTTGTGTTTTGGTGATGGCAATACTAAATTATTTCAATCATATGTCAAAGCACGCATCCATCATAACAAAGTTACCCGCCTTCTCAATTGTTCTGGTGCCTGGGTTGATACAGCTACTGGTTTGGAAGCCCTTGTGCGCACTTACTTTCTCAATTTAATGACGAAGGTGTCATATCCTGATCATGTGGATGTATCCAACTATCCTAGTAGCTTCCAACCTCCACCACCCTCATCTCTTCTCTCTATGGGTGTGCCTCCTTCTGCCATGGAAATCAAAGACGTCTTATTCAAAATGTCCCATTCTAAGGCACCTGGTCCAGACAGTACATACAATGGCTTTCTTCAGGCTAACTGGCATCATGTTGGTTCCTTAGTTGTCAGCACTGTCACTGATGTGTTCCATTCTGGTATGGTTGACATATCCATCGCAAATTCCCATATGGTTCTCATTCCAAAAAACTAAAGCCCCTACTACATGCAGTGACCTTAGGCCAATTTCACTGAACAATGGGTGTTTTAAATTAATATCTAAAATCCTGGTTGAGCGCATAAAACCATTTTTGAATACCTGGATCTCACCGAACCATTCCAGTTTCATATCGGGCAGAAGAATCAGCGACAACATACTCCTTGTCTAAGAAGTCATGCACTCCATGCGCACTTCTAGCACCAAGATATCATGGATGTGTATTAAACTAGATTTGTCAAAAGCCTTTGATAGAATGAACTAATCCTTCATCAAGGATACTCTGGAAATAACTGGCATACCTGCCATTCTTGTTGGCTTAATTATGCAGATCATTACCTCTAGTTCTACGTCCATCTTATGGGAAGGCAAACCGCTTGAGCCTTTCAAAGCCACCCAAGGAGTGAGACAAGGTGACCCCATCAACCCTTATGTCTTTGTGTTATGTATGGAACATCTCACACAACCCATTCTTGAATCTATTCAGCAAGGCTCATGGAAACGGATTGTTCTATCTAAGAGAGGCACGCCCTTGTCCCATGTGTGTTTCACAGATGATATACTATTATATTCTGAAGCTTCTGTCTCACAAGAAAATAACATAAAAGCAGTTCTTCATGCCTTTTCCAAAGTTTCGGGCCAAGCAGTATCACAAGAAAAGTCTATGTGTTACTTCTCCAAGAATGTTACATGAACTGGAAAACATGTTGTTAGTATTGCACTCGGCTTCCCTTGGACCAACAACTTAGGGAGATATTTGGGCATTCCTATTTTACACCACCGAGTTAACAAAGACACACATGGTCATCTGTCAACGTTGATAAAAGACAGGTTAAATGGATGGTCCATGCACCATCTCTCCTTAGCTGGCCGTATAACACTGTCTAAGAGTACCCTCCAGGCTCTTCCTACTTACACCATGCAGACTGTGCAACTCTCTCCTACACTTTGTGATGATATCTACAAGCATGTCCGCAATTTTATCTGATCTGGTACTGGGAGCCGTCGAATGTCCTTAGTGGCTTACAGGAAAGTTATGACCTCCAAGGATCTGGGAGGTCTTGGTATTAAAGATGCTAGAGATCAAAATACCGCACTCATGATGAAGAATGTATGGACGTTTCTGTGTGAACCGGATAAGCTATGGGTCTGTGTCATGAAGGAGAAATACTTCAATAATGATAGAATGATAAAAAAACATTGTTCTTCAGTATGGAGTTTTATTAAAAAGCATCTAATATCGGTCACAAATCTTTGTACTAAAACCATTAACAATGGTGAAGGAACCAATGTTTGGACTGATCACTGGATCCCCAACCAGCCCGCCATTTCTGAGTTTGATGGGTTCCAAATCCCGACCCAGCTAGAAACACTCTCCACAGCCTCTATGACTACTGAACTTCATACGTGGGATTGGAGTTTTATACATGCTTTTATACCTGACAAATTCTGGTGCTCTATAAATTCTATCCCGCCCCCTATGCCCGACTGTGGTGAGGATAGTTGGGTGTGGCCCTTTGAAATCAATGGTTGTATGAGAAGCCGTTTAGCTTATAGATGGATTCATTCCTCTAAAGAAGTTCACTCCTCTGGATTGTGGAAATATATATGGAACTCTTCTCTCCCTGAATGTGTTCGGGTCTTCCTCTGGCTCTTACAACACAAAGATCTTCTTACAAACACTGAAAAAGAAAGACGACACATGCAAATGGACATTACATGTCAAGTCTGTAACAATGCTCCTGATACCCTTCTCCATGCCCTGTGTGATTGTGATGTCAGTTGGGCCATATGGTTGGCGGCTACTAGAGATCGTGATCACTTTTCTTGGAGTGAAGCAGATTGGATTGAGTATTGCACCCGTCCAAACGCCTCCTCTACTTGCCATACTCTTTGTTCCATCACATGTTGGCACATATGGAACACAAGAAACAAACTCCTGCATGAACAAACCAAGACACCTACTTTGGTCTGTGTTTGTTTTATCAAAGAACGGGTTCAGTCTATTATGCAGCTTGCAAACAAATCTTTAGCCTCCAACAATAAAGCCCAAGCTTTCACTGCTCCAACCCTATCTACCCCTATTCTCCTTGTGGATGCTTCTTATCATCCACAAATGGCCTGCTCTAGACTAGTGATTCTTGCCATCTCAGCTAATGGCTCCAGGTTCCAATTCACTAGAAGCCATGCCGTCTCGACGTTTGCCCTGGAAGCAAAACTGCAATCTATCCTTAAAGCTATTGACACTGCTCATTCTCAAGGCTGGTCACATTTCACAATCGTGACAGATTCCAAACAAGCATGTTCCATCCTTAATGCAGCGATTCTGCCTGGAAACTGGTTCAAATCCTACCATCATAAGTTCATTGCCCTTCAAGGAGTTGGGCGCACTATTACTCTTCAATATCTCCCTAGAAATCTAAACATCCCAGCTGATTCTATTGCCAAGCATGTGGCCCGCTCTAAACTATGTTTTGATTCCTTCACCCAACCGCATTGGTTACGTTGTAATGTTCCAGAACTATTATCCTTGATTTGGCCTAGTCTAGAGCACAGGATGAATAATATCTAAGCTCTAGGATGTTCTAAAAAAAGAGATACTTCTTAAGTCTTTCATACCAAGTTTGGGGTGCTTGTTTCAAACCATAAAGATCTTTCTTAAGTTTATAGACGTTTGTTTGGAATTTCAAAACCAGGTGGTTGGGCAATAAAAACTTCCTCTTCTATGAATCCATTTAAAAAATCATTTTTTACAACCATTTGGAAAAGTTTGATGTCTTTATGGGCAGCTAGAGCTAATAACATATGAATGGCCTCAAGTCTAGGCATGGATGCTTGTGTCTCATCAAATTCTATCCCTTAATATTCATTGTACCCTTGAGAAACCAACCTAGCTTTATTTCTAACCACTTCCCCGACTTCATTAAGTTTATTTCAAAAAACCCACATAGTTCCAATAATGGTTTTTCCTTGAGGTCTCAGAGTTAAATCCCATACATTCTTCTTAGTGAATTGATTCAGCTCTTCTTGAATAGAAATTATCCAATAATTATCCTTCATTTATCTTTTTAGGTTCAACAATCGATGCAAAGGCCATGTTTGTAACATCTCTAAATGATGATCGAGTGTTTACTCTATCAAAAACATTTCCTATGATTTGGTCTTGAGGATGATATTTGATTAATATAGGAATAGTCTATTGTGACTCATTATTTTGATCATTATTTTTTTCTATTTATGATTTTTTATCATATTTTGTTGATATGGTTAAATCCTCAATTTGGTGTGTAATATCATTCAAGCTTTCATTTTCAATTATATTTTCCGCATTTTGTTTTGTAGTTTCATGAAATGTCATATGAATTGATTCCTCAACTTTCTTAGAGATAAAGCTATAAATCCTAAATGCCTTTCTAGATGTCAAATATCCCAAGAAAAATCCTTTTTGTCGCTTAGGTTCGAATTTATCTCTATCATCTTTTGTGTGCAAGATATAGTATGGTGTACCAAAAGTATGAAAGTAGTCAACTCTAGGTTTCTTGTTCAAGCTGAGTTTGTAAGGAGTTTTCTTAAGATGATAGTGAAATGAAACAAGATTTAAAACATAGCATGTGCTATTTACTGTATCGACCCAAAAGTTTTAGGTGTGTTATGTTCAAGTAGCATTGTTTTAGCCATTGCTTGTAAGAGCCGATTATTCCTCTCAACAATCCCATTTTGTTTGTGTAGTTGATTTTCAATTTTAGAGAAAAATTGAATGAATATTCTAATAGTATCATCTTTTATTGAAAGAAAATGCACCCAAGTATATCTAGTATAATCAACAACAAAGATAAATAATAATTTTCACCACCAATAGATTGAGTCCTCATGGGACCAAATAAATCATTGCGATTGAGTTCTAATGATCTAGTAGTACTAAGCTAAGATTTAGATTTGAAATAAGTTTTAATTTTCCTACCTAGAGTGCATGGTTCACAATTTTCAAGTATTTCAAAAGCAAGTTTAGGTAAACCATGAAGAAGATCATATTTAAACAATTTTCTAATAACATGCGAGCTTGCATGTCCTAGTTTTCTATGCCATAATTGTAAAAATTCATCATTTGTAAGAAGGAATTTTGTAATAATATCTAGAATAGAATTAGGTCTTAGTATGTAAACATTGCCTAATCTTTTTCCTTCATAAACAACATCATTAGTGTTTTCTATGAGAAACTTGTAGCAAGATTTGTTGAAACAAACGTCATGTCCACTGTCACACAATTGACTAACACTAATTAGGTTAAGATGGAATCCAACCACAAGTAGCACAATTTTGATTTGAAGATTTGTAGCTACATTATCTATCCCAATGATTTTACCTTTCGCATTATCTCCAAATGTGACTATTCTATTATTCTTTCTTCAAGTGTATGAAAAGCTTCCTTATTTCTAGTCATATGCTTGGATAAACCACTATCAATTACACAATCCTGCAAGATATGAAGATTTTTTGGTACCCATGAGTGGTCCTTTTGGTTAATAACATTAATGTACATCCTTAAAGATTTTATCATCGATATCATGATCATTTACATATTTAAAATATCAATGTTAATCAAAAGAAAATGATTTGATTTGTAAGAAAATAGTTCTGTCAAGCTTGTTATCGGTCGACCTTGACTTTGACCGAAAGGCCCCTCAATCAAGGTATTGGTCAACCGAGAGGCAATTCTATAGATTTGTAATAACTGCAACATTTCTAATGTGAACAATATATATCATTTTCAATTATTTTAAGCATGAATGACACAAGAAAATAATCAAATACATATAGATGTTCATTTTAAAGGTCATTTCAGTTAAGATAAGTCACAGATGAATTTTAAAATGAAGTTTAGGTCAAATCTCAATGAAATATCTCCAAAACTCTAAGTTTGGGGTCTTAGAACCCAAACGATGTTCTTCTTCTTATTGTAACCACAAGAGAATGAATAATGTCCAAGACGTTGGCAGAAGAAACAAGAAACAAAGTTAATTTGGTTTCTCAACATATTGGGTATGTGCTATATTGTTCTTGGCCACATAGATGGTCTTTGTTCTAGGGACTTGTGTTTTACTAGATCTAGGATTTTGATAAGATTTTTCTTTGGGTACATAGCCTAGGCCCCTTCTTTCATCATATCCAGAAGTGCTTTCCAAGACTCCATCAACAATATCACCATGCTATAAACTATCAACATTTTTTGTAATTCTACAATTTTAGAAAGTTTCTTTGTAATATCTAGATTGACTTGAGCTAAATTTGAAAGTAAGGTATCTCTTTTCCTAACAATGATATCATAATCCAAATGAATGCACAAAATAGGTTGAGTTTGGTAGTCATTAATCTTAGCAAGCAATTAAACATTTTCTTGAGAAAGAAGATCAGTATTATTTTCTTAGACAAGCAACTCTGTATTATAATCAACAATAGAAGATTTCAGCTTATCATTTTTAGAACTTAGACTTTCATTTTCAGAAGTAAGATCATAAAGTTTAGCATGGAACTCATCATTAATTTTAGAGAACTTTTTCAATTTTCTTTTGCAATCATCATATTTAGTATGAGTTTCTTCAAGACTATTAACTAGATCAATTTTGGATAATTCAAAAATGTCTACCTCATTTGAGTCTTCATCTTCATCTTCCTTAGCCATGAGACACTCCACCTCTTCCTCTCCACTCTCGCTATCATCACTTGACTAATCCCACACTTCTTTTTAGGTCCCTTGTCTTTATTCTTGAGAGAAGATTTCTTACCCTTCTTGATTTTAGGACATGCATTCTTCACATGTCCTTTCTTGTTGAATTCAAATCACCTAAGGGAAGAAGAGGGAGAATCACTAGAATTTTTTTTATATTTAGACCTTCTATATTTCTTAAACATTTACAATATGTGCATCCTATTCATCATATCCCTCACTTGTCTCATCACTTTCTTGAGTGATGACTTTTGATTGAGATTTAGTCATAGACTTTAATGCAATGTCCTTCCTTGTCCCCATTTGGAGTTCAAACTCCACTTTTTCTTCTACATCAAGGGTGACTTCACGTGTCTCTAGGTTGCCAATGAGCTACTCCATCATCAATTTGGTGAGGTCATTGGATTCTTCAATGGTTGTAACCTTGGGCTTATACATTGGAGGCAATGATCTTAATATCTTGGATACTTGATCCTCTTCACTAATGTACTTGCCCAAACCATTCAAGTTGTTGATGATAGAAGAAAATTTAGCATACATCTCACTTATAGATTCATTAGGCATCATTCAAAATAGTTCAAACATTTGCTTGAGCATATTAATTTTAGTATTCTTAACCTGAACAGTACCTTCATGTGTAACCTAAAGTTTATGCCAAATCTCATAAGTGGTTTCACAAGAAGTTTTGTGATTAAATTTACCAATGAATATTGAAAGATATAAAATAATTACAACCTTGTGATTGAGTTGAACCTTCTTTACCATCTTCGGATCCCATTTATAATAGTCCATAGTTGGAAGCTCATATGGATGAGTCACCATTGTCCATAGCTCCAAGATTATTCCTTGGAAGTAAAATTACATCCTCCTTTTCCAATAGGTGTACTTGGTGGATCCATGAAATGGTTGTGACCTAATCAAATACGTCCCTTCAAGGTTGAGGTTGCTAAGCAAGTTTTCCTTCATGATTCAAGACACGTGGGAGCTCCTTGAAGACCTATTTTGATACCAATTAAAAGAAATAGAGGGGGGGTGAATAGATCTTTTGATAGGTTTAAAATTAATTGAAAACTTAAATTGCAAGAAAGAGAGGGACACAAGGAGGAAGCTCACAATTTAGAGTGGTTCCACCCTTCGGATAGAATGATATCAGTCCACTACCCAATTGTCTCCAATTGGAATTTGTAGGTGATTAATATTATTACATCTCAAAGAATTGGAATAAAATATAATCATTTCACCTCAACCTGTTCTTTACGCGTATGCGGAAGAGAACCCAAGGAGAGGATGACAATCCACCTCCACCACCTTGACACGACCTTCACCTTCTTGAAGTAGCGTCAATCACCTTGGATCAGCCTTCACATCTTAAAGTAGATCCAATCGCCTAGGAGTAGCCTTCAAATCTTGAAGTAGCTCCAATTTCCTAGGAACAACTTTCACACCTTGAAGTAGCTCCGAGCAAGCTCCCTCAAATAGCCTGCCACACTTTGAGTAGTCAAGGAGCATGAATACATCAACTTGGAGAAGTAGATAGGATGAAGGATGATTACATCAATGTAGTACAATGCTTTGATCCTATATCAAGCATTAGACCTCCTAACCACTTAGGATGGAGGTTGCTAGGTGGTGGCTAGGAGATTGTATATATGGGACACTAACTTAGAGGTCAAGCAAGAAGATAGTAAGTGTAGTTCTGCTATTTTTCTCTTTAGAATGATTTCTCAAGTGTGGCTTGTGTGTCTTTGGTGTCCTAAGGTCACTTCTATTTATAGGAGTGGGTTGCAAGTGATTAGGGTACCTTGGGGAAGTGTCTAGAGGGTTCTTGGATGAGGGATAGACGTTATAGTTAGGTGAATTTAGGTGCAACAACAAATTTAGTCATTTCTAGAAATTATTCCATAACCCAGTTCAGTCGAAAATTTTCTCGACTAGAAGTGACTCGATCGAAATTTTGTTCGACCATGTGTGGTTTGAGTGCTCAAGTTATTTCTAATGGCTAATTGTAGTTTAAATTTTAGGTTTAACAATCTAATCTCAGTCGACAAAATATTTGAACGGATGTGTCTCGATCGACAAATTATTTGAGCAGGGATGACTTAAAGCAAGTGAAACATAAACAATTTTCTGGTGCACTGAGTCTTCAACTGAGGGATGTCTCAATCAACAATTTTCTGGAATGAGGATTTCTCAGTTAACCATTTGCTCGACCAGAAAATTCCCTATTAATAGGTGTGCACAATTTTTGAAAACCTATCAAATGATTTTTCTAATAAAGAATAATGACTCTAGACTCTAGGGGGTCCTAACTAAGGGTTCTAGGTGGATAGAGAGAATCTAACATTTGATTTTACATGACTTCTCGGTACTTGAACATGATACACGTGTACAAGCTATTACAAGTTGTAGGAACATGTAAATACAGGCATTTAAACATGTTCAATTCATTTATCCATTGAGTGTTATCTCCTTGAACCTTAAAACACTTAAGTAACAAGTTAGATCCACAATAATGAAATGTTTGTCATCATCAAAATAGATGATAATATAATGTCCAATTTAGCCAACATGCTATATTTTCCCCGCAGTTATGTGATGACATCAACATGCAAGTCTACAACTTCATTCAGTCTATCACAGGTGATTGGTGAAATCCTTAGTAGCTTGGCAGAAGGTTACTACTTCCAAAGACAAGGGTGGATTGGAAAAATACCTCTCTAATGATGAATAATGTCTGGTCATTCCTAAATGAGCCCGAAAAGCTATGGGTAAAAGTTTTCAAAAAAAATATACCGTCAGGGACATGCTAATCAACATAACTTGTTCCTCAGCCTGAAGATTCATTAAAGGAAAATTGGATCAGATCTGCAATGTCAGTGACAAGATGGTGAACAATGTCCTCTCCACCAATGTTTGGGAGGACAAGTGGAACAATGGAAGATAAATCAAGGACATTTCCCCTGAGCTTCATATTCATCTGGACCTACAATCTCTTCTAGAATCCTCCATTATCCAAGACTCCAGTGACTGTGATTGAGATTTTATAAAGTCCTATATTCTAGAGAACACATGGAACGTTGCATCTAATATACACTACTACAGAAATGGCTTATAATGTCACTTTTAAAGGCGTCGATTGTATAAATACACCAACACCTAAACCCTAAAGCCTCAGTTTAATAAAAAAACTGACATCTATCTGTGAAGGGAGACCAGACATGGGTATCGCTTTTATTCAGTGTTGGTTCCCTAATAATAAATCGACGCCTAAAATTAACCGCCAAATCCAAAATTTCCAGTGAAAAAAATTACCTCCAAAATTTAACATATGGCGTCGGCTATTAACTACTAAACCGACGACTAAAGGTTATTCGCGAAACAGACATTGGGCACATTTTGGTCGTCGGTTTTGCTACAACGACCGACGTTTATGGGTTTTCCCACGTTGCTCCCGGGAAATTTTTCACACCCTTTGAGCGTCGGTTTTTGAAAGAAACAGGAGACTATGGTCAATAATCAAGAAATTTGTTTTTAATCGGCATATGTAGATAGACGTCGGTTTTTTTCTAGTAAAAACCGATGACTATCATTGAGAATAGGTGTCAGTGTGTTTGTAGAACTGACACCTTTAGTTTTATGTGTCGGTTTTATTTAAGAACCGACACCTATTGTTAACTTAACAACACCCGCGCGAGCCCGACTCTTCCCCTTTCTCTGTTTCATTCGTTCTCGCGCTACTCCAGGGTTTGGTCCGCCGATTTCTCCTCTACTGATGTTCACTGCCACTACCTCCACGCCTGCCGCCGTCACCGCTCAGGATGCCCCCTCCGCTGCTGCCACACCACCGCCTCTGCCGGACGCCGTCACCGCACGATACCCGCCGTCACTTCTCTCCGCCGCTCAACACCTGCTCGTCGCCACCACCGCTCGACAGAGGAGGTACCCTCTTCGCTTTCTCCCTCTCTTTTGCTTGCTCAACACCTGCTCGCCCTGTCATTCTACTGCCCGATCCTCTGCCAGGAAGCAACATGAGGAGGTCACGACCGTGTGGGCCTCCACCTCTTCTTCTTCCTCCACCTCTTCTTCTTCCTGCTCCCTCTCCTTACCAAATGGATTAAAGCAAGACCAGGACCGTTTGGGCTAGCCACGGCCGTGGCTGTGTTGGTCGACCATGACCGTGCTAGCCAGCACGGCCGTGGTTGGCCAACACAGCCACGGTCGTGGCCAGCCCACATGGTCGTGGCCTTGCTTTTATCCATTTGGTAAGGAGGGAGCAGGAAGAAGAAGATACATTTGCAATTGAATACTAATGCTTGACCTAATTCTGTAAATTTTGATGCATGTTGAATTAAGATATTAAAACCCTAATACACATTTCACCATAATCTTGAATTAAGTATATTGCTGAAATCTTGTGATCAATCTATGTAAGATATTAAAACCATATTGTTAAATCTCTGATTTTGTAGTGATGTGTCACCCTAACACCTACATGAATCCCAATTGTATGATGTAGATTGATGATAATGCATGAGCAAGTTTGAAATTTTGAAATCAATTATGAATCTCTCCATCCCTAGGTCATACTAATTTATGTGTAATCTTTATCTTGATGATGAACATGCATGGACACTCAAAATGTTGAAATCAATGTTATAGAATGACATCACATGTATTTGTTGGCCTAGAAACCCATCCAAGATTTACTCATTAGGAGTAAATCTTGGATAGTCCCCGGTTTGGGACTATTCTTGAACACATAATCTCACTTAGGATGTAAGTGTATAATGTGTATTGGATTTTTGAGAAAATTTTGGTAGCATTTCCCCGTTTGTTCTCTAAGTACATATGTACTTAGAGAACAATGGGGAAATGTTGTTGAAATTTTCTTAAAAACCCAATACACATTATACACTTACTAGTGAGATTAGGTGTTCAAGGATGGGATAGGTGGTACACATTTATTATATATAAGAATGACATCACATGTATTTGTTAACCCTAGACCCTAATCTTGTTGTAATATATACTTGTTTTCTCTTTGATCATAGAATGGATAGATCATGGATGTCCATTTGCAATCGCTGCACCCCAGAGTTTATATATGGTCTTGACCAGTTTATTAGATTTGCTGAGGAATATAGGAAACAACCTGGAGATAGGTTCTACTGTCCATGTAGGCATTGCGGTAACAACTTGAAAGTCAACACTGGTGACGAAATCAAAAGTCATGTCATGTGCAACAGGATTATACATGGCTATATAGAATGGCACTAGCATGGAGAGATTTCAAACTAGAAACCAGTGGATGTCGATAGCAACGCTTGTGTGGAAGAAGAAATTGCCTCCAATGACGTAGATGTGAATGAACCAGTTCCAGTAGACATCGTTGATGCGATGCTGGATAGTTGTGGGGTAGAGCACACCGATCCACCTCCCATTTTTAGAAACATTGTGCATGATGCTGAGATATCATTATACATAGGTTGTACTAAGTTTACGAAGCTTAGCGCTGTGTTGAGATTGTATAAGCTGAAAGCTAACAATAGATGGAGTGACAAAAGCTTCACGTCATTGTTGTCTTTGTTGAATGAAATGCTTCCTGAAGGAAACGAGCTACCAATCTCAACATACCAGGTAAAGAAATTGTTGTGCCCAATGGGAATAGATGCCAAGAAGATACACGCATGCCCGAATGATTGTGTATTATTTGAAAAGGACTATGTGGATTTGAAAGATTGTCCAAAATGTGGAGCATCACGGTATAAATTGACGACTTCGGGGGAGTCCAAAACTGGTTCTCCTGCCAAGGTGATGTGGTATCTACCTATAATATCACAGTTTCAACACTTGTTTGCCAATCTGATAGATGCGAAGAATTTGAGGTGGCATGTCGATGTTAAGAAAAATAATGATGGAATCCTACGACATGAGTCTGATTCCCCACAGTGGAAGAAGATTGATCTATTATACCCTGAATTTGGTGAAGAAGTCATGAATCTAAGACTTGGGTTGTGTACATATGGGATGAATCTGTACGGGACATTGAACAACCAACATAGCACTTGGCCAGTCATGCTTGTTATATACAATCTTCCTCCCTGGATGTGTATGAAAAATAAGTACGTAATGTTATCGTTGTTGATATCGGGCCCTAAACAACCTAGAAATGATATCGATGTTTATCTTGAACCTCTGATTGATGACTTAAAGAAACTCTAGGGTGAAGGTGTGATGACCTATGATGCTTCACGAAGAGAGACATTTCGTTTTCATGCTATGTTGTTTTGCACTATTAATGACTTTCCAGCATATGGGAATTTTTTTGGATATAGTGTCAAAGGAGCTAAAGTGTGTCCTATATGTGAAGAGAACACTGATTCAACAAGACTAAAACATGGAGGTAAGTTTGTATATCTCAGTCATCGAAGGTTTCTTATAAAATTCCATCTGTATCATAGGAAGCACAAAACATTCAATGAATTGAATGAGGAACGGAGTGCACCTAAACCTATACCAGGGGAGGTTGTTTATAAAATAGTAAAAGACTTTGTCAATGAATTTGGTAAGAGATCACAATGTACTATGGCCACACGGAGTGACAAGTCTTTATTCCAGAAGAAGTCAATATTTTGGGATCTTCCTTATTGGAGTTCTTGGATAGTCAGACATTGTATCGATGTCATGCACGTTGAGAAAAATGTCTGTGATAGTATCATTGGTACTTTGTTGAATATACCAGGTAAGACTAAAGATGGGATAAAATCCAGACCGGACCTACGTGAAATGGGAATAAGGTCAGAATTAAAAGAATTTCGTGAAATGGGAAATCGGAGAACATACTTACCTCCCGCTTGTTAAACATTGTCTAGAAAGGAGAAGAAATCTTTTTGTGAATGTTTGGTAAATGTTAAGGTGCCACAGGGTTACTCATCCAACATCCGAAGATTGGTATCAATGAAGGATCTGAAGTTGATAGGTCTTAAATCTCATGATTGTCACACTCTAATGCAACAAATATTGCTTGTGGCAATTAGATCTATATTGTCGAAGCATGTAAGGTTTGCAATCACCAGACTTTGTTTCTTTTTCAACAGTCTGTGCAGCAAAGTTATTGACCCAGATACTCTTGATAATTTGCAAAGAGAAGTGGTTGTTACCCTATGTCAGCTTGAGATGTATTTTCCTCCGTCGTTCTTTGATATCATGGTACATCTTGTTGTCCACCTGACTAGGGAAGTGAAAATGTTGGGACCAATTTTCTTGCATTGGATGTATCCCTTTGAACGATACATGAGCATTTTTAAAAGTGATGTTCGAAACCGTTATCGTCCTAAAGGGAGTATTATTGAGGGTTATGTGGCAAGAGAGGTTATGGATTTTTGCAATGACGTTTTCAGTGGTAATGACACTCCTGGTAATGACAAGAATATTGAGGAACAATTTGGCAAAGGAATTTTGGGATCACGGGTGAAAGTAATCAGCCATGAGCAGTTGGAACATGGTCACTTGTATATTTTACACAAAATGGATGAAGTGAGTGTTTATATCGAGGAACATACCAATTTCATCAAGAGACAATATCCTCGAGCCAATACAATGCGGCTTACTAGAGAGCATAACAATTCATTTATTAAGTGGTTCGAAGATAAAGTCTTACATCAACTATCTCAAACACCAGATGATATTACTGAAACTATCAAATGCCTTACCTTTAAACTGAAATTGAATGTTATGTCTTATGAAGGGTATGATATTAATGGATTCACATATTACACAAAGCGCCAAGATGATTAGAGTGTCATCCAAAATAGTGGGGTCACCCTTCAAGCGTCGACTATGTTTTTTGCAAGTCCAAAGGATAAGAGTCCATGTGAAGCTAAAATGTCATATTATGGTGTCATTGAAGACATATGGGAGTTTGACTACATAGATTTCAGAATTCCTCTCTTCAAATGTAATTGGGTTGATAACACCAAAGGAGTTATAATGGATGAATTGGGTTTCACTTTAGTGAACTTTGAAAAGATTGGCGAGAAGGGTGAACCATTCATATTGGCATCACAGGAGAAACAAGTATTTTATATCGATGATCCTACAAATGATAAATGGTCGGCTGTTCTTCATGGTAAAAGATAGTTCATTGAAGATCCTATAGATGAAGAAGAGTACTATGATAAGTATGATGAATCCAGTCCATTCTCAGTTGGGTTGCCAACACCAGCAAATATTGAAGCTAATGATGACTTGTATGTGTGCGGAGATCACAATGAAGGATTGATAATTGATAAAAAAAAATCGCAATATTAGAGGCATGTTTATATTTTTTATATGTTTTATTTTTCTGAATGTGAACTTTACAATGTGAATTACTTTACAATGTGAATGTGAACTTTACAATGTGAATTTTACAATGTGAATTACTTGTACAAATGTGGAAGTAAGTTCCCGACTGCAATCTATATATTATTTATGTGAACAGTGCTTAATTAGTTGTATTTTTTTAATATTTTGTATGTTTCAATTTATAGTGTGCTACATAAGACAACGGATGGGCATGTGCATACTATGTGATGCGATTTATGCACATGATTATCAAATATGCCGCAGTGGACATCGATACCATTCCTGAGGTATTATATATAGTCTCATTAGATAATATGAAATATATCACTCTTATTTATATATTATTAATTATATATACATCATTCTCTTTGTAGGTGTTTAAAACTGACCACAATACAGGAAAGGCCTTACCAAATGTACATGCTCCCTATACGATAGAAGAATTAAATGATGTAAGAGAAGAATGGGCAACAACCATACAAGTAGTGGGGGTTTTAACATATAATTGGCATGTTGATAGCGAATAATGACTAAAGAGTGATATTCTGTAAATGAATTTCTGAATTATAATATGTGTGAATGTTTCTACATGTCTGAATGTTTCTACATGTGTCTGAGTGAAAATGAATGAAACTGTTGGTTGCTATATGAATATTTCTACATGTGTGAATGTGAAAATGAATGGAACTACAGATTACTACATGAATGTTTCTACATGTGTGAAAATTGAATGGAACTGTAGGTTGCCAAATGTGTGAACATTTATGTTGTTAATTTTGTAGGTTTGTGGCCTGTTGTTGGCTGATATCAATGGATGTCGTAAAACCTACAGTTCATAACTGAACTATAGGTTTCTCATCCTGTGACCAGCCACAACAGGTCTGCAGACTTATAGAAAGAAAAAAACATAAAATAGGTGTCGGTTATTTGTATAAAACCATTGACAAATGGTTACAATGTCGGTTGCCCTACTAGTAATTGACGTCGATTTCCCTAATGAGGCTAGACACCATGGCCGTACTGGCCGCAGCGGACCAGACACCACAGTCATGCTGGCCAGCATGGTCGTGGCAGCGGGTGAGATGGCGTCGTTTATCACTAATAAACCGACGCCGATAGTGCCCCAGATGGCGCCCTTTCTGTGGTGCGAAGGTATATGGCGTCGGTTTCAAAGCTAATAATCGACGCCTATACCCCCCCTACTGGCGTATTTTTGGTGGCGCGTGAAGGGTTGTGGCGTTTGTTTGATAACCAACGTGTAACGGTTGGGCTTTTAGCGGCTCCCACATAGGTGTCGCTTAAAAACCTTCACTAAAGGCCTTAAATAACCGACACTAAAGGCCGGTTATGTACTAGTGATACCACCCCCTACTACATAAGGTGACCCTGATCAATGGGCTTATCCCCTAGAGACTAACAGGAAGTTGAGTAGCCACTCTATTTACTAGTGGCTCAGAGCAGATCGTGACCTATATCTCCCAGGGAGCTGAAAACATATATGGAAATCTCAAATTTCAAAATGTATACTCATTTTTCTTTGGCTTCTGCAATACAAGGTATTAATGTGGTGAAGATTCAATGACATATACATGTTGATGCCCTATGTCTAGTCTATAATAAAGACTCTGAAACCTTGTTATGCCCTTAGGAATTACCCTACGGGTCGTGATACTTAGAGGGCTATCAACCATGATGACCTACATTTCTCATTGAATGAGTATGCATGGATCGACTTCTGTCTCAAGCCAGCCAATGGTCACACTAATTCATATATACAACATGTAGTAACCTATTGGCACAAATGGAATATATAGAATAAATTCGGTCACGATCATCTAACTGTCCCATTGATAGTTAGAGTAAAGTTAATCACTAAGCATTTGTTGTCCATAAAGTCAGCTTTTGCTAATGTCCACCCTTCAAGTCAATTGATGCCTAAACCAACACCGCAATGCAGCTCAACATTCTTGGTCTTCATGGATGAAGCCTTTCATGTCCAATCTAAATGCTCAGGGATTGGATTTTATATATGTGACAATAGGGTTACATGCCAAGTCTTTTTGGGATCCCCATTATCTTCAACCTCCAGCCTCCAAGTGGAGATCCAAGCAATCATCAAAGTGACGATGATTTGCAAGACAAGGAAGATCATGACTTACATTGTCCTTATTGACTCCAATCAAGTAGTGTCACTGCTGAGTATTAGGATGGGCATCTCTAGGTGGTTCAAGACTTACTTAAGAAGAGTTTAGAGCTTGCATGCTCCTAACATAGAGAGTCACCTCTTCTGTGTTCCTAGAAATCTAAACATGGTAGATGACTGGATAGCAAAACAAGTCAATAGTACTAATAATGTCTTTTTTATCATATGTTCAGCCAATATGGATCTAGTGTAATGTCGGAGAGATGTTAGATCCCTTTCTTACCCATACTAGATAATGAGATAAATAATATAACTCTCTAGTTTTCCAAAAAAAGGAGCTTATGAATTGGATTGTGTTATATCATAACCCCTTTTGGGAAATCAATAATACACATATAGATATTTGAATTGAGCTTAATAATACATTTCATATTCTTACGATTTGTTAATACACATGTGAAGTGATACAAATATTGAGGAAATATGAATTTCAAAATCAAAAATAAAAATTATTGAATTACATTGATTTGATAACAAATCCAATAATACCCAGTGAAGAACTATATTGGGAAGATACGTGAGAATGAAATATTGATTACAGAAGATTGCCTAATAAGAAGGATTTAGATAGAAAGCTGAGATAAATGATATGGAATTCAAATGATATTTTTTACTTACATAGAATGTGTTCATACATGTGGATGAATTATAATATTTCAATCCAAAAATTAGTTTAAAAGTTAGTGTAATAAGATATTGATTTTAACATGGAATTTGTTTATGATAAATGAAATTAGTTTAAGAATCAGATTAATAAGATAATGCCTTTAACATATGATTTGATCCGGAGTACCAAGGATGTGATGAATGATTTAAGTAGGTCGCATACTATTGAGCCCCAATAGGTTTTCCTCATATATACTGAGGTTGGATGGTCTTAGTGGTTTTAGTAAAGCCTATGACCATACAATGCAACTAATGGCACTAGTTTTAGTTAGATGTAGCTTGGTGGGTTAATCCTAAGCTAATTAGGGAAAAAGTAACATATGTTAATTATGATTATAATTATATGAGTATTTTCACTTATTTATTTTCTTTTTTTGGGAAAGTTAGGAGGTGTTATTATTCATCCTGCCCTCCTCGTGCAGGTATAGAAGAATTCATTACTATAGTTCCTACTGAGAAATTAAATCTGGTAGTACTACTACCATTACATAGAGGGAAAGGGAGGGGATGACCCACAGGGTCGAGTGGGGGATGTGTGTAAACACATTCTTCCCGGTTGTTTTGGATGTGGTGCTTGGTGAGGGAGTCACTAATGTGAGTCCTACCTCTTCTAACCTTCATGATCTGCACTTCAGAGTACTTAGTTCTTGCTTGTTCGATCATGGATATCCAAGGGGTGAGACCTGGGTTCAGCTCCCCCATCTGCATAGTTGCGACGACTGCTATGCTGCTATCTGAGTGGATAGTGAGTTTCTCTCCTTGTCTACTGTCACATGTACGGAGTGCTAAAAGTATTGCCTGGAGCTCAGCTTCTACTACCGAAGAGGTCTTGATGGTGCACGCGCGTCCCCCTAGCCATCTCCCATTCCAGTCCAGGAGCACAACAATAATGGCAGCTCTGTCCTTGCGTACCGCATCGTCAACAATAGCAAGGTGCTCCTCATGTGGTAGATCCATCCATTTCTCATCGTCTTCCCAATCACTAGGTGTAGGCATCAAAGGTCCTTATGTCTGAGTAGAGAGTAGCATCTAAAGTGCTCTGACTTGGGCAATCTGCCGAGTAGTGGGGAGATAAATTTTGTCAAAGACTGCCTTGTTCCTTGCCTTCCAAATCGTCTAGCAAGTAGTCGTGAAAGTGACAGGATTGGACTCCTTGTTCATAATGTTGTTGTTTAGCCATTTTATACATGCATTATCAGCAGTCACTTATTTATTTTCTAATAACCTTTTAGATTGTTGTATTTACATTTGAGTTACTAAAATTTATATTAATATTTTCTCAAATTGTTATTTATGTCTAAACTGCAATATCTTTTCTATTTTTTTTAAAGACACCACATTCATTACATTAAATCCATATGACATCTACATGTAAAGGGAGATACACCAACCGAACACAAAAAAAGTAAAGAGCAGATATAATAACCAGAAACTCATATCGGAACATGATAAGTACAATGATGTATTGATCTCTCTTCTATATCACTGACAAAAACAACTTTTTATGAGAGATTCCTTCAACCTGAGATTATATCTGATATAAAGTATATGCTGCAAAATAGTGACCAAAGAAGGGATCACCTTCACACTTGCTGCCATATAACAAAGAAACAAAAAAAGACCTAACATGAAAGGAGGACACAAACCACATGACAACATAGAACCTATAACTCAGTAAAGAAAACTACAAATAGAGAGAAAGATAACAAATAACAGACCACACTATGGCACTAGCAGAAAAAGCCACTATAGATCCATTTCAAGGACAAGAAAAGGAGCAGAAAATGCCAGAGGAAGAACAAGGATAGGGGATAGAAAACATAGCAGAACCCCACCACCACTAACAAAGAATCCTAACTCGATCGCAATCGAGAGAGGAACAGAAGTAACGCCTCCAAACCCAAGGCCCCTGATTATCCCCTACCCCACCAAGCCAACTGAGAATCCGAGGGCACACCCACCAAACCTCATACGGCAGAACAGACATAGACAAGACACATAAAAAGGAAGACCCCAACAACCTAGACCTACGAATGACACAAAACAACAAGATGAAAAGAAAGGAAGAAGGAAAACCAAAGCTGAAGGAACCCAAAAGGAAAAGACAAGCTAGATCCGTCCAAAGATGAAGCACTGATAGGACCATGCCGATGGAAGTAGCCGCCGCCACCGCACAGCCGTCGATGCACCAGCCTCGCAAATCATCACAGAGGAACTAATCGAGCAGACCAGCTGCCACCCTGAGAAGAAGAAAAGAACGGATTCAAAGTGTACCACCCCGTAAGAACTACCAGCTCCTGTGAGAGGGCCAGGGGGAGAAGGCCAATGCCGAGAGGTGGCAAGCACCCCTCCCCCAAGTCGGTGAGGCATAGAAGAAGGGAGTTTCCCTAGGGCCGGCGCTCGCACAGCCCGCTACGCTAGTGGTTATACTTCTTATATTTAAGTTAACATTAAGTGGGAATTATTTAAGTATACAAATAAGCATATTGTAATCTCTTTATGGGTGTTTTTTCACTCATCGGATCGTTTGTCTCATGTCAGCAATTTCATAAATTTCTACATATAATCACCGTAGAAAAAAGGTCAAGTTGTGAAAGAAGTAAAAAAAGAAATTAGTTTGAAATATATATGTCTATGTACTCTTACATCCTTGGGAATGAATGTGATTTTTGTATTTTCATATCTTCTTTCTATTATATATGAACTTGTTGGTAAACATAACTATGTTTAATAATAACTTCAAATGGGTTTTTATGATTTCATATGCAAAAGGTTTGATTGAATTCAATGACGATCATGGTTGATGAATTAGGGTTTTCTCTTGAATCTAACATGGTGTTTTATTTTTTAATATATGTTTTTCCAAAACTTTGATGTTTTTCTACTTTTTCTTCAATAATATTTGTTTGATTTGTGATTTTTGTTATATTTCGTTAGATCTATGATTAATGTATATTTATCCATTTTATTTCCATATTTTAGATCTCTTTTTAAGAGTATTCATGATTATTATCTAGTTTTAGAGTTATTTATCTTTTTTTTTCTTCTTTATAGTAGATTGGATTTTTTACATGATTATTGTGACTTCTTTTAGGAAAATATACAATTTATTTCAAGCTCAAAAATTCTCTGAATTACTCTTCGAAGTTGTTTGCAAAATTTCTCATACTGCCATATATATAGGGTAGCGATCAAGTGAGAAACATCATACGGTGAGAGCATGAGAGGCATTTGATTAACTACAAATTAGTAACTATTTTTTAAAATCCAACTATATAGATGGAAAAAGCATAATTTCATTTACCTTCTCATAAATAATCATTGCAATTAGACATTGTTTACATGTCCATATGTACAATATACGCTTTTTACATCCAACGGTCAGCCTAAAATTCAATATAGAGCGTCGAAAAATATTTGGTTTTTGTGAATGATCTACAAATTGGATGGTGATAAAATTTTATAGGAAGGTAGATATTACGGTATACTTGTAATATGTACGTTGGATTATGAAAAATGGATCTATGTGGAGAGTTATTCAAATGCCTCTCATTCTCTCACCAGATATGTTTCTCACTGGATCGTTGCCATATATATATATATATATATATATATATATATATATATATATATATATATATATATATATATATATATATATATATATATATATATATATATATATATATATATATATATATATATATATATATATATATATATATATATATATCCTAGACTAAAATTGCTATATATTTTGCATGTGAGCTCAAAATTAATATTCAAATATGGGTTGGAAAGGAAATTTAATCTCCTATAGGAAAATCATATTCTTCGACTGCTTTGGAGCTTTTGACACGATCAAAATCTTCTCAATATGCATGTAATGGAAATTTACAATAATGAGAGTCGAAGACGTTAATGAGTGGTCAAAGTAATTAAAATATGGTGACTTTATATATTTCCCCATTATATATTTTGGGAAACAATTAAGTCTGTCAAAGGTACTCCTTAGATCAGATATAAAGGAAAGTTGGTGACTATTTGGAGGAAAGATTACAAATAAAGACCCAGTAAAAACTCGGATTTTGGAAAGTTCATTACTTTTGACAAAGCAATCGAGCTTCAATTAGTTCACCATCCCAATCAACCGACTTGCAGTCAAGACTCTGTAAAATTCTAAAATGAGAAAGTCATCAATGTAGTCAAAGCTTAACCAATGAATCTTCAGGCTTATGTAAGTGATTAATGCCAGTTGACCGACCGACGCCCAGATCAAAAAGTCCATCCGGCCCCAGAAACCATTCCTCTTGGGTTTTCCTCCTACCTTCATTCCTATAAAGTATAGGGGGACTCCAAAGGAAAAGCATCTCTTCTATCTCTGATCTATGATCATAGTTTGTACTGTAACTTTTACATTATGTTTGAGTAGTTTACTCAGTTAGGGAATGGGGAGTAGCCCCATTGACTGTCCTTACTATATTGTATTTGACTCCTATGTTTTAGTGTATTAATGTTTTGCAACCATTTCACCTTTATCTATGGGTAGATAGATATACTCTTATGGGGTTATGAGACCATGAATCTCCACAAGAATGAGCCCATAATCCCTTAATTGTGATTGTTATATTTTTATCCTTAGATCTTGGACTTGCTTCTTTTAGTTTGGTTATGTTCGTGTTGAGTGATGAAACCACATATCTCAATAAGAATGAACCTGTAATCCTGTGATGAGACCATAGATCTGGATTATGAACTTCTATTAACTTTATCATATTTGTTATCTTATGGTGACATGAGAATTTGACCGATGAGATTAAATGCTAGAATGGAAATCACATATTCTTAATGAGATCATTCTATTATTTACTCGATCTCTCGTTAAGCAGAATATATTCCTTTTTGAGTGATGAGACCACAGATCTCAATTGGAATGAACCCATAACTCCCTGATGAGACCAGGGGTGGTGATTATGATTTTTTCTTTAGTTTATCATGTTTGTTATAGCTTATTGTGATGTGACTAGCCATGGATTTGGACATCAGATCAATCACCTGATAGAATTGTTTGATGATCGGAATTGAGAGAAGTCTAGCACTTGTGAGATTGATGCTCCGAGGAGACCATTAATCCACACAGTACTAATTTATATCATGAAAAACTTGAAGTTGAATCAGTTAAGCAAGGGTATGGTTTTTGGTGGTGATCCCCCAGAATTCCAGTTCGTTTTATCATTTGATCAACTAGTTTTTAATTACAAACTTTTCATTTCTTCTTTAGGTTTAATATAACCACTCTCAAACTAGAATTTACTTTCTACTTCATTGTAACTGTTTTGAATCAACACTTAAAAACTATATCTCTAGGGATCAATACCTTTCTATACTCATAAGATATTGATTGTGAGTTTAATTTTCCTTCCTAGTTATTTGGTGTATAAACGACACACATTAAATTTGACACCATTGTAGGATATGACAATATTTTTATAAACCTATTTGCTTTTCTTGACATTTCCCACGTTCTAGTTTGTTGTGTAATTTTAGTTTCGTTCTTTAGTTTTAGTCTTGTTTTATTACTTAGCTTATTTTTTAATTATTATCTTTGTTCCTTACTTCCTTTTGTAATTTTTAGTTCTAGTTAACACATTATCCTGTTTTTATAATTTTTAGTTTCATTTCTTAAATTTTAGCATTGTTCAATAATTTCTTCTAGCTTTAATTTAGTTTTCTTCCTTTTTTATTTTGAACACCTTTTTGTAATTTAATTCTTTAAAAAAATTGGATTTTATTTTTTCTTGTTCCTCGTGCCAAGATCCATTTTGGTTGTATACTCCTCCTTCCACTGAGTTTTCATTCTTGTAGTACTATTTTTTCAACAAATTTTCACATACGTTTTAGTTCTTGATATTTAGTCTTAGCCTCTTCACTCATCCAACTTTTTGTTCCTTTTCCACAATATTCATGGTGCAAGCGACACTCCCAAGGAGTTAATAATATATGCTTACAAAGAACTTTTTAGCATCTAAATTGTACCAATTGAATCGTGATGGCTTTTGCAGTAGAAATTCAAAGAAGACTAGTAGAGGCCCTAGCCGTCAATTGTGAGACTAAGAATCCTACTTTGGAAGCTAAGGACACTGCTCAACAAGAAGCACAACGGAAGAAACAACTTTGGATCTATGTTTATTTGGCAGTAATATACTCATATGGAACCTATTTTAGTATGATTTTTGTGTTATGAAATCAAATTAATGGAATCTCATGTTATCGCCAATGTTTATCCTAATTTGGTGGGTTTTGGCCATTTTGGGTGAAAATGGCTTAAAAAATAATATTTTGATATGAAATTTGCTACACCAGTTTGAAATAACTTATATTACATGAAATCAATTTTCTTATTCTACTTTTATCTATAAATCTAAAATCACTTCCTTTGTTAAAAAACACTTGCTCTATGATGTTTTGTCAATGTTTTAGTGATAATAAACTCAAATATTATTTTCACTTGAAATTTGTTATAGTGTTTTATTTATAGTAGAATAATATATAAGTGTTGGTTTTGTATTTTAATCATCTCTTACTTATAACTTGTCCTAAATATAGGAAATAAATTAAAATTTAATTTTCACTAGGTTTGAGACCATGGTAATGTGACCTAGGATTTTTCCCAAATGATGAAAGTAATTGTCTATTATTAATACTTATTTGACTTTGTTAGAAAATACGATAGTTTTATAAGGTATGAGTTTCATGATTCTTTATGTTTTTTGAATGAAATGATGCTTCTTAGTCAGTTTATGCAAGAAATTGGGGAGTTTGACCAAAATACACATGATTTATTGTTAAATGATAATGAAATGTTATATGGGTGATCATATAGTTACTAGGTGTTTGAAATTTTTGTAACCATCATTAGATATTCAATAAGGAGAATCAAAAACATTAATTATATTGACAAGTATGGAGATGCATGTATGACCCAAGCAAGTTCTAACTAATCCTATAGTCCATAGGTGATGAGATTGTATAATTAAGGCTTATGCGCAAGATACATACATTTGTAGTAAGGAATACTAATCTTAAGTATATATTACTTAACTATAAGATGTGAACATTTACTAAGATGCCTCAACCTTTATCACCATCATATAGTCCACTTTATCTAATTGAAATGCAAATCTTACTTAAGAATTATTCATTGAGGATCAAAGAAAGAGTAACTATTGTGATGCTATTATAAATGATTCTAACATCATCACTACTCAAATAATATAATATTTTTATTAAGAATGGACAAACTATAGATAATAAAAATTGACTTCTTTGGATGTGATAGAACACGATAAATTAAGAACTAGATGTGAGATAGGTGGAAGTAAAACTGGCTTGAATTGTGTTAACATAAGATATGAACAAATCTGATCTAAATAGTTCTAATTCAATATTTTATCTCTTGTATTCAATTTATGTGGTTTGCTCTTATCTAAAAGAAATGTGTCTAAGACAATATGCCTTGAATAAACCTAAGTGGGAAGATATAATAAATATTGATAAAATGGAAACCATGTGATCTCAATTATGTCTATAAATATGAGGTAGAATTAATAAATGAATGATGAATAAATGAATGATGAACTAAAAATTAATAATAAGTCATGAAATATATAAATGGAGTTAGTGAACTTGGTTTTAGCCCTAAAAGTTGATTCATACATCAAAAATGCACATAACTTATCATAAGTGATAAATGAAAATAGATGATTATTTATAAAAAATAGAAACTAAAAGAGTATTATCAAAGTATTTGAATGGTATTATATTAAATTAGTTAAATTGTTCTATTTTCATGAAATAATATTAAATTCATGATTAATTTCATTGGAAAGATTTTTGAAGGATGAATCTTGGATTCTTATGGATAATTCACTCAAAAAAGAGGTGTTGAATTGATTTAAGTATAATTTTCATTCTTGTGCTACAATGATATGATATAAAGATAGAGTAATGAAGAACTATTGAGCTTATGAATTGGGTTGTGTTATATTGTAACCCCTTTTTGGAAATTGATAAGCTGCATAAATGTTTATATTGAGCATGATATTAAATTTGACATTGTCATGATTGGTTAATACACATGTGAAAGTTAAATGATAAAAATTTTGAGGAGTATGAATTTCAAGTGCAACAGCGAAAAAACTAAATGTATTGATTTAATAACAAATCCAATAATACCACGTGAAGCACTTTATTGGGAAGATACTTGAGAATGAATAGAAACTAGGGAAAATGACCTAAAGAGAAGGATTTAGATGGAAAGTTGAGATAAATGATATTTCAAATGTTATTGTTTACTTATATAGAAAGTGATGTTATTTTCCTTGATTTTTTATGAAATTCCCCTTTTTATACATGTGGATTATTATAATATTTCAATTAGAAAATAAATTTAAGTCAGACAAGTAAGATAATGGTTTAAGATGGATTTTTTATTAAAAATGAAATTAGCTTAAGAATCAGATTAATAAGATAATGATTTTAATATAAACTTGATTATGAATTATGAATTATATGGATTAACATTTAGTGAAACCCTTATTTATGATAGTTGTGAGTAACAAGGATGCAATGACCGATTTGAGTAAGTCGCATACCATTGAGCCCCTATAGTTTTTCATCACATAGAATGAGGTAGGTTGGTATTAGTGGTGCTAGTAAAGTCTAAGACTTATAGTGCAACTTGTGGTACTAGTTTCAGTTAGCTATTGCTTGGAGGGTGCATCCCAACCTAATTAGGGAAAAGGTAAAATATGTTAATTACAA
Organism: Alisma plantago-aquatica; assembly: GCA_963693085.1. Classification (NCBI taxonomy): domain Eukaryota; kingdom Viridiplantae; phylum Streptophyta; class Magnoliopsida; order Alismatales; family Alismataceae; genus Alisma; species Alisma plantago-aquatica. Next base: position 1,428,283,992 of record OY856412.1, read on the forward strand.
TTATATTTATATGAGTATTGTCACTCTTTTTATTTTTTTATAACCTTTTAGATTGGTATTTACATTTGAGTTTTTCAAATATGTATTAATAGTTTCTCAAATTGTTATTTATGTCTAAACTGCAACATATTTTCCATTTAAGTCTTTCTTGTGTAGGGATTGTTTCATTATACAAAGAAGCATATTTCTATATCTTTATGGGTGCTTTGTCACTCACCATGTTGTTTGTCTCATTTCAGTAGTTTCACATATTTCTAGGCATAATCACAGTAGCAAAATGGTCGATCCATGAAAGAAGTAAAAAGAGAAATTAGTTTGGAATATATATGTCTGTGTACCCTTACTTCCTTGGGAATGAGTGTGAGTCTTGCATTACAATACGTTCTTTCTTTTATATATGTAACTTGTTGCTTAATATAGTTGTGTATAATCATAATTTGATCTAGTTATTTTATAAATTCATTTAAAAATGGATTGATTGAATTGAGTGACAAACATGGTTAATGAATTAGGGTTTTCTTTTGAATTTGACATGGTATTTTATATTTTAATATACATTTTGTTAACCAAAATTACCATGTTTTTCTGACTTCTGCTTCAATCACATTGTTTCAGTTTGTGATATTTGTTATTAAGTTGGGTCTAGTCTAAGGACATCATAATAAGTGACTAAAGTGTTCATCATTGGTTGGGTCCTCACAATATTGTACCAGAGCTTGGATTATATGAGTCTAATTGGACAATATGATTTTAGGTTAAGATAACCCATATCTTAAAGATAATTGGCACCGAATGCATATTGAGTAAACTTAAAATTCTAGTACCTTGTCCAAGTATATGAGTAATTGGAGTATGAACTACCTAACTATACTTCTTATAGTTTATCTAATCAAGCATTCAAATGGGGACACTATGGGAGTGTAATAAAATGAAAGATGGATATAAAAACTTGAATTAAAGATCAAATATTCATAATTAAGAATTTAAATCAGAAATAGAAAATTTATATATAAATATGATGGAATAAGTCCCAAAGGAACTAAACTAATCCTAATTGATTAATATTTTAATATTAATTGGAGTATTCAAGAAAAGTTTATAATTTAGAAGCAACAATCAAGTAAAATTATGATTATCATGAGTATAAGCTTAATGTAGATATTAATGAAAATTAAGGTATCGACCCTATTCATGGAAAAAATGGGATATTGTTACATAAGAAAGTTTATGATAAATGATACCCTTTATAAAAAAAATGAATACAATAGTAGTGAGATTTTTAAAATCCTTCATATATCGAAAGATTAATTTTTTACACATTCAATACCAAAAATCTAGTAAATGAGAGGTGATGATAAAGAAAGATATCTCATAGTATTATAAAATAGCATAAGAGTCATTTGAATAGATCTGATGTTATCTCTCATCCTTTTCGTGGCTTTGGGAGTGAAATCCTTAAGGGAGGGGTGATTTGTGAAATCCTAAATACTTATTAACCACTAAACTACATTTTTCTACTTAATAATTTGGCTTTGCCAAATTAGTGTACAATCAAATTTATTATATTTGTTGATTGATTAAGATGCCATATACCATTTAAAGTTAAGTACATAGAATTTTGGTAGACAAAACCCTAGATTGGATGAAATTATGATTTTTTGGTGTTGAATATTCCCTTGAATAGGGTTTAAATGATGCAATTATGGTAAATAAATTTCAAACTTAACTTTGACTTCTTATAAATGAACTTAGTCTACTATTGAAGTGTATATTAAAATTGAAATATATATATATAGTTTTATGAATATTAATTTGCATATCAAATTAGATTTTCCAAGTATTATTTTGGAAACCTAAATTTAAAGGTAAACTTCATTTATGGACCTTTTTTTAAAATCTACAAGCACCTCAAGCTTCTTTATGAGCCTAATTCGACCTTAAAAAATTCAAAACCCAATGTTATTCTTTGAAATTTGATAGTTAAATCCAGAGGGGTGATTTTGGGTGGGTTTGAGTGGATATTGACCTAGAGTTGATCTAGCCCAAGCTCTTCCCCAAATTCAAGTATAATCTAGTAAGTTGTTTACTTATCTTCTTTTGTATTTTAACTTTATTTAAATTAATTGTTCTAGCAAATTTATTTTTGAAAACAAAGCAAAAATCCTAATCTATCCATGTTCTCATATATTTTTCTTTATCTAGGAAGGATTCCAAGCTAGGGATCTTGTGGTGATTTTTAACCCTAGAGAAGTTTGGTGAAACCTTTTGCAAAATTCTAGAATTCCACTTCTTATAATAGATAGGATATTTCTCACCTACTTATTACATTAAGGATGAGTGGCTAAATACCCATTTAGTTCTTGCAATAAACTCAATTTTGACTTATTTTTTTTAGGGAAGTCAGGCGATAATTTTATCATCTTGCTCACCTCGTGCAAGCATATTCAATGGCAAATTACATATATGAGTTATTTGCATAGAATTAAATATGGTAGTACTACTACCATTACAAGCAAATATTTGTCCAATATCAATGACATCCTTGGGGGGATATCATAGTACTTGATTCGACATGTTTTTTGTAAATGTGCCTTAGCCAAAGCATCAGCTGGTCCATTTTGCTTCCTCTCCACATGGTGAATAGCCGCATTATCTCCCAAAATCAACTGGATTCCCCTTATAATACTAGCATATCGAGGATGTTTGTGATAGTCATCTTGTAACATCTTCATGGCCGTCAAACAGTCAGTGATCACAGCAGTGCCTTGCAATCTGCTGGATTTGATAATTTTAGCAGCGAGGGCAATGGCCATAAGTTCAGCCTGTAGAGGGTTGTCCGCTGAGATCAGCTGGCCTACCCCTCCTTTCCACTGATTGTTACAATCCTGAATAATCACCGCAATGGCGCCTTTGCCCTTCTTCCAGGCGGCGTCCACATGCATCAAGAGCTGTCCGCTCAAGTTAAGATCCTGTTGTGCCATTTTAGCTGAGTTCTTGTCGGCTTCCTCTTTGTCCCAGGCTGCGGCTATTCTTTTGTATTCCAACAAAATTATGTTCACCTGTTGTAGCGCAGGGGTGTCTTTAGCTTCAAAGACCTCCAAGTTGCGTTGTTTCCAAATAACCCATCATGCTATGAGAAAAATTGTTCTGGTGGCCTCGCTTGATCGGAGCCCCTTGCTAATCCATTGCTCAAAGTTTGATGACCTCCAGAAATCTGATGAAATAGACATGGCATTCCCAGGCGTTGATCCGGCTAGTAAGCGTAGCCACACTGGTTAATTTAGCTCTATTTTAGAGAACTTGTATGATTTCATGGTAAAATGGGAATTTTTTATGAAATTTTAAAACTTATGTATAATTATAGTAAATATTGACACAAACCTTTTTGACCGTAGCTTTTTTTATGAAATCATTTTTGATTGAATCTCATATTTTTGTTTGTTTTTGTCCTGATTAGATGAATTTTGGCCATTTTGGGCGCAAATGGCTCAAAATTGTATTGTGAGTTGAAAATTTCTACACTATTCAAAAATGAATTATATCACATGAAATTATTATTGGTGATTTGAACTTAGATCTATAAATTTGAAATCACTTTCTTTGTTAAAAATCACTTGTTTATTGTTTATTCTTAAGTTTTTTAGTGGAACGAACTCGAACAATGTTAGTGTGACATGAAATTTTCTATATTGTTTTTTAATTGTAATGCAAATTAATGTTTGTATTTGATTTATAATTATATCTTAGGTGAGAATTTATCCTGAACATGGGAAATGAGTTGAAATTGAGCTTTTTAGCTAGGCTGAAACCCTGGTAATGTGACAAAGGATTTTTCCCAAATGATGAAAATAATTCACTAATTTTACTAATTTGTGTGACTTAGCATATAATATATTATTATAAGATAATAATTTGTGAATTTAGCATGTTCTATATGAAATGACCCTTCTTAGCCAGTTTATGCATGAAATTGGAGGAAATACATGATTTTTTGTTATATGATGAATAAAATATTTTGCATGGGATCATATAGTTACTACGTTTTTGAAGTATATGTAGCCATCATATACTTTTAATTAAGGATACTTAAGAATATCAATGATATTGATAAGTATGGAGATGCATGAATGAACCAAACAATACAATGATTTGATCTAACAAATTGTAGAATTCATGCTTATTCTTAAATATACATTAATGTTATTAATATACTGCTTAATTATAAGATGTGAATATTTACTTAGATACCTCGACCTTCACCATGCATATATCCCACTTAAGATGATAAGTGGAAGATGTACACCTAAAGGAAAAACTTACTTATGGATTACAAACTGATGAGCTAATAAAGAGTAAATATTGTGATGTTATTATAGTTGATTCTATCATCATAATTCCTCATATAATATAGGATTTTGACTAAGAATGCACTAATTATAGATAATTAATAATAATATCATTGGATGTGATATAACATGATAACTAAAGGATTTGAGGTGAGATAAGTAGAAGTAATTATGGCTTGAGTTGTGTCAACATAAGAAATGAGTAGATCTGATATGTACGAGTATAATTGAGTATTTTATATTTTGTATTAAATTTTTGTTACCCTAGTTTGAAATAAAGGTGAGTAAGAAAATATTCCTTGAATAAACCTAAGTGAGAAGGAATTCTAAATATTAGTATAATGGAAATAATGATCTATAGTATGTTAGTAAATAATAGATGGACTGAATAAATGAATGATGAATTTGAAGTGAGAAATAAGTGAAGAAATATACAACTAAAATTTAGGAAAGTAATAAGATGTATGTAGAGGAGAACAACATGTGGACCTCTGGTACAATGAACGATTGGGCGATTCCAATGGCGAAGGAGCGTCGTCGGGCTAGTGTCCAAGAGAACCTTCAGATCTGGAAGCAAAGACCTATTGAAGGTGATTGCATTGCTCAAACTGAATTCCCAAAAGATTGGTTGAAAGTGTACAATGTCTATTGGAAGCCCGATTCACCTCTACTCTCTACTGATATCATAGTTAAAGAAGGTAGGATTGTCTTTCCTAGATCTAAAGCTATCGAGAATGCTTCAAGATGGAATTTTTGCCTCTCTGTCTATGGTATTGAATTCATACCATACCTTCAACATCTACTTAAGATCTCAAGGTTATTCCAATCAACATCTACGTAAGATATGGGGGCTTGAGGAGGAGCTCGAGGTTATTCCAAGAATAGATGGTTTTTTATTCACATATTTTCTTATTCGAGATATGAATATTTCTTTGGAAAAGGGACCTTGGTTCATTAATTAGTTTCTACTTGTTCTAATGAAGTGGCGACCAGGACAACCTATCTCTAAACTTGGTTTTAACAATGTTCCTGTCTGGGTCAGATTGTTTGAAATTCCATTGGATCTGTGGGATGTTTGAAAGCATCAGGAGCTTTCTGGGATTTCCTTTGAGTATTAACAACTCTACTAAGGACTCTTGTCAATTGGACTTCACAAGAATATAGGTTCTATTTAATTCTCAATCTATTTTCATGTCGTCTATGGAGTTACAAGGTGATGATGGTGTTATTCATCAGGTTTTCATTGAAAATGAATGGATGTATTTTATCTGTGGAGAGTGTAGCCTCTTTGGTCATGAGGACAAATGTTTCCCTGTTGCTCCTTGTGGTTGAAAAGTTGTGACTGACACTATAAGTAATAGTTCCAAGCTTCATGATATTGAGTCGAGGTCTGTGCATAATGTTGTTTTTAATCAGAAAACAAAGTCTAGATCAATACCTTCTACTCCTATTGAAGTTTTTAAAGATACAATTATTGGTGTATCTCGGCCTATTAGTTATCTAAAATCTTCACTATTTCTATTTTTCCTCCTAATTTCAGTTTGAAAGTTAATACATGCAATCCTTGTAGATTCATGAATAATATGTTCTCTCCACTGAACAACCTGGAAACAATTGAAGAACATGTTGAGGCCAATAGCATAACAACCCTAGTGATCAAATGAGACACCCACTAAAAGTCTCCTCTTGGAATGTGTGTGGCATTAGTACCAAAATGAGGAGTTTCTAGGAGGATCTATGGAGAGTGGTCAGTAGTATTTGTATTCTTCAAGACTAAACTCGAGAAAAGGAATATCAACAAATTCATGGCTAAGTTCTTTTCTTCTTCCGGTTATGTTTCAAATATTGACTCTCGTACTCTGGGGAGATTAGTTATCTTATGGAACCCTATGATATGATCCATTGTTAATCTATAGAAAATTGATCAACATTTACTTTGTCAAGTCAGATATGAAAATTGGGTCTATGAAAGGCATTTATCTAAAGGTTCTGTTTGGTCGATTGAAAGTAACTCATCTATGTCCTGGATGTTTTATCAAGTCCTTGATTGTAGGTCAGAATTACTTACTCGTATTAATTTTCATATTGGTAATGGTGTTGAGTTTTTTATTTTACTTGATCCCTGGACCTCTAATAAGAAGTTTTTGTGGGATCAGGTTGGTAAAGATGCAATTCTTAAGCTTGGGCTCCCTATTAATTACAAAATTGAGGTTGTTTTATTTAATGGTAAATGGATGATTTCTGGTAGAGAAGGTTCATATTAAAGATGAAGGTGATGGTTCTGATTAATTGCTTTCTAGTGATAAAAAATATCTAAGTTTGAAAGTTGCTTGGGATTCCATTAGATCTACTAGCACTGCCTCAGATATTTATTCTTGGACTTCGAAGGGTAAAATCCCCATAATTTTAGTTGAATATGTGGAAGGTGACCCATGATAACTCCCAACTTTTGATTATAGAAGGAGGAGAGGTTTGGTGGGACCTTCAAGATGCTTTCTCTACAAAAAAGCAGTGTGAATCCACTGAACATACATTGTTCAAGCATTCTTATATGAAGCAAGTTTTGGAATTTCTTGTGGTTTTTACTGAGGTCTAGATCTTATATTCAAAATGGCACAATATTATTTCTCTATAGAATAATGAATTTAAATTAGTGGTGATGGGAGCTATGTATAATATCTAGCTGGAAAGGAATTATAGGGTACATGAGAATAGGGAAGCTCCTGGAGATTCCTTAGGTAAAAAGCTTTTGTAGGATTTCAAAAGTCTTTGGTGATTAGTTCTATCCTTCTAAAGATGATTTTTATCCTTCTTAGCTGGGAGCTTTTGGTGTTTTTAGGCATTCCTTGAAAAAATGAAGTGTGAATCCACTGAACATATACTGTTCAAGTGTTCTTATACGAAGAAAGTTTTGGAATTTTTTGTGATTTCTACTGAGGCCCAATTCTTATTTTCAAACTGGCGCAATATTTTTTCTGCATAATAATGAGTGTAAATTCTTGGGGATGGGAGCTTTGTTTTTGATCTGCTATTCTTGTCAAGTGAAGGTAGATTGGGTGTACTGATAGCTTCCCATTTCTATTCATTGAAATTCTTTTTGTTATGGTTTTACTGAAATTTCTTTCTGGTATGGAGGCTATACTATGATGTTCAGATTGCTTGGTTCACTTCTCTATTTCTTCTAAAGCTTTTAGTAGATAGTTATTCATGAGTTTATGATCATATTTTACATAGTGATTTTGTGAAGACCCTTTGATTTTTGTCTGGTTGGATCCTATAGATGGTAGTAGTTCTATTTTCTTTGGGAAATTTCTTCATGATGTTTGGCCTTTGAAATATTTTCCTTTCTTTCTACCTGGATGAGGGATTCTTATAGCTATTATGGTCTGCTATTGAGTATATGATGGGGTTTTTCTCCCCTTTTGAATGTGGTTTTGAAGTTGTTTAACTATAGTCTTCTTTTGTTGTATTTAGTAATATATACATTCTGGCCTTGCGTACTTTTCTCAAATATCTCTTTTTCTTTCTACAATTCTATACTTGTACAGACACTTTTTTAAAAAAGAAAAAAAATGAAAAGGAATTTTGGTGACCAAAAAAAAAATAGGAACGTGGTTTAGCTCCAAAGGTTTATTCTTATATTGACAATGCACATAAGTTGATAAATGAAAATAAATGATTCTTTTGAACATAATATACACTAAAAAGGATTATCAAAGTTTCTAGATGTTTTCCTTTCATGGTATATTTAATTCATATTTAGTTTTATTGAAAATATCCCTCAAGGATGAATCATGAATTCTTACGTATAACTCACTCCAAAAGTAATTATTGAATTGATTCAATATAATTACCATTCTTGTTTGCGATGAGATAATCTAAAGATGAACTTACCTATAACCAGTGAAGTTATGAATTGAGTTATATTATAATGTAACCCAATTTAGGAAAATGATAAACTACAAATAGATGTTTCTATCAACTTGTTATTATTATATTTGATATTTCCATGATTTATTATACACATGTGAAATGATATGTATGATGGGGAAATTGAAGTGTAGTATCAATAATGAAAAACAATATAGTCAATCCCATAATACCCAGTAAAGTACTTTTTTGATAAAGTACTTGAGATTGAAATGCTAATTATGACAATTGGCATAATGATATGGATTAGATGTAAATATGATATAAACAAAACAAAACTCAAATGATATTGTTTACTTAGATCGAAAGTGAAGTAATATCATTGATTGATTTTATGAAACTTCCATTTCTCGTACATGTGGCTGATTTATAACGCTTCAAGCCAAAAATCAATTTTAGGGTTAGATTAATGAGATAATTTTCTTAACATGGACTTTGATTATAAAAAATGAATAGGTATTAACATTATAGTTTTAGTATGTCCTAAGCATTTTAGAACTTCCCTAGTGTATAGATTATGTGGAAGAAAAACATGTTCTCTAGTAGAGGTCGATAGGGCAGTGAGAAGGTTCTCAGAATAATTAAGTTGTGGCTTTATGTGGGAGTTAGTGAAACTTCACTTGGTGGAGTGATCTATGACTTCACATACATCAAGAGTAAAGTATGGGACCTCATGTACATGGAGGAAACTCATTCACAGTTAACTAGTTATGCTTTGTTGTACTCTGAGGGAGTATTATGTTACACCTCATTCTTTTTCATACTTGTAAATTGGGGTGTCTGGCATATAACATCGTTGATCATGGTTTTACTTGTTTCATTTTGTTGATTGGGTTCAATCCTAAGTACTTAGGATGTGAGGCCCAATTTGAGTTAAGTGCAGGCCGTTGAGCCCCTACTATTGTTCCTTACACAGACTGTAGAAGGACAATTGATAGATAGCAAATTTGGGCTATCATGCCTTTTAGAAACCCTAATTCTTACTATAGGATATTAGTATTCTTAATGTTTAGATTTTAGTAAATAAGGTTAGAGTTATATGTCGGCATGCTTGGAAGTGCCCTAATAAACATATAATGTACTAATAGTGCACAATTCACATTCTTGTACCCTAATGCATAGTTAATGATTTACCCTAATATATGTGTCTTTGATGATAGTCATGATACATTAAGTGACTTTAGGTTATGTAATCATAGTGCATAGAATGATACACTTCTATCTACCTAATAACCTAACCATGACCTAAGATGTGAATGAGTATATATAATGTATGTTTCATTGATCACTAAAACACATATAATGACCTAAATGTGTTTAATAAGGAATGGATGTGTATACACGTGTATAAATGGTTGGATGGTATCTAATGTGCTTAATATGTGTAATGGAATGATAATTGGACATTTCATGTAAAAATAATATTAATGAGCAATTATCTAAGTTCAATGTGACTGTGATGTCCCTAGATTTTGTAAAACTTAATCTAATGTGTGACGTCCAAATTAAAACCTCACCTCAGCGAGACTACAATTTAAACACCCCACACTAAGCTAAGAAGAAGAAAGTCAAAAGAACTCAGAAGGAAACAATAGTATCACATGAAAATGAACAATAATAAAACCATAAAACACATATTCACCATTCAACATATAATTACAAAATGAATTGTTACAACATTTGATATTACACATTGAACAACAACTTTTACGTATACATGTACAACCGCTAAACAATTAAGACAACAAGTCCACTTGTACATCAGATCACCACACAACTCTCATCTATCCAGGTTCTTCAAGAGCATGTGTCCGCAACACCTAACAACAAATTACATGTGGTACACGTCAGCACCATATTCAAGAATATTGTATTGAGTATTCCTACATGTTATTTATATAAGTCTCATTACTAAGCTTGGAAATAAGATAAAACTAATACTTTGCAGTAATAAACAAATATAAAAAAACCATATACTTGAACAAGGGTGCTTATTAACAAAAGAGAAACACATATTTTAGTCATATTATCCATTATGTCTTCCATGCATCTGCCTACCAAAGGAATAAATGCATGAAGACCTTATGATCTTCTTACCAAAGAGATAGATCATTGTACAAGTTGATTTGCTTACCAAAGGGATAGGTCACTCACAAGCACTATGCTTACCAAAGAGATAGTGCTATGATATAATGATCATCTATATTATGCTTCATAACTATATGTATGGAAAATCAAGCAAGTTATCATACAAGAATAATCATTTCATCCAATATCATATGCCAAGTACTTTACTACACATATAATACAAGCATATTGTATAATAAGCTAAGTAATAGCTAAGTAATAGGTAATGGCATACCTTGAAGAAGCACAAACCTAATCCACATATTCCTCATGTCAACTCGAACCTTGGTCAAATGTTGATTAAGACAATATCATACATACCATCAAGTTATCATCATCTTAACCCTAGTCATGTTCATTAGAGTTTTACTTATCTCATTAGGATATTCCCGTCATTACTTATCTTATATTCTTGTGATTAGGTTACTAATATTATATTCTAGATTAAGATACATAATCTTATTATTTGATTACATATGATTATGTGCACATATTAACCCTAGGTTACATATGTCAATCCAATTAGGGTTAGAAACCATTAATTATGACTCATCACCATATAATCATGAATTATGTGCATAATATTGATATGCTAATTTCACATTGTGTTCCATATACTATTATGAATGTATTCTAGAGTTTCCAAGATTTATTGATCATACTTGTAATTATTGCATCTTAATTAGGGTTATCATCCCTAATTATCCATATAGAGAAAATTACATGATTTCATGCATCAACATCATAATCACTGACCTGCAATACATTATAAACATAAATATGGATCCACTGACATATTATCATAGTTTTTAGGCCATCGTTTGATATTTATAATCCATTAAGTAAGCATTTCACAATTTACATGATATGACTGAGATTAGTGCATCAAAAGCCTGATATTATGCTTTGATGTTGTTCTACCCATTTTTCTAAACATTTTGATATCTTTTTGTAATTTTCTAATCTTCAAGCTAATTACTATGAATTATTGAAAATCTGAGAATTTCCTAGGTTTTACATTTTGTAGAAAATAAGGTGGTGCCACATGTCCATCTAGGGAGGCAGCTCCTTGTTAGGGCTGGTAGTTTCCTAGATGGTCGATCAATCTAGCAGGCCAGTTCAGTTTGAGCCACTCTGTCTGATCTAGGTGGTCTTAGATTTGGTTGGTTAATGGTCAGACTCGATCTGCCTCTCTTTCTCATGTGAGAACGCAACTCTATTCTTCCACGAATAGGTCTGTCGTCACCTGCCAGATCTTCGGTGAGAAATCGACAGAGCATAGGTGTTTCTCGTCATCTCCTAGGTCCACCATTAGCTTTGAAGGTGTCGTTCGCACCTCCAAGGCTTCTTAGAAACTCCCCAGTGCCGCTAGATCTACATCCCCACAAGCTCACCATCGCTTGCAACTATTGCGAAGGTGCAAAAGAAACAATGCACCTCTGGTCCCCCAAAAACTGAGATAGAGAACTATAAAGCATCATAAGATCCACACAAACTTGTTCCCATATGTAAACCATGTCGTCCATGTCTTACAGACCACCCCCAAGCTTGGTTCTCATCTCCGTACAACTAAGATTGGCTAACCCACAAAACCTCCACAAAAGTCACTAGAAGAACCACACTTCCTCTCCTCCGGTCTCCGTCTTTAGTTTTCCTCACTTTGATTCCCTCAACGAGCCCTCTATCTCCTTGCTACAACTTCGGCCACCACCTGTACGCCATAGTGAGGAGCTTGCGGAAAATGGAACCTTGTTCTCCCACTACACATCTCCAAATACCATAAAACATTGGTAATAACATGTGTACATAGTCCTCCGGGGCTAACTACTTGCTTAGTTTCTCCTCTCACCCCATGATCTCAGTGCCGCAAGGGTGTGTTTGTCTGCCTCCAATAATCAATTTAGTAACCAGTAGGTAGAAGATAGAATCATGGCCATTAGTCCCTAATGTGTGATTGAGATGGAGTTTGCACCTACTTGGATCTATGGCACTTCATATCAGTGGCTAAAGGGGGTACATGACACTGTATTTCTGTCAAAACCTAAGTTTCCAAATATGAAACATTTCTCCCAAGTACATTAAAATATAAATCATTTAACCTACTTCAAATCGGAGTCCCTCTAGGTGTGTCCAAACTTCATGAAACTTTGATCCCAGTTTATAGTAACCTAACCTACATCATCTTCATTTTTAAGCCAAGTTACCACTAATTGACCAATCAACAACTTGATCCAAAATAGAAGATACGTAAGGGTTTTATTCATGCTATTAACATCAAACAACTTTCAACTTCCTTCAAATTAGAGGAAACACCTTCCTATGATAGAAAACACATATACATATTCGAATCTCAAATCCATGAACATGATTATCTGATTGGGCATTCAAGAATACCAAAAGTTCACTCCATCACATACTACAAACCTTAAAATAAAATTAATCCTTGAAATTAAGTCCAAAGTCCAGTCTATCACATCATATACATCTTAAAAGAAAATTTTATCCTCAAAATTAAGCCATTCTATGGTTCCAAGAAAAATCCAAAAGTCTCTCATCTACATGTCAGTCACTTCTCTAGGTGCAACATATCCAAAAACAAAGCTTCAGAACCATATCTTAATCCCTCCTAGGATGTATATAATGCATCAAGGCTGAACCACTCACCTTCTTACATTCTTTAGAAACTTAACTTATGTCATTCAATCTTTTACTTTAGATTGTGACGCAGGTTTACCGTGCATAATAACGCAAGTGAACGCGTCGAAGTAATATAGGCCTTGTGAGGCCTGAGTCAAACTCAGGGATACGTGAATTGTCAGAGACTCTTACTAACTGCTCACGATCAGCTAGACCGATTAAATAATTGAGATTTGTTGTTAAAATTAAAAGAAAATAAAAATAAAAACAAAACAAGCAATCGATTAAATGTTGGTTTAATCAATTCAAAATGAAGATCTTTAGGATTGCGGTTTCACCGTGGGTTTTCATTGTATTAAATTCTATTTAGTCATCCAAATTTATCTCTCTATCCGGGTAGTGGCCTGAAATCAGAATTGCCCACTGTCGTGGTACAACTCACTACCTATGTTTAGGTCGGTTCGACCGTCTAAGTAACCTATACCCTAAACTAGGTGCATTAAACACGATCTCTCGGTATCCACCATTAACCTTACACCACCTTGTTCAAGGGATTTGTTAATTAATGTAAATTCTGCCTCTTTTGAACCATTAATTCTTCTTTCAAAGCAATTAAGGGCATTAGATTATTATTATGGTGATCAAGCATAACAATATATTGGAGAAAAAGAAATTATACCACAGATTTAAGAGATAACAAATGAATTACTATGATAGAATCATCATACAATGAATTCCCGGGCTACTCCCGGTCCTAAAGACAAAGGGGATTAGCCCCGCATGTTCATCTCAGAGCAAGATGTAGTAGAGAAAAGGGGAAACATGAGAAAAATGTGATTGAGTGGTGAAACCCCTGAACGGAGAAGGTCCAATCAATCCTTGGCATGGAATCCGCGTTCTCCCACCTTTCGGTGGTGGAATTTGTCTTCTTCAGCGTCCGGATTGGCTGGGGCATGCTCTGGTGCTCCGTTCTTCTCTCCTTTCTCTCCAGGATGCGTGCAGTGGCTAATGATGTGATCCCCTCGTCTGGGGCGCCGTCATTAGGTTTAATTCCCGAGTTAAGTCGCCAATTAATCACAGTCGTCCGATTAAGATTAATCTGAATCAAACTCATATATGATGGTGTCGATACCATCGACTCGTGATTAAGATTAATCTGAATCAAACTCATATCTGATGGTGTCGATACCATCGATGCGAGTCGATGGTAACGACCTAGCGCTGTATCGACTGGGCTTCCTTTCTTTTCTTCTGTTGCGACTAATACCGACTCGATACCATTGACGCGGGTCGATGGTATCAACATTCTTAGGCGTCGGTTTTGTCCTTTTGCGTCGTTATAGCTCCACTAGTCGATAGTATCGACTTGTGTCGATAGTATTAACTCACTTCTCGCCAGCAACCTGATGGTATCTCGATACCATCGACATCCCTGTCGATAGTATCGACTTTCTTCTGGTCCCTGCGGCTGGCAACCTGTGGTCCGGTCGATGGTATCGACCACCGTCGATGGTATCGACGGTAGCAAATACTTGTTTTCCTGAAATTAAAACACAGAACCACATAAGTCCACACAAAATATATTCTTTCGATAATTAATACTCAAAATGTTTGAAATAAGGGGAATTCGACATAAAGAAGTAGCATAGACCAAAGTAAATGAATTATGCAACATTAACCATGAAGATGACTAATAAATGCATAAAACACATATCAAACAAGTCTATAAATGCGACTCAAAATCATCACATCAAACTCCCCTAAGCTTGAACATTGCTCGCCCTCGAGCAACTAAACCTTAGAATAGAATTGCCAGAGTCAACTAAAGAACAAATCATCACAACAAACATCCCATATGATCCCCACCGGACATTCACATTCCGGCCCTCACTAACCACAGAATGATAATTACCCTAAAGGCAACAGTAATCATCCATAAAAGATATCTACCTCATAACTGATGAACACTATCACATAAGGCAGTTAACATAATAAAATTTTCCGGTCCAGACTTAGTGCATCTTGTGATCTCCTATACTACGTTGCTCACCCTAACTACCATCTACATTGAAGCAGTTCTCCTAATATTCAAAAGTGAGGAGAAAATCATGGTGGCCTACCAATTCGAGCAACGGGTGGATGAAATGGGTGGCTCATGGAAGAAGTGGAAGCATTGTACAGTTTCAACATGCAAAAAATGCCCTGAATGATGCAAATGCACATCACTACATGCCCTAATGCCTAAGATTGGGTGGAATGATGCATGCACTAACATTCCGTCTCAAAATGAGATGGATATCTAATTGAGCTACATCATGTACTTACTCATCTTAAAATGCAGGTGAGATTATGTTCCTTTCTCCCTCTTATTCCTCTTGCTTCTCAAAAACTTGCTTTCTTTTTTTTTTCTTTCTCAAATTTTTTTTTTCAAATTCTTTTTTTTTTCAGGCCCTTATATCCACAATTGACAATGAATAATTTATTGCGCTTACTTTTTCTGCATAACTCAAAGATTTGAATTAATTAGAGGGTATGGAACAATTTAATTCACCATTAAAGCAGAAATGAGGTACATGATATACTCCATGCATAAAAGTCATGAATGCAACTAAATGACATGCACCTAATGGTATTGTGCATGTATAACAATTCTATTTTTTTATGCAAAACAAATGAAAGTGGTTGCAATGCAAGTCCTATCTACATGATATGCACTCAAGAAGGTTAAAACCGTACTTTACTTCCAAATCTTGGTGGATTGTGAAAAGCAATGAGGTGGACAGATCACAAGACTAATTGACTGAACATTTGAAAAGTATTATGCGTCCCTCCTTACTGACCTATGTAGTAGTTAAGAGGTTTCTCTCTCTTACTTCAAATTCGAGTCTCATTATCATTTGGTCAGTTTAGGCTCAAACAACCAATTTCGTCCACTTTTATGAATCATTAAGAATGTACAGTTGTGATTCTCTGTTCTAAATTTGACAAAACCAATCATTTTCTAAGTTAAGTGATCAAGGTTAACAACACTCAAGCTTGCGAACACTCAAATCAAATTTTTAGTTTCCCTCAATTCCCATGCACATGCAACTGAGATGACTCAAGATTAATGACATCCACAATTACACTAGATAGAACGTGGATCCTACAAAAAAACTAAGATTGCAGGAAATAAATGACAAGAACAAACAAAATAAACTAAAAACTGAGAAAAATAAAAGATAGAGCTGTTCCAACTACCCCCCCAAGCTTGAATTCAACTATGGCCTCATAGTCAAAAACAAACTTAAAGGTTGGAACAAAGATACCAATTTACTCGTCAGGCTGAGGCGGAGGCGGGTACTATGGAGCCGTAGGGTCCCAAGTGGGGTACGCTCCCTGAAAGGTAGGATCATACTGGGGCATGGGTGGAGGTTGTGGATACCCCCCAAAGTAGTTCTGGCTCCAGTAATGATCATAAAATGGCTGCTGCTGCATCTCCATCCTATGCAACCGGTCATGGATTTGGTGTTGGTTGTCGAGGAGGAGGCACTCATTCTCAAAAATATGCCTCTGATTGTCGAGAAGCCGGTTCGTTGTGTCATGAATACCAGCATAAGTTGTTGTATGATGTTGCTGCGTCTGCTGTATATCCTGCAGCAAAGCATACATGCCCTGCATCGAATAGACATCCTTGCTTGGCTGCGAGGGTGGTGGTGGCGGCGGAGGCTGTGATGATGAAGATGCACCCGGATGCATACGAGGACGCTTCCGTGGTGCCACTCGTGCCCAAAGAGGAGTGTAGGCCTCCTCTTCCTCTTCAGCCTCGTTGCCATTGTTGTTGTCGTTGTCATTGTCGTCGTCTTCATCGGAGTCCACAATGGCTATGATAGGCCATCTGAAATGTTGCACCCCTTCGATGTTGAAGACTGGATCGGGAAGCGAGCATTCGTGGTAAGCATGGTTGACGTGGCAGTGCGCATACGCCAAACCATCTCAAAGAAGTAGGAGGTTAGAGCGGTGCAGATGTTGCAAGTTCACCTTGCTTCTGGTGGAGAGAGGAGTCAAGGATGACAAGTTCAGCCCAAGGTAGGAAGCCAACTGTGTGATAAGCCTGCCAAAGTGAATTGGTGCTTTCTGTATACTCCTCTTCACCGCTAAAACCCGCTGCAAAAAGAAGGCGCCCCAGTTGCATGCTTGGCATTTCAGGAGTTTATGCAAGAAGAATAAGTCCGGCTCCTGAAACTTGCTGAGGGCCAAATCACCCCTAGCAAACAACATCGAACTCAGCATCCGATGCAGTATCCGGATGAAGGGGTGCTCGAAATCGGCTACCGCAGCATTATGGTAGCTCACTGACTTGCCCGGCGGCACCGTCACTAGCTCGGGGAAGATCGCATCGTAGTCGGCGCGGTTGTCCGGCCGCCGGTAGTCATGTTGCGAGTGAAACAAGTTGAAGATCTTGTTGAACTGCCGGAGTGTAAGGGTGTAGTCGATGTTGTATAGCCGGAAAGACACCCGACCCTTGATCCACTTGCGGTCGGTGGCTATTACGTCATTGGGTACGACGCAGACGTCCAGCGACACCATAAACTCAGCCACCAGCTCCTTATACGTAGGCCACTCGCCGAAGAACGGATGGCCATCTGCATGGTACTCCAGCTCGTCAGGCCTTCTTCCCGTGTGTCGGGCCTGCCCCATCAGAACATAGTCGAGGTTGGCTTGGAACCCCAGGTTGCAGATAGTTTCCCGTTCAACATAACGGGTAGGCTCGATCTTTCTCTTTAAGATCTCCTTGTATATCTTCTTGACCTCCACGGATGGATGGATCAGCCGTGGGCGTGGGATTGATGCGGGAGGAGGTGGCACGAACTCCGGGATGTCCATCGGGTTCACACGTGAGGACGATGCACCAGCACCGTGCACAATGTTTGTGACAGAAGGAGGAATAGAGATAGAGAGCTCGGTGAAGATCGGAGAAAAGGATCTCCGCTTGATGAAGAACGTGCTCGGAGTTGCTCGTCGTCAGGCTCGCCTTGCTCTGGAATACAGTCGGCACAGGTGGAGGAAGATTGCTTTGGAGTTGTGATGTCATCTGACGTCAATCCTCCTCATATATAGCTGTGGCCGGCGCTCCTGTATGCCCGTCGATACCATCGACTCGGGTTGATGGTATCGACCTGGGTAGCACGATCAGTACCTCCGCTAGTATCGACGGTTGTCGATGGCTAGATTTGCGGGTCCCGGATCACTGACGTGTCGATACTATCGACGCGGGTCGATGGTATCGACCCGTCCCCCGGATCGACTTCCTAGTTGCTGCAATCGCCGTTGATCTTTTCTCGCGGATCGTTGACGTGGCGCGTCGATACTATCGATGCGAGTCGATAGTATTGACTCTCTGATTAGGTCAAACCCTCACGAGGCCCGGCCACCGCCTGCTGCGTGTGAATGTGTCGATTCCATCGACACGCCCGTCGATGGTATCGACTTTACTGAGACAATTCATTCTGAAAATCTCCAGAGATCTCGATGGTATCGACTGGCATGTCGATACTATCGACCTGGACTTTGAAATCAACCTGTAGGTGTGTCGATACTATCGACGAGGCCGTCGATAGTATCGACGCAGTGCGATTCTTGTAGCCGCCAACCTATACCACGGTCTATACCATCGACACAAGGGTCGATGTTATTGACTCTGCCTCAAACCTGCACATTACAGAAACGATCACGGGACCTTTTTTACACTAAAAACTAATTTAAAACAAATAAAACTACGAATGTAAAAGACGACTTGTGGCTTCATCAATTTAGATCTTTGGAGAAGGTGCCCAAGGGATCGTGTGGTAGCTTGAACTCCACTCGATCTTGACCAATCCCCAACGTCAGCGTACCTCTGCCAAGTGCAGTGACCACATCAGCCGTTGCTTGTAATGGCCGACCCAAAAGCATCTTACAACTTTGAAGCTGTGGCATATCCATGATGACGAAATCCACCGAAAAGATGAACTTGTCCACCTTGACGAGTACATCTTCGCAAACTCCGTATGGCCTTACTATAGACCCATCTGCCAACTCAATAGTTGCCGTTGATTTCTTCATTTCTTTCAACCCAAGCTTTTTAAATGTGGACAATGGCATAAGGTTAATGCTCGCGCCCAAATCACACTGAGCTTGTGGGAAGTGTTGATCACCTATAGAGCATGGAATGTAGAAGCTTCCTGGGTCTTTCCTCTTCTGTGGAAAACTCCCATGGATGATTGAGCTCACCATTTCATTCATCCGGCAAACATTTGTGTCTTTAATCCGCCTCTTCTTATTGATGATTTCTTTGATAAACCTCCCATAGGCGGGAACCTTCTTAATCATTTCCACCAACAGAATGTTGATATGAAGTTTTCTGAACATCTCCAAGAATTTTGTATAATTCCGGTGCTCTTTCTTCGGCTTTGGGTCGTCCAGACTTGACACAACTGCTGCATTAACACGCTTATGAGGTGGCACATATGAGCTTTTCGGGGCCAGCTCCCCTAAGCTTGCTTCAATGACTCCCTCGGGCGTGGACTTTGTCGGAACATCATCAACATGTATAACTTGATGTGGCTTCTCTCTCGCAATAGATGTATCCGCACCTTGACAGACGGCCTTCACTTGCTCTTCTTGCCTAGGCGGGGACGCAACCATCATGGGCTCTTGGCGGGATTTCCTAAAAGGAGTGTATCCGCCTGGCAGTCCATAATGACTACGAGGATACGGTATTGCCGGTGTAGCCTCCGTATCAAACATCATTTTTCTTTGATCCTTTATCTCTGCCACCTGGGGTTCTTCCTCATTGATCATAGACATGTATTTAACTTGATGATGTGCTTGGACCACATCTGCATTCCCGACCTATTTCTGCTGATTGGCGTGCTTGATGGCCGCCACTTCATTTGAAATCTGGGTCACGGTGGTTTCTAACGCCCGCATTTGTGCTCCATGGCTTTGCAGCGTCTGCCCAAATTTGGTCATGATATCACCTTGAGACTGCAGTTATTTACCGAACATAGTCATCATTTCCTGATTCCGCTGCACCATTTGACTAAGCAATTCGTTGCTCTTATCTTCAGCTCTAGGTTGTGGCTTTGCATCAGGATCTTGTAGGATGTTGTTTGGATCCTTCCATGAGAATTTCTTGTCCCTCCTCCAAGCATAATCATTATTTCTATAGCCCTGTTATTGCATGAATTTGACTTGGGCTTCCTCATCAGATGATGCATCTTCCCTGGCAAGAAATTTCTTGGCTAGAAGATCTAGCTTGTCATTCAGCTCCTTGATATCCCTGGACTCACCTACAACCTTGACTTGTTCTGGTGCATCCCTATCACCCCAAGACTGCTTCTTTGCCATATTTTTCAAGATCTCCCAACACCTTGTACCTGAGTTGTTCAAGAAAAATCCTGAACCTGTCGAATCTAGGTTACTTCTATCATGCTCGGAAAGAGAAAAATAGAAGATTTTTACTTGCTTCTCCTTGTCCAAACCATGGTGTGGGCAACGCCTGAGCATGATCTGAAACCTTTCCCAGGTCTCAGAATAGGTCTCTCCTGCTTGTTGGGTGAAGTTATGGATCTTTCTAATCATGGCATTGGTCTTCTCAGGCGGAAAGAACCTCTCAAAGAAAACCTCTACCATGTGGTCCCAAGACTCCACGTATTCATCATCTAAGTTGTGCAGCCATTCGCGTGCATTTCTCGCTAGAGAACTCGGGAAGAGCTTCAAGTAGAGCACATCTTGTGGAAATCTGTCGATTTTTATCATATCACAACTTTCCACAAATTGACTTATATGCGCGACGGGGTCTTCATTTTTGAGCCCATGGAAAGCATTCGACTTCACCAAGTTGATCAAAGCCGGATCAATCTTGTATGTCGAAATATTAACCGCCTTCTTCTTAATCGGCCCTTTTGAAGCAGATGAAGAAGAAGCTTTGATTTTCTCCCATATTGTCTGTGGCTCGTCCTCCATCTCTTCTTGTTCAGATTCTGAGTTTATTTCCTCAAGATGGTCTTGATGAGGATCGTCCTCGTCTTCCAGTCCCGGCGGCGAAACCTCTGATGCGTGACACGTGTAGTCAGTGCTACACGTCTGCACCATGCACAGTACCTGCAATTAGAAAAATTTATTTAGTACAGTGCTTGGCGATTGCAAATATTCAGAAAATAGATTATGAATTTTTGAAATAATAAAAAAAATGTGGCCTAGAGTGGCCTCTTGCAGCACTCATAGTGCTGACAATTGCCGTATCCCCGGCAAAGGCACCAACAACTTGACGCAGGTTTACCGTGCGCAATAACGCAAGTGAACGCGTCGAAGTAATATAGGCCTTGTGAGGCCCGAGTCGAACTCAGGGATACGTGAATTGTTAGAGACTCTTACTAACTACTCACGATCAGCTAGACCGATTAAATAATTGAGATTTGTTGTTAAAATTAAAAGAAAATAAAAATAAAAACAAAACAAGCAATCGATTAAATGTTGGTTTAATCAATTCAAAATGAAGATCTTTAGGATTGCGGTTTCACCGCGGGTTTTCATTGTATTAAATTCTATTCAGTCATCCAAATTTATCTCTCTATCCGGGTAGTGGCCTGAAATCAGAATTGCCCACTGTCGTGGTACAACTCACTACCTATGTTTAGGTCGGTTCCACCGTCGTAGTAACCTATACCCTAAACTAGGTGCATTAAACACGATCTCTCAGTATCCACCATTACCCTTACACCACCTTGTTCAAGGGATTTGTCAATTAATGTAAATTCCGCCTCTTTTCAACCATTAATTCTTCTTTCAAAGCAATTAAGGGAATTAGATTATTATTATGGTGATCAAGCATAACAATATATTGGAGAAAATGAAATTATACCACGGATTTAAGAGATAACAAATGAATTACTATGATAGAATCGTCATACAATGAATTCTCGGGCTACTCCCGGTCCTAAAGACAAAGGGGATTAGCCCCGCATGTTCATCTCAGAGCAAAATGTAGTAGAGAAAAGGGGAAACATGAGAAAAATGTGATTGAGTGGTGAAACCCCTGAACGAAGAAGGTCCAATCGATCCTTGGCGTGGAATCCGCATTCTCTCGCCTTTTGGTGGTGGAATTCGTCTTCTTCAGCGTCCGGATCGGCTGGGGCGTGCTCTCGTGCTCTGGTCTTCTCTCCTTTCTCTCCGGGATGTGTGCAGTGGCTAATGATGTGATCCCCTCATCTGGGGCGCCGTCATTAGGTTTAATTCTCGAGTTAATCACCAATTAATCACAGCCGTCCGATTAAGATTAATCTGAATCAAACTCATATCTGACGGTGTCGATACCATCGATGCGAGTCGATGGTATCGACCTAGCGCTGTATCGGCTGGGCTTCCTTTCTTTTCTTCTGTTGCGACTAATACCGACTCGATACCATCGACGCAGGTCGATGGTATCGACATTCTTAGGCGTCGGTTTTATCCTTTTGTGTCGCTGTAGCTCCACTAGTCGATAGTATCGACTTGTGTCGATAGTATCGACTTGTGTCGATAGTATCGACTTGTGTCGATAGTATCGACTCACTTCTTGCCAGCAACCTGATGGTATCTCGATACCATCGACATCCCTGTCGATAGTATCGACTTTCTTCTGGTCCCTGCGGCTGGCAACCTGTGGTCCGGTCAATGGTATCGACCATCGTCGATGGTATCGACGGTAGCAGATACTTGTTTTTCCTAAAATTAAAATACGGAACCACATAAGTCCACACAAAATATATTCTTTCAATAGTTAATACTCAAAATGCTTGAAATAAGGGGAATTCGACATAAAGAAGTAGCATAGACCAAAGTAAATGAATTATGCAACATTAACCATGAAGATGACTAATAAATGCATAAAACACATATCAAACAAGTCTATAAATGCGACTCAAAATCATCGCATCAGATTGTCATACTCAATTCACCCAAGCATTAAGATTTTAACATTAACTTATAAATTCAAGGAAGATTCAATTATAATTAACTCAAAATTATTCATATAGATCATAACAAGGTGTCATCATCATTATATTGTGTTATTTGTTACAACATATTCAATATATTAATTAACCATTATTATTAACACCTTGTCAGTCATATGTCATTAATATGATCTCATTTAACTTACATATATGTTTGCAAACATTTGTGTCTTGATCATTTGATTCACCATCTTATAATGTCACTGTTATTCACTTGTATGCTTAATCCATCATACATAGAGACATATTAACCTATAACTAGGTTTCCACCATGTCATATCATATATCATGTCTTAAGATTAGATCACGTTCTTACATATATTACATCATGGTTGTGCTAAACAAACTTATGTGAGTGGCTAGTCAAACATGTATCAAAACTTTATCTAGTCCAATGAGGTTGTCACAACCCTTATTTTGAGGGTCATGCCATGTTCAGTCTCTCTAAGTTCACTCAACTTTAAGAGTATATCATAAGTTCAAACTTTATCATCCCTCTTTGTTCTAGGGTTATCAGGTCTAACTCATGGGCATTGATAGTTAGCTTTCACAAACTATAACCACCCAAGCACAAACCAAGCTAGAACATGTTACTCTATTAATAGATCTCTACCCATGGCATACTATTTCTCACCTCTCTCTATCTTATATACAACACTAGAGTCTTGCAAGGGACCACCAACCTAAGCATGAGGCTTTACGGAAACTAACACAATTACCTCCTCTAGGGTCTTAGGACTTCATATCCCTCTCCTAGATGGTAGCTACTCATATTGATATTCACATGTGGATATTTAACCAACCTCTCTCTGACTCTAGGGTTTGGTCCTCTCAAGGACATCTAGGGTTCAATAGGCTTTAGGAATCATACATAAAGCAAATCAACTCATTCACCCAGGAGTAGTCTAGTTTAGGACATATCATAAGGCACATATCTCATAATTATCATATCTTAGAGTTTAGGTTCTCTAACCTTCTCCCTATGGGTCTCACTCTCTTGAGAGTTAACCCTAAAACTCATCCTAACACTAGAGGTCCTCCTTTGTAATAGAGACTAAGGCTCTTGCTGATTCACATCCTTGTCTTAGCTTAACTTAACTTGGTAAATCCTACCTACTTGCATCATCAAGATTTATGTTGAACCCTTAAAACTGAACTTAGATTCTCAAATCTGACTTTAATCATCATAAATAATCTTACATCATCATATAAAACTTGAATCAACATCAAATCTTATTTTATCTATTTCAACTATCATAAATTCTAACAAGGCTCTAGACATCTAATCTAGAACTAATCTCTTCTAGACTGAATTCATTCACTTTCACATAAGTTGCATGCACACCTCCTACTTGTATATTTTTGGGGACACATTTTTGTAATACTTGCATATATAATAAAATATTATATAGTTTTTCTTTGATAAACATGCATTAGAGAAAACTATCGAGGTTCGGTATGATTGGAATCAAAAATAAAATCCACAAAATGAGTGTCCCACACATAGTAGAGAGTGTAGTGTCATGTCACCTAATGAAAAGGATGGGAACAGGTTGTAAACTGGTGTAGCTACCCAAAACATAGATGCATCATAAGTCAAAGGTTTCTCTTCCCTTGATGTACATCATTTCCAAATAATGCAACATCTCATACCGCTGCACTGTAATGAAAGTATGACACCTAAGGACCTTCTATATAACAAGAACCAGTTTAGACCTTGTTCCTAGACATGTAGGTGGTAACCTAGAGGCTTGGTCAGATCTGGTCTCTAAAAGACAACTAATCTAACCCTAACAATTTTTTTAGTTCAAGGTTCTTTAGTTTTGAGTTGCGTAGTTTCTGATATCAACTTGTATGGTTCTTTCCTCTGTGTTTGGGAAGACTTGTTTATATTTGATGTCATTTCTTCCATACAATTGCACAATCACTATTTATATGCACATATCAACATTTGATGCTGACAACATCCACTATGTATTCTCATATGGGGTATGCTTTCAACTCCATATGTAGAGAGCAAGGAGGATTTGATCAAAGTTCACTAGCACATATCCAAGAGTTAGATGATCTTTCTGCGAGGTAGATCAAAGTAGTTGATTTACCATATGTCACTTATTTCCTAAAGTTTTCTTTCAAGTACACCCTTCATGGTGAAGAACAATGATAGTCATAAACATTGTAATAATTAGATTTTTATCTTGTGCTTCTACACTTTTGGTATTTTATACATTACTTACTTGAATTACAATATATCATCCTTTGGGAGAAATTATTTTCTAGTTTGGCATTGGATGATTCTCTATAGTTCACATGGAGTAAGTGTGTGGATCCCCACTCGGGTGCCACTCCTTACAAGTATGGTATCAGATCCAGTGTATTCGATGGATCTGAGTATTCCAATGCTATCTCCCTTAGGTTGTTTACCTTTCAAATAGGTTTCTTATACCCTATCCCCTTTAATTGTGCATGCACACATTGATGTCTGGAGAGAAGTCATCCATTGATAATCTAGCTAGATGTGAGATATCCCAAAACTCAAATTATGGTATTCCAAGGGTGGGTCCTCCTTTCACTACTCCAACATCTCAAGATCAAGTGGCAACTGGTGGTCAACACGAAGTAAACCAACCAACCCCACAGTAAGGGAGTGAAATCACCCCTTTACTAAAAATTGGAAGGGGTATACATGGCTATATAAAGAGAGAGGTGAAGCATGAGGTGTCTTAAGGAACTTTCCATGTGTCTTTAGCCTAGGGCTTGATGGCCATGCAAGAGGACAACTCATGGACTCTTCTTGGATATCAAAAGTCGGTCCTAAGAGCCCATAGATCCTTCTAGGCCATCCCCACCATTTTTTAAGAAAGAAATAACCTCATTGGTTGATAGCTTTTAAAGATAAGCATCTTTATAAAGAGGGTAATCCCTATAATGCCCTTGGAAAGAAATACCATCAAACCAAGGTGAAACTAGGTTCTCTAATGGTTTAAAATCTCGTTAATGGTAAGGGAATATATAAGGATTAAAATCCAGGTGATAATTTGCAAGAAAAACCTCTCAATTGGGTAAATTGCATAAAAGTCCAGAATGTACATAGAATTGCATAACTTGCACAAACAACATACAAATCGAACCAAATTTGAAACTTAGGATCATTTTATGTTTTCAAATAATACCAAAAAGTTAGATAAAATTTTAGAGCACTTAATTATGGTAATTAAGCTTTCACTGAGGTATTTGTGCATAAGCCCTTATATTGGTACAATTAGTGAATAAATGTTCACTAAACGACTATAAATTCCACTAATTAAATAGAAAGGCCAATAAGGATAGAAATCAAAGGAAAAGATGGGAAAGAGGTTCAAAATATAAAATTTTAGAATTCGGTATGTTACACCCACAATCAGCAACAACCAACTCGAGTTTGGGTATCTCTCTTGAGAAAGAGTTGTCCTTCCTATGGCAGCTGCTTTCCACAACCTTTGAAGGGAAGTCTATCTTCCACTCTATATAATCCCATAGATTACTCTATATAAGTGTTCATGAAGATGCATCCCACATACTTCAAAGGTGAGAGTGAGTTAAATAAGGTGGATAAGGTCGATGATTGTGTGGTGGCCATGGATTGTACTTTTCATTGTATGGCATTCCCTAAGAACCAAAAGGCTAGGTTTGCCACTTATATTCTTGATGGGCCTGGTCTCCATTGGTTTAATAGTGCTGCAAGGACTTGAGAAGTCTCCTCCATGTCATGGATGTAATTCCTGGTGATCTTTTGTGAGAAGAACATCTCATCGACAGTGATTTGAAAGAAGGAAGCAAAATTTTTCAACCTAAAGCAACACTCCATGTCTGTGGTGGAATATGTTACGTCATGGGTTTGGTTGAATAAATGCATGCTAACATGTTCCTTGAAGACTCAACTATAATATTGATCATGCCCTAGTGCCTCAACTTCCACTTATGTTTCAACAATTGGCAAGCAAAGATATGGCGATTGATGCTTACCACAGTTATCAACCCTAAGATCATAACAAGAAGAGGAAGTTCTCAGGTGAATAAAAAAAGAGGGACAAGTTTTCCAAGTGTCATGGACATCCTCCTTCTAGGAAGTGTCCCACATAGGAAATTCACCTACTCCAAATTAGGACTTCTAGGTTATATGTCATCAATGTGGGGAGCCTATATGTAGTAGACCTAGATGACCTAAGCTTTGTGATGGATGTGAACCAACATAGCAACAACAACCTCAAGCTCCTCCAAGAAACATTGGCCACAACAATAATAGAGGAAATCCATCTGAGAAGCATTCATGATGTGTCTTTTCTTTATATGGACATTAAATAGATGAGAAAGAACATGTTGAATGTAACCCTTATTCTCATAGTTAGATTTCCTATATAGGTATGTGTTTTCCTTCACATGTAATCATTTAGATAAACTACTCTTTGTGCCTTGGTTGTCTATGAATTCTTAGGTTAGCCATTTCAAGGGGTGGTGTGTAGTAGTTAGCTCATCCATTGATATGCTGATTTCAAGGATGAATCCTTTTAAGATGTGGAATCTTGTAACATACCGAATTGGGCTATCCTGACTTTTAGAAACCTTAATTACTAGAATAGTTGATTAGTATGCTTGATCTTAGATTTTATCTAACAAGGTTAGAGTTATAACCTGACATGCTTCACCATTCCCTAATAAACATGTAATGTACTAATAGTGATTAATTCACATTCTTGTAACCTAATGAATAGTTAATGACTAACCCTAATATGTGTCTTTTATGATATTCATGATGCATTAAGTGACTAGGTTATGTAATCACATTAGATACCATGATGCACTCATATATACCTAATAACCTAACCATGACCTAAGATGTGAATCAGTATACAAAAATATTTGTCTGACGAGGGGTGGAATGTATTAGTTGTCTAGTCCATGTATATGTTGATTTTGAGTAAACAAATACTATCATGGAGTGGATTCATGTAACATACTGATTTTTGGCTATCATTATTTTTAGAAACCCAAATTCCTAGTACATGAGATTAGTATGCTTGATCTTCAGATTTTACCAAACAAGGTTAGAGTTATACCCTGACATGCTTGGTAGTTCCCTAATAAACATATATGTACTAATAGTGAGTAATTCACATTCTTGTACCCTAATGCATAGTTAATGACTAACCCTAATATATGTTTCTTTGAAGATATTCATGATACATTGTGACTTACGGTTAAGTAAGAAAACCATGAGCATGATACACTCATGTCTACCTAATAACCTAACCATGACTAAGATATGAATGAGTATAAAATATATATGTCTCATTGATCATTAATACACATATAATGACCTAATGTGTTTAATAAAAAATGGATTTGTATAAACATGCATAAATGGTTGGGATGGTATCAATGTGCTTAATATGTGTAATGGAATAATAATTAGACATTTCATGTAAAAATCAATTATGAATGAGCCATTATCTAAGTTAAATGTGACATTAATGGACTTAGTGAGAAATTGAGTAAAATAATGTATCTCATGCAAAAAAATCATGAAACTTGATTTGTAGTAATATAATGATAACATGACTCTAAACCTAAATATTGAGGGGAATAGTAATATATAATACTAGGTGATGTGATAATTGAATTAAATCCTTGTTGTACCAAAAATCATAGTAGATAATCTGAAAAATTAAATATAAGTCCAAAATTGGATTCTTTATGTGGTAATTAGTGTAGATGTAAAGTATCAACTTAATTGAGTAAGGTTTGTTATCCTACTTTAATCAAAGAATATACTATCTATGTGTAATTACTAATTGTAAGTAGACTTAAAATTTAATCTCTTTATTCATGGATTTGATGTCACACTTTTACTTTATCAGTTTCTTATGGGCCTAGTATCATGCATCCTTTAAATTTTAGGCTTCTATTATGGCCTTCGGATAAATTTTGCTACAATGATCCAACGATAAAGGACCTTTCTCCTACCTTGAGCCTACTACTTCTTGGACTCTACAATCCCACAAAATCCCTAATATCCACTCCCAGTCTCTTTCCCTATATCCTCTCCTCCTCGCTTCACGTTTCCTATCCCTTTAGATTCTACTCAAAACCCTGAGTTCAGTACCCCCATCATCAGGGAGTTCTTTAATAGGGGAGTCCTCCCCAAACTGGTTTCTCTCCTCCCCTTATTGCATACATCATTGGGATTTCCCTCTCTCTAGGATTTGCTAGCCTATAAATGTAACATCTTGATAACCTCGATGTGGTGCACAAGAAGCTATTTCAAATATGTGTGTAATCATCACTCGGTATGTAGTCAAATTCCTTTGTTCTGTATGTCATGAACCATCCTTAGTATGGCAAAAGTGCGCCATGTACCTTTGGAAGATCTTCTATGAATTCAAGAAAGTTCAAAGGTTCCTTCTAAAGCTTCTCACATTGCCAATTTTTCTTGTTGATGTAGTCATCTCGACTTCCCTTTTTTTTGCAAGTTTTCTTAGTGAGATGCTCTTAATTTTGGATTCTTGATCCACAATCAGAAGTCTTCCTTATTTTCACTGTGCTTGCCTCCGCTAAGGCATCTCATACTCATAGACTGTGTTTATTTTTTTATTGTTTAGGTCTAAACCTGTGTCCAAAGCTTGACTTGGGACAACCATGGTGGAGAAGGGTGCTTCTGGATGGGGAACCCTCATAGCCAAACTACATGTTTTTTAATCCGCAAGGATGCGACTGCTACATACATATCCATGCCTTTTTGTGGATCAACAGTGTAATAGAGTGTAGACTCTAGAATCCTTAATTTCCTTGGTTATTAAGATACTATGTGTGGTTCCTTAGTTTTAACCAAACAATAATAGAGTTATACCTTAATGAATAATTTAATGTATATAACATATTATGCATTAGGTGATATAATCAACACCTCTCTTTATAATACACACATATTAAACATAAGAACTTATATGGGTGTTAACATTTAAGTGAATGCATGTAATGTGTCACTTATGAATCCCTTTTTTAAGTAATATTCAAATAATTCCTAAGATATATTTAATAAGTGGCACAATGTGCTCAATACATTTATTAGAATAACAATGGTGTTCCTATTATCTATAAAAAAATTGAGTTATTAGACATAATATGATAAATTTGTAAAATATGAAAACCCATGCATAATGTTATAAGGAAACTCTTTTGGTAACAATATGAAGATAATAGGAACCTAAATAATAAATAATGAGGGTAATGATGTAATGTTATAATAATATGATGGTAATGAGCCTAAAGTGCTAATTATATTAGAACTCATAAAAGAAAATATCAACACCCAAATATAATGGTAAAATTTTGTTCCTTGGTCCTAATTAGCTTGGGTGTCGAGTTTCACATTTTTTGAAAATTAATAACTATCCTAATTTCATTAAGAAAAGAAAATATGAGATAAGGCCAACAATTTTATATTTTATGATTTGTCTTCAAAAGTGGAAATAGATCCCAAATTTGCATTCTAGATATCAAAATGGCATATATGTGAATTTTCACGTTTTACAATAGTTTCATTTAATAGAGACAATATAAATTAAAAGTACAAAATATTAAATCAAATAGTAAACTATCCGAAAAGGTGAAATTCATGCAAAAATAGGAATCTACATGTCTTAGTTAGCCTAGTTGTCAAATTTTACGTTAATTGGAACTTGCTTGGACCATCAAAAGAATTATAAAAGAGACATTGGATTTTAAGTGCCTACAGTCTAATTATTTAACCAATGAATCAATTTTCTAAATTCCAAGAGCTCGTCTCAAATGTCACACTTATAATTCCTCTCTGTGTCACAATCCAATGATGAATTTCTTTAATTTCCTTTCCCATGGATCAAAGAGTGGAGAAATTTTATCCTAACTTTCATCTTCTACTTAGTTCCCGTTCAAAGAAACCTCCTTTTTCTCTTGCCCAATTTCTCCTTATTTGTGCATCTTACCACGAGATTTGTACTCCCTCTGATCTATCTTTCTTTCCCAAATTCATCAAGCACCTAACACAACCTCTCTCATGTTGTATATAAGAAACACCAAAAATGATCACAAGATCCCTTAATGACATGGGTATATCCACCCTCTTCACTGGATCGCGACCCTATAAATATACCCAAAAATCCTCGAAAGACCACGAGAACCCATTCTTCAACCCTCAATTGAACCTGATCATCCTTGTGGAGGCCCTACAAACCTCAGCTACATCACCAATCACCTCACCGCCTACCAAGCTTCTTCAATCATCCAAGTTAAATTCAATCCATTGTAAGCTTCATGTGTACCTAAGCTACCTTTTCTCAATGTATCTTGTCATGATTTTATCTCTGACTATTACCCCATGAATGAGACCTAGCCTTCTTTGTTTGACGATAGCTGAGATGTTGTGTTGAGCCTCTTCTCACCTTTCTGGTCTGGGGAATGTTCCCATGTATTACCTAATGCCATGAAAATAGAGAAGGTATATTACTTTGATTGTTTTGCACCTAAGTTCCTTGTTTTCTTTTCACCCCATCTCCTCTCCAG
The DNA here is from genome assembly GCA_963693085.1 of Alisma plantago-aquatica. Lineage (NCBI taxonomy): Eukaryota > Viridiplantae > Streptophyta > Magnoliopsida > Alismatales > Alismataceae > Alisma > Alisma plantago-aquatica. The sequence goes on from OY856412.1 coordinate 1,428,315,631, forward strand.
ACAGGTTAATGGTAGTTGTTCCCAAGTGTGCTCATTGTCTTCTTGAACCTCCTTTCGGATGCTCCCTAGACTCTTTGTGATGGTGAAGGTTCAAGGAACTTTTGGGGATGTTTCTTGGCCGATAAGGGTGCTTGATTCATGCTTGATTCTTACTTTTGGCCCCATATTTATGGGTCATCGACATTGTTGGTTCACTATGAGAATGGAGGAGAAGATTGTCTATCTTATCTCATTTTTTCCTCCTCACCCTTAGTTCTATTATGCTTTGCAAATAGAGGTAATTCAGTCTTTTAGATCCATTTCAATTTTCTTGATTGCATGAATATTACTTTGGATCACACCTATGATTGAAACCATATGGAAGAAAAGATATCATTTTAACAAAATTTATTAACTTATAAAAAATCATAATAAATAATATGCAACTTCAAAAAATAAAACAAAATAAGTTTTGGAACCGTGAGTTAATTCTCTATCCAATGATAATAATTTCATCACATAAGTCAAGCATAATAAATCATAATTTTTAGGGATTTATCTAATTAGTTATAATTTCTAAAATCCATATCTAAAATCTAGAACTCTGAAAAATATAGTAAAATTTATTTTTAACTCAATATAATATAATCTACAAGATCACATGGTTTTCATAATTTAATTCAATAATAATATAAAGAGGATTTTTGGATTTATGTAATTAATGCAAAATTAACCCTAATTCTAAATACATGTTTAAATAGGTGTTTGAAGACCATGACTTGGACCTAGTGTTATCTTTGGACTCATGTAGAATCAATATGAGGTATGTTGGATCCCTATTCATCATATTGAGGAATCACCTATATTAACTCTCACTCTTGGTCCTTTAGACAAATTAACATAAACAATTTCTCTCTCTTCTTAGAATTTATTTCATGCGAATGATTCAATGCTGATTCTGATCTTGTGATCATCGTACTTTGTTGGACATTCTTATTGATCCTAAATTGTACTTTAATACATGATGAAACTCTAATTGTGGATATGAATGATTTTTCCCACTTAGGTGGTGTGTGTTTCATATTGTCCATTTATGTGATGGAAATCACAGTAATTTACTCTTATGACTGAATTTGCACTTGCCTCTACATTTTTTCATGTTTTGTGATTTAGTAGCCCTAGAGAAATGTAATTCTTTCATTTTGTTGGGTTTTATTCCCTACTGAGTGTGCCTTTTTGATCATATTATATATTTAGGATCACCGTTCCACCCAGATTACACCTTTCCACTCACAATGTTCCTTTCAACTCGATCATTCTCTATCAGGTTATGGGTTATGTTTCCTAACCTAAAATGTCTTCATATTATGTTATGCTATTCTTATCTCACATGCATGCAGATAGATTATTATTGTGATGGGTTTTCTACCCTAAATTCAGTATATGTTCTTTTGTGTCACCTCTTATGTTTTATTTGTGGCAAGTTTTTTTCTTGATTACCATCTTATTGCATTTCATATTCTATTGATATCCACTTGAATAGTAATTTTCTCTTCTGTGGGAAGCCTATAGGGAAATATGGAAAGGGAAACATAAATTTAACGACAATATTCCCCATTAAATAGTATATTGTGTCAACACACAGTGTAATGGGAAGGAGGATTGTAAGGTTTATAACTGGTCCTAGAGCAAGTCTAATGACTATCCTATTTTGCAGTGTGCTCCTTTCTTCAAGTTGCACCTAGAGGGCATCGACAACGGCCTCCTAGTTGATAACCATGGATAGTAATTGACTTCTTTCTCCTAGAGGGTGGCAATGGCCTCCTCGCCTCTATAGTAGTCTACATAAAACCACCAGGAACTCGTATCATTCTAGTTGAATAGAAAAGAAGGAGTTGTCCCTTCTAGTCAGCGTGCTAGTGCCGACTTACTCTCCAAATTTTCTCTCGCTTTCCATCCCTCCCTTTAATAGGTCAAACATGCTCAGGTTATCACGCTACCACAATTGTGAGAAGACAACAATTGTCAGATCTTACAGTTGTGTCCCAAAAAAGCCTCGACTGCCCCTCTATTTATAGGAAGGTTAGGTTCAGGATTTCTAGTCTAAGAGGGATTTAAAGAGATGAAATTTCATGAATTTTCAGAACTTGCGAACCATGAACCGGTCACTTCACAAGTGAATCGGTTGGCTCACACATGAGATGATCGGTTCAACCCCTGAATTGGTCCTTTCATTATTTTTCACAATCACAATTGTATTGGAAATTAATATTCAATTAATGCTCAACATGGTGTCAACATCAATCCTTGATCCAATCATATTGATCAACCAAACAGTCAGTTCATAGCATGAATGGGTCGGTTCAGACTTCTGAGTTGATCAGTTCACTTGTAGAACTGATCGTTTCATAGTTATGATTGTGAATGTTGGTTCAAGTTGACTTAACACTTGAATTGATTAGTTCAGCACTTGAATTGGTCAGTTCACAGTCAATTCCATCAACTTTTAGTCATTGTTTTTAATACATGATACTTTGTAATCAAGTTTAAACTACATTCATGAATAAACTCCTATTCCAGGTGTATCCTATCTGTATGACCCTATAGGTTCCAAGTTATGTTAGCAGTGAATGCCCATAACCAACTTATGACATTACAAGAAATATTTGGTATCTAGAAAGACATCATTGCTACTTAAGTAATCAAAAAGTTGGATACCAACTTCAACCTACAATATGTGATTAGTGTTACAATGATCGTATAGTTCCTTTATCACTGATATCCAAATTCAATTTGAGGCATGGAATCTTCATCCTCTTCAATGTTATTTGCATGTTCCTTGAGCTAGAGAAGACTATCTGAGATATATGTAAGCTCAATATCACATATTAACTCATCTGAGTGTGACCATGCATTTCTCTATCTCTCTTATCAAGTGGATAAGATATCATACTCCTTTTAGAGGCACATAACTATCCACATCACTCATAGTCATCCCCATGTGTCACAATGCATCTGAGAACCACCTTTATGGCAACCATTGTTCAAGGTCACAATGGATGTTGTCAAAGTACATCACACAAAATGTGATGAGTGTAGTGATTTCAGGACTACGAACAACAATCAACACCATCATTATGAGAGATGATTTTTTATTACCAATCATGGTTTCCATGTATCACTCTTAAGGTGGGTCTATCTGGTACATTTTTCTCTAATAAGTACCTATGTCTTTGGTTTGATATCACATATCATGACTGATGAGATTTTTTCATCAACCAATACACACTCTAGTCTTTTATATTACCATTGTCTATTTTTCTTCCATAATAACATATGACTAGGTACATAACAAGAATGTATGTAACCTTGTTATACATATGATCTCATTGTTCAAGCCATAAACCTAAAAACATATGTCATCGAGTATAATCATTCTTTAGAAATATAGTATGTCACATCAGTATCTCATAATTGAATAAAACAATATAAATAGAATTGCCTTTATTAATCAAATTGTTTACCATATATAGATTTTATACATTAATCCAATTAGATTTACATTGAAGAAGAGGACAGGCGGGAAACAAGCTACGCCGCTAGTCCTTTTTGGATAGCAAATCCAATCCTCTAAAATACAATATCCATACACTTGGGAGCCATAACATTACTATTCATAACTTTTTGGACTCTTTTAAGAAGCTCCACAGCTTCTGGTGCTAAGAATCCAAAAGTATCAAATCCAAAGGGAATGAAGGCATGTTGATTCTCAATACATGCTTTCTCATGCTTACCCACTTTGGCTGAAGCAGCTTTAAGGGAAGCATGTCCCGCTGTAAAAGCTCCACTCCTTAATCCCACCAGTGGAGAAATTCCTATAAGGTCCACACATGCATGTTTCCCTCCTATCCACCCAAAAATCAAGACATCAGCATTACAATCATCATATGATTGACTCTTTGGGCATACATACCAACAGACTCTCACTTGCACTTAGAGCCAAGAACTCATGAATCTTACTCCAAGTGACCTGACATGTCCATCTTGTTTCTACTATGAAAGTGCTTCTGTAAGTGGATCAACAACATTGCCATCAGTTATGCAAATCTTCACATCTCCTTGTTATACAATCTCTCGTATGAGATGGAACCACCTTAGTATGTGCTTGGAATGCTGATGTGATCTTGGTTCCTTAGCTTGAGCTATAGATCCATTGTTGTCACAATACAACTCTATTGTGTTGCTAATGCTTGGAACCACCCCAAGTTCATTAATGAACTTCTTAATCCATACAACTACCTTTGTTGCATTGGATGCAGTAATATACTCAGTCTCTATTGTAGAATCAACAATTGTCTCTTTCTTGGAAATCTTCCAGCTCACTACTGCATTGTTGAGTAAAAATGCAAATATTGATTGTGATTTGTAATCATCTTTGTATGTTTGGAAGCATACATCGGTATAACCCCTTACACCCAAATCTCCTCACCACCATAAATAAGAAATTGATCCTTAATTCTTCTTAAGTACTTAAGGATGTTCTTTATGACAATCCAATGACTCTAACTGAAATTTGACTAATATCTACTCATCATGCTGAAGGCATATGAGACATCAGGAAGACTGCATAACATTTCATACATGATATATACAATTCTAGATGCATATAATATCTTACTCATGTGGTCCCGTTCTTCAGAAGAACTAGGACATTGGGCTTTAGGAAGATAATTCCATGAGTCATGGGAAAATTCCCTATCTTTGAATCCTACATGTTGAACCTCTTCAACACTTTGTCAATGTATGCAATCTGGTTGGGGCCAAGAATCCATCTATATCTATCTCTATAGATGTTTATTCCTAAGATATAGGATTCTTTGCCTAAATCCTTCATTGAGAAGGTACTTCCTTGCCAGTTATTTACAATCTATAAAGTCGGAATGTCATTATCGATCGATAGTATGTCATCTACATACAATATGAGGAATAGAATTATGATCCCACTTACATTATTGTAAACACGTGGTTCATCTTCATTTTGACTATAGCCAAACTCTGTTATTGTCTCGTCAAATCAAAGAATCCATCTCCGAGATGCTTGCTTCAGTCCATAGTTTACCTTTGTATCTTACATACATTTTTGGCTTCCTTTAGACATATAAAACCCTCAGATTATGTCATGTACACATCCTTAAGAAGATTCATGCTAAGGAAAGAGGATTCAACATCCATCTGCCAAACTCAGTCATAATTAGTTGCAATGGCAAGCATGATCCTGATGGACTTAACCATGGAAATCGTGAAAATTTTCATCATAGTCAACACCTTGAACTTGTTTGAAGCTGTTTACAACCAATCTACCCTTATAGGTTTGTACATTACCATCCATGTCAGCCTTCTTCTTGAAGGCCCACTTGCACCTTATGGGTTTTACCCCTTCAAGTGGATCCACCAAGGTCCATACCTTATTGGTATACATGGACTCCATGTCAGATCTCATGGTCTCAAGCCATTCCTCAGACTCTGGTCCCTTAGTAGATTCTAGGTAGGTTTTTGGCTCATCATCTATGAAAAAATCACCACCTTCTTAAGTTACAAGATAACCAAATTGTTCAGGCACAAGGCATGTCCTACTAGATCTATGAGGTTCTTGTTACATGAGGAACTTGAGATTCCACAAGAGTTTGTGAGTCTCCTTGTTCCTCCTATACCTCTATAGGCTCAATGTTTTCTTGTTGGTATCAGACCTCTTTGCGTTCTACTTTCCTCCCATTACTTCCTTCAGTAATAAATTCCTTTTCTAGAAATGCAACGTCCCTGGTAACAAACACTTTGTTTTTAGTTAGGTTATACAAGTAGTATCCCTTGGTTTCTTTGGGATATCCAACAAAATAACATTAATCGGATCTAGGGCCAAGCATTTTAGGAAACATTTTCCTCACATAATCTTCACATACCCAAATCCTCATAAAAGACATTTTGGAACGCTTCCCAGTCCATATCTCATGTGGTGTCTTTTGAACCAATTTAGATGGCATGCAGCTAAGTGTAAATATTGTGGTTTATAGAGCATGTCCCTAGAAGAAAATAAGAAGATTAGAAAAACTCATCATTGATTGTACCATGTCTAGTAAATGTGTGATTCCTTCTTTCTAGTATACCATTGTGTTGTGGTGTTCTAGGTGGAGTCCATTTTGATATGATACCACAGTCTCACAAAAGGTCCTCAAGATCTTGGATTAAGTATTCTCTACTTCGATCAGAGCAAAGGGCCTTAATACTTTGAACAAGTTGGTTATGTACTTCATTCATGAAATCCTTGAACTTTTTAAGGGTTTCTGAGTTATGTTTCATCAATTAAACTTAACCATACCTACTAAAGTCATTAGTAAAGGTAATGAAGTATTGATAACCACCTCTATCATTTGTTCTAAAGGGCCACACACATCAGTATGTATGAGTCCCAATAGATCACTTGCCCTCTCACTATTACCTGTGTAGGGAGTGTTTGTCATCTTCCTCAAAAAATAAGATTCACATGTCTCTATTGATTCAAAATCAAAAGAGTCCAAATAACCATCTTTATGGAGTCCAGAAATGTGTTTTTCATTGATGTGCCCTAGATGACAATGCCAAATGTATGTTTGGTTTGAGTTGTGGAGTTTTTGTCTTTTGGTATCTATGTTATACACACTTGTCTCCAGATCTATCAAGTATAGACCATAAGACTTTGGGTCACTGCCATAAAATATCTCATCTTTTCTAATAGAACATCGACAATTCTTTATAAGAAATTTGAATCCATTCGTGTCCAAGCAAGAAATAGATATGATGTTCCAATTAATGGCATGTACATAACAACAGTTCTCCAACTCTATTATAAGCCCACTTGCCATAGATAATTCATAGGTTCCAACTTCACTTGACGCAACTCTTGCTCCATTAGAAACACATAGTTCAACCTTACCTTTCTTCAAAGGTCTACTTCTTTGATCCTTCACATTTGAGAAAATGTGTGATCTACATCCGGTATCAAATACCCAATACGAAGAAGTATCAAAGTTAATCTTAACTACATATAAACCATAAGTAGATATATCTATCCCTTCCTTCATCTTCCTAAGATTCCTTAGTGCTCTCCTTATTTTCAGTACATAAAACTTAGACTTCAACTTATCCTCAGAACACTTCTGGGCTTGCATTTGTCCTTAGACTATATTTTGTTGATCATTATCATGAGTTTGTCCTTGTTCATTTGTGCTTTGACATTTATCAACATGCCAAGAAACTTAGACAACAATCTATCCAGGTTACTCAAATGATAACACTCGATAAACTAGTTATATGATTTAAGTAATGATTACATAGTCATATTCATGGCCAACTCTTGACCTAAAGGAAATCCAATTCTTTCTAGATGTTCCACATTCCCAATCACATTGAGCACATGGTGCTCTACTTAATCTCCCTCTGTTAGTTTTCACTCAAACAATGCCTTAGATACAATATACCTTTCTTGCTTTTCATGCTATTTATACAACTCATAATTCATACATCCCAACATAAGGTTCTTGATGTCTACGATATCATTAGAATGCTTCAAGTAAGTATCCATTTTAGCCTTTATCATATATGGAGTGGGTTCCTTTGGTATCAGTGTTTCATGGACATAAAGAACACTTCTCAAGAACCTGAACCAGTTATGGAAGTTTATCCCATTTAGATTATCCTTCTCAATGACCAAACACAATGATTGTGTGTTTTCAATTTACCCCTACAGGAGTACAATTTCACTTTATCAAAACATTTTTTATTTGATTTGACAATATTAAGGATATTAATTAGGCCTTTAATTCATTATTACTCCTACTATTTTGTTCAAAATGATAACCCTCACTACCAATTTGGAAGGTTGCATAACAATCTTCTAATGATCCTAGCTCCATATTTCTTCAAACCATGAGTCAGCTTTGGTTGATCACCTACAACTTGACTATTTAGGTTGGCAACTTTTGCCAATTGCATATTATGTTACTCATGGATAGATGGTGTGCACAACTCCTCATAACAAACCATCTCCATACTTCTAGTCTCTTAATCTCATTAAGGTCACATAGTAAAGGCTAATTCAAAAGTCAACATGATAGAATATGTACCCTTCTTTGTAATATCTACATATCTACCATCATACTTCCACGAGATAGACGGTGTACCACTTTGGCATAACCTACGCTTGGACGATCAAGATTTTCATTTGTGCTTCCTATGGAAAGCATCTAAAGTTTAATATTTATTGAGGGTTTTTTATTTGTAAATACATATATGTATCCAATCACCACATACATATAGTATGTATCATATACATGCTATATCCTAGAAAATGAAATCATGCAATTATAAAACACAACCTATGTTGATGAATTTTTACTCAAATCAATATGGATTGATCAGATCCACTCTTGAACCAATCAGTTCACCTCATGGTTTCTCAGTTGCTCATTTGGTCTCTGATACCAAAAACTTGTGGACATCTCCAATCGATCAGTGGGGCCACTAGATGATTGCTTCAACTCCTCCTATCATCAATCCTCCTCGGTCCTCTAGTTGATTGGTTCATCTGGTGTTGAGCGTCTTCTTCACCATAATAGGAATTACATCAATCCTAATACTATTTAACTTATTACATGTTCATAGGGAAACCTCAAGTTACATTTGAGGGGAGCATAGGTAGAACACAATTAATACTTTTACATATGAAAGAGAAGATAGAGGCTCAATATGCAAACTGAGATATAAATAAGAACAAAAACCATCCAACCAAGCACAAATATCTAGGGGTTATTGGCCATAACCATGCTAACATCCACCATGAAAACTAATTTTAAGACGACACATGTAAATCACACACAGATATATATATATATATATATTGTGATTGTATGTGGTACTTAATCATATATGTGTTGGATCTAGGGCTCTAGAGGGGGGGTGAATAGAGCTACACAATTTCTCACAAGATAGATTAGACCTTCAAATTATATCAAATTTATACCAATTTCTTAAGTTCAATTCGAAGTCCTAACTAAAAAGCATAGAAAGGATGAGAGGAATTGATAGCAAGCACTTGACAAGGTCATGTAGAGTGGTTCAACTCTCCAAACTAGGAGAGAGTCAGTCCACTACCTAGAGTGGTCAGCCTCTTGGACTTTGCAAGTATTTATCTCTATATATTCACCAATTAGAGTTACAACACAACACCACCAAAGGACTTACCCATCCAAGCACAAAGAGTTTTTCACCTTACCAAGTACTTGCCCACTTTGGAAGAGTCTCCAGCCTTCTTCCAAGGTCTTACCCACTCTAGTACAAGTCCTCTTCCTTCAAGGACTTTTCCACTCTTCTTGGGTATTCAACCTTTGCCTTCTCCTTCACCTAGAGAAGATCATCACCTTTTTATCAACCTTGAAGAGGAACATCAAAACTTCTACCTTCACTCAGAGTAGCTTGCTTCACCTTTGCTTCATGGAGGAAAGGGGTACGAAAGATGGAGTAGATGAGAGCATTACATGCACAAGGTAGTAGATCCCTTACAACAGACCTATCTCAATCATAATCACAAAATGAAGTGTAAACTAGAGAGAGAAAGGGGCTCAAGGAGTTGCAACACACTCAACTATAGCAAGGACTTAGAATGGCATGAATGAGAAAACTTGGAATGAAATCCAAGGGGTCATATTTATAGCTGGGGGTGTTCCCTTGGGCTTGGATTCACTTAGGGTCGAAATATAGGCATGCTAAAATTAGATTTGCTCAGTGAGTTAGTCGATCGGATTCTGTGAGTGTACAAATCAACTGATGGGTCATCTTCAAAAAATCCATCATAGGATGGGTCGAGTTTCCAACTGGACTGATGAATAGCCTGTGAAAAAGTTTCTAAGTTGACTTTTGAGTGATAAAATCATGGAATTAAGTGTCCCTAATCTTTTTCTCATCTTAGTTACGAGTCGTGTCATCAATACATGTGATTGAAAAAATCATCTAAGGTCATTTGGAGTGATTTCCCAAATTGCACACTTGCATTGCACTTGACTTGAGCTTGAACAAGCTAGGGCTTGTGTAATTTGATCCTTTTCATGTACCCAAAGCCTAATATCAATATTGAAAAAACATATTAGATACATAGGAATGGAATGATTAAGTCATTATCAAAATATGGACAATATATAACTCTCAAGTCAACATTCTCCCCCTTTTTGATAATGACAAACTATTCCTCAATCATATTGAAAAGGATATGAAGTTATACCTTTGCCTCGTGAATTGTAAGGGGATTCAAGATTTTTACAATGTGAATTGCTCCCCCTCAATCTATGCTTACTTTAACTAGCATAGTTAGTCTATCTTCACAAAGCAACATGACATACATATACTATATGGTCCTTTAGCAAGTCACATAATAAAACATATAATGAATAGGAAAAGGAACACATAGACAATAAAAACAATATGTTTGAGCTTCAAAACATTGAATTTTTCTCCCTCTTTTGACATTATCAAAAAGGAAGGGGGTAGAAGATCATAAAAACATGTATTCTCCAAGCACAACCAAGCATACATCCATAACATGCAATCTCAAATCATACACCAAATAGAGATGAGAGAAACAAACAAGATAAGTCGTAATCAAAATATGGTAAAACATGGCACCAACTCATGAGATATAGCAAATCAAAGAGTAAGTGTGCACAAAATTAAGATTACAACCCAGAAAGTAAGTTCTCATAAAACAACTACAGGCCAAAATGATGAAAGCTAAGAGGATAAAATAGTACAACTCAGAAAATATACCTAGATGTTTCTAATACAAAATAGCCTACAAAGATATATATGATCAACATCTAGACTAAAAACCAAGACATAATAGACATCTAAGCTATCTATATCAACATCATCCACAACATCATCAACATCAGGCTCGTAGTCATCATCTGCATATGAAGGTGTAGCAGCACCACCTTCATCACCGGAGTCACTAGTGAAGCTATCAAATCCATCATCATTAGAAGCATTACCATCTTTCTCATCACCATCAACAGCCTCCTCATTAGCCTGGTCTGACATCTCTTCATCAGCAGAGGGACTGAAACCACGACCGAACCAATGAGCATTCTACTCATCCCAAGACATACTAAGAGCATGGATCTCATTGGCCTGTGGGAAGAAAGGAGAATAACTACCAAGGCTGGCAAGTAGAGTGGCTAAGGGGCCAGTTGGTAGAAGCAGCACACTAGGGGAAGATCCACCAACAATAGAGGGTGTAGTAGTGGAAGGTGTAGGTGGTGAGGCAGGGTAAAAGTGATCATATGCAAAAGATGCATAGTCACCTCATGGATAGGGCTGGTAGGCTGGGTAGGGGTGTGCACATGACATGTTCATGTTGGACATGATTGAACATAGGTCCTGATGCATGTGCTCCTGAACTTGGAGGTTGTATGCCTGTTGATGCATCATGTAACCCATAAGGGTTTCATTCGACACATGGAATGAGGTACGGGCAGGTCGAGAAGGCTAAGGTGGTGGAGTTTCTCAGGTAGATGAATAGGTAGAGGCACCATGTGTGGTGGAGGAGAGGATAGGCACAAACTTCTAAAGAGTGGTCTCACTAACACACACTCCTTTCCGGGCAGGTTTGTAATGAAAGTCGTAGAAAAGAGATTTGTAGTGGCAAGTTGGAATAGTCCACAAATCAGGGTTGGGTAGGGAGGGTGGGTGCCACAGGTGTTCTTTCTTGAGTCAAATCAGGTCATATGGTGGAGAATATATCTTGACCACTTGACTCCAATGTTCTCCAAAAGACAATAATACATGATCACCGCAGTGTTTTCTGCAATCTGAGTTTGTTTCTTCTTGGGATGGCTATTGCAGTTAACAACTAGGGTGAGGATGCATCTCTCGAGATCCAAGGCAGAGAAGGGAAGGGTGCACTTCTTCCTATATGGGAATTGAGACTTCTTCAAGAACCTATGAGTATAAGGGAGAGTAAGATCATATTTCTTGTAGAAGGCCTCAGGCTCAACAAGGTTAAAATACATTGGGTGGTCCTTACGCCAGGTGTCAGTCTCATCGATACCTAAAAAGAAGATGTTTAGGATATCCTTAGAGACTTGGAATTTCTTCCCGACTATCATGGATGTGAAGACTACTTGAGCATTATGTGGGGTTACGAGGGTGTCATAATTCCAACACAAGTTAGCATAGAATTTGTGAACCACTTTTGTGCTAGTGATGGAATTGTTGTAGCATGCACGTTCAACACCCAAGGTAGAGTGATGGTGAACATTAAGAAACTCCTCTACTTGATCTATGACCTCTTGTCTTCTAGGTCTAGGCTCAAAAAGGAAATAAAAAGGGAAAGGATTTCGGGGAAGGAGCTCCTTATACATATTTACAACCTCATTTGAGACAAAAAGAGTGTCATCAAATGGAATCAAGTGGGAGTTGGACAAAGATGAAGGTACATTAGTTGGGGTGGCCCTCTTCCTCCTATTGGATGACATAGAGACAAAAAAGAGAGGAATGAGAGACCAAAATCTAAAGATACACCACCAAAAATCATCCACAGACCTTGGTTAGCAAGGGGGAGCTGAAGCTAGGTTGGGCTAGGGCTAGGTTGAGGAAGGTTAGGGCAAGGGTAGAGAGCTTAGGGGAACTAGAGGTGGAATCAGTTGACTTTTCTCTAGTTGAGAGGGAGAATAGTTAGCCGAACCCATCTTAAGATTGCTCCAGCCCGGCCATCGGTCGAGTTTTGTGAACTCAGAAACTCAACCGATAGGCTTTTTATAAAATCTCTTGGCCTCCGTTCGATCGAGTTGTCAACTCGACTGGTGGTCAACCTAACCTAAACATAAAAAACATAGTTTCTAGCCATTAGAGTTCTAATTAAATTTATTTTTCACATCCATTATGTATTTTGAACATACTTAGGCACATATCATTCATCATTGTGTACTATTTTGTGGTAAAACATGCTTCTACAAAAAATACCCGAAAACAAGAGAAAAATAAGGCAAAATGACCATGAAAAACGAATTTTTAGCATATTAGTAAGCAACGATGATCAAAACATAGCTAAGACATATAGGATAGATGACAACTAGATAGAAGGCTTATCGGATTCATTCAAAGTAGTTATAGGCAATTTTGATGTAATAAAGTTAAAATTCACTCTAGCTAGAGGTTTAGTGAAAATGTTCGCCAACTGATTTTCTGTGTCCACATGCGTGATATAGATATCCTTCTTGGCAATGTGATCACAGAGAAAATGATTGTGAACCTCTATATGTTTATCTCTACTATACAAGATAGGATTAGATGACAAGTTATTTGCACTAGTATTATCAGAGTAGATAGGAGAAGCATCAAAATGAATGTTAAAGCCTTAGAGAATTTGCTTCATCCATAGGACCTGGGCACAATAACTCCCAGCTACAATGTATTCAGCCTCAGTGGTTGATAATGCCACTATGCTCTATTTCTTAGAGAACTAAGACACTAAGCAAGGTACTAGGAGAAAGAAAGTGCCACTTTTGCACTTTCTATCAATCAAGCACCCTGCATAATCCGCATCACTATAAGAAGTAAGAGTAAAGTCCCTTGACTTGGGATACTATAGTCCAAAATTTTGGGTTTTGGCTAAGTACCTTAAAATCCTCTTAACAACCATAAGATGTGATTTGTTAGGATTTGATTGAAAGCGAGCACACAAGCCAACACTAAACATTATATCAGGTCTAGAGACAGTTAAGTAAAGTAAACTTCCAATCATACCTCTATAGAGCTTCTCATCTACCTTCTCACCTTCTTCATCTTTGTCAAGTTTGGTGGTGTTTGACATGGGTGTGTCCATCATCTTGGTATTCTCCATCCCAAAGCATTTGAGTAGTTCACTTGTGTACTTGCCTTGGTTGATGAAGTTCCCATATTTTGTTTGCTTGATTTGAAAGTTGAGGAAGAACATGAGTTCACCGATCATACTCATATCGAATTCACTCTGCATAAGATCACTAAATTCTTTACAAATATCAAGGTTAGTTATGCCAAAAATGATATCATCAACACATATTTGTATGATAAGAAAATTATTAGAAGTTTGCTTTAGAAATAAGGTAGAATCCACTTTTCCCATGATATACCCAATCTAATAAAAAAGTTCTTTAATTTCTCATACCAAGCTCTAGGTGCTTGTTTGAGTTCATAGAGAGATTTTCGTGACAAATAAACATGGTTAGGTAGACTATCATGTTCAAATCCCGGAGGTTGTGCAACATACACTTCCTCTTCAATTATACCATTCAAAAATACACTTTTAACATCCATTTGATGCAGAAGAAAGTATTTATAACTATAAAAGGCAAGCAACATATGAATGGACTCAAGTCTAGATACAAGTGCATATGTCTCATCCAAATATATACCTTCCTATTGATTGTAGCCTTGAGCCACTGAGATTGCTTTGTTCCTTACCACTTTTCTACTTTTATCAAGCTTGTTGGGGTAGACCCATTTTGTGTCAATGATCTTTCTTTCACTTGGTCTTGGCACTAGAGTCTAAACTTTGGTCTTTTCAAATTGCTCCAACTCTACTTACACAGATAGGATCCACTCATCACCCCCAAGAGCTTCTTTGACATTCTTAGGCTCGAGTTGTGAGATGAAGGCATTGTTGGCTTGTTCTCTGTTGAATGCAGCCCACGTATTCACTCTTTCAAATGGATCACATAAAATCAGCTCCTTTGTATGATTCTTTACAAATTGGGGGGTTTGATCCTTCTTCTCATCATCTTTCTCTTCTTATTGAGTGGCTAGCTCTTTTCCCTTTTTGGTGATGTTGAGCTCTTTTAGAATAGGAATTACTTCACCTGCAACAACATCATTTGGAACAATATCTTTGGGAATAGAGGGTTTAGTCTCAATAAGCTCAGAGATATGATACAGAAATGGCCTGGTTCTAAAATATCTATGGTTGGTCGCCTTGTGCTTGTTAAGCACCGTGCCATGGGTCTGATCAGCTATTGGATGCGTATGGGTGACATCCCTCCTACTGTCTTACGAAGAATGGAGTTGTTACTTTCTGACTTCCTTTGGGGTAGCTCGGTACACCCCTCTAGTTGGTCACGTTTAGCTTACCCGCTTGGCGAAGGTGGCTTGGGGCTTAAGAGACTTGATGAACTTGCGGATTACCATTCGTTACGTTGCATCAAGAAGTTCAACCAAGCTCAATGTTTATGAAGCTCATGGCTTTCTTGTAGGTATGGTGATACCTTGTCTATTGCTTCCAGGAATGGCTCTACTTGTCACAAATGTATGGTTGCTCTATGGCCTTCCTTCTCAGCTTGGGAAGGCAAGGATCTTTGGGAGAACGCAAGACAAAAGCATCCATCTGATAAGTCTTATGGAAATCTTTGGCTCTCCAAGAACTATCCTAGATGGAGTCTTACCACCTTTAGAGCACTCACTAATGTACTACCTACTATGGAAAAGATTAGTTCCTGGTCAGGGGCTCCCGTTCCTGCATGCTTACTATGTGGCCAACACAATGACTCCATCACTCATCTCTTTGGGGGCTGCAAATACTGGAAATATATTTGGGGACGTGCTCAACTTAAACTCAACATCAGAGCCTCATATTCTCTTTATGAATGCCTCATGGATCTTGGTAAAAGGTCAAAGCAATCCAGAATCATTAAACTTTGGGCCATCACTGGTGATGTTCACTTCATTTGGGAGGAGCGTAATAAAAGGATACATAACGGTGGCACTTCTGACTTTGTCGCCATCTTCAGCCGTCTTGCACTTGAGATCAAGAGAATGTACTTTACTTTTAAATCTTGTCTTGATTTTCCTCCTATTATAGATAGGAATTGGGATCTGCTGTAACTAATTCCTAGATGTGTGTAGTCACATGTATGGGTGTGGCTTGTAACTTTGTCCCCTTTTAGGGGGTTTTTGGAATATACTTACCCAATTTTCCAAAAAAAAAACATTAAGAACTCTATAAGCCTTTCTAGTAGTGCTATAGCCAAGAAAGAAAGCCTTGTAAGATTTTGGATCAAACTTGTCGAAAGAATTTTTCATATTCAAGACAAAAAAAGGACATCTAAAAACATGGAAATACTCGATAGAAGGCTTCCTACCATGCCGTAGCTCATAGGGGGTTTTCTTCAAATAAGGATGAGTAAAAACCTAGTTTTGCACAAAACATGAGGTACTGACAGCTTCAGCCAAAAAATTCTAAGGAGTATCATACTCTAGAAGCATGGTCCTAGCCATCTCCTGTAAAGACCTATTCTTCCTCTCTATGACCCCATTTTGTTGAAGTGTTCGTGGTGAAGAGAAGTTGTGTGCATAACCAGATTCTTGACAAAAAATGTTTAAAAAGCTCATTTTCAAATTCTCCCCCATGGTCACGACGGATGGAAACAATGCGGTAAGAAGCTTCATTCTCAACTCATTAACAAAAGATTGAGAAAGAATCAAGCATATCACTTTTAGAAATAAGAAAGAAGGTCCAAGTATATCTAGAGAAATAATCAACAATAACAAGGCAATACTTGGAACCACGAAGTGACTGAGTTCTCATTGTCCATACAGATCAATGTGAAAAAGCTCAAGAGCTCTCTTAGTACTAAGGACTCCTTTGGATTTGAAGGAGGACTTAGTTTGCTTTCCTTGAGTATAAGGTTGGCATACCTCATCCTTTTCAAAATCCAATTTGGGAAGTCCCTTAACCAAGTGCTTTTTGCTCAACTTCTTTAACTGATGCATATTTACATGACCAAGCCGACGGTGCCAAAGAAAAATATCATTCAAGTTGACTACTAGGCGTCTACCAACAACAGGCTTAATAGTGTCAAGAACAATAACATAAAGATTACCACTTCTAGTTCCCTTATATATAACTTGGTAGGTGAGGGAATCTAGAATCAAGCATTCAAAGCAAGTAAATAACACAAGGTAACCATTGTCACATAGTTGACTAACACTAATTAAATTGTGATGTGTTGGATCCTAGATGGGTGATTAGATGCTCTAGAGGGGGGGTAAATAGAGCTGAAAGCACTTAAACAAAACTCTTTAAACCTTCAAAATATGTGATAAGATAAGGTTGCTAAATAGGCAATTTGAGTGCAACTAAATCATGCATAGCAAGGATAAGAGAGATTGAACATGCACCAATTAGACAAGCTATTTAGAGTGGTTCCACAATTCAAACTAGAAGTGTGTCAGTCCACTTGCCTAGAGAGGTCAACGTCTAGGACTTCCAACAATTGCACTCTTATATTCACTTATAAGACTTACAATACATGACCAACAAAGGACATACCTATCCAATACAAAGAGTCTTCAACCTTACCAAGGACTTACCCACTTTGCAAGAGTCTTCGGCCTTCTCCAAGGACTTGCCCACTCTTGCACAAGTCTTCGGCCTTGTAGGAATTACCCACTCTTCTTGGATCTTCCTCCTTTGACTTCACCTTCACTCGTAGAAGCTTTCCACCAAGGTCTTACCTACTTGAGCTTGAGTCTTTTGCCTTCTCCAAGGGCTTACCCACTCTAGCTCCAAGTCTTCTGCCTTGATCTTCACCAAGGGACTCCTTCCCTTGTTCTTCTTCACCTCTCTTGGACAAGAGAGAGAACCTTCATCTTCAAGATTACAAATGAGAGAAGTGGAGGTGGTGGAAGTGAGAGCCTCACAATATATACATGTAGGACTCACTCTCTTATAGATTTCCTACTCACTCTATTGGATGTAGCAAGTGATTAAGCTTAGAGAGAGAGAGGAGGCTGTAGGAAGCACTCAACTATAGAATAGGAACCTCACATGGAGTTTGCAATGAATGCTCTTCCTTGGAATGAAGCCCAAGGGGTCCTATTTATAGCTGGGGATGCCTCTTAGCCTTTGGGAACACTTATGAACAAAAACTAGCTGTTTTGTGGCTTGCAACAGATATATTTTCACTTGTTGCAACTCCACAACGGCTAGTAGCACTTTTCTGCACTTTTCCGTACAGTGCATTCGGTCGAGTTTCAATGGGTGTAACTGGACCGATCAAGTAGTCCACTACCCAATCGGTCGAGTTCTGTGAGTGCACAACTCGACCGATGCAATCTTCAGAAAATCAGCCAAGGTGGATCGGTCAAGTTTCAGGGTGGGAAACTGGACCGATTTAGTCTTCAGAAAATCAGTCCAGGTGGATCGGTCGAGTTTCAGGGTGGGAAACTGGACCGATAAAATGCCTGTAAATGATTTTCAAAGTTGCATCTAAAGTGCTCTAAATTTCGATCTAAGTGTTCCTGATATTTTTCTAAGCTTAATTACAAGTCATACAAACATTACAAGTGATTTACAACATGATTCTAATGGATATACATCATATTACAAAAATGTGCACTTGTATGACTTTGACTTGTCTTTTCTCCAATTTGAGATGCGCAAGTTAGGGCATTTGGAGTGTGTCTATACCTAATCTGAAATCACTCAAGTAGAAGCATTAGACACCAATATGTGGAATGGTTAGTCATCATCAAAATACGGGTTTAGTCAATTTAGACGTGAGTCAACATTGACCTAATTGACCTTGAGTCAATAATCTCCCCCTTTTTGAAGATGACAAACCATTCCATAAATGTATTGAAAGCATTTAAGTAAATTCATACCTTTGGAGAAACCTAGGGGTTTCAAAAGAATGGAGTTCATATGCTCCCCCTCAATTGATGTGCATGGAGTTCTCATACTCCCCCTCAATTGATGCTATTTCTCCTGCATGGTTAGCTTTCATAACATTTATAGAATACTATGTCTTCTACTCATATATGTTCTGCACATATATGTCTTCTCCCATTTACCTTCTCCCCTTTACATGGATATTCTTCTCCTCTTCATGTAAGACATGCCTTCTTCCTCTTTTTAAAAGAAGACATTACCTTTCTCCCCCTTTGTCATTTCAAAAAGAGGGGTTATGAAAAATAAAAACATCACTTGTTAAAAAGAAAAGGAGATAACAGAAATATATATAAGGAGAGTAGAAGAGCACAGATAGGGGATTGTCCAAGCATAGAAAGAAAAGCAAGTTAAAGAATATACTTGACCAACCAAAAATGATACCAGATACAAGATAAAGTGTTGCAGAAAAATAAATAAATTGCAATTTTGACCCTTAAGATGATGGAATTTGACCAAAAACCATCAGAGCTCATTGCTTTGCAATGAGTCTTTCTTAGAAGGTCGTTTCTGCATGAAAAACACTAGTCTTCCACCAAAAACTGAAACTGGAGCAAAAGCTGCATAAACTCCAAAAAAAATACTCCAATTTCTACATATAATGTAGATCTATGTACCCTGCATCACAATGTTATGCAAGCAACTCAAGATAGTAGATATGCAAATCAAGGAACAAGCTTGAGCATGTATAAGCATAGCATATAGATGAGCAAAGATGCCAATTATAAACAGGGTTAGAACTACATGTATATGAACTACTAGTAGATGATATCACAAGTTAGGACTACTAGTAGGATCTAGATCATAGCAAGAGATACCAAAAGATACACAAGATAAAGCAAGCTATGAGTATATGTAGAGATATATCCAAACAAAGAGGTATGCAATTTTAGAAGCATGAAAGGATATAACTCACAAGATATGCATCCTTACCATAAGATGATTACCCCTATGAACCTCAAGGTTGTATCAAAACAAGATATACACCTATAGATATGTAGAAAGTTAGAGTACAACGGAAGTGATTTTAGACACAACCAAGAGATCCAAAGAGATCATCATCAAAACCTGCAAAACAACTCAAAGCAAGTAATTGCAAGATATAGATATACCATATTTAGAGCAATTAGAGAGATAGAGTTGTATGCAAGATAGGCAATTTAGAACATGGCAATATGCATATATAAAGATACCAAAAGAGAGTGCCAAATAATAAGGCTATTTGTTGAGAACATCTAGTTGAGAGGGAAATTCTCATTCAATAAGCCAAATATATATTCTGTGCACAGTGTTATCGGTCGAGTTCTGAGCATTGACAACTCGACCGATGACAACTGCTGGCAACACCCATTGGTGCCTATCGGTCGAGTTTCAATAGGGAAAACTCGACCGACAGAGCAGGTGTCAAAAAGCACATATATATTATAAAAACATGTTTAAAGGCATGCTAAATATACAAACCATATCCAAACATGTCTAAGCAAGTTAGTAATGCACTATAGAAGCATTAGAAATAGTTTTTGAGCAAGAGTGTGAAGAGAATCACAAAATGTCACTTTTGACTCAAAAACCATATGTATAGTGCACACTAACTTGACAAAAACAAGTTAGAAATGGTTATAAGCAATAAAACCTTTACCTTTGTGCTTACCATTGCTTTTCCACTTGTTGTCACCCTCTACACATCTCACCTTTCTTCTTTCATGTGGATTGAGAAGTCAATTTGCAATTCAATAGTTCAAGTCAATCCATTTCCAAGTACCTACAAGAAGAAAGATGAAATGGTCCCCAATAATGTTTTTGGGTCCGGAGGAGTTAGTTTAGCAACCCAAATCCGATTGCTTTTGGGTGCTTTCCTAAAAGGACAACAAGTATAATAATGACCAATTTCATTGCAATAGTTGCATGTGCCCATAGTCTTGGAACTAGAGGATTCTCCATGGAATATTAGAGGTCCTTTATCTTTGTTGTTCCCTTGACTACTATCATATCCTAAACCATGTCTACCAATTTTTTTAGTAGTATGGTGTAGGATGTCATTAAGACTCTTTTTACCCACTAAGAATCTTTGCAAGGATGATCTCAAACTATCATTATCATGCTTAAGAGAAGCAATAGTAGAAGACAAATTTTTTATATTATCTCTAGCATGCAAAAGATCATTTTCTAAGCAAACAGTTTTAGTTAAATAAGAGTCTCTATTAATATGAAGAGCAGCAACATCATTCTCTCTATTTGTAGAACTAGAACAAGATTCATGCCCATTGATTTTAGCAAGCAAGGAGGCATTTTCTATTTCTAATTCATGCAAAACAAAATCTTTGTCCTTGTTTTCAGATTTAAGAACATCAATATCATGCATGAGAGAATCAATAATTAAAGTATGCTCTTCATTAGAACTAGGCACAAGAGGTTGAGCTTCTAGAAATCTAACTTTATCAAGTAAACTAGTATTTTCAAGTTTAAGAGAATCTACTTGACTAAGACAATCATTTTTATCAAGCAAGCAAGAATTAGCATGTTTAAGATCATTTAATTCAACATGCAACTTATCAACAATTCTAGCAAACTTTTTCCTTTTCTTTTGAGAAGACTTAAGAGAGGTACAAATATCATGAATACGATCAATCAAAGATTCCTTATCTAAAGAGTCTAGATTTACCTCACTTGAGTCTTCACTTGTTGATGCTACAAGAGCAAAATGGCATTCTCCTTCATCACTAGATCTTGAGCTTGATCCTTCACTTGAATCTTCACTTGAGCTTGAGTTGGAGGATCCACTTGAGCTTGATTGCCATTTCTTCTTATGAAGATGAGTCTTTTTGCCTTGTGGGCAATCTTCCTTGTAGTGACCCTTCTTTCCACATGTGAAGCACCGGATGGAGGAGGACTTGCCTTTGTAGAATTTACCTTTAGAGTACATGGCATCTTCTTCAACTTTAGAGGATGGAGATGCTTGATCAACAATAGCCTTGATTTGAGCTTTGATTTCAGCCTTCTTCATTCTCTTGAGTTCTTTCTCTTCTTGTCTTTCTACTTCCTCCCTCTTGTCAAGTGTAGCTTCATGTGCTTGTAGATTTCCAATGAGCTCTTCAATAGGAATATCCTTAATAGACCTTGCTTCTTCAATAGAAGTCACCTTGGATTCCCACCTCTTGGGGAGAGTTCTAAGGATCTTTGAGTTGATCTCTCCACTAGACATAGGATGTCCTAGAACAGCAAGACCATTTAAGATGGTGTTGAGCCTTGAGTACATGTTGGCTATGCTCTCCTCCTTTCCCATCTTGAAGTTCTCAAGCAGTCCTTTGAGCATTTAGACTTTGCTTTCCTTCACCTGATCTGTCCCTTCATAAGTGATGCAAAGCTTTCTCCATACCTCATAAGCCGTCTCACAAGAAGAAATCCGGTTGAACTCGGTGGGGGTCATGGAGGCATATAAGATGTGCATTGCTCTAGCATTCAAGGTTGCTTTCATCAAGGAGGCTTCATCCCATTCTTCAATCTTTGTCTTTGGTTGCATGTATGGGCTAATCACCATTTGCCACATCTCAAGACTTGATCCTTGGATGTAGAATTGAAGCCTTCTTCTCCAATAGAGGAAATTGCTCCCATCAAAGATTGGAAGGCTGGTCGAGAATCTCCCTCCTAGGTAGTCACCCATCTTCTCCTACTTGTTGAAGTATGCTTGGAGAAGACCCGCTCTAATACCAATTGTTGGATCCTAGATGGGTGATTAGATGCTCTAGAGGGGGGGTGAATAGAGCTGAAAGCACTTAAACAAAACTCATTAAACCTTCAAAATATGTGACAAGATAAGGTTGCTAAGTAGGCAATTGGAGTGCAACTAAATCATGCATAGCAAGGATAAGAGAGATTGAACAAGCACCAATTAGACAAGCTATTTAGAGTGGTTCCACACTTCAAACTAGAAGTGTGTCAGTCCACTTGCCTAGAGAGGTCAACCTCTAGGACTTCCAACAATTGCACTCTTATATTCACTTATAAGACTTACAATACATGACCAACAAAGGACTTACCTATCCAATACAAAGAGTCTTCAACCTTACCAAGGACTTACCCTCTTTGGAAGAGTCTTCGGCCTTCTCCAAGGACTTACCCACTCTTGCACAAGTCTTCGGCCTTGTAGGAATTACCCACTCTTCTTGGATCTTCCGCCTTTGACTTCACCTTCACTCGGAGAAGCTTTCCACCAAAGTCTTACCTACTTGAGCTTGAGTCTTTTGCCTTCTCCAAGGGCTTACCCACTCTAGCTCCAAGTCTTCTGCCTTGATCTTCACCAAGGGACTCCTTCCCTTGTTCTTCTTCACCTCTCTTAGACAAGACAGAGAACCTTCATCTTCAAGATTACAAATGCGAGAAGTGGAGGTGGTGGAAGTGAGAGCCTCACAAGATATACATGTAGGACTCGCTCTCTTACAGATTTCCTACTCACTCTTTTGGATGTAGAAAGTGATTAAGCTTAGAGAGAGAGAGGAGGATGTAGGAAGAACTCAACTACAGAATAGGAACCTCACATGGAGTTTGCAATGAATGCTCTTCCTTGGAATGAAGCCCAAGGGATCCTATTTATAGCTGGGGATGCCTCTTAGCCTTTGGGAACACTTATGAACAAAAACTAGCCATTTTGTGGCTTGCAACGGATATATTTTCACTTGTTGCAACTCCACAATGGCTAGTAGCACTTTTCTGCACTTTTCCGTACAGTGCATTCGGTCGAGTTTCAATGGGTGTA
Organism: Alisma plantago-aquatica; assembly: GCA_963693085.1. Classification (NCBI taxonomy): domain Eukaryota; kingdom Viridiplantae; phylum Streptophyta; class Magnoliopsida; order Alismatales; family Alismataceae; genus Alisma; species Alisma plantago-aquatica. Next base: position 1,428,339,144 of record OY856412.1, read on the forward strand.
AATGGACCGATCAAGTAGTCCACTACCCAATCGGTCGAGTTCTGTGAGTGCACAACTCGACCGATGAAATCTTCAGAAAATCATCCAAGGTGGATCGGTCGAGTTTTAGGATGGGAAACTGGACCGATTCAGTCTTCAGAAAATCAGTCCAGGTGGATCGGTCGAGTTTCAGGGTGGGAAACTGGACCGATCAAGTGCCTGTAAATGATTTTCAAAGTTGCATCTAAAGTGCTCTAAATTTCGATCTAAGTGTTCCTGATATTTTTCTAAGCTTAATTACAAGTCATACAAACATTACAAGTGACTTACAACATGATTCTAATGGATATACATCATATTACAAAAATGTGCACTTGTATGACTTTGACTTGTCTTTTCTCCAATTTGAGATGCGCAAGTTAGGGCATTTGGAGTGTGTCTATACCTAATCTGAAATCACTCAAGTAGAAGCATTAGACACCAATATGTGGAATGGTTATTCATCATCAAAACACGGGTTTAGTCAATTTAGACGTGAGTCAACATTGACCTAGTTGACCTTGAGTCAACAATCTCCCCCTTTTTGAAGTTGACAAACCATTCCATAAATGTATTGAAAGCATTTAAGTAAATTCATACCTTTGGAGAAACCTAGGGGTTTCAAAAGAATGGAGTTCATATCCTCCCCCTCAATTGATGTGCATTGAGTTCTCATACTCGCCCTCAATTGATGCTATTTCTCCTGCATGGTTAGCTTTCATAACATTTATAGAATACTATGTCTTCTACTCATATATGTTATACACATATATGTCTTCTCCCATTTACCTTCTCCCCTTTACATGGACATTCTTCTCCTCTTCATGTAAGACATGGCTTCTTCCTCTTTTTAAAAGAAGACATTACCTTTCTCCCCCTTTGTCATTTCAAAAAGAGGGGTTATGAAGAAATAAGAAACATCACTTGTTAAAGAGAAAAGGAGATAACACAAATATATATAAGGAGAGTAGAAGAACACAGATAGGGGCTTGTCCAAGCATAGAAAGAAAAGCAAGTTAAAGCATATACTTGAACAACCAAAAATGATACCAGATACAAGATAAAGTGTTGCAGAAAAATAAATAAATTGCAATTTGGACCCTCAAGATGATGGAATTTGACCAAAAACCATCACAGCTCATTGCAAAGCAATGAGTCTTGCTTAGAAGGTCGTTTCTGCTTGAAAAACACTAGTCTTGCACCAAAAACTGAAACTGGAGCAAAAGCTGCATAAAATCCAAAAAAAATACTCCAATTTCTACATATAATGTAGATCTATGTACCCTGCATCACAATGTTATGCAAGCAACTCAAGATAGTAGATATGCAAATTAAGGAACAAGCTTGAGCAAGTATAAGCATAGCATATAGATGAGCAAAGATGCCAATTATAAACAGGGTTAGAACTACATGTATATGAACTACTAGTAGATGATATCACAAGTTAGGACTACTAGTAGGATCTAGATCATAGCAAGAGATACCAAAAGATATACAAGATAAAGCAAGCTATGAGTAGATGTAGAGATATATCCAAACAAAGAGGTATGCAATTTCAGAAGCATGAAAGGATATAACTCACAAGATATGCATCCTTACCATAATATGATTACCCCTATGAACCTCAAGGTTGTATCAAAACAAGATATACACCTATAGAGATGTAGAAAGTTAGAGTACAACAGAAGCGATTTTAGACACAACCAAGAGATCCAAAGAGATCATCATCAAAACCTGCAAAACAACTCAAAGCAAGTAATTGCAAGATATAGATATACCAATTTAGAGCAATTAGAGAGATAGAGTTGTATGCAAGATAGGAAATTTAGAACATGGCAATATGCATATATAAAGATACCAAAAGAGAGTGCCAAAGAATAAGGCTATTTGTTGAGAAAATCTAGTTGAGAGGGAAATTCTCATTCAATAAGCCAAATATATATTCTGTGCACAGTGTTATCAGTCGAGTTCTGAGCATTGACAACTCGACCGATGACAACTGTTGGCAACACCCATTGGTGCCTATCGGTCGAGTTTCAATAGGGAAAACTCAACCGACAGAGCAGCTGTCAAAAAACACATATATATTATAAAAACATGTTTAAAGGCATGCTAAATATACAAACCATATCCAAACATGTCTAAGCAAGTTAGTAATGCACTATAGAAGCATTAGAAATAGTTTTTGAGCAAGAGTGTGAATAGAATCACAAAATGTCACTTTTGACTCAAAAACCATATGTATAGTGCACACTAACTTGACAAAAACAAGTTAGAAATGGTTATAAGCAATAAAACCTTTACCTTTGTGCTTACCATTGCTTTTCCACTTGTTGTCACCCTCTACAAATCTCACCTTTCTTCTTTCATGTGGATTGAGAAGTCAATTTGCAATTCAATAGTTCAATTCAATCCATTTCCAAGTACCTACAAGAAGAAAGATGAAATGGTCCCCAATCATGTTTTTGGGTCCGGAGGAGTTAGTTTAGCAACCCAAATCCGATTGCTTTTGGGTGCTTTCCTAAAAGGACAACAAGTAGAATAATGACCAATTTCATTGCAATAGTTGCATGTGCCCATAGTCTTGGAACTAGAGGATTCTCCATGGAATATTGGAGGTCCTTTATCTTTGTTGTTCCCTTGATTACTATCATATCCTAAACTATGTCTACCAATTTGTTTAGTAGTATGGTGTAGGATGTCATTAAGACTCTTTTTACCCACTAAGAATCTTTTCAAGGATGATCTCAAACTATCATTATCATGCTTAAGATAAGCAATAGTAGAAGAGAAATTTTTTATATTATCTCTAGCATACAAAGATCATTTTCTAAGCAAACAGTTTTAGTTAAATAAGAGTCTCTATTAATATGAAGAGCAGCAACATCATTCTCTCTATTTGTAGAACTAGAACAAGATTCATGCCCATTGATTTTAGCAAGCAAGGAGGCATTTTCTATTTATAATTCATGCAAAACAAAATCTTTGTCCTTGTTTTCAGATTTAAGAACATCAATATCATGCATGAGAGAATCAATAATTAAATTATGCTCTTCATTAGAACTAGGCACAAGAGGTTGAGCTTCTAGAAATCTAACTTTATCAAGTAAACTAGTATTTTCAAGTTTAAGAGAATCTACTTGACTAAGACAATCATTTTTATCAAGCAAGCAAGAATTAGCATGTTCAAGATCATTTAATTCAACATGCAACTTATCAACAATTCTAGCAAGTTTTTTCCTTTTCTTTTGAGAAGACTTCTTCTTGTGAAAATGGGTCTTTTTGCCTTGTGGGCAATCTTCCTTGTAGTGACCCTTCTTTCCAGATGTGAAGCACCGGATGGAGGAGGACTTGCCTTTGTAGAATTTACCTTTAGAGTACATGGCATCTTCTTCAACTTTAGAGGATGGAGAGGCTTGATCAACAATAGCCTTGATTTGAGCTTTGATTTCAGCCTTCTTCATTCTCTTGAGTTCTTTCTCTTCTTGTCTTTCTACTTCCTCCCTCTTGTCAAGTGTAGCTTCATGTGCTTGTATATTTCCAATGAGCTCTTCAATAGGAATATCCTTAATAGACCTTGCTTCTTCAATAGAAGTCACCTTGGATTCCCACCTCTTGGGGAGAGTTCTAAGGATCTTTGAGTTGATCTCTCCACTAGACATAGGATGTCCTAGAACAACAAGACCATTTAAGATGGTGTTGAGCCTTGAGTACATGTTGGCTATGCTCTCCTCCTTTCCCATCTTGAAGTTCTCAAGCAGTCCTTTGAGCATGTAGACTTTGCTTTCCTTCACTTGATCTGTCCCTTCATAAGTGATGCAAAGCTTTCTCCATACCTCATAATCCGTCTCACAAGAAGAAATCCGGTTGAACTCGGTGGGGGTCATGGAGGCATATAAGATGTGCATTGCTCTAGCATTCAAGGTTGCTTTCATCAAGGCGGCTTCATCCCATTCATCAATCTTTTTCTATGGTTGCATGTATGGGCTAATCACCATTTGCCACATCTCAAGACTTGATCCTTGGATGTAGAATTGAAGCATTCTTCTCCAATAGAGGAAATTGCTCCCATCAAAGATTGGAAGGCTGGTCGAGAATCTCCCTCCTAGGTAGTCACCCATCTTCTCCTACTTGTTGAAGTATGCTTGGAGAAGACCCGCTCTGATACCAATTGTTGGATCCTAGATGGGTGATTAGATGCTCTAGAGGGGGGGGGGTGAATAGAACTGAAAGCACTTAAACAAAACTCATTAAACCTTCAAAATATGTGACAAGATAAGGTTGCTAAATAGGCAATTTGAGTGCAACTAAATCATGCATAGCAAGGATAAGAGAGATTGAACATGCACCAATTAGACAATCTATTTAGAGTGGTTCCACACTTTAAACTAGAAGTGTGTCAGTCCACTTGCCTAGAGAGGTCAACCTCTAGGACTTCCAATAATTGCACTCTTATATTCACTTATAAGACTTACAATACATGACCAACAAAGGACTTACCTATCCAATACAAAGAGTCTTCAACCTTACCAAGGACTTACCCACTTTGCAAGAGTCTTCGGCCTTCTCCAAGGACTTACCCACTCTTGCACAAGTCTTCGGCCTTGTAGGAATTACCCACTCTTCTTGGATCTTCCACCTTTGACTTCACCTTCACTCGGAGAAGCTTTCCACCAAGGTCTTACCTACTTGAGCTTGAGTCTTTTGCCTTCTCCAAGGGCTTACCCACTCTAGATCCAAGTCTTCTGCCTTGATCTTCACCAAGGGACTCCTTCCCTTGTTCTTCTTCACCTCTCTTGGACAAGAGAGAGAGCCTTCATCTTCAAGATTACAAATGAGAGATTTGGAGGTGGTGGAAGTGAGAGCCTCACAAGATATACATGTAGGACTCGCTCTCTTACAGATTTCCTACTCACTCTATTGGATGTAGCAAGTGATTAAGCTGAGAGAGAGAGGAGGCTGTAGGAAGCACTCAACTATAGAATAGGAACCTCACATGGAGTTTGCAATGAATGCTCTTCCTTGGAATGAAGCCCAAGGGGTCCTATTTATAGCTGGGGATGCCTCTTAGCCTTTGGGAACACTTATGAACGAAAACTAGCCGTTTTGTGGCTTGCAACGGATATATTTTCACTTGTTGCAACTCCACAACGGCTAGTAGAACTTTTCTGCACTTTTCCGTACAGTGCATTCGGTCGAGTTTCAATGGGTGTAACTGGACCGATCAAGTAGTCCACTACCCAATCGGTCGAGTTCTGTGAGTGCACAACTCGATCGATGCAATCTTTAGAAAATCAGCCAAGGTTGATCGGTCGAGTTTCAGGGTGGGAAACTGGACCGATTCAATCTTCAGAAAATCAGTCCAGGTGGATCGGTCGAGTTTCAGGGTGGGAAACTAGACCGATCAAGTGCCTGTAAATGATTTTCAAAGTTGCATCTAAAGTGCTCTAAATTTCGATCTAAGTGTTCCTGATATTTTTCTAAGCTTAATTACAAGTCATACAAACATTACAAGTGATTTACAACATGATTCTAATGGATATACATCATATTACAAAAACGTGCACTTGTATGACTTTGACTTGTCTTTTCTCCAATTTGAGATGCGCAAGTTAGGGAATTTGGAGTGTGTCTATACCTAATCTGAAATCACTAAAGTAGAAGCATTCAACACCAATATGTGAAATGGTTAGTCATCATCAAAACACGGGTTTAGTCAATTTAGACGTGAGTCAACATTGACCTAATTGACTTTGAGTCAACATGATGTAGGTCATCCACAAACAGAACATTCTTGATGCACAAGGATTCACCTACATCACCCTCACCTTTGACTTTACCTTTCTTGTTGTCCCCAAAGGTGACCAAACTTCCTTTATTTTTGATGAAGTTGTTGAAATGGCTTATATCACCTGTCATATGCTTAGTGCATCACTATCAACAATCCATCTTCTATTTTCCTACAAGAAAGGAGAATGTCAGTTCCCAACTCAAACTTTGGGATCTGGAGTTAGCTTGGGGACCCATTTTATCTTTGGGTTGGCCCCCTTAGGCTTGTAAGGATAATAAGTAGAGTAATGATCATCACATTTTCAATAAGAACAAACCATAGGATTCTTGATGTCGGAAGACTCTCCTACAAAGAAAGAGGTCTCCTTGCTCTTTTACTTACCTTTGGATTTGATCTAGCCCTTTGATGCTCCCCCTACAAATCCCAAACTACTAGTACCACTTTGTTTGGTAGAATGGTCTAGGATTTCATTTAGGGAGTTGTTCCCTTTAAGGAATTTCTATAGGGACGCTCTCAATCTATGCTTATCATCATTTAAAGAAATAATGGTAGAAAATAAGCTAGCTTAGTCATCCCTAGCATGAACAAGATTAGCCTCATGACATAATCCTTTAGTTAAATATGAATCCTTTTTAAGAGAAATGGAAGCAACATTAGCATTAGGAAATAAAGTTCTAGAAGATAGATCATTTATTTGACCAAGCAACCTAGCATTTTTATATTTAAGCATTTAGATTTCTTTAAGATAGACATCTCTTTCTTCTCTATGAGCATCGGTAAGGAGCTTAAATTCATCATTTTCAGTTTTAATCATTTCAAGCTCTTTAAGGCAATTTTGGTTTTCTTCCTTAAGATTTTCTATATTCTTAAGGTAGATACCATTGTCAAATTCAACTCCATTGTCTTGATCAAGGTATTGCCCTTACAAATTATCAATACTCTCAAGATTAGTTTTCTCATTCAATTCAAGGATTTCAAGTTTAGCATATAGATCATCAATGATTTTTCCTAACCATTTTATTTTATATTTACATTTAGCAAAAGATGAATGAGTAGATATAAGCATGTCAATAACAACTTCCTTAGATAACTCATGAAAACTTACCTCACTTACCTCACCAATTTCTTCACTAGTACAGGCCATGAGTGTAAGGTGGCACTCTCCATCTTCTTCATAGCTTGAACTGCTTGAAGATGAAGCTTCCCAAGGTACATGAGTTGTATTCTTGTGTCTCTTCTCCTTCTTGTCATTCCTCTTATACTTTCTCTCCTTCTTTGATCTTCCCTTGTGGTGTGACTTTCTTGACTTGGGACATTCACTATTGTAGTGTCCCTTTTGTCCACAATTGTAGCATCTAGGAGTAGAGGAGGAGGAGGCTTGCTTTCCCTTGAAGTGTTTTCCCTTGATGTAGTTGGCTTCATGCTCACTTGGGCCATCATCTTAACTAGAGGAGAAAGGAGAAGTTTAGCAAGCAAGTTGTTGTTGAAGGATGACCGCCTCCACTTGTGCTTTGAAAGCACTATCTTTGATCTTCTTGGCTTCCTTCTCTTCTTGCTTGGCTTCTCTTACTTGTCAAGCCTTGGCTCCTGGGCTTGGAGGTTTCCAATAAACTCTTTGGTCAGGATGTCACCAAGGCTCCTCACTTCTTCAATAGAGGTGACCTTTGACTCCCATCTCTTTGGTAGAGTTCTCAAGATCTTAGAGTTGATTACACCTCTATCCAAAGTGTTGCCCAATGCATCCATCCCATTGATGATGACATTGAGTCTTGAGTACAACTCTGCAATCCCTTCTTTCTTGCCCATCTTGAAGTTCTCTAGAAGGTTGTTCAACATGTAGATCTTGGCCTCCTTGACTTGCTTTGTGCCTTCATAGGTGATGCACAATTTGTCCCAAATCTCATAGGTGGTGTCCCAAGATGAGATCCGGTTGAACTCAGTTGGGGTAAGGGCTGCATAGAGGATGCTTATGGATTTGGCATTGAGTTGGACTTCTTTAAAAGCAACTTCAATCCATGTTGCAACACCTCTGGTTGGCTCCTTGTAAGGTGTGACCATCACCTTCCACATGTCATACTTCATGCCTTGAATGTAGAATTATATACACCTCTTCCAATAGAGGAAGTTGGTGCCATCAAAGATCGTGCGACGCATGGAGAATTCTCCCTCTAGGTTGAGAGAACCAAGTAGGTCGTCTTCCATCTTATCATCTTGTGGGAGATTGTTGGAGAAGATCCTTAGTCCTGATACCACTTGTTGGATCTACAACTCTAGAGGGGGGGTGAAAAGAACTACAAATTTTCTCACAAGATAGATTAGACCTTCACATTATATCAAATTAAAACCAATAGCTTATGTGCAATTTGAAGTCATAACTAAGAATCATAGCAAGGATGAGAGGAATTGATAGAAAGCACTTGATAAGGTCATATATTGAGTGGTTCCACTCTCCAAACTAGGAGAGAGTTAGTCCACTACCTAGAGTGGTAAGCCTCTAGGACTTTACAAGGCTTTTCTCTATATATTCACCAATTAGAGTTACAACATAAGACCACTAAAGGACTTACCCATCCAATCACAAAGATTTTTCCACCTTACCAAGGACTTAACCACTTTGCAAGAGTCTTCAACCTTCTTCCAAGGTGTTACCCACTCTAGCATAAATCTTCTGCCTTCATGGACTTTTCCACTCTTCTTGAATCTTTATCCTTTGCCTTCTCCTTCACCTAGAGAAAAACATAACCTCTTCATCAACCTGACATGATCAACAATAGCTTCACCTTCACTCGGAGTAGCTTGCTACGCCTTTGCTTCATTGAGGAAAGGGGTAGGGAAGATGGAGTATATGAGGGTTTTACATGAACAAGGGAGTAGCTCTCTTACAATAGGCCTATCTCACTCATAATCTTGAAATGAAGTGTAAACTAGAGAGAGAAGGGGGCTCAAGGAGTTGCAACACACTCTACTATAGAAAGGACCTAGAATAGCATGAATGAGCAAACTTGTAATGAACTCCAAGGGGTTCTATTTATAGCTGTGGGTCTTCCCTTGGGTTTGGGATCACTTAGGGCCGAAATATAGCCCTTTTCCACAATGCAATAGATCTATTTTCACCCAAAACAACTCATTAACAGTTATAATCACTTTTTCTACATTTTTCATATAGTACATTCGGTCGAGTTTCAATAAAGGTAACTTGACCAATCAACTAAAAGACAAAGCAAATTTTCAAACTATCGGTCGAGTTTGTTCTAGTAAACTCGACCACTGAGCTAAAATTAGATTTTCTCAGTGAATTTTTCAGTTGAGTTCTGTGAATGTACAACTCGACCGATGGATCATCTTCAGTAAACCCATCATAGGATCGATCGAGTTTCCAACTCGATCGATGAACAACCTGTGATAAAATTTCTAAATTTACTTTTGAGTGATTAAACCATGGAATTAAGTGTTCCTAATATTTTTCTCATCTTAGTTACAAGTTATATCATCAATACAAGTGATTACAAAAATCATCTAAGGCCATTTGGAGTAATTTCCCAAATTGCACACTTGCATTATACTTGACTTGAACTTGAACAAGCTCATGCTTGTGTAATATGATCCTTTTCATGTACCTAAAGCCCGAAATCAATCTTGAGCAAACATATTAGATACATAGGAATGGAATGGTTAAGTGATTATCAAAATATGGGCAATTTAAATCTCTCAAGTCAACAATATGCACATTAATCATTTTAAGAATTCACATCGTATGTAACTAAACAAATGGTAAAACTTAGGGCTAGACATAAAACCAAACTTGACCATCATACCAAATCGAACTTGACCAAACCAGTTGGTTAAGTATGGTTTGGATAGATATTACGATCAACTTTTGTTTGCTAAGTGTTGAAACCATCCTTAATTGGTCTGGTTATAGTTTGGGAAACTGGTTAACCTATCAGGCCTAACTTGACCAACTTTTTATATGTTTATGTGTGTGTGTCCATATATATACTAAAAAAATCATACTAGTCATTATCTTGTTGATCTATATACAATATTCTAGATTATATCAACATTTTATATTTGTTACCAGTGTTGGCATGATTTTCATATTAATGTTGTAGACAAATATATATATATATATATATATATATATATAATTTTTAAAATAATTTAATATTAATTATCACATGTGATAAAAACATCCATCTAATTTATACAATAAAATTTAATTCACATAACTATAGTGTTTTTTATTGAATAACAACAATAACTTGATATCAAAGGAGAAACAAATCATTTTTAATCTTTCCTTTTGTTGATGTTTTACTAGGTATTACTGGTTTCAGATTGAACTTAACCAAACTTGAACAAATTTTAGCGGTCAAGTTAAGTTCGGTCTAGTTCCTTTTAGCTATCAAGTTTGGTCAGGAAAATTCTTAGACCACTATATGTAGTGTTGTCTATGGTTTTGGTGTTAGACCAGACTTGAGCAGACCATGCCCACCCATAGTAAAATTGAAATTCGATCATACCAATTATATCCCAAGGCATACTAAATTGATGTGACTCTCATATCACTGTACAAAAATATACATCAGATATAGAAGGGGAAACACAATTTAACTGCCATATTCCCCTTTAAACAATAGATATCATCAATAACTATGTAATGGGAAGGAGGGTTGTAAGGTCTATACATGGTCCTAAAACAAGTCCAGTGACTATCCCTTGTTGCAATGTGCTCCTTTCGATAAGTTGCACCTGGACGGCGTTGGCAGCGGCCTCCTAGTTGATGACAATGGATGACGGTTGAATTTGTCCTCCTAGCGAGTGGCAACAACCTCCTCGCCTCTATAGTAGTCCACATAGATTAGTGGGAACTCCTATCATTCTAATTGAATGGACAAGAAGGAGTTTTCCCTTCTAGTCAGCATGCTAGTACTGACTTGCTCTCCCATATGTATCTCCCTTGATATCCCTCCCTTTGATTGGTAGGACTTGCTGGGTTCTCATGTTATCACAATTGTGAGAATACAACAATTGTTAGAGCTTATTGTTGTGTCTCTATAAAGCCTCAAATACCCCTTTATTTATAGGAGGGCCAAGATCATGATTTCTAGCCTAAACGGGAGTCTAAGAGACAAAATTTCATGAATTTCACTTGTGAACCATGAACCATTCCATTCACAAGTGAGCCGATCGATTCACACATGAAATGATCAGTTCACTATGTTTCCCAATCATAATTGTATTGACAATTAATATTTAATTAATGCACAACATGACATCAACATCAATCCTCGATTCAATTGTATTGATCAACTAAATGGTTAGTTCACAACCTAAACCGATCAATTCATACTTTTGAGCTAATTGGTCACTTGTTGAAAGAATCATTTTAGAGTTATGATTACCAATGTTGGTTCAAATTGATTAGACACTGGAATTGATCGGTTCAACACTTGAACCGGTCGGCTCATAGTCCAGTCAGTCAACTTTCAATCATTGTTGTTAAATACCTAACACTTTAGTAATCAAGTTTAAATTACATTCATGAATAAACTCCTATTCCAGGTGTATCCTATGTGTATGAGCCTATAAGTTCCAAGTTACATTGGGAATGAATATCCATAACCATCTTATGACATCACAAGTAATGATTGGTATCTAGCAACACATCATTGCTACCCAAGTAATCAGAAAGTTGGAGAACATCTTCAACCTACAATTTTTTATTGGTGTTATACTGAACGTATAGTTCCTTTGTCACTATGTCCAGATTAAACTTGAGACATGGAATCATCATCCTGTTCAACATTAAATCCATGTTCCTCGAACCAGAGCAAACAATCTGAGATATATGTAAGCTCAATATCACATGTTGACTCACATGAGCATGGACATACATTTTTTAGTCTCACTTATCAAGTGGAAAGGATAGCATACTCCTTTAGGAGGGAGAAATCCCATCTACATCACTCACAATCATCCCCATGTGTCACAATGCACACGAGAACCTCCTTTATGACAACCCTTATTCAAGGTCATCGTAGATGATGTCAAAGTACATCGAATTACATGTGATGAGTGTAGCAATTATAGGTCTAAGAACCACAATCACCACCATCACTATGAGAGATGATTCTGACTACAAAAATCATGTCCATGTATCACTCTCAAGGTGGGTCTGTTAGGTACACTATTCTCTAACAAGTACCTATGTGTTTGGTTTGATATCACATATCATGACTGATGAGATTATTTCATTGAACAACACACACTCTGATCTTTTGTATGACTATTGTCTATTTTGCTTCCACACTAAAATGTGACTAGGGACATAACAACAATGTAAGTACTCTTGTCATACACATGATCTCAACATCTAGGTCCTAAACCTGAACACATATGCCATCGAGTATCATTATATCTTAGACATTTATTATGTTAATTCATTATCTCATAACTGAATAAAACAAAATGAAGGAATTGCCTTTTATTATAATCAAATCATTTATAAGATATGCCATTGTAATCATCATATGATTATCTCTTTAGGAATACATACTGAAAAGGAAGCCTTATTATATTTTAAGTCCATTTTCCTGATGTTTCTCAATCCGCAATTAATATGCACATACCGACCTTTATGCTGACAACTTCTATTTTGTCTTCTCTTGTGGGGTATGCTTCCACTTCCAGGTGTAGGACATGGTGGAAATGACAAGTAGACATGGACCTAGCTTATGGAGCTGACTCTTAGGGAGATGTACTTAAGATAGATTAGATATCCCTCTACTATGATCCTGAAGTTGTGATTTCATGTAAACCCCAAGTGGGAGAATCTTATGTAATCTTCTAAAATTGAATATAGTCATGAAATATTATTATGATGATATAATTTGGTCTTTTATATACCTTCATTTGAGAAATGAAAATTTTACACCAATTGACATGCTTGTTAGTATATTTGTATTAGATGAGTTCACTCCTCAAATTAAGTAGGGAGTGGACCCCCTATCGAGTCCCATTCCTTACATGTGGGTTCCTTGTTCCATCGAGTGGGGTTTGAGGTTTTTGAAGATTTTCATTTTTTTCCAACTATTTTGTTGGGATTTCTCAATGAAGGACAAGATTGATTGGTGTTTTATGACTCTTCCTTTACATCAGTTTAATTAATGTCACATTGCCTTGATCTTTTTAATCTTTTTTTGCCTTTTTATTCATTTGATCGCACAACCTTTGATCTCTATGAAATTACCCACCTACCCTATCACACAATGGGGTATGATAATCACATGTTGAGGCAATTTGTGCTTGCCAAACTGATTTATATTTTATAATTCAATACATTGACCTAACTTCAAAAATTCATAATTAAATATCCACTTATGCAAAATCATGTAAAAATATGTTTTAAATTAAGAAAATTATACTCTATCTTATGGTATAGGTTTCATAATCTAAATCCAATGTAACAAGATGTCAAAATTCTAGGGTTTGTAGTTTGATCATTAATTAATAATGTACATTGAACATGATATTAGGTGAAGGTGCACAATCTACATTTGGGGTTTAGACCCTGCCCTGTTACATGCATCATTAAGGTGTGTTACATACCTCTGAGTCTAGGTTTAGAAATAGTTACACTTCCTCTCTCTTTTGACCTAATTGAAGAATATATGAAAAATATCTCATTTAATATTTATTAAAATTCATTTAAGACTTTGATATTGAAATCAGTTATATATTGACACTTCTCTTTGATATTGCACGCTCAAATGTAAGATTTTTACTCGTGTTCATGCTAAATCTAGTCGAACCCTAAATGGTGGAGTTGCTATATATTGCGCTATTTGTACACTGAAACCCTAACTTTCTCATGATGTATTTTTATGGTCTGAATTTCCACTTTTAGCTGGGCGATCTTGTTGAATACTAGGACTAATCTTTACTTGCCTCTAGATTGCATGGTTGTTGATTTCGTATTACTATGATTTTATAACATGTTTTGGTTTTTGGGTTGTGTGCCTTTTTGTTTTGGGATAGAGACCATGTGCCCAATACTTGGGATTTATGCCCACTTTTATATATTTGGTAGTTTGGTCATATTCCATACTCTATTAGGTTTAGGGTTATGCACTCTAGCCACCATTGTTTTATTATAGTTCACTAGTACTATTCTTATTTCACATGAATGAGGAGTATTCATTAATGTGTCTGGGTCATGTGCCCTAATTGCTCTTTGTATACCCTTGAGGTATGCTTTATTTTAAATTTCATGGCAAGTATATTTATTTATATTCATCTTAATGAATTTTTTTCTTTTAATATCAACTTGGATGGTTATTTCCTCTTTGTTTGTGAAGCCTTGTTCATATGTGATGTCCCTTTCCAATATAGTTTCTCAATCACTATTACCATGCACATATTGACATTTTATATTGACCACATCCACTTTGTCTTCTCTTGTGGGGTATGATTCCAACCCCTTAGGTAGAGAGCAAGGAGGATTTGACCAAAGTTGACCATGACATATCCAAGAGTTAGCTGATCTTTCTTGGGGCGTAGATTTAAGTGGTTGATTTACCCTTTGCAGCACATTTCCTATAGTTTCTTTTTTATGTGCACCCTGCATGGTAAAGAACAATGATAGACATAAATATTATAATCGTAAAATTTTATCTTCCGCTTCTAGACTTTTGATATTTGATCCATTGCGTACTTAAATTATAGTATATCATCCTTTGCAAAAAATTATTATCTAGTTTGGCAGTGGATGGTTTTCTACAGTTCACGTCGAGTAAGTGAGTAGATCCCCTCGTGGGTCCCACTCCTTACAACAATCTAGAAGTTATCAGTAAACCATAAGACCCTATGGTGTAACTAATGTGACTAGTTTCATTTAATTGTAGTATGGTGGGTGCATCCCATGCTAATCATGAAAAAATATATGTTAATTAGTTGATAAAATTTATATGAGTATTTTAGCTTCTTTATTTATTGTTAACATTTTTTATTATTGTATTTATATTTGATTTTTTCAACTACAGTTTACTATTTTCTACAATTATTATTTATGCCCAAACTTTCATATATGTTCTATATAATTTAACCTTGATTCGTAATTCTTTAATTCTAAAAAGAAGCATATTTCTATGTCTTTGTGGGTGCTTTGTCACTCAATGGGACTTTGTCTCATGCGAGTTGTTTCACATATTTTAAGGTATAACCATAGCAGTGACAAGATTGAGCTATGAAAGAGTTAAAATAGGAAGTTATTTTAGATTATATATCCATGTACTTTCACTTTCTTGGTGATGGGTGTGCGTGTTGCATTTTAATATGTCGTTTCTTTTCTATATGTAACATGCTGTTAAAATAACCTTGTATAATAAATTGATCTGGTTTTGTCATGTTTTGTTCACGAATGGTTTGATTGAATTAAATGGAAATCATGCTGATTAATTAGGATCTTCTTTTAAATCTTACGTGATGTTTTGGTTTCGATGCGTAATTTTAGAAAAGAGTTGTTTATGCTTTCTGACTTCCACTTCAATCACATTTGTTCAGTTTGTGATCTGTTATGTTAAGTTGGGTTTAGTCTAAGGGCATCCTAATGGAAGACATTAGTGTTGATCAATGGTTTTTTCATCACACGTACGATTGTAAGTTCTTCTCAATCCTTGATCAAACTAGTAGATGAAAAATAGAACACACAAAATGTCAAAATGTTCAACAAGGGAAGAAAACTAAAAAAACCATTCAAACCTTCTATCAACATCATTAATCAGAAGCTGTTGAAGGGACTATAAAGATCATTTTGACACTCGACAATTTTTTTTATCACTGAACTAATTTTTTAACAAAATGAAATTCAAGAAAAGTGGGGAAACCATTCTCTTAGGACGAATCATTATATCCTAAAACAATGTACAAACTTATCAAAGTACAAAATTATTTAATTGCGACATGTGAAATTGAGAGTATGTGAAATAGGTTCAACATGTCGCTTAAAGCACAATTGGCCAGCTAAGTGTCCTTCCCTACATACATATATATATATATATATATATATAATTTTTGAATAATTACTTGAATTTCATACTCTCTACAGTACATTTAAAATTTAAAAATGGGTGAATTTGATATAATTGTATTTGTACTATTTCACATATTTCACCATTTCCCTTAGTTTGTCTATCCTCTAAAACTTGTATCCTTTTTCCTTTTTCACTTAATAGTATTATCTTCTATATCCTCTCCTATTGTACTACAAACTCTCTCCCCTCACCAATTGTTTCCAACACAATTATTGAGTCCTCACCAATTCTTTCCAACACAATTATTGAGTCGTTGAAATTGAAAATTTGAAGTATACACACACACACCCTCTCTCTTCTCAACTTTTACTATTAGTTGCTTGTGTTGACTCGAGGATGCATCCTACGCATCTAGTTGGACGAGTCCCCATATTATGTGTAACATGATTATTAAGTATCTTGAGTTGTATCATAGTCAAATTGAGCAAAAATAGAAAATTATGTTGCTTATCCTTTAACTGAATATTCATGTCGCAGACTGAAAATTTTGAGTTTTGGTTAGATACAGTATATAGCCGCATACCTCTAGTCTGTACAGCGTTTTCACAATTATAGACGAGTAACATGTCTTGATCATAAATGAATACATAAAATGGCATGTAACTGATGTACCACCCATAAGTAGAGTGCTAGAGCTTGCAAAGAACTTGTCAAAGTGATCTTTATGGTTAGATTAAATCATTAAATGCCCTTAGATGTATATCATCTTGATGTGATCTTCTATCTTGCCGCATCTCTTACGTGCATTGTGCCATATGCTCGTATATGTTGCCCGCCCAGTCTATTTTCTTCGGTCTTCCGGGATTCTTTCACCAAACAAAAGTAAGTATGATCCTGTTCAGTTTGTTCACCGTCAGCTATATCACATTGTAAGGCAATTTCATGCGGAATCTTGTGGCTGAAAAAAACTTTTGCAGCATTCTATTTCGCAAATTACTGTTAGCTAAATCGCTGTTAAGCAACAAAAGGATATTTATCTTTTTAATAACAAAAGCTACATCTGTTCTGATAATTTATTGCGAAAAAAGCGGCAAAGGCATGAATGCGTCTTCCTTGTCACTTGGAACATGGAAGGAGGTGGCTTCAGTACCTTTTGCGTGCGATTATATCATTAAAAACCAAAAATCAACAAGAGCAGGTTGATGGTTCGTCCACCAATGGAGAAAATGCTTGAAACACGATGACAATAAACGTGATAATTATAATCAGGGAATGCTGACTAGCTAAAGCATCAACACCCAAACAGACACTCTATATGCTTTATAGGAGTATGCTCTAGCTGTCTTTTGTGCTTTTCAGGAGCTTGCAGCTCACTTCTAGATACTAAAATCCAAAATTATCTAGTCAGCAAAGTTAAAACTTATTAAAAATGCAAGAAGAAACGACGACTGTCTCTTTCAGCTGTCTGCAATTTCAACGGTTATAATCTGGGTTTCGTTAAACGGATAGCCCCACAAACACAAAAGAAGAAAGCAACTTGTAGAGCGACTAGAACCGCGGAATTTAGTAAAATCTGTGAAGTTTGATAATCGGATGTTTTTCTATTACTTGCTTTTCATCAGTTAGTTGAATGGAAGTACAATGGCATGCTATTTAACGGATTACAAGAGAATGTTCTGGAGCAAAGAAGATGAAACGAAAAGTGTAAACAGGTTTGTTGTTAACTGCAGAAGGAGTGCATGCGTGACTCCTCGATCATGAGGCACGACAGCAGGTCGGCGTTGTCATTAATGCGTAGGCTTTAGTTGCTTAACATCCTCCCGCAAGCTTGGTCTGAGAGAAGCGAAGGCCGAGCTTGAGAAGAAGATGTCGAAACGTCTGTTTATTTAGGGCCTTGGTGAAGATGTCGGCGAGCTGATCATGTGTGGAGACAAATTGCGTGACAATGTGACCATGAAGCACTTTTTCCCGAATGAAATGGTAATCCAGTTCAATGTGCTTCGTCCTTGCATGGAGAACTGGGTTGACGGTGAGGTAAAGGGCACTGAGATTGTCACAGTAGAGAGTAGCAGCCTGGGGTTGGGGAAGGTGTAGCTCCTTGAGGAGATGGGAAAACCAGGTGAGTTCAGCAGCTGAAACTGAGAGGGATCGGTATTCTGCCTCCGTGCTGGATCGCGAGATGGTAGGTTGCTTCTTAGCTGACCACGATACGCAGGTACGTCCCAAGAAGATACAAAAGCCACTGGTGCTGCGTCTAGTAAGAGGACAGCCAGCCCAGTCTGCGTCTGAGAAGCAGGAGAGGGGAAGCATGTCATCCTTGTAGATTTGCATTCCGAGATGGGTGGTGCCTTTGATATATCTGAGGATGCGTTTAGCTAGGGTCATATGAGCAGAAGTTGGATTGTGTAGGAATTGGCAAGCGAGGTTGACGACATAGGTGAGATCCGGTCGGGTGAGGGTTAGGTATTGGAGGGAACCAACGATGCGTCTGTAGTCGACTGGATTGGGGATTGGGACAGTGGCGGTGTGCAAGGATTCACGAAGAAAGTTGGTGTTAACCGGTGTTGAAGCAGGTTTGCAGTGTGTCATGTTCTCTCGCTCAAGGATATCAAGAGCGTATTTGGTCTGGTGGAGGAGAAGACCTTGTGAGTTAGGTTCAACTTGGATGCCGAGGAAGTAGTGAAGGTCACCTAAGTGTCGTAGAGAGAATTCAGATTCTAGAGCAGTAAAGACATGTTTGATGAAGGCAGGGGAGTTTCCGGTAAGGAGAATGTCGTCTACGTATAAGAGGAGGTAGGAGGTAATGGATTGGGTGGAGTAAATGAAAAGGGATGAATCACTGGAACAAGATGTGAAGCCGAGTTCATGGAGGAAGGAGCTGATGCGGCTGTACCAAGTTCGGGGAGCTTGTTTGAGACCATACAGAGATTTCTGTAGGGCACAAACATGGTTAGGCTTGGTGGGATCGGAGAAGCCTGGGGGTTGATGCATGTAAACAACAGTGTCGAGTGTTCCATTGAGAAAGGCATTGCAGACGTCGAGTTGTTGTATGGACCAGCCTTTGGAGGTGGCAAGGGTAAGGACAATTTTTACAGTGGCAGCACGAACAACAGGACTGAAGGTCTCAACATAGTCATTGCCTTCTTCTTGGAGAAACCCTTTAGCAACAAGGCGAGCTTTAAGTCTGTCAAGAGAACCATCCGCTTGAAGTTTGGTTTTAAAGATCCATTTGCAGCCAATTACATTCATCTGAGGTGATCGTTCGACGAGGGTCCATGTTTGATTCTGTTGTAGGGCAGTAAGCTCATCGAGCATAGCAGCTTTCCAACCAGGATGTTTGAGAGCAGCTGAGATGGTGCGAGGTAGGGGTGTGTGGAGAGAGCTGTGAAGGGCATATCGAGGGTTAGGTTTGTGTATACCTGAACGGCTGCGAGTCACCATGGGATGGATTGGATGCGACTGGAGGTTTGGTTCAGGAGAGGTGGGAGGCTCCGGAGAGTGTGGGGGTTCTGGTGAGATAGGAGAACTGGAGTCCATCGATGGGGTTTCAGGTGGAGTGGGGTTCAGAGTTGTTGGGGTGGAGAGGGGAAGAGGGGAGTTGATGGGTGCTGCAGCGGGTGAAGGGGAGACAGTTGAGATGGAAACGTCGTTGACGCATGGTGTAGAGCCATCAATTGGGGAAAGGGAAGAGGAGTGGTGAATGGTGGCATCAGTGAAGGACTCTTCGCATGTGTTTTGGATATCAGGAAAGGTGGAGATAGAGAAGGAAGTGGTGTTTGTATGTAGGGACGAAGTTTGTGGTTGGAAAGGAAACACGGATTCGTTAAACACAACATGTTTAGAGATGTATATGCGATTTGTGGAGATGTGTAGGCATTTATATCCCTTGTGTTGAGGGCTGTAGCCGATGAAGATACAAGGGCGAGATCGAGGATCCAACTTGTCGGAGGAGTATGGGCGAAGGTATGGAAAGCAGAGGCTGCCGAATGTGCGAAGGTGAGTGTAAGAAGGGGAAGTTTTGTAAAGCATTTCGAAGGGTGATTTCATGTGAAGAAGGGGGGTAGGAAGACGATTGATTAGATAAACAGCCGTACAGAAAGCTTCAACCCAGAAATGTTTGGGCATATGTGCATCAAACAGCATTGCAAGACCTAATTCAGTAACATGTCTATGTTTGCGCTCGACAACCCCATTTTGGGAGGGGTCATGAGGACACGAGACCTGGTGTAGGATGCCTTTATCAACAAAGAACTGTTGTATCGAGTGGTTAACAAACTCACCCCCACCATCGCTTTGGAAAACTTTGATTTTGGAGTTAAATTGTGTTGACACCATGTTGTAGAAAGACACAAAGATGGAGCTAAACTCGCTTTTGTGTTTCATAAGATAAAGCCAGCTAAATCGAGAGTGATCATCAGTTAACAAAACATAATAAATGAAACCATTCAACGAGGCAGTGGGGGCTTTGCCCCATACATCACATTGAATTAAGTCAAAAGATGAGTTTGAAGGTTGATGTTGATGAAACACAGGAAGACGACGGCTCTTGCTTAACTCGCAACTGCTGCAGATACTATCGAAGTTGGAAGGTGAGGAGATCTTCTTTTTGGACATGAGATGACGCAGGATGGAGTGGTTGGGATGACCAAGTCGCTTGTGCCATGTTTCTCTGTTTGTCTTGATAAACCTGGAGCAGAAGAAAGTCCTTGGTGAAATGCGGGGAAGCGAGTAGGTGCCGTGATTACATGTTCCCTGAGCCAGCGTTTGGTGGGTCTTGAGATCCTTCACCAGAACAAGATCCTTAGTAAAGACAACGTAGCAAGGGTAAGCTGAAGTTAGTTTAGAAATGGATAAAAGGCTGCGTTTGATTTCAGGAACAATAAAAACATTCTTTAGAGGGATACTGGAAACAGAGGAATCCCCAGTATAGGAGATGGGAAGGAAATTCCCATTTCCAACCATGATGGAGTCATTACCCTTGTAAACACGGATGTTGTGAAGATTACCTGTGTTGTGGACGATGTGATCGGTAGAGCCAGAATCGACGCACCAGTCATTGAAATCGGCTTCATTGATGCGAAGGGCAGCTAGAGCAGTGTTATTGTTCTCGGAGAGACTGGAAGGAGCACTAGAGAACTGATAGTTATTGTCGAAACGGTGCCAACACTTCAGGGCCGTATGACCACGCTTTTGGCAAATTTGGCAGAGGGGAAGGTCTCTGTTATAGGAATTTGAGGAGTTGAACTGGTTTGCTCCAGGTTGTGACTGCGAGAAGTTATGGTTCTGTAAGTTCGACTGAGGCGGAGTGTAGGGGGAATTTCCTAAGAGGCTGGGGTTGTTGTGATGTGATCGGCCACGGCCACGGTTGGAGAAGCGACCGCGGCCACCGAAGTGAGGTGACGAGAAGGATTGTTGGGTTTGGTTAATGGGTGGTGAGGAGTAGGAGGCTCGGTTGGAGAGGAAGGCTGTGGGGGATAGGATTTGAGGTCTCCGAGCTTTCCTGCGCTCAAAGTCTTGTAGTAGGGGGACAAGATCTTCATAAGAGGGAATCGGAGGTTTTAACATAGCGACAACGAATCCTTCGTAATCGTTGCTGTCGAGGCCATTGAGAAGAGTAAGTGTCTTTTCTTGATCACTTACAGTGTAGCCGGCGGCATGTAGTTGATCACACAGATGCTTGAACTTCCTGGTGTAGTCGAGAAGAGAGTCATTGCCTTTGGAGAAGTTGCGCAATTGAGACTTGAGCTCGAATTCTCGGTTCTGGGAAATCTCGGCGAAGCGTTTTGTGAGAGTTGCCCAGACTTGGTGAGAGGTGGAGCAACCGATGATTTCTCCCATTACTTCTTCAGATAGGGAGCCAGAGATCCATCCTTTTAGTAGACGATCAGTCCGTGTCCATTCCTTGTGCCTAGGGTTCAGATCTGGAATATCGTTTGCGTCGGGAATAACCAAAGGTGGAGCGGCTTCAGTTCCGTCGAGGAAGCCTTCGAGACAGCAAGATTCAGCTAACGTTTTAACTTGTGATTCCCATAGGAGGAAATTGGTCATGTTCAGTTTGAGAGAAAGGAAGTTGGAGACATTCAACCCTACCGGGTAGGGATAAGCACCGGTGTTGGAGGAGGAAGAAGAGTCAGTCATGGTGGAAGATTGTTTGCAGGAAGGTGGTGGAGGAGGAAGGAACAGCGCAGCTGAAAAACGCCTAAAGAGGCTCTGATACCATGTGAAGTTTGATAATCGGATGTTTTTCTATTACTTGCTTTTCATCAGTTAGTTGAATGGAAGTACAATGGCATGCTATTTAACGGATTACAAGAGAATGTTCTGGAGCAAAGAAGATGAAACGAAAAGTGTAAACAAGTTTGTTGTTAACTGCAGAAGGAGTGCAGGCGTGACTCCTCGATCATGAGGCACGACAGCAGGTCGGCGTTGTCATTAATGCGTAGGCTTTAGTTGCTTAACAAAATCAACGCTACATAACCTTGATAATTGTTTAGTTTTTCGCTTTCTTAGCAACTAAGGTTTTCCATATAAATCCATTTGATGCCTAGTCCTACCAAACCCGAGGTGAACTGAAGTGGAGGCAAGCAATACTGATTGGGCAGCACATCTGTCCAATTACCCTGATAGTGCTTCCCAAACAGGAGTCATTAAGATGACGGGTTAGCCAGTGTTGAAGAGAAAGTTAACATACATTTTCAAATCAAACTTGAGATATACTTTACACCACCCGCTGTTTGAAACGTGCGCACGTGAAATGTACCCAAGACAACGCATAAAGCAGTGCTGATTAGGTCAATTTTCCCTAGTTCCATTTATAACAAGTATTAATTCTTTATAGAGTGCCGTATTTAATTTTCAAAGCAAAGGAATATTGAAAAACAATCAAAGTAGCGATGTTGCAAGGTCTTTGCTCCCAAAGGCTAACAGTAGTTAACAGTATGAACTACCAGGTCCTTCGTAAATCTCCATTCAACTCTTAGCCAAACGAGTGGATAAGCAGTGGAGCAAAATGTGAGATGAATAAAGGAAATTCACAACGAATCCCTTCACTTTCAGAATTCAGATCCTAATGTCTTCATCTTTATCGAGAAAGTAGTTGAAATGACTACAAAACATCAATTTGATACTAGGATATACATCTAAATAAGAAATCGACCTATAGAAAAAAATGGAATAATTGTATTATTAGGACAGACGCACTTTCAGTTAAAGCACTCCAAATCAAACCAATATACGGTTGATACGTTCTATACATTGCAAGCTTGTGCACGTGAAATGGATTCAAGACAGCGCATAAAGCCACATAGGCAAGTTGTCCCACGGTCTACAAATAACATATCTTATTTGTCGTTACTTTTATATGTACTATCTATAATAATTGGAAAGAGTGAACGCGTTAGATAAAATCATAATTGTATCATTTCTCATTTCCTAATCACTGGATTGCATCATTTTGGAAAATATTATCATCTCTCTAGCTATATTCTCAAGTTTTTCATTTTTGTTCTTTCATAATTTCTTTATATTGGTTAAATGGAGCCGATGTAATAGTCCTCTCTTTTTAAATTACCCAAGTGGTAACTCTATATATCCTGCTTCCCCTTGTACATGTGAAACTAGCAAAAATACAAACAAAGAAAGGAAGTCGAGCCATCGTCACCTCTCTTCTCTCTACATCATAAATCCCTATTTCGGTTTTCTCGCTTCCGTTGTCTAGGGTTCTTTCTTGCATGTTTCTGCTTTATAATTTAGTATCAGAGCTTTCGATCCTTAAGAAGATCTTCTCCCCTTGCCATGGCTACCTCATCTACGTCCACCTCCTCTGAAATCTCCCTTACCTGTCTACTACTCTGGTCGAGAAGAAGTTTCCTTACCCCGTCGGAGTCAATGTAGCAAACTTCATCTCTCTAAAGCTCTCGAGTTTGAGTTATCTCTATTAGGATGTCCAAGATAGGGCATTGATCGAGAGCATTGGACTAGATTCCTTCATCAACGTCACTGAGAAACAACTAGAGAAAATCCTCAGCGACGATGAAGCATCAATCACTCCTAACCCTACCTATTCTCTTTGGATATGAACAGATCGTCTGGTAAAAGGATGGATCATGGGGACTCTCTCCAAGGATCTACTTGGAATTGTCGTTGGGCATATGACAACATATCAAATATGGAAAGCCCTAGCAAGAAGCTTCTGTGAGTCTACTCAGTCGAGGGCGTTTGAATTGATGACCAAGCTATGACGTATTCAGAAAGGTAGTAAGTCTATTGCTGAGTATCTTCGAGAATTCAAATCTATTTGTGATGAACTCTATGATATTGGTAAGCCTCTCTCTGATGATGATAAAGTCTCCTACCACTTGAGATGATTAGGGGGAGATTTTAGAAGTTTTACAATATCTATGAGGTGGCCACTGATTCCTAGCTATGAAGAAGTTGTCTCACTTCCCAAAGATCACGAAATGTGTGGATCAATTTCAGAGCATTTCTCTTCTTCTATTTTGGCCTTCGTTGGACAAAGGACAAACTATGGCGGCAATAGCAACTACAACAACAACAACAGAAGTTGTAGTAGAGGTAGTTATGGAAATAATCTTGTCTATCGTCATCCCTCTCCTGTTTAGTATCCTCCTCAATACTCCAGACCTCAAGGACCTAGGATTCTCGACATCAAACCTCTGGAGAATCCATTCGCATCTGTAGTACGAGGATTCAATAAAAGCATTCGTCCGTATATGAATCAGGGTAGACCCCCAGTTTTTTCCCAAATCTATGGAAAGAGGGGACACGATATATGCCATGAGGTGTTGGCATAGGTTCGATAACACATTTCACAATCCTAATATTTCAAAGTATCTTACTGAAGATGATGTCACTGAACAAGCCAAGGATCTACACGCTATGTAAGTAATTGACCAAGGGAAATTTGACCCGAATGAGTGGCATGTAGACTCAGGGGATACAAATCACATCGCTCAAACTCCAAGTATTTTGAGAAATGTCATTTCTTATAGAGGATCTGATTTTATCATGATGGTGATGGTACATTCTTACAAATCACTTATATGGGACACACACATATAATACACACACCTCCAATTTTATTGTATCGTGTTCTTGTGGTCCCTCACATTAAGTGTAATCTCTTGTTTGTTGTACAACTAAAACTTGACTTCCCTTGCTATTTTCTCTTTTCTAAGGACATCTTTCTGATAAACATTTGAAGAAACAGATAACCTGGGCTTGGGGTCTTCTTAAAGTTGGGATGTATACTATCAAATCTTGGTGTCCATAAAGCTTTATTAGCCTGAGAATGAAAGCCTCTACATCAGCTATCTGGCATAGGCGTCTTGGGCATTTGCATTCTGAAGTTCAAAGATACATGGAAAAGAATGATTTGATCTATTCTACAAATAAAGATCTAGAGTTATGTAATAGTTGTTCTCTAGTCAAAAGTCATAGATTGTCCTTTTCTAATAAGCATCTCTAATGAAACTGTGCTTTTGTACAAGTTCATTGTGATTTGTGGGGGTATATCTCTTGTGATATCTCAATAGGGATTCCTCTACTATGCTTTGTTTGTAGAAGAAATACACTGGTTATTTGTTGTTCTTTCCATTGAAAATAAATCCAATCTATTGAGCTATTTTGTTTTCTTTTACAAACTTGTTAAAAATAGTTCAATACAAGTGTTCAAGTTCTAGTTACAGATGGGGGTGGTGAGTTTGTGAATGCCAAAATGAAAGATTTCATGTTTTACCAAAGAATAAAACATCATCATTCCTGTTCACATACACATGAGCAAGTTGGTTTAGTTGAATGAAAGCATCAACATGTAGTTGAATTTGGACATTCTATGCTTCTAGATTCCAATGTTCCTCAATGTTATTGGGTTGAAGACTTTTCCTCAATTGTTTACCTAATTAATTGTCTCCCTTCTAATTTCTCATGAGTATTAAATACCTATTCATAAGCTTTATAATAAACAACCTAAATATGATTCCCTATGGTATTTTGGTTGCTTGTGCTTTCCTTGTTTGTCTGTTTACAATAAACATAAACTTGAACTGCTCTCATTACCTTGTGTCTTTTCGGGATACAATGATACTAATAAATGCCATCATTGTCTTCATGTGTCATCTAATCACATATATTACTCAAAGCATGTGGTGTTCAATGAACATGTCTTTTGTTTCAAGGATACCATACCAAATATTGTCTCTCTTGGAGAACTGGCCTCAATCTTTGAAGTCCTCGATGCAACTGATGGAGTTATTTCAGATAACATTATGGATAATGTTGTCTCTATATCACAAATGCATTTTAATTTTCATGAAATTGAGCCCAATCACAATACCCTTACTTCCTATGATCAACATCTTAACTGTGCTCTTCCACAAGACAATATTGTGCCTAATCAAAAACTTGATATTAATACTGCTAGTGCTTTTGATATACCTGAACCAGTTTGTATAGATAATGTGTCTTCTTCCTCTAAGCATCATAGCTACACTCTAGATATTCCTTCAAATAGTTGTACTGTTGTCTTTGTCTCAGATGTGGACACTACCCTATCTACTGCAATCCCATTTTCTATTCCCTCAGTGAGAACTGGACAAATGGAATCTTCTATCAATAATCACTCCATCATCACTAGGTCTAAGTCAGGAATTCATAAACCAAATCCTATGTATGCTCTAATCTCTCAAGCTTTACCTATCATACCCAAAACAATAAAGGGTGCCTTACAAGATCCCCAGTGGGTTATTGCAATGATTGATGAATAACAACTTTACATAAAAACAACACATGGTCACTTTTTCCATGACCAACTTCTCATAATGTCGTTGGCTCAAAATGGGTTTACAAAGTCAAACTAAAAGTTGATGAATCTGTTGACAGACTAAAAGCACGTTTAGTTGCAAAGGGGTATAGCCAAGAGGATGGTAATGACTATCTAGATACTTAAAGTCTTGTTATTAAAGCTACAGCAATACGGGTGGTTCTTACACTTTCTCTCAACTTTAAGTTGTCAATGGTATAAGTTAATATTTGTAATGCCATTTTTGGTGATGTCACTGAATCTATATATATGAAATAACCACCAGGTTTTCTTCATTCCATCCATCCTAATCATGTATACAAGCTTCAGAAGGCTCTTTCTGGTCTAAAGCAAACCCCTCGGGCATTTTTTAATAAGTTGAGTGAATTCCTTCTTGAATACGGCTTCAGTTGCCACTCTTCTGCGTCCTCTTTATTTGTTTTACATGATGGTCACCATATTCTATATCTATTACTCTATGAAGATGACATCACACTTATAGGTAATGATTCTAACTACATGCTTAATTTTCATCAAAGTTTGAGTCACAAATTTAATCTTCATGAGTTGGGTCATTTGCACTACTTCCTAGGAATGAATACAAGTGCTTAGACAACAATTTGTTCTTCTTCTTTTCCAGGAGAATTATATACTTGATGTATTATAGCAAGCCAATTTGCTTGACTGCAAACCTACATCTACACCCATTGTTTTTAATTTTAATGAAAAATCTTTGTCTATTCCTTTGAAGGATCCTGCCCTATACATAAAATTAGTTCATTGTCTTTAGTATACCACTATTACCCGCCTAGATGTTACTTATGTTGTCAATATAGCTTGTCAAAGTTTAGTATCTCCCACTGAACATCATTTCTTACTTGTGAAGCATATTCTCTGCTACTTAAAGGGGACTTTAGCTCTCAGTATAGTTATTCAACCTTCCTCCTCTATCAAGCTCACCGTCTTTGGTGATTCAGATTGAGTCGGTTGTCCTGCCACTAGGCATTCAACCACTGGATTATGTAACTTTCTTGACTCAACATGCATTTCCTAGAGTGTAAAGAAACAATCCACGATGTCTTGATCTAGTTGTGAAGCTGAGTATCACTCCTTGGCATCAACATCTACAAAATTTACATGTCTATCCTTCCTTCTAAAAGATATTGGAGTTTACCTCCGTCAACCAGCCTATCTATCTTGTAATCATATGAGTGCCCTGCAACTCACTATCAACCCAATGTTCGACGCTCGCACTAAGAATATCAAGATTGACTATCACTTCATTCCTAAAAAGGTTGCTATGAAGCACATCATTACTTCTCATATACCCTCTTAGAATCAACCTACGAATCTGTTCACTAAAGCACTCACAAAGACGTCTTTCACCATATGAAGGAAAAATTGGGACTTTGGTACCCCTTGTCCAGTTTGTGGTGGGGTATTAGTTAAATGAAGCAGGCGTAATAGCTTAAAATTGTAAATGTATACTTTTCTTTTTTCTATCCTATCTATGTAAATGACCCAAGTGGTAACCCTATATATCCCACTTCCCATTATACATTTGATACTAGCAAGAATACAAATAGAGAAAGGAAGTCAAGCCATCGTCACCTCTCTTATCTCTAGATCTAGAATCCCTCTTTCAATTTTCTCGCTTCCATCATCTCAGGTTCTTTCTCACCCCTTTCTACTTTCTAATTCTCTATTGCACCATCTCTCCTCCTCACTCTCCAACATCCTTTTTCTATGTCTCTCATCTTTGATCACACCCTCTCTCTCCTAGCATAAATAAAAAAGCTTAGATAAAAAACTTTAACTATACACAATCTCTCTTTTTTATTTTAATTATTAATAATAGATACTCTCTTGTTTTTCCCAATAAATTCTTTCTTTTTGTCAAGTTTTCAACTAGATTGTCTCATATGTATCTCTTTCTTCCACACAAAATGTTTTAAAGAAGATTTTGACCAATCCAATATCAGAATTTTTCATTTATTGCATCTCTTTGACTTTGTCCACATTCATTTCCCTTTCTATTCTTTTTCATCTTTTCTACATGTCTTCTACTTAAATTCACTTCCACCATAGTACATCATGGATTCAAACTCCCTCTATTGGACGTAGTGGTGGACATCTAGTAGGATGGAAACCTTTGGTACTTGATCATATCACGATACATCAGGGTTTTTATTCTACCTCTATCACTCATGAAAACTACTCTGACAAATTACTTTCTTCACAATTACTTCTAGTGAATTTGGGGGTGATAAAAATCTTTATTTCAATGAATTGATTAATTTAGCAACACTCTATGTGGATCAATCTTGGGTTTTGGGTGGTAGTTTTAGTTGCACTAGATCCCATTTGGAGAGAAATCACACTTCTAGTTCAAAAAATTAACATGAAAGAGACAATTCCATATTAAATAGGTTCATTCTTGACTATCATCCTATTGACCTTTCTACTTCAAAACTTACTTTATTTCTTGGATTTGAGGTGATTCTTGGTCTTGTCTAGATTTTTTTACTGCACACAATCTTGGGAGTTTAAATTCCTTTCTCTTTTTTTTGCCTTTACCTTGACCTATCTCTAATCATTTCCCCACAATGCTCAAAACAATATCTCTCCTACAGGGTCCCATACTCTTTTGTTTCAAAATATTTTGGAATGGATATATTGATCTTACCAAGATCCCTTCAATTAAAGTTGAGGTTCTTTCCTTCAAGATGCATTAAGAAACACTTTGAAAATAGCTATTGAAAGTCACATGGCTCAAGTATGGATATAAGAGTACTAAATTCTTCCAAAAAAAATTGCACATCTATCAAACATCTACATCATATCCATTTACAACATTATGATCACAAACAAACACCACATTATCAATTTTAATGATCAATTCAAAACTCTTCTAAAGAATAATTGATCATTCTCTAATTATTTCACCTTTAATTGGAAACAAATCTATGCCTTCATCATCCATAACCCTAACATCCTTATATCTGAGTTCACTGATGGTGAAATTATGATAATGGTTACTAATCTTTGTGTTGAAAAACCTCTGAGACCTGTTGGATTCAACATGTATTTTTTACCATAAATAATGAGACAACACCAAAGAATACTTCCACAAACTTTTCAATTACATATAATACCATCATAACATAAACCCTCAAGATGAAATACTTATTTAATCATATAACAATCATTAAAAAGGTTGGTGATCCCACTCGATTCAACACTTCATCTTATCAGCCTTGTTTTTGAGATCTTATTAGCCTTATTGTCACTTCAAATATAGCATCTAGTAAGGATTTTCTCATAAGCTAAGATCTATATAAGTAACTATTGGTATAGGATATGAAACTTAATGGAGACACAATTGAAATAGTCAGAATCTGACTACTAAGGCTCTGATACCATTCTAGCATGTTTGTTAGTGTATTTGGATTAGATGGATTTGTTCCTCAAATTAAGTAGGGAGTGGATACCCTCTCGGTTTCCACTCATTGGGAGCTCAAGGATGAAACGTTGCAAATGCATCCCTCACTCTTTGTTTGATATTTTGAGGAAAAAATACTTTTAAGAGGTGGAATGTTGTAACATACTAAAATCTACCTATCATTGAAACCATTGAATTGGTTGGAATTAAAATAATTCCAATAGATAATTTTCTTTTAACAAGATCTTATCCTAATGTGAAACTTAATCCTACAATGTGCTATAATATATATATATATATATATATATATATATATATATATGATCTATATAAATAAAAATCCCTAAGTATTTATTCTGCAACAAGAACATCTAAATAAATATTAAATAAAAAATAAAAAATAGTTGTATGGATTATATATACATAAATTAGGTGAAGGTATAATAAGGAGAATTGTAGCATAAGAAAATAGAATAAAATGTTATACATGCATGATTAATCCATGGAAAATATATCTTAGTGGTATATATATATATATATATATATATATATATATATATATATATATATATGGATGTACTTTACAAATATAATATGAGTTATAGAAATATAAAATGAGGTAATTGCAACGATGTAGAATACATGAGATATATTAGTAAACTAGAACAAACTTCAAAGAACTAATTCTCTCTCTTTAATGTTTAAAAGAAATAAATAAATGAAAAAAATAACATTAACATATCATACAGGAAACAAATATTTTGACAAGATTACATATTTGTTTTGAAACAAATAAACATTCCCAAATTTATATAATCAATTACATAACTCAATAAGAAATAATAATAATGTTGAATCAAATGATTTCCATAGTAAGCCTCCGTATTACCTACTAAAACCATTTATAACAAGGAGAAAAAGTAAAATGACTTGATAGATAATGTTTTCACTCCATTGATTTGAAATTCACGTGTCTAAAAAAAGCAGTTTTGGAGATATAAATTTATTAGCACCTATATCCTCTACAAATAGTTAATGTAAAATATGCTAGAAATATATATGGTTGCCGCAACTTTAAAATTGTGGATCTAACTTAGTATTAATTGAATAGATACCTTTTATTTGTTGTTATACATGTTTTCAATGACTAATGTGAGAAGAGAAACATTGTGACAAAGTTATTTCATAATGGGATGAATAAGTGTATATAAGAGGTTGATAAATGGAATTAGGAAAGGAACTCAATTAAGATATCCTACACAATTATGCACTAAATAATTATACACATTTACATTAAGTAAATAATAACACAATGAGATATTTAGAAGTCTCTTAATTGTAGATGTAGTGGTCAATAAGTATATGACCATATTGTTGAAAAGAAAATATAAAATGGTGAATAGAGCATAGGTGTAAGGTTTGGGACCGGAGGGGTGAGCCACTCACTTACTCGTTATGAAATAACAAAAAACCATCCAATGTCAACTATCACAAGTAATTTTTCGTGAAGGATGATAACTATAATTCAGGTATGTAATGTATCAAATAGTAAAGTGGAGCATAGGAAGATAAAAATATAACGATTACAATATTCATGTCAATATTGTTCTTTTCCACACAAGGTGATCATAATAGAAACTAAATAAAACTAATCTACAACATAGTACTAGCAGAGGGTAAACCTAGCAATTCAATCTTATCTCTAATTAAAACAAATACTCTTGATAAGTTTGTAACTCAAGGTCACATATGGTAGGATATTCTCCACCTAAGGGGTTGGGAACACCCCCCACTAGAGTAGACAAGGTGGAACATTATCAACAAAAGTTGGTATGCGCTTATAATAGAGTTTGGACAGTTTATATGGAAAAAGTACATCAAAAGTAAAATAACTTGGTTCCTAGTGAAGGAGGCAAAATCATACAAGTGGATATCAAAAGCGGATTATTTGAGGAAATAAAAAAATCAATGATAAAATTCTTGCCTTTTTAAATCTTAAATCAGAGAACAACAATAAATAATAAGAACCATGCATGCATATTAAATATTAGACTACAATCACCTAAAAGTAGGGTTGGAACCGTTCCACATTCCGTGCAAAGAAATTTTGTGAGAGAACCCTCAATCTAATATTAATGTATATATATCATGTGAGAGCACCTGTGACTTAGGTGAGAGCACCCAAAAGCCCATATATTAGAAAAGTTATACAATGGGGTCTGAACCCATAATGTACCACCACTAATAGATAATAATAGTTGATGCACTGAATAATTATCACTTTTCACATGCTACTTTACTATGTATTTTGTGCACTTATTGCTCATTCGATATTACTTGTGCATGATTTATCATTATTGTCCTATGACACTTGGTTGCATCAAATATTCATTACTTGTATTGTTCCATGTTAATTTATCATTATTTGTGGAGCTTATGTTCTTTCTTGTTAAATTTCAAGTAAATTGACAAGAATTGAATAACCATAGTACTACCGACTAGCATGTCGATGGTACCAACACTGGAAGAAAAGGAACATGGATGAACTAGAAATTGAATAGGAGATGTCTGGAAAAGGTCGATACTACCGACACCCCTATCGGTAGTACCAACTTGTCATGATCAGGTCAGATTAAAGATCGTAGTTAATCCAATGGTCACGGCTTAATGACTCCCTAAGTCAATTCTATGACTAGGAAGGAGTGCAGCCAAGCACATGGATCATGTTTTTTCCATTGCACGACATCAGAGAGCTGGGAGAGAAGTAAGAAGAGGAGAAAGCCATGATCTAGGGAATTTGGGCACCTCCAGTGGGCTGGTTTGTAGTCAGAGGACAACAAAATGTCACACTCGGCAGAGGGAGTCATCCAGACCATCTTCTTCAGTGGTTACTTTAGTTTTCTAATGTATCCCACATTTTTCGTTTCTTCTCGTATGTGCATTACAATGGATATCCAATGGAGCAAATCCTCTTTGTTCCTTAGTACCCGAGAGTGGCCCGATTTTTCATTGTACTTGAGGTTATGAATTAACATCTATATTTCTCTTAATTTTTGGACATATACCTATGATTGCTTCATGAATTATCTATGTTTGATCATTATATGTGATTTATTAGATCGTTAATTGCTTTGGGAGAGGGATTAAGGGTTAGACGTGTCATAGATTTACATACCTTAGACCACACTTCGAGAGAAGGCCTACAGATATGAAATGAATAACCAAGAGAATTCACTATGAGAGTGGAGTTTGTATTATAATAGGTAGTGAATTGCGCTGTGAGAGCGGGTAATTCTTGCTATAGGTTCATCGGTCCAGAGTTAGGAGGATCAAATATTAATGGAATGATGTTAATTGAAATTTGAACTGTGATGAAACCATAATCCTAAGGAATCCATTCCAACTGTGATCACATAGTGATGATTTCTATTTTCATTCCTACAAGTAGTCAATTAATCAACCAATCACTCTTTTTCATAGGTCTAGCTTATTAGGTCACTGTTTGTAGTAGTTTTTGGACTCATGTATTCCCCGCGTTCGATATATAGGCCTCTTTGCGTCCATATTACTTTGATAGATGCACTTGTTGTACATGTGGTAAACACACATCAATAGTCTCAACAATCAAACATGCATATAATAGAGAAGGAAGATAAGTCCAGTCCACACAATCAATAAGATAAAATAAAGCAATAAAGGATGTAAATCAAATGAGTATGAACAATGTTGAATAAAAGAGAGTCACTTTGCTTTCTCAATAGTCCATAAAATAAATTTAGAGATTGGACCCAACTAGGTCAAATATATATACAACCAAGTGACATATAAGGAAATATGCCACAATTAAATCAAAGAGAGAGAGAAAATATAATTTGTAAAGAAGTGAAATCACCTCTCTACTAAATATGGTAAACAAAACTCCAATGAACAACATCAGAATTTAAAACTTTGACTATATTCAATTTCATAAAGAGTACATCAAAATTTTCCCAATAAGGGTGTACATGCTTTATTCAAATAAAGGATCCGAGGTAGAGGGAAACTAGACTACATCAATATGTCTCCAACAAAATAACTTAACAAATAAGTCCCTGATGGAAGTAAGAAAACCTTCTCCTAGTCTTAGGCCGGTTCACCATGCTCCTGTTGCACACTCTAATCCTAAACCTGGGTGATTGGGATCACCCAACAAGAGGAGAGAAAATGTATGAGTCAATTAAGGAATAAGGACAATTACAAACTAAAATATTGCATGATAAAGATTTACTATGCTAAGAGGATCAAAAGTCTTAGGCAAGTAAATAATTAAGAATTCTGCCAAGTCAAATAGTTATAAAGTTGCATGCATGACTTAATATGACTACATTAAACTAATATAGGGCTGAGGCACCTACCTAACGTCAACCTTTAGGTGATGGAGAATGAACACATTCCCAAGAACCTGGATATATATAAAATGGGGAGAATTTTTACATTCCACTAGGCAAAATAACACATGCCCACTGTGGGTAGTTGTACTCATGTACACTAAACTAGTTAATTAGTCATTGACATCATCATGCTAGAATAATTTAATGGCATATTTAAGAAATTGAAAACTTTGCCAGTGGGGTCCAAGACCCTATATAATAATTGAAGTAAATCTGCCAAAAGAAGGAAATAGAAAGATTCAAAGGCTAAGCATATGCCTCATTAGGAATTTAGGATTTGATTATGAAATACCCAACTTAGGGTTTAAAATGAACATACATAAATAGGGTTGCACATACCTCTATGTAGAGTCCTAACCATCATTTTCATCAAACTAGCTTGTATCCAAGACAACCTTATCGTAGTTATAAATTTATACACATGGATTAGGGTTTATAAGGCATATTATGTGAGAAACCCTAATTTTGGAGCTTCTATGAAAACCTTTGATTAAGGACTCAAAACTTAGACCAATCGATTATTTGGATTCTCCTAATTAATAAAACATATTTATTTCTTAAATTCGGAGCTAAAATGAATCAGTTATATATTTTAAGGTTTTTTATATAATTAAAATGGTGTGCATAATAAACATGCAAACAAAGATGCAAAAAAATACCTAAAACCCTAAAATTATATTCCTTATGAAAAACCCTTTTGAAGGAGTATCTATTTGTATATTTTTGATAAGGTACCAATTTACTATGAATTATATAAAATCAATCAATTGAAATTCACCAAAAACCAATGTAAGCCTCGTTTGGCCAACCCAACGGGCACTGGACCCGGACCCATTCTGTAATGGGCCAATTAATGATTTCCAGCTAGCAAACAGGGGCTCACCCCAGAGGGGTAGTGATCAACAGAAACAAAATGTGAAATACCAAGAATGCCCTTGTACACTTAATTGCTCGATTGAAAACGTGGTGACAACAGAGTCATTCCATGACTTCGTTTGTTCCCGCTCGTGCCATGGCGAGGCCAATGAACTGGACCTCGAATCTCCAATTCTACAAGATGATATCACATGGAGTTTGTCTCTAATGCACACTAAAAAAACTAGTGACATCTTCATGGGGTCGAGATGAGTTGAATGAACCACGACTCGTCATCTGTGTTTGCCTGATTATCCCACTAAGGTCACCGGAAGGTAGCTGCCTCAAGGGTTCGACACCAAATTCTGCATTAACCATCATTCCTTGACTAACTAACAATGTCACTAACTCCGTGAGGTCACCATGAAGGCAATACAAACTATCAGTGGTAAATAAGGAGACAACAACTAGAAAATGTAGAGAAATACCATGAAAGCTCGAATTTTGGTAAATGAAATTTACCTTGCCTGAGATTGAATTGAGTGGTCGTGGATATCCTCGAGAGTGAGTTAGGATGTTCTAGATCTACTTTATTGATCTCCAGTCACCAAAGGGCCACAAGGGTGAGAATTAGTAAGGAGCATCAACTGGTCTATAGGACTCAACCACTAGGATCATCGCGGAGAGAAAGGAACAAGTAGAACTGAAGACAAGGTGTCGTAAATTCTCTTCGGTGCTCCAAATGAACCAAAGGTGGAGGAGAAGTAAGTGCTAGCTTGATGTTCTTGAGAGAGGAAATGCGAGAAGGTCTGGGAGTTTGGGGGTATAGGAGGTGAAATTGGGAAATGAGAAGTGTAGGGTGATCTTCAAGGCTCATTTCCACCCTGTTAAATAGCTATAAAATGGCTCGTAGCCCGCCGTATAACTGTGGGGTTGAGAGACAGTGAAGCCCTAACTTGGGGGTTTTGTCTATGGTCCAAGGGAGTGGACGAGATAGGGCTCATTCGAAATGACATAGAGAGACAAAACAAGGGGAAAAGAAATCACGAGAAACAATGGTCAGTTGAGGGAGAAATCGATCTAGGAGGATTGCACCAAGAAAATTTGTTGTTTCACAGATGGATCAGTGTAGGTGATGATGTCCTCACCATTGAATCGTCATTCAATTAGACTAGAACCTTCGGATAGTGCATGTGAGGGGCGGGATAAATAATGGGATTGTGATAATAATCAAATAGCATACGATAGGGAATTAAATGCATTGAATGTAAATCGAATTAAAATCATAGTCAATCCTTATTGAATATTCAATTAATCCATTTTGAGGGTCAAACATTGACCAATTGATCTCAAATTTGGACCATAGGCTAACATTAGTGCCTAGATCAATGCTATGAAATTAGATTTTTGTTTTTAATGAGATATGACCCTTAACCACCATATTGACCATTAATATAAATATTAATGTATTAAAGAGGGTGAATTAATATGAAAAAGCTTTCTAATTAATTCTTTGGGTGAATATTCGAGATAGGCAATATATATCATTTTCAAGAGTCATAACTCACCATGTTATTCTCTTTTAATGTTTTATTACCACATAGTAGGAGAGAGAAAAGGAGTAAGAGGGTTATTATCTCTCCTGGTTGTCTGCTACCTAGGGTTTGTTCTAGGCGACGGTGCATCCAAGACTCCTCACCATCGTGGCCTTTACCTCTTATAGTTTGTAGGTTCTCTTCGCGCTATGGTGGATGATCTTGTGGATAGATACGTGACTCTGAGGGTGTGAGAGGAGGAAGAGAACGATGTACTAGACTTGCAAGGGACGACGGACGTAGAAGGAAGCGAACATATTGCTCTGGCACTGGTCGGGAGGTTGATGATGAACATTCCTTATAACTTCTCGACATTCAAACGGACAATGATCAACATGTGGGCATTGTGAAGGG
Source organism: Alisma plantago-aquatica (assembly GCA_963693085.1). Lineage (NCBI taxonomy): Eukaryota > Viridiplantae > Streptophyta > Magnoliopsida > Alismatales > Alismataceae > Alisma > Alisma plantago-aquatica. The sequence goes on from OY856412.1 coordinate 1,428,376,482, forward strand.
AGGCCAACTTTCGACAGATCTCAAATAATCTCTTCACCATCCAGTTCCTACACTGGAAAGACAAGGAGAAGGTTGTAGATGATGGACCTTGGAACTTCGATAATCATCTACTAGTCGTTAGGGATGTTAGGGAAGAGGATACACCAGCGGAGATGGTGCTGAATCTTTGTCAGTTCTGGGTCTATTTGTATAACATGCCTTTGGGGTATAGGTTTGAGGAAGTGATCAAGGTGGTGGTCGGGAAGATTGGTAGGGTTAGCACCGTCGACAGGCGTGACCTAGGCTGGGGGGCGTCATGCCAGGCTAGGGTGGAGATTGACATTACCAAGCCGATTTGTCAGAAACAAAAGATACAGGATAGGGATGGACGGGTGGTATCCATCGAGATAAGATACGAACACCTCCCCACTTTCTGCTATCTCTGTGGATTCATTGGCCACCTCGAGAAAGACTGTCGACAGGAGGAAGAAGAGGTGGAGGAAGGCATGGCCCCGAGATTGTGGGGACCGTGGATAAAAGCTTCACCAACAAAAAGATGGAACATACCAATAAAAGAGGAACTTATGGGGAGGGGGAGCACAAGCAAAGAGATGTGCTTCACCTCCAAGCCATCGGCAACACGCACTAGGTCAGGCGAGAAGATGAACGTCGATGAAGGCGAAAACGTGCACTCAAGCGCAAGAGCAGGCTGAAACGGGACGGAAGCGACAGGAGAGTCTGTAGATCTGGTGGCTATGGTGGACTTGGAGGACATCTTCATCAAGTGGACAAGGATGGAAGACGCAGTGCATATCCCGATAGAGGGAGACGTCAGTACAGGTCCTGCTATCACAAGCATGCGGGTTGGGAGAGACAAAGGAGGTTTGGCGGCACCGTTGGGGACAACGAAGGTGGGGGGCTCGGACATGAGGAGAGGAAGAGAGAACGTCACAGATTCTAGCATCATGGTGGCTTGAGCAGTAGGGGGCGTCATCTTAAAGGATGATGAGATAACTCCACGCTACAAGCCCCACACAGATGTTGATGGGGAGGCACACAGCCATGTTCTGGGGGATGATGACAGGGTTCAAGCCAAGGAAGCTTCCTGCATTGTGAGTGGGGAAGCTTTTGTGGGGGTAATAATGGAGCTGCACACAAGGCTGGGGTTGTTGATGGGGAGGTAAGGAGGCAGATACAAGGGGAGGAATCAGGGAAGAGGGTTGGGGGAGTGGGAGTTCAGGTGGAAGGTTGTCGAGAAGCTTGGGATGTCCCTCAATGTCAGGAAGGATAAAGGGGTTAAGGGTAGGAAGGTGAGAAGAATGACAAGGCTAGGGATGTACTAGGCAGGTGTGGAAGGAGAGGGTAGAATGAGATTGAGGACTTATGAAGGAGGCAAGAGGAGAAGGGGGGTGAGTATGAAGGTCACATGGAGGAGGAAGGGGAGTTGAGAATGGGGGGTAAGCGTATGAGAGTGGAGGTACGAAATGAACCAAACCACACAACCGTAGCAGGCTCTGGGGAGGTCTAGGCCCATGAAGGGCAATGAAAACACTACACTGGAACGTCCAGGGCCTGGGCAGCCCTGGGACGGTGGACTCGCTCAAGAGGAGGTGTTGGAGGGAGATGCCCGATATAGTCTTCGTGATGGAGACTATGTGTAGAGGTGGAGATCAGGAGGCAGTGAGGAGGAGATGTGGGTTCAATGCAGGGTTTGGTGTTGACAACAGGGGTAGGGCGGGAGGTCTGGGGTTGTGGTGGAGAGGGGAGGATGTTACCGTGAAGTCCTTTTCTGATCATCACATTAGTGATGTGGTTGGGAAGGAGGATATTCAGGAGTGTTTCTTATTTGTGGGGATTTATGGGTGGGTAGCTACACAGGAAAGACATAACACATGGTGATTGATGGAGGACCTTTGTGCTCAGTCTTGATTTCCTGTTGTTCTTAGTGGATACTTCAATGAAATCCTAGTTGATTATGAAAAACAAGGTGGACAACTGCGGAGCGAGTGGCAGATGCGCAACTTTAGGGAGGCCATTGATAGATGTCAACTGCTTGACTTGGGTTCTATAGGCAATAAATTCACATGGAGAAGAGGGCGACAGGCAGAAAATATGATTTTTGAAAGACTTGATAGGTTCCTGGCGGACAGAAGATGGTGTGATATTTTCAACATCAGGAAGGTCAAGAATTTTCCTATCCTCAACTCTGATCATGGACAGATTCTTCTGTAGGCTGAGTAGAGGAGCCAGGGGAGAGGCAGGGTGCAAGAAGATTCAAATTTGAGACTTTCTAGCTAGCTTCACTGGAATGTAAGGAAGTGGTTACACATGCATGGGACAACAATCATATATTGGGGCTTAAAGGACAGACAGAAAAATGTGCGGAGATGCTAGCAAATTGGGCGGAAGATAAATTTGGGAACATCAAAAAGAGAATCCTTAAGACAGAAAAGATGCTTAGTATTACTTAGAATCGACTGCCTTCTCATGACATGCTTCAGGAATGCGAGGCGTTTGAAAAAGAACTGTAAGAACTTCAGCGGATGGAGGAAAGTTTTTGGTTGGCTAGAGCCATGACCAATGAGATGAGAGATGGGGATAAGAACACAAAGTATTTTCATTATAAAGATATTCAAAGGAAAAGACACAACACTATTGAAGGTCTGTTCAAGGAGGATGGGAGTTGGCACACAGAGGCAGATTCTATTGCTGAAATTATTTCAACATATTTTAATGCTCTCTTCTCCAGTTCCCAACCATCAGGAATAGATGAGTTCCTTGAGGGTTTGCCACAGGTTGTACCAGAGCAGTCTTTTCCAGATCTGAATAAAGCACCCACCGAGGCAGAAGTTTGGGTAGCTCTCTAGCAAATGCATCCGAACAAAGCACCTGGACCGGATGGGATGAAAGCAATCTTTTATCAGAAGTTCTGGGTGACTGTCAAGAATAGCCTACAGTTTTTTATTTATAAATGGTGGAATGGGGAGGCGGGTCTTGTGGACATTAATGATACAGATATCATCCTCATTCCTAAAACAAACAGCCCGGTCCGATTATCTGAATATAGACCGATCAGTCTTTGCAATGTCTCCTACAAGATTATTACAAAGGACCTAGCTAATAGAATCAAACCGTTGATGAATGAGATTATTTCTAAAAATCAAAGTGCTTTCATAGGAGGGAGGATGATCACAGATAATGTGCTAGTTGCTTATGAGATGTTCAACACCATGAAATGCCGGAAGAGAGGTAAAGAAGGTGTTATGGCACTTAAACTGGATATGAGTAAGGCTTATGATAGTGTGGAATGGGCTTTTTTGGAGAGGATCATGGAAAAGTTGGGGCTACCATCCATTTGGAGAAGCAAGGTTATGGAGTGTGTGACAAGAGTATCCCACAAGTTCATCGTCAATGGAAATACGAGAGGATCTTCAAATCCATCTAGAGGTCTTCTCCAAGGTGATCCTATATCCCCATACCTCTTTCTTTTTTATGCTGAAGCTCTTTCTTTTTCCCTTTCTAAAGTAGCGCATGGCAATAAAATGCACGGGACAAGAATTTGCAGACAGGCACCACGGGTTACTCACCTCCTTTTGACAGACGACAACATTGTTTTCACAAGGGCTACCTCAGAAGAATGCTCCGCTTTAGCTGAAATTTTCAGCCAATACGAGAGGGCATCCGGGCAAAAAATTAACTTTGAGAAGATGGAGGTTTCCTTTAGTGCAAACACCATAGGTGAGAGGCGTGAGCTGATCAAGGACCGACTGCAAGTTAGGGAGGTGGACATGCATGAGAAATATCTTGGACTTCCTATGGTGGTTGGTAGGTCTAAGAAACAAGTGTTCGTGGCTATAAAGGACAGAGTGTGGAAGAAACTATAATGGTGGAAGGAGAAGCTCCTATCCAGGATAGGCAAATAGGTTTTGATAAAGGCGGTCATTCAGGTTATACCCACGTATCTCATGAGTATTTTCAAGATACGAGATGGACTTATCAAGGAGATTCATGCTGTGATGGCATGATTTTGGTGGGGCTCTAAGGAGGGGGAAAGGAAAATTCACTGGATGAGTTGGGAGAGGTTATGTAAGCTGAAGGAGTGTGGAGGCATCGGGTTCAGGGATTTGAAAGCCTTTAACCAAGCACTCTTAGCTAAGTAGGGGTGGAGGTTGGCGGTATATGGTGAATCTCTTGTTTCCTGAATCTTGAAGGAAAAATATTATAGGTCCTCATCTATCTTACATGTGGAGTTAGGGAGAAACCCATCTATACTTGGAGGAGCATATGGGGGGCTATGCAGATGGTGAAGAGTGGCTTCATCTGGAGGGTGGGAGATGGGAAGGACATACACATTTACATGGATAGGTGGATTCCTCTTATGGGTGGCACAGTGAGGAGGTACTTGATAAACGGACTGGTGGAATATAGGTTGGTGAGCGACCTGATTTGTAGGGAGGAGAAGAGATGGAATAAATAGGTTGTGGAGTCATGTTTTCCTACACATATTGCGATGAGAGTCCCCAACATCCCTTTGTCATAGAGGCATGATGAGGATACCCTCTTTTGGAAGGAATAGAGTAATGGTACATTCTTGGTCCGTAGTGCTTATTTGTTAATCCGTGTGGGAGAGGACTTGGTAGATGGCACATATATGGAGTTATGGAAAAGAGTGTGGAAGTAGGGATGGCTGCCAAAGTTGAAACATTTCATATGGAGAGCACTTAGGAACATCCTCCCCATCAAGGCAGAGCTAATAAAGAAGCAAGTGACTCAGGATGATAGCTGCAACCACTGTAGATAATGAGAGGACATTTCCCATGCATTGCTACACTGTGATATTGCTAGACATATATGGGTGTCCGGTGAGTTTGTTTGGATGGGGCAGTTGAATTCTCATAACGTGGGAAGCTTTGTGAGGAGCCTGCTTGAGGATGAGGATATCCGGCGGAAGGATGAGGGAGCTTCTTTAATGTGGGTCGCGTGGACAACTAGAAACAAAGTTATCTTTGATGAACGCCCTCCTTACCTCCCGTGTCTTGCAGCTAGCTTCATCAATCTTATGGAAGATCATGCACGGTACCATGGAGCTATGGGATGTCCAGCCTCTATCTCTGTGCCTGACTTTTTTATATGGTGCCGCCCATCTACTGGCAGCATAAAGATTAACACCGACGCATCACTCATCTCAGTGGAGGAGAACGGCTGTGGGGAAGCCATAAGGGACGAGGAGGGGCAGCCCTTATGGACCTTCCAATGCTGGCTAGAACAGTCGTACTCAATGCTTAGTGTGGAGGGTATGGCTGACCTTCATGGCATGCATCTGGCTCTTAGGGAAGGCTACATGGACATAATTGTGGAGATGGATTGTTTGCTATTGGTGGAGGATGTGAAGAAGGGATGCGGTAGATGTGGCTATGAAGACATCATCATCTGTGATATTATTGATCTTTCCCATAGTTTTATTTCCTTTAATTTCTATTTTATTAGAAGGCAAGGCAATAAAGTAGCTCATGCCTTAGCCGTGTCAGCCTGTCATTTTGTTAACCACCACCTTGTGGGTGCGGGTTTTGAGGACCGGATCCTTGTACTTGCTACAAATGATCTGATTTCTTAATAAAATGGTGGGCGCCCTTTCTCAAAAAACTAAACCAATTCCACATTACTTCTTATTTCTTGTCCCAAAAAGCCTTAAAAATTCCAAATTAAAATAATCTACTAATTACTTATCATTAATGGTCATTTTGCATTATTAGACTCTAATTAACACACTAGTTGAGAGATTTGTGCAAAAACCATTTCATTGTTATAAATGTGGGTCAAATATAATTCACACCATTAAGTGTTACTCAATTTCAACATTGAGGCCAAAGAGGATAGAAAAGATAGGAAAATTTAGGGAAAAGGACATGAAGGAAATGTAAAGCTTGAAAATGGGTTAAATTGCAAATGAACCCAAGATTCAGTATGTTACAACAAACCATCACTTTAAGAGGATTTCGTACCCAAAATCTCAACAAGAGGGAAGGGTGAGTATGTAATATCCCCAACACTAAGCAACTAGGTGGTTATCTCTAAATTATGGTACTTCACATGCTCTACTCATAAGTCTGATTTTCATGGGTACTACGGTTTCCACTATTTAGGTCACCTTTTATCAATTATAACACAATTAACATTTGGCTTATTAGCATTATCTCCATTATGAAATTACATCATCCTTAATATTCTATTAATTATGTCAGGTTATATTCACATTGTTGTCAAAAGAATTACATCCCAACATTATGTACAAATCATATGTATTTCTCATTTACTAATTAAGAATTTTAAGAACTAGGGTTTACTAAGTAATCTCAATATTTATTAATGAATTAGATCACACTCCTTAGTAAATTGAATTTATTCTCCATTATCCTCATATTTCCACCATTTTGTATTATAATAGATTATTTTACATAAAATAGGAAATACTATCTAACAAGTTATTATGCCTACAATTAATCCAAATATTGTCAGATTAATTGGTTATATCTATATCAAACATTGTCACATTACCTTTCATACTCATATTAATGTCATCATTACTCATTCACTCATATTTATTCACTTCTAATTAGCAATTGTACACATGTAACATCACATTAGGCATACATTCATATTTATGTAAATCCAATTACTCTTTATCATATTTGAGTCATTATATGTATTTTAGTGAATAAGATGGAACATATTACATGAATTTATTCATATACAAAGTTATGATTAGGTGATTATATTCTATTTATATGTATCAAAGTATATATTTGATGATGACACCTAATGTCACTAATGTACCATGAAAGCATTAAGGACATGTATGTATATATGTTAAGGTTAGATGATTACATATTAGGGTTCAGGTCAACATGACCATTACATGTTATGCATTTATTGTATCATTAGGGTGACATTATCAACATTATGTGTATTCACAATTAGCGAGTTACTCATATTATGGGTATTAAGTATTTGTTGGGGTTCAAGTATATGAACTATTCTTTAGATGACTTATTATATATTCATTACTGTATAAACAAACAAGTTAAATTATAACTATAATTTTTTTGTTCAATACTGATCATATAAGCTCACTAATCTCTTGTTTAAGGTTTCTAAATTTTATAGTAGCTAAATTTCAATGTGTTGTTGGACTCCATCCCCTTAAGAGGATTTTGTCCTTAAAATCAGCAAATCCAAATCCATCAAGGTGCTACTACGACCTCTACTACTCCACCCCTTAAAAGGGTTGACTTAACAAGTCAAACTAATCTTGAGATAAAAGAGTGAGTCTATTTAAACCATGTATAATATCGATCACTTAATTGTTTTACTAATCACTATTACAAAACATCTAAGTCTACTATAGGGTAGACTATCCCAAAACATGGAAATATAAGACTCATATAAGGAACTTATGGGTCATAAGGTGATTTTGTTTGGGTAACAGAATCATCATATTAGGTTTCTAAGGATGCTGAACATAGAGGTTATTGCCTAAAGGTATACTATTTCTGATAATAAATAACAACTCAGGCTAGTCCGATGTCATATGGATCCGGGAGTCCTCATAAACCAAGATAGTGGCGTGGAGGAAAATATTGCTAGCCCCCAGACCCTGAACCTTTCTAGGAACCCTTGATTTCAACTTATGTCCAAGTAGATACCTAAAAGGCTAATCACCTAAAAGTTTACTAAAGATATTTCTAATATGAAAATTTTATGATCCTAAATTAACTTCTCACCATAGGTTAATTCTCAGGTGAACATATTAACTAAAGGGGAACTATGTAATGTAAGGGATCTAACTAGGGGGACAATTTGAAATAGTGAAGATTTTGACTACCATGGGCTCTGATACCATTCTGTAAAGAAGTGAAATCACCTCTCTACTAAATATGGCTAACAAAACTCCAATGAATAGCAGTGGAATTTAAAACTTTGACTACATTCAATTTCATAAAGAGTACATCAAAATTTTCCCAATAAGGATGTACTTGCTTTATACAAATAAAGGATCTAAGGTTGAGGGAAATTAAACTACATCACTATGTCTCCAACAAAATAACAAAACAAATAAGTCATTGATGGAAGGGAGAACACCATATCTTAGTCCTAGGCTAGTTCACCATGCACCTATTGCGCACTCTGATCCTATACCTGGGTGGTTGGGATCACCCAGAAAGAGGAGAAAAAATGTATGTGTCAATTAAAGAATAAGGATAATTATAAACTAAAATATTGCATGATAAAGATTTACTATGCTAAGAGGATCAAATGTCTGAGGCAATTAAATAACTAAGAATTATGCCAATTCAAATAGTAATAAAGTTGCATGCATGATTTAATATGAATACATTAAACTAATATAGGACTGAGGCACCTACCTAACCTCAACCTATAGGTGAGGGAGAATTAACACATTCCCAAGCACCCAAATATATATAAAATGGGGAGAATTATCACATTCCCTTGGGAAAAATAACACATGTCAATTATGGGTGGTTGTACTCATCTACACTACACTAGTTAATTAGGCATTTACATCATCATGCTATAATAATTTAATGGCACATTTAAGAAATTTAGAACTTTGCAAGTGGGGTTCAAGACCCTAGAATAATTGAAGTAAATGTGCCAAAATTAGGCAATTGAAAGATTCAAAGGCTAAACATATGCCTCATTACGAATTTAGGATTGGATTATGAAATACACAACTTAGGGTTTAGAATGAAAATACATAAATAGGGTTGCATATACCTCAATGTAGAGTCTTAACCATCACTTTCATCAAACTATCTTGTATCTAAGACAACTTTATCCTAGTTAAAAATTTATACACATGTATTAGGGTTTATAAAGCATACTATGTGGGAAACCCTAATTTTGGACCTTCTATGAAAATCTTCGATTTAGGACTCAAAACTTATACCAATCTATTACTTGGATTCTCTTGATTAATAAAACATATTAATTTCTTAAATTCGGAGTAAAAATGAATTAGTAACATATTTTGAGGCTTTTGATATAATTAAAATGATGTTCATAATAAACACCAATACAAAGATGCAAAACAATACCTAAAAACCCTAGAATCATATTCCTTGTGAAAAACCCTTTCCAACGAGTATTTATTTGTATTTTTATAATAAAGATCAATTTACTATGAACTATATAAAACTAACCAACAGAAATTTGCCAAAAAGCAACATAAGCCTCTTTTGGCCAAACCAAAGGACACCGGACGCGGACCCATTCTGACATGGGCCAATTGATGACTACCAGCTAGCAAACAGGGGCCCTCCCCAGTGGGTTAGTGATCAATGAAAACAAAACATGAAATACTAAGAATGCCCTTGTACACTTAGTTGCTCGATTGAAAATGTGTGGACACAAGAGTCATTCCATGACATGGTTTATTCCCGCTTGTGCCATGGCGATGCACATAACCTAGAGCTTGAAGCTACAATGTTGCAAGATGGGATCCCATGGAGTTCATCTCTGATGCATGACTAAAAAACTAGGAACATCTTGGTGAGTTCGAGATGAGTTGAACGAATCATGATTTGTCATCTTTGGTGGCCTAATCAGGTCACCAAGGTCTTCGGAAGGTAGCTGCCTCAAGGGCTCAATAGAAAATTCTGCATTAACCATTGTTCCTCGACAAACTAACAACGTCACTAACTCCATGAGGTCATCGTAAAGCTAACAAGAACCATTGATGGTAAAGAAGGAGACCAAAACCGGAAAATGCATGGAAACACCCTGAAAGCTCAAATTTGTTTAAATGAAATTTACCTCGCCTAAGATCAAATTGAGTGGTCGTGGAGCTCCTCAAGAGTGAGTCACAATTTGCTGGATCCTCTTTATTGATCTTGAGTCACCGGAGGTCCATAAGGGTGAGCGTCGTCAAGGAGCAGCAAGTGGTCTATAGGACCCAACCATTGGGGTCATCGTAGAGTGAATGGAACAAGTGGAACTGAAGACGAGGTGTCATGGATGCTCATCAGAACTCCAATTGAACCAAAGGTAGAGGAGGAGCCAGTGCTAGTGTCGTGTTCACCAGAGAGGAAATGTGAGTAGGTCTGGGATCTTGGGGGAGAAGGAGGTGAAATCGGGTGATGAGAAGTGTAGGGTGATGTTTGAGGCTCATTTCTGACTTATTAAATATCCATGAAATGGCTTGTATCCCGCCTTGTAACTGTGAGGTTGAGAGATAGGGAAGCCCTAACTTCGGCATTTTGTCTATGGTCCAAGGGAGTGGACAAGCTAGGGCTCATTTCAAACTACAGACAGAGATAGACCAAGGGGAAAAGAAATCACAAGAAACGATGGTCAGTTGAGGGAGAAATCGATCAGTGAGGATTGTGTAGAGAAACATCTGCTATTTTGCAGATGGATCGGGGTAGGTGATGATGTCCTGGTCGTTAGTTCATCATTCTATTAAACTGGAATTGTTGGATGGCACATGTGATGGGTGGATGAATAATGAGAGCGTGACAATGATGAAATCACAAACTATACATAATTAAATGCATTGAATGTAAATCGAATTAAAACCAGTGTCAATCCTTATTGAAAAGTCAATTAATCCATTTAGAGGGTCAAACATTGACTAATTGACCTCAAATTTGGACCATAGGCTAATATTAATGCTATGAAATTAGATTTTCATTTTTCACGAGATATGACCCTTAACCACCATATTGGCCATTAATATAAATATTGATGTATTAAAGAGGGTGAATTAATATGAAAAATCTTTCTAATTAATTCTTTGGGTGAATTTTCGAGATAGGCAATATATATCAATTTCAAGAGTCATAACTCACCATATTATTCTCTTTTAATGTTTTATTGCCACATATTAGGAGAGAGGAATGGGAAGAGGATTATTATCTCATCAACTAACTCAATTCCACATTACTTCTTATTTCTTGTCCCAAAAAACCATAAAAACCCCAAATTAATAAAATCTACTTATTATCTCTCATTAATGATCATTATGCATTATTAGACTCTAATTAACACACTAGTTGAGATATTTGTTCAAAAACCCTTTCATTGTAATAAATGTGGGTCAAATATAATTAACACCATTAAGTATTTCTCAATTTCAACATTGCGGCAAAAGAGGATAGAAAAAATAGAAAAATTTATGGAAAAGGACAAAAAGGATAGGAAGGAAATGAAAAGCTTGAAAATGGGTTAAATTGCAAATGAACCTGAGACCCAGTATGTTACAAAATAATTACTCAATATGACTCTTATATAGAAGCAAAATACCTCAAAGATGTGATTCACTAAGTCAGGGTCAAACCCTAGATCCAAACCAAGGTCCAAATCTACCTATCAAATATTCAAATGAATTAGGGTTTAGGCTACAATAAAAAAAACCTTACAGAGACCCCTTCATCATAACTGATTTAGGTTATGGAAATTTCATAATCTTATATATTGAAATTTTAATTTCTAAATATATTTATTTATTAATTTCTAACTTAAAAATCATGAGATATAAATTTTATAAAATTAAATGTAATCATGAAAGCACATAAAAATCACATTTTGAATTAGTTTACCAAAACTATACCAAATAGTATGTCTCATTTTGTTATTCCCAAGTAGGTCTTACTTTAATTTTCTAACTAATAAATTATTTACTATGAATTTTACAATATATATTGATTTACTGAATTTAAATACATAAAACCATGAGACAATTACCTAAATACCCCTTCATCACACGTCAATGACTTGAGGCGTGATTGGGTATAGAAACTTATGCAACAATTAAATCTCACATGACCATATATCATATGAAATTCCAAAGGACCATAAACCCCATGCAACTGTGACAAGAGTGATAACAAAGCTAGGGTAAAATTGTAAACCAGTCTGACAATCACCATCTTCATAGAGAAAACCCCGATGAACCAATTGAACTCAGAGTTTCCCGATCTCATGACGCTAAACTAGAGATTGATTTCTAATCCCCAAAACACACTAACGACTGTACAAGTGAGTCCACAAGACTCATTGAAGCTCCAAGACCTCGAGAGTGGAACTCAGGGTGTACATACCCTTAGCCCCAACCTCTTTGTCATTTTTGTCTAGAGAAGAAAACTAAATGAATCATCTTCAAGGTTTTAGAATTCACGAGGACTAAGACCACCTAAGAATTTGAAACCAAAGTCAAACACATGCACATTGACATACTAAAAACACGAGCCCATAGCAAATATCTACATAACAACACCAACATGCAAAAATGGGGAAAACAATAAGGAATCGTAACATTACCCAATTGTTGATATAGAGATCTTGGTGAGGGTACACAAAGACTGAAACAATGATTTGTGAAGCTTGTAAATGTCCCAACCATCTCACCGAAGCCACACTACCAGCCACAAGAAGATGGAGTTGTGGAGAGCAAGAGAGGGGAAAAACAATGCATTGGGGAAACTTTGAGTTTGTTTTGCTGGTGTGAAGATTTATTAGGCATGGTTTTATATCATTTCAACACTCTAATGCGGTCGGGAATCCTAAAAGCAAGAAAACATGGGATAGAGGAACCCCGAGATCAACTGGACTTTCCTGAAGTCCAATTCCCATCGCGATTGGGTTTCTCGAATTTGGAAATCTATGAGGAAAGTGAGGGATAAAATACCTCATGTTGAGGTTGAGAGAATGGAGTGATAGAGGGAGGAGACATTTGGTGGAGATTGTACTCAGTCGAGCGACATCCGGGTGAGAGGTAGGAGAAAAATGATTCACCATGAGATGATGATCTAATGACTGTCACAAAAGTGTGGTTGTACTAGGGATGTGAGATAGAGGAAACATATGGAAAGGGGAAAATCACATGTGAGGTAGTGAAATCCAAAAAATAATTGAACAAACAAAAGTCGAGTTACATTGGGAATTAGTATTTTGGTATTTTTCTTCTCTAGTTAAACTGAGATAGCAAACATTATCAATTTAAGATGAAACTTTGCAACAAGACTAGGTAGACATCAAAGAACACGATATGCATGTAACTTAGGTTTTGAGATTATCTAGTCAGAGTTTTAGTACAAATAGGTTTAGAGTTAATTATATCATTACATAACAGTTTATATTACGATTTTTCTCCATATTTCGTAGTTTGACTTCATTATCCCCATATCATCACCATACAAAGTTATATTAGATTATCTCACAAGAATTTGGTTATTTTATTCAATTCTTATTAAATTAATTAATGTCACACTTAAGTTAAGTTGTGGCACATTAATCATGCCATTGATATTAAACATCCAATTAGTATCACATTATATACATTAGTCACATTGTTGTCCAAATGAATTAATTACTCATATATATTCACACATGTTACCAATTATGCACCTTTAACCCCATGTTAGCCATTCAAGTATATTTATGTAATCCAACTACTGATTGACTACTTTTGAGTCACTAGATTTATATTAGTGAACAACATGAAACATATTACATATTGATGGACTAATTTACATATAAATCTATGATTAGGATATCATATCAATTTCGAGTGTATTGGGACATGTTATGTGATCAAGCTCTCAATGTTGCTAATGAATATGTGAATGTTACCAAAGGTTGTATGGGTTAGGGTTAGACACACCAACTTAGGGTTTAGGTAAAATTGATCATTATACATCATATACACATCATCAACGTGTATGATGTCTAGGTTAGGTTCCATATATATCACTCATCATCGCAATAGGGTTTATTGGTCTGTTACATGGTCATGATCATATGTATCCACAATTAGAGTTAAGATGTAAATTACTCATATTATGTGCATGAAATATTATTATGGTATAAAAAAGCATGACAAGGTATAAATCCACCCTTGTTGGGTAAATTCGAATGATCTGATCACACTATCATCCTATTTCAAAAATTAGGATTTTTGTAGTCAGGATAGACAAATCTTGATATGTTACAGTAGGAATGAAGAATCAGAAGGGAAATGACATTTTTTGTCTTTATTCTTTCATGTTATGTGTTAATGACTGCTTAACTTCTCCCACATTTGGATAATATTTATTCCTATTAAATTCTCTCAGTTGTTTCCCCTCTTACTATGATCCTACCATTTTTAGTTCTCTACTAAAAAATAAATGTGGAAAAACATTTTCCTCCATAAACAATACTCACAAATATTAGATATAATTTTTTTCTTAAATATTTTACCAAATGCATCACTTCTCTATATTTCTAGTTTGTTTTTCAATATTTAATGGAATTTATAGACTGAATTTTGTCTTCATTTTAATTATTAGTGTTTCCTCCAATGATTCATACACCTTTCCTTTTATCTTTCCATATTATATTTAAGTTCTATTTGTATACTTGTTATGTTGATTTTCCTCCTTTACAATATACATCAAATATTTTTTTCCAATAAATGTAAATCAAAAGTTTCTTCCTACACAAGACTAGTAGTCCAATATATATAAACCCCTATCTGTTGTCTTACATACATAGAAATTAGTACATGTTCCACGGCAAGGTCTCTTATTATGCACCTTTGTGGCCCCTTTATGTATAGTTTCCTCCACATACCCAGTATGACATGACTTCTAACCTCTTCCCTCATCCTCCTATCCTAGTTCCTTGGAATAGCCGTCAAAGCCTTGTAATCTCATAAAACCATTCATATTGAGATCCTTTTTCAACCACTAGTGTTTCAAACCTTGGATCAGACCTATGGTGTGAACTTTGGACATTAGACAAGGATATGAGGTTTGCACATCTTGCCAATTATCTAGGCATTACTAATGTGACCAATCAACTATTCCCCTATGAGGCATCTCTTGATTAATTTTGGAGTGTTATTGAATCTATTTGAATATCCTATTTTTTGACATTATTCAAGATTTGATATTGAATCCATAAGGTCTTATGACTGAAAGTCTTCTGACCTATTTGTATTTAATATGTGGATGACCTTATCCTCTTCACTTGAATCAAATTGATGTTGAATAAACTTAATTCTTACCTTTACATTTTGTCTGTATATAATAAACTAAGTTTATATTGCATAGCAATACAATTATACTACCATAGTTTTTGGGTGCACCTTTCCACCACGAGTTCTCCTTTTCAATTGTATTATATATACACAAATATATGTACATATATATATGTGTGTATGCATATTGGGCACACCTTTTCACCTAGGATATTCCTTTCCACCTGACATAGGATTGAGATTTTATGTGTCACATTCGTACTTTTGTTAGTCACATTGGTATGAAGTGATACTGGTTAAATTATTTTTAAATGCATTGATTATGAATTGATAATATTATTATATGCTAATAATACTTATTTTTAGTCATATCCTTTTTCATAAATGCTTCATATATTGACTTGATAACTTTTTTGGAATATCCTCTCTTGTACATCCCTTTATTGAAATACTCAGTATTGATCTCTTACTTTTCCCTAAGTATTTCCTAGTTCATATATATTGCACATACACAACTTTGTTGACGTCCTTTCTATTGTTTGATCCCACACTTGTGTGTTTCTCTCAACCCACCCAGAGGTTGTACATCCTGAGGTTGAGGAAATAGGAGGCATAGCTCAACACTAGCTTCAGGATGTCTTTTGAGATGGGTGTGTTGCTCACCACAAAGTGATCCTACTAGTTTAGATTGCATTTCTCGTTATTTGGCCTTTGTGGCCCCAATGTCAAACTTGGATAAGAATTTTGTAATAGTTAGATTTACATTTCTTCTGCTACAAAACTATGTTTATTTTATCATTCTTTTTGAGAAAATATTTTGCACCCCTTATTAGCAGGTTATTATTATGTAGTTGTCGGTGAATGAGATTTTATGCATTATTTTCTTATATCAAGTAATAAGTGGATCCCATCACGGGTCCCATTTCATTATATAGGTTCCCAGTATCATTGGACTTGAATAGTTTGCCTTCATCAAAGATCATTACATCCAAGATGCATATATCTTGATCAGTGAAACAATACACTCTTACCATATTAACCACACTCCACTCCTGATCCTCAAACTTGAGTTTGAAAAAGATTTTGATGATATCAATTGTAAATTCATTTTGATAGGTTTGGAGGGATTTGGAATTTCCTAACATTAGATAGCTTGGTTTGGCAGTTGCATGACATATTCACACTTCTCAACACTGATTCATGGCTCCACATTTTCTTATTTAAAAAAAACCAATGATCTTCTTCAATGTGACCCATTATCACTTATTTTTAAATTAATGTCACATCTATTATCACTCAAATGATCAAACTAGAAAAACCTATGATAGGATACTTGATATTATTCATAAATTCCTGGACAACTGTGTACAATATGCTGATGATATGATCATTGTTCTCAAAACTAATTGCCATAACTATCACTTTAGATTTTGGTACTTTTTCCCATCTCTCTAGTTTGCATACCAATTTCCATAAATATGGTATTTATGTTGTACATGTTAATCCAGTTGAACTACTTAGTCTAAAGAGATGTTTGGTCATGTTGAGGAACATTTTTCTATTATATATCTTGGCCTTCCTCACTCACCATGCAAACTTAATAAATTGGTATGACATCCTATCAATTATAGAAGTTCCCTTACACTTTACAACTAGAAATCCAAAATTATCAATCTTGTTGGTCTTGTCACTCTAATAACTCCACTATCACTACCCCCACCACCTACTTCCTTAGTTTTATACCATGCCCCTCAAACTGTGTCACATATTTTGACAAAATTAGGAGATTTGGGTTGATATGGGAGATAAGAAACATACACACTTGGTTAATTGGAAAACCATATGTAAACCTAAATCACTAATGGTTGGGATATTATTGACATTAATATGCATTCACACTGCCTTATAAAAAGCATTACTTTTGTTTGCAATGGTAGGGGTGCCACTCAGTTGAAGCATGTCGTGAAAAAATATTACTATAAACATAATACTTGATAGATCAGTCACACAATCAAGATCTTTCCTTTGTGGTGATACATTAACAAAACAATTATATCAGCCAATTAAGTATCCACACTCCTCCAATATATTAACAAAATGTCTATTTGCAATCACATCCTTGGTTGCTTGGACATTCTATCTCTATCATGAAACTTTCAATCTCTATCCATACTCTACTAGAGACATCTTCACTTATGGAGTGTCATCTATTGTGTCTTCAAATAGAAAGATACTCTTTAATGATGCATATCTTCCACCAATTCAACCTGAACTAGATTAATTCCATCAAAATCCAACTCACTTAATGATTTTAAGATCTTGGACGAATTTGAGGTCTATGAGGTCTATGATAAGGAAAAGTAATGCATAAACATTTTATACTAACCCGATTATCATTTCCCTTCTAGGTAAATTACGGAGTAGGAGATTCTCCATAAAAATGCTCATAGTTGTTTGTCTTATCGGTCACAAAATATTATTTATTGGTACAAATTGAAACTCTAGTGGTTTTCTTGGTCCACATTGACGTGATCTTATGCTACTAGTAGATTGATGATTGCACTAGCTTATTTTTCACTTGCACCTTAAAATAAATATTTGGAAATATTTTTTTTAAGAGAAACAACAATGTACATAATATTTCTTATATGATTTTTATGTTTAAATCCGTTACAAAAGTCATTTTCACTCTAAATCCACACCATCTTGTTGTATTTTTCCTTCACTTGAATTGAGAGAAATAATACATTTGTTGTCAAATCAACCAATCCCTTCACCAACTGTTGTTCCTTAAGTACTAATTTATATCATACTATTTTTCATGCTTTTAGTAGATGCAAAATCATCTCCTAAAACCTTGACAAAGACTACATAATATTCTTTTGCTCCTAACCAGGAAAACCAATGGGACAATGGTTATATCTCGTTCAAGGAACTTCTAGTTGTTTAAGATGATCAAGAGTTGATGAAGATGTTGGCCCACTACTTGTTTCTTATAAATTCCTTTTATCCATTTGCACACGTTTTATTTAGTTGAGGAGTTTTTCGTAAGGGTTTCCTCAAAATACGTTATGCATTTGTAGTGCGTGTACCATTCCTTTTATTTTAAATTTCCCTTAGTGTGTTTGTGATTGTGATCACCTCCTTTTTTCAATTTGGAATGGAATGATATTTACAAAAGATGATTTCTACACAAAAATTTAATCAATACTCTTCTAGGTGCAATTTAACTTGTCATATCAATATATGATCTCACTACTCTAATTTTCTACCATCATTGCGCCCTCTTTATATAATTTATCATTTCTCTTTCTCTTCCTGAAGCGTACCATTTCTCCTCATGTGTTTCCTTTATATTCCTAAATTCCTATCTACCATATTTATTTTATGCAAAGTGTTTTAGTGAATCCGAATATATGATTCCAAATCCTATGCATGCTCACTCTCATTATTTCCATTTCTATCAATAAAATACCACTATATATTTATCCACATGCTATATCTTTGTGCATCTATTCCATGAACTTATATGATTTTTTAATACAAATTGATGATTAAAATGATGTTATTTTGTTGAAGAACTCAAATAAGGTAAATGGAAAACTTTATTTTGGTTCCTTTTACCTTTAATATAGATCAAAATAGAGATGCATCATTAATTTAGGCTTATTATAAATTTTTACATACTCTTATCCATTTTTAGACATTCAAAACTTAAGTTACAAATGATTATAGGTTTTCTTTAAATTCTTTATAATATATCTTTAATAATAATAATTCTTTATCATGATTCATAGATGCAATCAATATCACTACAAAATGCCAATTTGTAAAAATTATTGATATATGAATTTACATTTTTTATGTAGGTCACATGTATATTTACTTGTTTATAAAAATAAAAGAAATTCACTTGAACTAATTGCAATTATTCCTTTTAAGGCTAAAGACAAATACATTTTGATTTTTTTGGACACCACACTTTACTTATCACTTCCCCTTCACTAAGATTTTAATCTCATTTTCTTAACTTCTATCACTTCCCCTTCACCAATAAATCACAACAATATTTTGAATAATTTTCCCACTCTCCATCCCAACTCCCAAAAAGTGCTCAAATATTCCTCTTGTTTGGAATACAACTTCACTCTATATCTCTTCCCTTCATAATTGTAAAAATAAAAATAAAAGGAATTTTTTCACTAAATTACTTATGTTGGCACATTCACTAGCAATAAATACATCCTCCATCCTTCTCATTTTTTAATAATATCTTTGTATTTAGTCATATATAACTACAAGTTTTTTACCCATACAAAATTGATTCTTAATAAAAAAAATAAATACTTAATTAAGTAAATTGATCATCACATACATGATGAACATTAATAAAAAGGTATCCAAGAGAATACTATAGGAAACCTCTCAAATATTATAGGATGTAGGTCAAAGATGAGAAGATGAGATAGGCAGTGTGAGTCCTAAATAGAAAAGTTCATCAAAAAGTAGGGAACTTGCCTTATATCCTCACATTGGATTCCATGATGTACACAATTATGTCAATTATCATGTTGTGTTTTAGAAATATAGAACCAATGTGCATCTTCATCAAAATCTACTAGCAATCACTCAAGAAAGTAACCCCTTAGATCTCATATCTTCACTCTCCTCAAGAACCATTTAGGATTTATAAAGGGCTTTACCTTTAATTGTCTAGGAAGCATCATCAATGATAAGTGAAAGTTGTATTCTCTAATTTTGGGACAAAAGTGTGAATGAAGTCAATGTTATTGTGGGAAATTAAGAAAATATTGTGTCCCTATCATCCCAAATGTTCCTAAAAGCACTAGAAGTGAGAATAGACCAGTTGATATTCCAACTAGGGTTGATATTTATATCTTGATTATCCTCAAACATATTATGGTATACCCAGTTGGAGGTAAATCAATAATACTAATATGGGTATGAAATATGTGTCAAAGATATCTGGAGAGCTAACATGTGAATAAATGTGTGGGATTTACTGATGTTTGTGTCAAAAGTGTCACACAGAACACTGAGATTGGTGCACAAGAAAAGAATAAGGTTGGGAAAGACAAGATGAGAAAAATCCATAATGAAAAATCTGATATGTTCTTAACTATTTTGATTTTTTTATGATGGCTTAAAAATTCTCATGAAAAAGAGTTTCAACAAGACACACATGAACACGATATATAAGGATCACATTTCTTATATCATTGGGTAAACATTTTGTTCATTGTATGTGACCTAGGTCAAAACTAATTTATTCAGAATATCTACATGTTCAATATATAAATCATAAATTTCACATCCAAGGCTTACAAACAAAATTGATTCGTAGATATATCATTGTGTAAACATAATTTTCACATCCTAGGATTACAACCAAAACTGACATGTAGACATATCATCATGTATAAAACTAATCTTAATGCCTATGCGTACACTAAATATGCTAAGACAAACAAAAGGCTGAACTCCCACCTCCATGTCACTACAAATTGAGCTGAGAACACTTCTTGCTAGAAACCCCTAGATCATATGTTAAGAACCACAATAGTATTGGAAGATATGAGAGGGAGGCCGAACTCCCAAAGAGAGATAAATCACCTACATCATCATCCAAGTATACATGTTCTGCTATATATACTAAGGTAGGTAATTTGATTTTAAGAAGAAACTTTTACGAAATATATTTGTGCAATCAAGACACTATAAAGTAATGGAAGATATAGTAAATATAGTGAAGTAGATACTCAAGTAACACTACATGGTTCAAATTCCATTTAAATATTAATCCCTATTTAGTTGGGATGTGTTGTTCAACATAGTTAATTCATGATTGCAAAATCCCTATTCTGTCATAGAAGATCTTAGAATTACCTCCTCTCACTAAGATCCCAGCACACCTTGATTTTTGTGACTATAAAATTTTGAGGCTCATCATCCTATGAAGTATATAAAAGCATAATTATTGTCATGGTAGTTAGGTCATGAAACGTATCATATCACATTGGAAGTACTTCCATATGATATCATATCACATTGTTTTCAAACACATTGGCTAAACTTTGATATAATGACAGGAGATACAACATCTACTACACTCATATGAAGGATGAGCTAGGGTGTGGATGACACCAAACATCACATAGATTCCTAGTAAACTATGTATATTCAAAATGTACATCTATAAGTAACTTCTCACAATCCCCATATTAGTACAAGATACATATTTTTCTTCCTTGACCTCCAAACATTGGTGGAAGTTATACCGTTATAAGGCAGCTACATGATTTGGGTTTCCCTTGCTAAAGTGAACTACTCATCTTTCATGGGAGTGTTATAGAATTTGGAGCTTCATATGAGTGATTATGAAATTTTTTATTTGGAGATTCCATTGTATGGGATCAATATGGAGAGAGTAGTAAAAAGAGCCTAGCTTTGCAATTTAGGGCCATATACATGAAAAAATTGTACCTTTTGTGAAACTGCATAAAAAGATTAAGTTTTACATTTTATAAATAAAGACAAAGTAGAGTAGGTGACAAACCCTAACTTCCCAATGTTTTAGCCAAAAACACCATAAACGTCCCATCTTTAGCCCATATAACATGCAAATAGTGAGGTCAAATAATTATATGTAGGATTTACATCACAATGATTACTAAATAGAGGGTAAATCACTTTCCTTAGGTTACTATCATGTTACCAATTGGTGAATGCACAAACTATAGATCCAAGATCCACTGACCAGCTCCAAAATTCCCAATTTGTCTAACTCCAACTAGGAAAAATAACTTGAAAAGAAGAGACTTTAGGAAAAAGTGCATAGCTTGCACCGTTGATTCTTGAAACTACTAGATAAGAGGGTAGAGAGGAGACGAAACATAAAATGAAAGAACTTATCTGGATTTTTGTTCATAATGTTAGGGAGATGATTCCCAGGTTGAACTTCAAGAACATATGAAAGCACCAAATGCAAACATTTTCTCTTCAACATTGTCCTCTTACAGCTCCAAGAGGGTCTTTCTAGCTTCAAAATGTGCTAATATGTCTTTAGGTTTGGAGGGTAATTCTATTTATATCATTTTGTTCATGAGAAAATTGGATAATAAACCTTCAAAAGCTCGTCCTGCATTGACCTTGATTTGGTTTGATTTACCCCAGATATGGTATGTAATGCCCAAAGTCTAGTCCTTTTGACCTTCAAACAATCCATGTGGACCACTATAGAATGAATCAATTGCCCAAAGGCCCACATTGCTTGCTCCTCTTCATGAATTGATCCAAAGTGGGTCACATCCATAAGACCTTGTTCTTTTTTGAATTGTAATGTCATACAAGTAATATTATCCTTCTTAATTAGAACTCAATCCACTAGATTGAAATGAGATAACCCTAATCACCTAAAGTAAAGGAATATGATTGCTTTATGAAGTGGTATAGATGTGACATCATGTTCAATAATCTTAAACATATATATATATATATGATGTTTGCTTGTTTCTTCTTGAACCAGGGTTTCTAACCTTGGTTTGTGCTAGGAGTTTTTATGGGCCTTGATTTGGGAAAGATCCGCCTACATTGGGGCCAAATTGATGGTCTTAGGTCTGAACTTGGCTGGGTTTCAATGAATAGATGCCTATATTAGTTGGCTTCTTCTAGTATGAGAGAGATATAAGACAAAGTGTGTTTGGAGCCAAGGTGTCATGAATCCGACAAAGTTCATGTTGTCCCAGAAATTAATGAGGATGTTTGACCTTAGTTAGAGTGGGATAGAGGAATTGAGTTTCTTTAAGTTGATGCATGAACCATGTTAGGTGCATGTGAATCCCTGGGGGGTTCATGTGTGCCCATGAAGGTTCATGATGAGGTTTATATTGGTTTTCTTTTGATGTGAAGTAGGGGGTTTCCACTGGGTTGAAACCAAATGGGTTAAGATAAACATGACCAAGTTAATTAGCAGAGATTTTTCAATTCTCATCAAGGGTCTAACAAGAAACAATTGATATCCTAGATCTTGGGTTCACAGTTCTCTGCTTCCAACATCACGATAAACATTTTAAACATGTTGATCATAAAAGCGTACAAGCATAAAATGAATGATTATAAACATATATGGTGAATACAACAAGGAACACAGTAAAGAGAACAAAATTAGGTAGTGGGACTACTTCCCACACCCTAGAGAGAGAGCTAATCCCCCTTAGTAGTAGTGAAAAAATTAATAATATTGTCACAATAGACATGAAGGAAAATTGTGGTATGCAAATGCCTATCTTCAAAGTCATAAGAGATGGAAATTGACACAACAATAAGTGTTCCCTTCATGTTTGTCAGGGAGGGACTTGGCAACATCTTCTTATTTCGTGAAGGTCATATATTATCACTCAGAGGAGAGAAAACTAGGAAGATGAAGGCAAAGGTTGTCAACTAATGGAAATGGGTGCAGTAGAACATGCCTCTGTCGAGGTCTGGACCTCAAAACCATGGTTGCAGTGAAGGCGTAATTGTCTTCAATTGACGTTCGTCAACTGATGGAAATGGTTGAAGGCTCTAGAGGTCAAAGGTATGGGGTGTAAATGGCAACCTTGCAACATTAATGGCATATCTATTATGTATTGGAAGTCCCCTTGTATTTCTATCTGGAGGTTAGAGTTTGGAACCCTCCCAGCCACCATAGAGTTTAGTCCTCGGCCACCATGAAGGTGAAAAGACAATGATGGAGTTAGACAAAGGGTTTGCAACATTCACTAACACCATTGGTAGGTGAGGGGTCTGGATTACCCTTAGAAGGGAGTGTAGGGCTTCCATCAAAAGATAACTACCGCAAGATGTGTGCAAAACAACCATAGAATGACAAGTGTAGTATTTCATTTTATTTTTAGAGTGCAAGTTAGCCTTTCACATACACAGGAGAACCAATGGAAGGTGTGAGCAAGTTTTCCATCAGTAGGCAGATGCTAGGTGACCATTGGAAGGTGCCAACATAGAATGACCATCACAAAAAGCACACAGAAGAACCTTTGAAAGTCGTGCACTGGACATCCTTCATCCTTCTGTTGTCAAGTACAGGTAGACCATCAAAAGGTAAGTGTCGGGCTTCCTTTGGTGGACAACTGAAGGAAGAACTAAGTGATGCAACTCAATGATTAGACATATGTAAGCCCACCAGGGATATTGGTGTAAGATCAATGGCACACCAATGAAGATACAACTGTAGGAATGAAAACTGATGGAGCGACAAATCAGTGCAAACTAATGCTTGGTAGGTGTAATGCAAGCTGATGAAGGAAAGGGACCATCGCCTCCTACAATCCTAAAATGCAATGAATCTCATGCCTTCCAAGAAATCCAAGAATGAATCAAAGCTTTATGCACTATCAAAAAATTAAGAGAACCTCAATACAAGCTAGTTCTTAGTTAAAATGATGGAAATGAGTGCAAAATAGACTAAAAATGCTACTAAAACTAGAATGATTATGTATTCATCATTAAGATCGAGTTGGTGCTTACATGTGGATGAAGTATCTTGGTTATTGGAGATCTAATCAAGGAGCTTCATCCCCAAGCTTACTTGACCAATATTCAACTAGCATGCCATTGTTTTCTCACTCTTTTCTTATTGATCTACATTCTCTTATCGTCTTTGTATGTGGTTCTTCAAAAACTATTATGAAAGCACCTCCACATATCTAATATTATATTCTTTCTACTCTCTTTGGCCTAGATAGGGCTAGATCTTGCTAGGATAAACATAAAAAGGACCACTGGTGGACTTCTCAGGATGATTTGTAGGTGTTTTGAGGCTTGGTTCACACTTCACTCTTGGAAGAGCTTGTGACCTTCATGGAGGTGAGTGATATGATGACTATATTGCATTATATGTTTACAAAACCTACTTATAAAACTTGTTGAAGCTTATATCATGCTTGTATGTATAAATATTGTAACCTTTATGAGACGTGATGGTTGTATTATGTGAAAGTTTGAATCCTCCTACCTTGTTTACTTGTGCATGTTAATCTAAAGAGAAATATATTAGCTTTCTTGCTTCCAAACAGATGTATATTCTTTATATGTGTAATCTTACAATGATAATTAGATTTTTGTGGTTGTTTGACCCAAGAGTTAGGAGAATGTAAGATCTCTACCTCCATTCCTACTTGATGAGGATGTAAGATTAA
Source organism: Alisma plantago-aquatica (assembly GCA_963693085.1). Taxonomy (NCBI): domain Eukaryota; kingdom Viridiplantae; phylum Streptophyta; class Magnoliopsida; order Alismatales; family Alismataceae; genus Alisma; species Alisma plantago-aquatica. The sequence goes on from OY856412.1 coordinate 1,428,401,715, forward strand.
AAAATCATATTTTTATAGTTGTTATAATGATTAAATTGCATGTGATATATGCTCTTGCACAATAAATGGCAATTCTATACATGCTTCTACCTCTACCTATATCTTGTTGTGCTATATACCTTAGGGATGGGTTTTGGCATATTGTTGTCACTAAAATTCAGCATATATGTGCATCCCTTATCATAAAAGTGGTATATTTTGAGGAATTGGTGTTTACATGAATGAACTTTGAATGGAAAATTAGTTTTGGACTTGAAATTTAGAAGCCTAGACTGACCCTAATTAACATGTCCAGTTTAAGTGAGCTAGTTATTTTTGTTGGGGTTGCCAACTTCAGTTGGGTTTTCTTTAATCCTTTCGACTTCCCCATTGTCTTGTTACTTTTCTTGAAAGTAGTTTGTGGTTTATAATGCTTGGTTTAATATACTAGTATGCTTCTATGTTTTGTTTAAATGTTGGTTTTATGTGTAAGACAAGTAAACTAATAATTTAACTATTACATTAAAGACAAGTAAACTAATAGTTTAAGTAAAGCGTATCCTAAATCATGTAGTTCCCTTTGACCATAGATCTATCCCACCATTTAGAATTTAGGGTAGTGAAATGGTTAACCTTGTAAAAATATTAAACTGTAAGAATCTACTTAGAGTCATAAATTATGAAATAATTGATGTTCCATACTAGGTACATTTCCCTTGGAATGCTAATTATGAATATGACTGTGAAGAGCCATATCTTCAATATGATGTGTACCAATTTGATTGTGAATCATAATAATTCAATGATCTATATGAGTCTTTATACACAAGTGATAGGTTTCGTGGCCCTAGTACCAAGGAGGGACGTGATTTGTTATTTAGGTTTCTAGCTGATGAGATCCTACTTCTTATATGACCTAGGTATGACAAGATCTTATGAAGACTAGTAATCATAAGATGTTAAACAATAAGCTAGGTTTTCACAATAACTAGCTTGTAGTTAGAGAGGTACACCTCAAACCAACTATGAAGAGGTGAGATCACCCCTTACTAAAATTTAATAGAAAATACACAACATTTATCTATTTTGAAAAAACTGAGACAATGAAGGATGCATGCGTAATAATTCCATTTGAATAAGCATCATTCAGATACAAAAATAGCAATAGTAGCAGTGGAAATAAAAACTAAGTTATTATGTTGCTTTTGAACTCAGTTCACTGCATGAGTTTCACGAAAAATAAACTAGAAAGGAAACTACAGGATCTAGCAGTAGTGGCCTATACATCTCAGCAAAAATCTCTTGAATATACTCTTGAACAGGTCCTCCTTGCTCTTGTTCCTCTCCTTGTCCTAGACCTGGGTGGTTGGGATCACCCAACAAGAGGAGAAAACAAGGTATGTGTCAAAATAAAGAACAAGAATAAGGTAAAATCAACAAAGAATAACAAACGGTGTATGTTCATCAAGAACAAAGAAAGTCAAGAGTATGATGCACATATCAAATAAGAATCTTGCCATGTCAAATAATAAGAAATTCTGCATGAATGATTAAGTTAGACTAAATTCACTAACTAGGGATGTGGCGCCTACCAAACCCCAACCAATAAGCGAGGGGAGAGTAAACACATTCCCGATCACCTACAATATATTTATATATGGCGGAGAGTAAACACATTCCCCGGGGAAAAATAACACATGCCCAAATATGGGTGGTCGTACATAAGCACCACTACATTAGTTAATAAGTAAAATGTATCTTCATGCTAAAAGAAATATTATGGAAAGTTGAAATAATAGAAATAATGTAGGTAGGGTTCAAGACCCAAGCAAATAATGTAGATTGTGCTAAAAAGATTAATAATAGAAATACAAGTTTTAGTCCATGCCAAATTAGGAATTAGGGTTGGATAACAAATATGCCCAACTTAAGGGGTAAGATGCACATACCTCAACTCAGTGTCCTAGTTAAATATTTTTCACCAAATTAGTTGATTCCAAGATCGTATTTGCCTAATTAAAGTTATTCACATAGATAAGGGTTTTAAAAAGCATAATGTGTAAAGAAACCCTAATTTTACACCTTTTTGAAAAACCTCATATTTTGATCAGAAAACCTAAACCAATCGATTGCTTATGTTTTTATGATCAATAAAACATATATATTTGCCTTATTTGGAGTTCAAATGAATTAGTTACAATTTTTGAGGTTTTTTATATAACTTATTAGATTCTAAAAAATAAACCTTCGAAAACATGGAAATCAGACTCTCAAACTATTTTTATTATAAAGATTTTATTTTTTTTATTCCAATACATATTTTTACATAATTTTTGGACAAGTAGATTAAGAGATATGATTTTTATAAAATCAAGCAAGAAAGATACTCAGAAAATCCACGTCAGCGTAAGAATTGGCAAAGAAGAGGGAGAGAGAAGCCAAGCCCATGTGACTTGGCCCAATCACAGGTGGCCAGGTCACCAGTCAATGCCCATATGGCTTCATCCAAGCGAGAAACAAAATAGGGCTAAAAGAATAAATTGCCCTCACTCGAGAAACAAAGAAAAGAAGGAAAAAAAGAGGGGTAGAAGAGTAAATAGACAGAGAGGATTGTCCCTCTCACCCTCCACTCCATGAACGACAACCTCGATCTGCTAGCTCCATGTGATATTGGGAAAAACCGCGAGACACGATGTTTGGAGAAAATAAGAACACCGAAAGAAAGACAAGTAGAAAACAAACTTACAACCCAATGATATTAAACAAAGACAAATAGGAGAGAAATAACAATCCACCGCAAGTCCTATATCCAATCACGATCATCGACAACCAAAGATATGAGTAAAAAGGAAATTGGCACAAGAGGGAGTTCAAAATTTAACTGAGGAAGACTAGGGTACAACTATTTATAGATGAGGGTCCAAGAAATAGAAAAGAGGGAAGTTGACCGAGATGCTTGGTGCCTAAGATTTGGGTTTTTCTCAAATCCACAACAAAATGGCATGTGTAATGGCTCAAAAGAAGTGGAATTTAATTTAGAATTTTGTATCAAAGAAATCATGGAAAAAGAGCAAGAAACAAGGAAGTTATTATAATTTGAAAATCATGTGTTCCTTTTTGGGCTCAAGCTAAAGATGACTGGGAGCTTTTGGATCATGGATCCAATGGCCCAAATTCTGTGTGCAAAAACATATAAGGCATTAAATTATATTAATTTCTCAATATGATTTGTCTATTGTTTTATTTAAATTATTTCTTTCTCACTCTTCATTGGAGGGTGAAAACAAACCACAAATTAATTGAAATTTGACACCTAGACCAGTTAGGATATGTAGAATCTAATTTTGGCATTAGTGTTTAGTTTTGTATACTATATGTATTTTATTTAATTCTTTTAAACCAATTCATATCTTCTCTTTCCTATCCCATTAAAGACATCTAGAAACCACCAATGAATGTGAAACTTCACTCTCAAGAAAACTTAAGCATGTTGGACATGAGTTGTCCATTAATTTTATTCTTTGAAGTTATTTATCATATTATTTAATATTTTAAAATTAAATATTATTTCTCTCTCCTGATCTACTCATGTACACTAAATATTATCCGAATCAGATGAAAATTTGCCCATAGGCTAATTTTAATGTGTAGAAAATGAATCTAATATTAGTTGCCACTTTTGTAGTCATTTAATGACTTATTTAATATTTTGGCAACAAATCACCTTTTCTTTTGTAAAGAAAATAGATATAGTTATTATTATCCCAAAATTGTGAAACTTAGCCTCCAAGACATTCAGAAGAAAATAATTCAAATCTAAAGTTATTTTTATCCAATGAGTCTTCCTTTTATAAGTTCTAGCCCATTATCAATTATTTCCACTATTTATGATATTAAATAATTCAATATCACATTATCTTATTTGAAGAGTTATTATTCATCTCTTTATCTCTTCCTTTTTCTTAAAGACTACAGAAAGATCTAGAACGAATTTATTTTAACAATTATCATTTAAGTGGTAATTTTGCATTTTAGACCCTAATTAAAACATTAACTAAGGTATTTTTGCATAAACCCATACATGGGCATCAATATTGATCAAACATATTCAAAACCACTATTAGTTCCCATTAATCAACATCGAGGAAAAAACGATACAAAGGAAAGGAAAAACTTAGGAAAAGGTCTAGATTAGGAATATAACTAGATTTTAGTTTGTTACAACACTCCACCCCTTTAAAAGGATTTCATCACCTATATCTCAAACAAAAAGAGAAGGGGGAGTACGTAATATCTCATCTCTAAGATCCCAAGTGGTTTCTTCCAAACCATGATACTTCCACAAGACTTTTACTAGCTCAATGTCCTTGTTCTTTAACTATATAACTCGAGAGTCAAGAATCTTCATAGATAACTCCTCGTAGGTCAGGTTCTCATAAATTTCCAAAGGTTCTACTGTGAATATATGAGAAGGGTCTTTCACATGCTTCTTTAGAACAGACACATGAAACACATTATGGATCTTTTCATAGACAGGAGGAAGAGCTAAATGGTATGCATAGTCTCCAACCTTATCTAAGATGTCAAATGGTCCAACATAGCAGGGACTAATCTTGCCTTTAACTTTACATCATGAAATAGATCATAGGATTGATCTTTAGGAAAACATAGTCACCCACTAAGAAACTTACATTAGACCTCTTCTTGTTTGCATACATATTCTGTCGATCTTGTGCAACTTTCATACTCTTTTTAATCAACGGAACCTTCTCTATCATCATATGCATATCATCAGTCTTTACTAGAGAACATTTTAAAAACATCATCTCAGTGTAATGGTCAATGACAAGGTCTCCCATATAGATTTTCATAAGGTGGAATACCAATACTAGATTGGTAACTATTATTGTAAGAAAACTCAACCAATGGAAGATACTTATCCCATACACCTCCCTTTTCCATAACATAAGCACAAAGCAAGTTTTCTAGAATTTGCACTATTCTCTCAGACTGACCATTAGTTTTTGGATGGTAAGTTGTCCTGAAGTGTAAGTCAGTTCCCATTTCTTCCTCAATTTGAGTCCAGAAATGTGAGGTACACTTTGGGTCTCTATAAGATACTATCACTTTCAATACACCATGTAAATAAACTATAGAATCCACATACAACTGAGCCATATCATCGACCTTGTAAGTGGATTTGAAAGGCAAAAAGTGGGAAGACTTAGTAAGTTGATCAATCATTACCCACACAACATCATAACCTTTCTTGGACTTAGGGAAACCTGTGATGAAACCCATATTAATCTTCTCCCATTTTCATTCCAGAATCTCAAGCAGGTGCAGAAGACCACTAAGTCATTGATGCTCTATCTTAACTTGTTGGCAATTCAAACACTTCACAATGAATAGAACGATATCATTCTTCATATCACTGCTACAGAAATGGCTTATAACGTCACTTTTAACGGTGTCGGTTGTAATAATACACCGACACCTAAAAAATACAACGTCGGTTTATAAAATAAACCGACATCAATCTGTGAAGGGTGACCAGACATGGGTATCGCTTTTATTCGGTGTCGGTTACTTAATAACAGACCGACGTCGAAAATTAACCGCCAAATCCAAAATTTCCAGCGAAAAAAATTACCTCCAAAAATTTAACATATAGCATCGGTCATTAACTAAAAAACCGACGACGAAAGGTTATTCACGAAACAAAAATTAGGCACATTTTGATCGTCGGTTTTACAACAATGACTGACACTTATGGGTTTTCCCGCGCTCTTCGCGTGAAATTTTTCACACCCTTTGATCATCAGATTGTAAAAACAACCGACGACTATGGTCATTAATCGAGAACCAATTTTTTAATCGGCATATATAGATAGACGTCGGGTTTTTTCTAGTTAAAACCGACGATTATCATGGGGAACAGGTGTTGGTTTGTGTAGATAACCGACACCGTTAGTGTTATGTGTCGGTTTTTTGAATAACCGACACCGAATGTTAACTAAATATCACTCGAGCAAGCCCGACTCTTCCCCTTTCTCTCTATGTTGCAATCGGCTCAGCTGGGGTCTGGCGATTCCGCTGGTGAGCAAGCAGACTCCCTCCGCCGTGGAGCTCGCCGCCGCCATGGAGCTCACCGCCGTTCATGGAGCTCGCCGCCGTTCATGGAGCTCGTCGCCGCCGTGGAGCTCGCCGCCGTTCGTGGAGCTCACCGCCTCCGTGGAGCTCGCCACCTCCGTGGAGCTCGTCGTTCGTGGAGCCGCCACCGTCGTTGGTCCTCTCCTCCAGCCGGTCCTCCTCTCGCCGGTCCTCTCCTCTAGCCACTAGAAAGCCAGCGCCAACAGTAGCAGCCGGAACCAGAGCTTGCCACGGTACGGCAGTCTGTCAGAGCCAGTCGATCTCCTACTACTTCTCATCACCACGGCAGTCCGTCAGGGCCAGCCACATCTAGGGCTGGCAGTACACCCACGACACTGCCACTGTTGTCATTGCCACTGCTAGAGGTATAGCCTTCAATTGACTATGTTTGCATCCTAAATTCATCTTTCACATATGTTAACAAATAATCCCTATCAACATGTAATGTTTATTTAATAGAATTGATGATTGGCTTGGTTATTAATAATATATGACAAAAATAAAATGCTTAATTTTAACATATGATTCTCTAGTATTTTTTCAATGATCACTTCCATTATGGTTCAGGAGCTCACCGACCTTTTGCCTGCTCGTTCGGCTTCCACGTGCACCCATCTGTCTCGCCTCTCTCCCTGCTCCAGAGCAAGACACCCGACTGGGCTCAAACAGAGGTAAACATCCCCAAAAACCCTCTGTCTCGCCCTCTGATTTGTATTTACTTAAATACTGATTTGTATTTACTTATCTACTCATTCATCTAATGATTTTTTATTCATCACATTATTTAAATTTAGGGCTTTATATTTATTCATCTACTTTTTAAAATTATTTAATCAACTCTTGATTTATATTTTTTTATCAACTGAGATGTACTTTTTTATCTATTGCTTTGTATTTGTTTATCTACTGATTATATTTATTTATCTAATGTTTTGAGTTTACTTATTTAGATGTTGCTATTGTAAATCAACCTAGGATATGAATAAATCTTGTGCTTGCATATATTTGTGCTTCTAATCCTCATGCTTGACCTAATTCAGTAAACCCTAGGAATTGATAGTATAAATGCATCTAAACATTCATAAGCTATTAATGTTGATTAATTTAGGAAGCATTGATATGTTGTTATGGCTGTCCACAAATGTTTTTATAAGAATTGTGTGTTGAATGTGGTTGTGAACAAGGAATTGGTGTTGTATTTGTTGGCCTAGAAACCCGTCCAAGATTTACTCATTAGGAGTAAATCTTGGATAGTCCCCGGTTTGGGACTGTTCTTGAAAACCTAATCTTACTTAGGATGTAAGTGTATAATGTGTATTGGGTTTTCAAGAAAATTTCGGCAACATTTCCATGTTTGTCCTCTAAGTACATATGTACTTGGAGAACAGCGGGGAAATGCTGCCGAAATTTTCTTGAAAACCCAATACACATTATACACTTACTAGTGAGATTAGGTGTTCAAGAATGGGATAGGTGGTACACATTTAAGAATGACATCACATGTATAAAACCTAAAGTTTTAACCATAAACTCTAATATGTTTACCCTAGACCCTAATCTTATTGTAATATATACTTATTTTCTCTTTGATCATAGAATGGATTGATCATGGATGTCCATTCGCAATCGCTGCACCCCAGAGTTTATTTCTGGTCTTGATCAGTTTGTTAGATTTGCCGAGGAACATAGGAAACAACTTGGATATAGGTTCTACTGTCCATGTAGGCATTGCGGTAACAACTTGAAAGTCGGTACTGGTGACGAAATCAGAAGTCATGTCATGTGGAACGGGATTGTACAAGGCTATATAGAATTGCACTGGCATGGAGAGATTTCAAACCTGAAACCAGTGGATGTCGATAGCAGTGCTTGTGTGGAAGAAGAAATTGCCTCCGATGACGTAGATGTGAATGAACCAGTTCCAGTAGACATCGTTGATACGATGTTGGATAGTTGTGGGGTAGAGCACACCGATCCACCTCCCATGTTTAGAAACATTGTGCATGATCCTGAGATACCATTATACACAGGTTGTAAATTTACAAAGCTTAGAGCTGTGTTGAGATTGTATAAACTGAAAGGTAACAATCGATGGAGCAACAAAAGCTTCATGTCATTGTTGTCTTTGTTGAAAGAAATTCTTCCTGAAGGAAACGAGTTGCCGATCTCAACATACCAGTTAAAGAAATTGTTGTGCCCAATGGGAATGGAGGCCAAGAAGATACATGCATGCCCGAATGATTGTGTATTATTTAAAAAGGACTATGTGAATTTGAAAGATTGTTCGAAATGTGGTGCGTCAAGGTATAAATTGACGACTTCGGGGGAGTCCAAAACTGGTTCTCCCGCCAAGGTGATGTGGTATCTACCTATAATACCACGGTTTCAGCGCTTGTTTTCCAATCCTACAGATGCAAAGAATTTGAGGTGGCTTGCAGATGTTAAGAAAAATAATGATGGGATCCTACGACATGCGTCTGATTCCCCACAGTGGAAAACGATTGATCTATTGTACCCTGAATTCGGTGAAGAGGACAGGAATCTAAGACTTGGGCTTTGTACAGATGGGATGAATCCGTACGGGACATTGAGCAGCCAACATAGCACTTGGCCAGTCATGCTTGTTATATACAATCTTCCTCCCTGGTTGTGTATGAAAAATAAGTACGTTATATTGTCATTGTTGATATCGAGCCCTAAAAAACCTGCAAATGATATCTATGTTTATCTTGAACCTCTGATTGATGACTTAAAGAAACTCTGGGGTGAAGGTGTGATGACCTATGATGCTTCACGAAGAGAGACATTTTGTTTACACGCTATGTTGTTTTGCACTGTGAATGACTTTCCAGCATATGGGAATTTGTCTGGATATAGTGTCAAAGGATCTAAAGCGTGTCCTATATGTGAAGAGAACATTGATTCAATATGACTAAAACACGGCGGCAAGACTGTATATCTTGTTCATCGAAGGTTTCTTCCAAAATTTCATCCGTATCGTAGGTTGCGCAAAGCATTCAATGGACGGAATGAGGAACGTAGTGCACCTAAACCTATATCAGGGGAGGATGTTTATGAAAGAGTGAAAGACATCGCCAATGAATTTGGTAAGAGATCACAATGTACGATGGCCACAACGAGTGACAAGTCTTTATTCAAGAGGAAGTCGATATTTTGGGATCTTCCTTATCAGAGTTCTTTGACAGTCAGGCATTGTATCAATGTCATGCACGTTGAAAAAAATGTATGTGATAGCGTCATCGGTACTCTGTTGAATATACCAGGTAAGAATAAAGATGGGATAAAATCTAGAATGGACCTACGTGAAATGGGAATAAGGATAGAATTAACAGAAGTAGTTAGTAGCGATCGGAGAACATACTTACCTCCCACTTGTTACGCGTTGTCTAGAAAGGAGAAGAAAGCATTTTTTGAATGCTTGGTAAATGTTAAGGTGCCACAACGTTACTCATCCAACATTCGTACATTGGTATCAATGAAAGATCTGAAGTTGATAGGTCTTAAATCTCATGATTATCACATTCTAATGCAACAAATATTTCCTATGGAAATTAGATCTATATTGCCGAAGCATGTAAGGTTTGCAATCACTAGACTTTGTTTCTTTTTCAACAGTCTGTTCAGCAAAGTTTTTGACCCTGATACTCTCGATAATTTGCAAAGAGAAGTGGTTGTTACCCTATGTTAGCTTGAGATGTATTTTCCTTCGTCGTTCTTTGATATCATGGTACATCTTATTGTCCACTTGACTAGGTAAGTGAAAATGTTGGGACCAGTTTTCTTGTATCGGATGTATCCCTTTGAACGATACATGAGCGTTTTTAAAGGTGATGTTCGAAACCGTTATCGGCCTGAAGGGAGTATTATTGAGGGTTATGTGGCGAGATAGGTTATGGATTTTTGCAATGACTTTCTGTAACGACCCCGCCTCCCGGTAACCCCCAATTAAGGGAGACCCGAAGGTCGGAATCGTTAATCAATTTACAAGATCAAAGGTTCAGCAAATAATCAATGATAATTATGAAATTCTACTACTAGATTGAATATTGGCAGGAAAATTAAAACTTTATTTACCTTTTTGAAACTTTGGAAAACTATCTATCCCTTACTGGAATTTCTCTATCTATCCTCTTTGCACTTTATTTCTTACTTTCCAGATGTGCCACTTTACTGTTTGTGCTTTCAGGATTATACCTAAAATGCCAACAAACAAAACATCGATCAGCAATTGCTGGTATGTGGAGGCAACCAAAATTTCACAATTAGGTCTAACAATTTAAGTATTGCAATCAAGGTAATTAACAAGTCGATTTACATTTTCCATGTGACAATCCCCACCGCTTTTGCCTTAACCCTAGATTTGACTTAAGGCCACCTTCTCAATCCCGAGCTTGGTGCCTGGGAGTCACCTCTCATGGTGCTCCTTAGTCTTTCATCATCGACCACCTTCTCCTTCCCGAGCTTGGTGTCTAGGGTCACCTCTCATGGTGCCCATTGGTCTACCCTCATGGGCCTGACCTTTATGGCATCTTTCATCAGGGTGGCATGTAGGTGCAGGATTTACACATTTATATTAAATGGTGATAGTCATAGTCACTTTATAATTGCAATATGAACATCCAAACAGTTTAGTTGCATTCAATGTGATTAAACATCTGGGAATCTCTCGGGAAACTAAAGTGGTTACTCATATTTAACCACATACCTGATTCAGGGCAACTTGATTGTCCAAGCAATAAGGATAAAGAATAAATCAACAAGCAATCAACAATATCCTGAAATTAATGCATGTGATCCAAGTGTTATAGTTTATCCAAAACATTCTAAAGCTAGACTTGGATTCCACCTTAGGCTTTCTAGATCACATTAGGGTTTTTGCTTCCATAACGCTTTAAATGCTCTCTTAGTTCATAAACCCTAATTTCAACATCATAAGCCCAATAAAAGTTGATTATTTCTTTTTTATACCAAAACTACATTCTTTATCCTTTTAAGTTATTTCAAGGTCATTATACGCATTTATCATCAATTCATAGTCCATTATGATCCAAAACACATAACTCTATTTACCATTCATTCCATCTTTTATTCATGAGAAAACCCTAATTTCTATATTACGGTTATTTATCCACAAATTAGGGTCTTTAATGCTCGAAATAACATATTCCAACTTTAATCACGAAATTAATCAATTAAAGTCATTAATAGTCGAATTAATCAACATTAGGGTTTCAAGGCCCATTAAAGATATTTATGCACAAGAAACTCTAAATTAATTAATTACGTACAAGGTTCATCCTTTTTTTCCTAATGTTCCTTTTTATCATTAACAGGCTAATATCAACTTTAATCATCTATTAAACCCTACTAATCACTTTAATCATATCAAAATAGGGTTCTTTATACATTAATACATTAAAGTTGATATCTTCCATTACTTTTCGAATTGAAAATAGAATCAGGCTTCAATTTTATTTTTATTAGATTCTACTCATTTTTCTAAGAAACTTTCATATTTTATGCGAACCTATCCGAGCTACGGATATTTAGTTATGAATTTAGCAAAATTACCTCACTTGGGCCAATCCGGATCTGCCACGTCACCCTATGCGGCTTGCCTTGAGTTTTATAACCATATTACGGGAATACCCCTGGTTAAGTCATCCGCTGCTCCTGCCCGCGAAGGGCAAAACTGTCTAATGCCGCCTTCGCCTCCTTCTTCCTCACACAGACCTGCTGTGTTGCCCTAGCGGCTGGTTGCAGCACGACGTGGGCTCCTTCCGTCCCTCCTCAGGGCTCGGGGGTGGCCGCCCAGCTCCGCCCCATCCTGGCGCACTCAGGGGACCCCTAAGCCTGCAGCCATGGTGGTTGGTTTGGGCTGATCATGCCTGCATAGCGCAACTGTCCAAGCAACATTACGTAGGTTGATTCTTCCTCCCTAGGCTGTGATCCACGCTGGGAAAAATTGCCCTGCCTCCGCCGAGACCTCGCGCACGTGTGGAGCCACCCATCTCGCGTTCAGTATAGCTGGTTTCAGAGGCACAGAACTGCAACCCATGGACGGAGTTGCAGCCATGCAGCCGCTGCTGCACCTGGTTTAGTGCGTGGTCAAGATGGTAAAGCTCCTTCCTGGTACCACGGAGCATCAAGCTGCCATTGCTAATCTCTTTTCCTACCTCGTGGCTTTCAGGTTCTCGATGTTCCTCTCAATTAGGGTTTGGTGTGCAAGAAACATGAAGAAGGGAGAGAGGGGTGCGTGGGATTGCTCTGGACTCATCCCCAGGTCTTACCCCTTATATATGGGAGTCTAGAAATGCCCTGGGGTGCTTGCCCACGAAGCAACCAATCCCTCTACCGATAGGAACGTGATTCCTTCATTAAAAAGTTAGTTTCTCTCTCTCTTATATTTCTTTAATATGTGAATATTTAGGAATTCGAAAATCCTTTCCCGTATTCTCTTTATTTCTTGCTTTTAAATCCATTGGCACGAAATCCTATTTTCCTTTAATAGAAAAAAAATACTTTCTTTTTAGCAATACCACATAATACATTAATTGTATACTCACATTATCTTCTTATTTTCTGTTATGGGTATTTTCTCTTTCCTCTTTTTATTCATTGGGACTCCTTGGATCCCATGAAACTCTAATAATTCGAAATTTCTTTTTAAGGAATACTCCTTATCCTTAAATGCATCAATATGCATTATTTCACATTATTTCTCATTATCTTGTTTATTTCGTATTAAAATAGTTCTTTTTTAGGATTTCTCATTATTTCCCTTTTATTTTCCTCATTGATATGCCTTTTATCATAAGCAATCCTTGGGATACGAAATTCTACCAAGGATCACTTAATTATACCTCTTTTTACTTATTTTTCACATTTCATCAATATTTTCAATATGTTTCTTAATAAAGAAATACTCTATTAATCTTTTCTTTTCTTATTTCTTTTCTTTGCAACTTTGGAATCCTTGGTACCCAAGGAACCCAAGAGGCACAAAATCCCTCCTTGGATTTGCCTTCTAGAGGTTTCTACCTCTTTTTTTCTCAAATATTCAATTATTAATTAATTGAATTTCCTTGTTATTGGGCCCAATAGCCAATAAAGCCCACAAAGCAACCATCAAGGATATTTTAAATGAAATCCATTTATTCACAACAAATTATATCATTATTTGTCCAAATATCTTTAATATGAGAAATTACATTTCTCACCAAAGGAACCCAAAATTTGGGGTTGTAACATCCTTCCCCTCTTATGAGAATTTTGCCCTCAAAATTCCATCAAGCAAGCAAACAAACAGGATAAGTCTTCTTATGTCCATCAGGGCTCCCATGTGGCTTCACCCTTTCCATGGTGTTTCCCAAGAACCTTCATTATCTCATTTTCTTCCATCTGAGTTCTTTCTTACCTTGGTATATCATACCCTCATAGGTGACTCAGGACTTTTCAGCCTTTCAAAAGATGAATAGGTTCAGGGCACAACACCTGGCTTGGGTACCTCACATAGTGCTCTAGATCGGACTCATGCAAAACATCATTTTATCCTGAAGGGTAAGGTTAAACACAACCATCTCCACCAATCCATCTCAAATGGACCCATATATCGGGGACTCAGCTTTCTCAGTTGTAGCTTAGAGGGGTCGGATTTTCACATCACATATTTTCCCATAGTGAATTGCATGTCAGTCTGCTTTGCATCAGCTCGTGACTCATGTCACCACTGGGCTCTCTCTCGGCCATTGCACGATCAAAGTGACTTCATCTGCACACACTATGGTTCTTTTCTGACCTTCATGAGGCCTCCTTCACCAACATCATCTTAATGAAGTGGTGACCGACACAACCTCTCTATAAGACTTCTTGCATCCCGATAAAGGTTACGGTGGTTAACATCACATCTTAAGAACTGTCTCTTTGTATCACCCTGAACAAGCACACTTTCTCTCATCAGACCCTCTAGTCTGGATCATACTAACGATTAGTTAGGGGTGATAAACCATACTATCATCGAGTTTTTCATGTATCCACTTCCACCTCATGGAAGTGAACCTTGGTCATACCCAAGAACTTTTGAACTTGTATCATGGTGTAGTTGAACCATCTCTCTCTCTCTTATGTAGTTCAACAGAATCTATCTCTTGACAGTTCTCATGTCATCTAGGTTAGGCGATCTACCATAACCCATATTGTATCTTGACCTTCTTGGTCTAGGAGACACTCACAACATTCATAGTGATGAACTCCCATTCCCTCTTGGGAACTCTTTATACTTTATATCCATGCACTGGGTTAATGGTGTTCGGCCTTCACCTCCTGCCTTGCATGGCCACCTGCTACATGAAACTTTGTTTTAAGCATCCAGAGTGATACTCACACTTACTATCAAGGTATATCATGACCTCTTGTATTGTTATGATTCCTCGAGCTTGATACCTTGGAAACCCTAAACCATTCTCAAAAGGGTTTTATTACCTTCCTATCTAAAGAAGTGTATCCGAGGTTCTATCACCATCCTTTTACTACATCAAGGACTAAACTAGCTAACCAAACAACCATTAACTTGCTCAACATATCTTGTTACATCCGTGTGTTAGCCAAAACACATCCTCTTTCCAAACATAGGGTTAGTCGAAAACCTCAACTTCTTCTAGCTTCCAGCTAACTAGGCAGCTATGTCTCAACCAGAGCATTCATTACCCCTTCTTATCCTTAGGTGTTAGGTAATGTTGAAGACATACACCTCCATGTATTATACTTATCATCTCATCTCAACTCTAAGTTTGTCTTCATCAAGAAACTCTGAGCTCATACTAATGGTGATCAAACTCAACCTTGTTTCACTTGCAAAATCCACATAGCTCATGCTAAAAACATCCTTATAAGATGACTACGTTATCTCTCTTAGTGTTTGTAAAACATCCATGTATTATTCCTTCCACAAAAGTATGTTATCATCTCTATCCTCATACCTTGTAGCAACGTTCCAACTTCCATCATCTTTATCCTTGGTGTAAGGCATGCATACTGTCATATCTCTCACTCCCATAAAAGAAGAAATAAGCATTTGGCGGCCGTCCAAACACAGAGTTCTTCCCATTCCAGGAGTAGAGATAGTACATCCCACCTTGCCAGTACACCTTCAAATCTAAGTTGAAACGTGCAACTCATGTCTCCACATCACAAACATCATGATATCAAAAATTACTTCCATGGAAAACTGATCTGAAACCTACTTGGGTCACCACAAAATCCTTGGTCATCTCCTCTAGGTCTATAGGGTACCAACACTTTTGGGGTCATCCCTCTTCCCTTATGCATCCAGAGAGTGCCCTACTCATCTGCCCTTTGGGTCCCATGAGTTCATGAAGGTGATCAATATCCTAACCCATGGCCCTCAGACAATGATAGTTGTTACCTCCCGACCCTATGGTCATGTGCAACTAGAGAATTAGGCAACTCCATCTTTCATCGGTCTTATCCCTACCCGACCCTTGGATAGACTTAGGATTCTATCATAGTACATGTTCAACTCAGAACCTTACCCAATCCTTCATCATCTCTCTCTGCATTCATGACTCACTTTCATCCTTTCTCAGGGATCATGGCGACCTACCTACCTTGGTCAGGCCCCATACTAGTTACCTTCATGGTAACACATCCATATGCTCTGATACCATTTGTAACGCCTGGGCCCACTGCCCAAGGCTCTAGTAGAGTTTCAGGAATGACGACTGGCCCCACAAACCACCACTAGCCTTAACTGCGCACTTTGTCCACACTGACGCGCAAGCCAGGATCAACTTCCCGACTGGTCACCCATCCTAGTACTACTCCAAGATGAGCACGCTTAACTATGGAGTTCTTTAGTGATGGGCTCCCGGAAAAGGAGGTGCACCTTGGTGATATGGGTAGTCCAATCATTCCTTTTAATATCTGAGGCCTCAAATTCTGGGATGTTACAATCTCCCCCACTTAGACTCTTGACATCCTCATCAAGTCTCAACAATATGGCCTCATAACCTGACCCCATTTTAGTGTAGACCCATAGTGGCCCATGGACACCCAGCTCCCGATCATGGAATACCAGCGCAAGGGTGGCTACGTCAACCATGGACAACCCTTTCCTACATGCCTGGACCATGAGGATCAAGACTGGAATGCCATGCCCATGTGGGCCCCACCTACTGGAGGGGTTATGGCTCTGATACCAATTGTAACGACCCCGCCTCCCGGTAACCCCCAATTAAGGGAGACCCGAAGGTCGGAATCGTTAATCAATTTACAGGATCAAAGGTTCAGCAAATAATCAATGATAATTATGAAATTCTACTACTAGACTGAATATTGGCAGGAAAATTAAAACTTTATTTACCTTTTTGAAACTTTGGAAAACTATCTATCCCTTACTGGAATTTCTCTATATAATCCTCCTTGCACTTTATTTCTTACTTTCCAGATGTGCCACTTTACTGTTTGTGCTTTCAGGGTTATACCTAAAATGCCGACAAACAAAACATCGATCAGCAATTGCTGGTATGTGGAGGCAACCAAAATTTCACAATTAGGTCTAACAATTTAAGTATTGCAATCAAGGTAATTAACAAGTCAATTTACATTTTCCATGTGACAATCCCCACCACTTTTGCCTTAACCCTGGATTTGACTTAAGGCCACCTTCTCAATCCCGAGCTTGGTGTCTAGGGTCACCTCTCATGGTGCCCATTGGTCTACCCTCCTGGGCCTGACCTTTACGGCATCTTTCATCAGGGTGGCATGTAGGTGCAGGATTTACACATTTATATTAAATGGTGATAGTCATAGTCACTTTATAATTGCAATATGAACATCCAAACAGTTTAGTTGCATTCAATGCGATTAAACATCCGGGAATCTCTCGAGAAACTAAATCGGTTACTCATATTTAACCACATACCTGATTCAGGGCAACTTGATTGTCCAAGCAATAAGGATAAAGAATAAATCAACAAGCAATCAACAATATCCTGAAATTAATGCATGTGATCCAAGTGTTATAGTTTATCCAAAACATTCTAAATCTAGACTTGGATTCCACCTTAGGCTTTCTAGATCACATTAGGGTTTTATTAGGGTTTTTGCTTCCATAACGCTTTAAATGCTCTCTTAGTTCATAAACCCTAATTTCAACATCATAAGCCCAATTAAAGTTGATTATTTCTTTTTTATACCAAAACTACCTTCTTTATCCTTTTAAGTTATTTCAAGGTCATTATACGCATTTATCATCAATTCATAGTCCATTATGATCCAAAACACATAAGAACTCTATTTACCATTAATTCCATCTTTTATTCATGAGAAAACCCTAATTTCTATATTACGGTTATTTATCCACTAATTAGGGTCTTTAATGCTCGAAATAACATATTCCAACTTTAATCACGAAATTAATCAATTAAAGTCATTAATAGTCGAATTAATCAACATTAGGGTTTCAAGGCCCATTAAAGATATTTATGCACAAGAAACTCTAAATTAATTAATTACGTACAAGGTTCATCCTTTTTTTTCCTAATGTTCCTTTTTATCATTAACAGGCTAATATCAACTTTAATCATCTATTAAACCCTACTAATAACTTTAATCATATCAAAATAGGGTTCTTTAAACATTAATACATTAAAGTTGATATCTTCCATTACTTTTCGAATTGAAAATAGAATCAGGCTTCAATTTTATTTTTATTAGATTCTACTTATTTTTCTAAGCAACTTTCATATTTTATGCGAACCTATCCGAGCTACGGATATTTAGTTATGAATTTAGCAAAATTACCTCACTTGGGCCAATCCGGATCTGCCACGTCACCCTATGCGGCTTGCCTTGAGTTTTATAACCAGATTACGGGAATACCCCTGGTTAAGTCATCCGCTGCTCCTGCCCGCGAAGGGAAAAACTGTCTAATGCTGCCTCCGCCTCCTTCTTCCTCACGCAGACCTACTGTGTTGCCCTAGCGGCTGGTTGCAGCACGATGTGGGCTCCTTCCGTCCCTCCTCAGGGCTCGGGGGTGGCCGCCCATGGCCGCCCCAGCTCCGCCCCATCCTGGCGCACTCAGGGGACCCCTCATCCTGCAGACACGGTGGTTGGTTTGGGCTGATCATGCCTGCATAGCGCGACCGTCCAAGCAGCATTGCGCAGGTTGATTCTTCCTCCCTAGGTCGTGATCCACGTTGGGAAAACTTGCCCTGCCTCCGCCAAGACCTCTCGCACTTGTGGAGCCACCCATCTCACGTTCAGTATAGCTGGTTTGAGTGGCACGAAACTGCAACCCATGGATGGAGTTGCAGCCATGCAGCCACTGTTGCACCTGGTTTAGTGTGTGGTCAAGATGGTAAAGCTCCTTCCTGGTACCACGGAGCATCAAGCTGCCATTGCTAATCTCTTTTCCTGCCTCGTGGCTTTGAGGTTCTCGATGTTCCTCTCAATTAGGTTTTGGTGTGCAAGAAACATGAAGAAGGGAGAGAGGGGTGTGTGGGATTGCTCTGGACTCATCCCCAGGTCTTACCCCTTATATATGGGAGTCTAGAAATGCCCTGGGGTGCTTGCCCACGAAGCAACCAATCCCTCTATCGATAGGAATGTGATTCCTTCATTAAAAAGTTAGTTTCTCTCTCTCTCTCATATTTCTTTAATATGTGAATATTTAGGAATTCGAAAATCCTTTCCCTTATTCTCTTTATTTCTTGCTTTTAAATCCATTGGCACGCAATCCTATTTTCCTTTAATAGAAAAAAAATACTTTCTTTTTAGCAATACCACATAATACATTAATTGTATACTCACATTATCTTCTTATTTTCTGTTATGGGTATTTTCTCTTTCCTCTTTTTATTCATTGGGACTCCTTGGATCCCAAGAAACTCTAATAATTCGAAATTTCTTTTTAAGGAATACTCCTTATCCTTAAATGCATCAATATGCATTATTTCACATTATTTCTCATTATCTTGTTTATTTCTTATTAAAATAGTTCTTGTTGAGGATTTCTCATTATTTCCCTTTTATTTTCCTCATTGATATGCCTTTTATCATAAGCAATCCTTGGGATACGAAATTCCACCAAGGATCACTTAATTATACCTCTTTTTACTTATTTTCCACATTTCATCAATATTTTCAATATCTTTCTTAATAAAGAAATACTCTATTAATCTTTTCTTTTCTTATTTCTTTTCTTTGCAACTTTGGAATCCTTGGTACCCAAGGAACCCAAGAGGCACGAAATCCCTCCTTGGATTTGCCTTCTAGAGGTTTCTACCTCTTTTTTTTCTCAAATATTCAATTATTAATTAATTGAATTTTCTTGTTATTGGGCCCAATAGCCAATGAAGCCCACAAAGCAACCATCAAGGCTATTTTAAATGCAATCCATTTATTCACAACAAATTATATCATTATTTGTCCAAATATCTTTAATATGAGAAATTACATTTCTCACCAAAGGAACCCAAAATTTGGGGTTGTAACACTTTCTGAGTGGTAATGACGCTCCCGTGAATGACAAGAATATTGAGGAGCATTTTGGCAAAGGAGTTTTGGGAGCACGGGTGAAAGTAATCAGCCGTGAGCAGTTGGAGCAAGGTCACTTGTATATTTTACACAACATCGACGAAGTGAGTGTTTATATTGAGGAACATACCAATTTCATCAAGAGACGATATCCTCGAACCAATTCAATGTGGCTTGCTAGAGAGCATAACAAGACATTTATTAAGTGGTTTGAAGATAAAGTCTTACATCAACTATCTCAAACACCAGATAATGTTACCGAAACCATCAAATGCGTCACCTTTAAACCAAAATTGAATGTTATGTCTTATGAAGGGTTTGACATAAATGGTTTCTCATATTACACAAAGAGTCAAGATGATAAGTGTGTCGTCCAAAATAGCGGGGTCAACCTTCAAGCGTCTTCATTATTTTTTGCAAGTGCAAAGGATAACAGTCCATGTGAAGCTAAAATGTCATATTACGGTGTCATTGAAGACATATGGGATTTTAACTATGTAGATTTCATAATTCCGCTCTTTAAATGTAGTTGGGTTGATAACAACAAAGGAGTTATAGTGGATGAATTGGGTTTCACGTTAGTGAACTTTGAAAAGATTGGCGAGAAGGGTGAACCATTCATATTGGCATCACAGGCAAAATAAGTATTTTATATCAATGATCATGCAAATGATAAATGGTCGGTTGTTCTTCATGGTAAAAGATAGTTCATTGAAGATCCTATAGATGAAGAAGAGTACTATGATGACACCAATCCATTCTCAGTTGGGTTGCCAACACCACCAAACATTGAAGCTGGGGATCACAATGACTTGTATGTTTGTGGGGATCATAATGAAGGATTGTTAATTGATAAAAGATCACAATATTAGAGGCATGGATGTTTATATTTTATTATGTTTCCATGATGACTGTGCTGATGATCACCGTGACGGTGAGGACGTGCTTGCACCGCCTGACAATGTAAGTTTTAAGAATATATCCCTGAGGTTTCTATCTATATGTTCATTTATAATTATATTATGTAAGTGTGTTTTTTATTAAATTTTTAGGATACTAGTTAATAGAAATTCTTTTTAATTTGCAGGCGTTCACCAAAGACTACAGGCTATGCAGGACGGCCATGACATAGCTATGCAGGCCATCGACATTGCTTTGTAAATCTAAAGTGCAACAGTCGGAGAGAAAGCAAGCATCCCACACTAAGGTTATATAGATATATAGTGGGACTAAGGTGACGATCCCACCTACTAAAACAGGTTACCGACAACTACATGTTACGACTGGGAGGTCGTGATTCAACAACCGTATGCATTAGTAGGAGGACAAACAGATTTCACCACGAGTTAACATTGAAGAAGGTCTACTAACCTACACTGAGCTAAACAAGTTTATCAGTTATAAACTTGTTTAGCTCAGTGTAGGTTAGTAGACCTTCTTCAATGTTAACTCGTGGAGAAATATGTTTGTCCTCCTGCTAATGCATACGGTTTCTGAATCACGACCTCCCAGTCGTAACATGTAGTTGTCGGTAACCTATTTTAGCAGGTGGGATCGTCACCTTAGTCCCACTATAAATGTACTAAGTTATAGTGTTGTATGTAAATTCAACGCTGTTGTTGTTATGCACTATATATGTTTTAGTTTGTCATGTTGTTATATGAATCTGAAACACATTACTACAGAAAAGGGCTTTAGCGTCGGTTGTTTAACCCCTTTTAGCGACGGTTCTCCAGCGACGCCTATGTGGGCGCCGCTAAAGGTCGAACTCTTCAGCGCCGAAAATGCGCCAGCATGGCACCTATCAGCATCGGTTATTTATAGTACACCGACTCTAAAAGGGTTCGCGCCACAATAAGGGTGCCATCTAGGATACTTTCTGTGTCGGTTTACAACTAAAACACCGACGCCATATTTGCAGACGCCACGGCCGTGCTTCCCTGCACGGCTGTGTTTAGTACTATAGGCATCGGTTTTATACTAATAACTGACGCCATTTACCGCCACGGCCGTGCTTTCCTGCACAGTCTGGTTGTTTGTCAATTCAGACATGTATAAACATTCAGAAATATTCATTTACAAAATATCATTCAACATCGCTATCAACATCCCAATTATATTTTACAGTTGCCACTGCTTGAATGGCTCTTGCCCATTCTTCTCTTACTTCATTTAATACTTCCATCGTGTATGGAGTATGTACATCTTTTAAGTATTTACCTATAGTGTGGTCAGTTTCAAACACCTGCAAAGAGAATGATGTATATATATAAGTAATAATATAGAAATAAGATTGATATATTTCATACTAACTAATGATACTATATATAATACCTCATGTATGGTATCGATGTCCATTGCGGCATATTGGATAATCATTTTCATAAATCGCATCACATAGTATGTGCATGCCCAGCCGTTGTCTTGTCTAGTGCACTATAAATTGAAACATACAAAATATTAAAAAATACAACTAAGCACAGTTCACATAAATAATATATACATTGGAGTCGGGAACTTACTTTCACGTTCTCCCAAAATTATTGGCTGGTTCTTTTTCCTAGGGACATTTCCTCCAGCCTTTTTGAATGCATCTAAACCCCTACATGTTAATGTAACATAGTAAATTATATAATTAAATAGTAATGTAATAAAAAATGTTAACAGATATAAAAATGAAATATTTCTCACCAGAATAAGGACATTCTCATTACGTGTCCAATTTTAGTATTCAATGTACTCCCCGCAGGATCTAGATAAAAAACAGTGAACCTCCCGGGGAGAATAACTAGTAACTCCCAATGCCTACCGCTAGAGGTAAAAAAGTTAAAAATTAATAACTCAAAATCCACAATAAAAATGTAATTTTCTTAAGTCCAAATTATAAGTAAAGTAAACTTACTTGACATTGAATGGAGCTATTATTATCGTCTTGTTTTTCTGACCAAAAACTGTAAAAGCATCTATACAGTATTGTTGAACACTATCAGGGTCTTTAGCTACCATACTAATCAATGATGGGATCAAAAATCCCACATGGTCAAATGCAAATTGTTTACATTGATTTTCGACTAAGTAGCTGTAAAACATGTATTATGTATGCATTAATATATAAGAAACCAGATCACTGGATCTTACACAAGGTATATGGATGTATAAACAAGATCTCACCTTATCCATGTCTCTATCATTGATGTATTTAGCCAATCATATAGAAACAGCTCAATAATATCTTGTATAAATAAAGAGCTTTTATATGATTGACCTGCATAATTTGCTTCTAAAGAAACAATTATAGGGCAATGTATACTATGTGCCCGTAGCCAACATGCCATTCCCCTACAAGCAGGACCTAACGGGAATTTTAGGTCAGTTGGAACCCAACTTGGTAATGCAGGAAGTGGAGGTGAAGGCCTAGATGCTCCGGGTGTCTTCTTTTTAACATGTATATATAATTTCAGATCAATTGACCTTATATATACACATTAACAATCTAAAGTAATGTAAATTTATCTTACAATTTCAGTAGTGTAGACGACATCTACTTTAGGCCACAATATCACCCCGCCTTCTGCCTCAGCAAGTGTATCAATATCTGGGTGGGCATATGGCAATGTAGCTTCCCTCCAATCAGGGAATACACGTATCGGGCTCACACAAACGTAGCCCTATGGCATTGGAGTCCTGTGAAACGTTGCCCCGGGAAGGGACGGGTAAGCTTGCGCCTCTGCAACAACATAGTCTTGCATTCTTAAGCGGCATGGCTTCAACGCCTACAAATTTACGTAAAGAATGTTATACATATATACATATCATACTGAAAACATATCATCTTGAAAAGACTAGTTACAATGTCATAAACAATACATACAGCAGACGTGTTAGGCGGCAGTGGGTCTACAAGATTACTCTCAGTCTGTGCATTAGGAGAAGAGTGGGTCGCCATAGGCTAATTGGAAGCCTGAGATGCCTGCCACCGCAACATTTCTTCCCTGACCTTCTTAGCAACTATATCCTTGACTCTTTTATTCTCCTATACATGGATAAAAGAAACATTAGCTTCTTATTATCGAATTCTCTTTTATAGTAAAATTCTAAAAAAAGAATAGGTTACCTCTTCTTGTGAAAGTCCCGCTCTGGGTTTGCGCTGGGATGGCCCAAAGAATGCTTTGATGCCCACACCAGCGCCTGCACCCCTAACACGTCCAGAATGCTCTGGGTTACCCAGAGAAACTGTCAATTCATCCCTTGTTCCCTGAGGGATGAACGTGCCATGTTTCCTCTGCTTGTGCAGCTCCCGCTAATCACTATCAACAGAAATTGGTAAGTTAACACCACAAATAATCAATATTCAAACGATTGTTCTAAGAGTTGTATTTTACCATTTTTGCAGCCGCCTCAGCAGTTACGGGCTTCTTTATTTCACCCTTCTTGTTTTGCCTCCCAGCTATCCAGACATCATGGTGAGGCATGGGTGTAGCAGACTCCTGAGTCGCAGCAGACTCCTGAGTAGCAGTAGAGTCCGCCTGTAGTCTTTGGAGAACGCTTGCATAGCCCTTTGGACCCATAGTGTGGTCATGCACATTCAGTTCACGCCTTGCTTTTTGCGCCTCACTGAGGGCCTAGTTAGTACGCACATTAATGATTTGGTTAGTAGCACTAAATGTTAATCTTGAATAGGTGAATACAACGTATATTAATTAAATTGGGAGTGACGCCTAATACCTTGAATTCTTCAGATTTTCTTGAAGCAACAAAATTGTCCCAATCTTCTTTGTCCAAGAAGTTCCACTGTTCAAGGGCTGACTTCTTCTTCTTATCACCATCTTTTATGTATCCTCTATTGAGATTTGTCCTATAGTTCCTAAGCATCTTTCCAGCGCGTTGCATCACGCTTTTACGATGCAGCTTCTCATCCAATGCAAACAGATTCTGTAAAATAGAATTGTTTTTAACTAGTATCCAAAAATAGAATTGCAAATAATAGAATTTGTAATCTACAAAATAGAATTGCAAATAATAATAACTCACGCATAAATCCTTCCATATCAAGTCTTTCTTTGCCTGAGGAACTTTATGCCAATTATCATACTTAACACCACAATGGCTTCGAGTGACAACCCCAAGATAGTTTATAAAATTATTGCGGTTCACTCCAATTGCATTTCATCTATTATCAAACTCCACAACCAATTTGGATCCACTGCCACTTAGCGCTATTAACTTGTTCAATAGAGTGATGCCCCTTTTCTTGTTAACTTTTTGGTGATGCGCATCAAGTTCCTGCAGTGCTTCAGTGGGTACATTAACCTAAAATTTGACAAAAATAAACACACTGAATTAGCCCAATATAGAAATATAGGATATATGACATAACTAGAAGATAATGAATTTTATAGAAATACAGGATATGTTTTTAAAACTTACATTGGTATCCTCACCATGCTCATCATGGACTTCACGCTCATCATGGACATCATGCTCATCATGGTCAGCCATCTGAAAATGTCATTAAAAAGGCAAACATTTAGCATTTGTATTAACTACAAGATAATGAGACATCAAATCTGAAAATGATATTGATATTAAAAAGGCAAACATTTAGCTTCAATAAAAAATATAAACATGCATGCCTCTAAAATTGTGATCTTTTATCAATTAACAATCCTTCATTGTGATCTCCGCGGACATATAAGTCATCATTAGCTTCAATATTTTGTGGAGTGGGCAACCCAACTGAGACTGGACTGGAGTCATCATACTTATCATAGTACTCTTCTTCATCTATAGGATCTTCAATGAACTTTCTTTTACCATGAAGAACAACCGACCATTTATCATTTGTAGGATCATCGATATAGAATACTTGTTTCGCCTGTGATGCCAATATGAATGGTTCACCCTTCTCGCCAATCTTTTCAAAGTTCACTAAAGTGAAACCCAAGTCATCCACTATAACTCCTTTGGTGTTATCAACCCAATTACATTTAAAGAGCGGAATTCTGAAATCTATGTAGTCAAACTCCCATATGTCTTCAATGACACCGTAATATGACATTTTAGCTTCACGTGGACTCTTATCCTTTGCACTTGCAAAATACATAGTCGACACTTGAAGAGTGACCCCACTGTTTTGGACGACACTCTTATCATCTTGGCGCTTTGTGTAATATGTGAACCCATTAATGTCAAACCCTTCATAAGACATAACATTCAGTTTTGGTTAAAAGGCGAGGCATTTGATAGTTTCCGTAATATCATCTGGTGCTTGAGATAGTTGATGTAAGACTTTATCTTCAAACCACTTAATAAATGTCTTGTTATGCTCTCTAGCAAGCCACATTGTATTGGCTCGAGGATATTGTCTCTTGATGAAATTGGTATGTTCCTCGATATAAACACTCACTTCGTCCATGTTGTGTAAAATATACAAGTGAGCTTGTTCCAACTGCTCACGGCTGATTACTTTCACCCGTGATCCCAAAATTCCTTTTCCCTCCTCAATATTCTTGTCATTAATAGGAGTGTTATTACCATTCAGAAAGTCATTGCAAAAATCCATAACCTCTCTCGCCACATAACCTTCAATAATACTCCCTTCAGGCCGATAATAGTTTCGAACATCACCTTTAAAAATGCTCATGTATCATTCAAAGGGATACATCCAATGCAAGAAAACTGGTCCCAACATTTTCACTTCCCTAGTCAAGTGGACAACAAGATGTACCATGATATCAAAGAATGAAGGAGGGAAATACATCTCAAGCTGACATAGGGTAACAACCACTTCTCTTTGCAAATTATCGAGAGTATCAGGGTCAATAACTTTGCTGCATAGATTGTTGAAAAAGAAACAAAGTCTGGTGATTGCAAACCTTACATGCTTCGGCAATATAGATCGAATTGCCACGGGCAATATTTGCTGCATTAGAGTGTGACAATCATGAGATTTAAGACATATCAACTTCAGATCTTTCATTGATACCAATCTACAGATGTTGGATGAGTAACCATGTGGCACCTTAACATTTACGAAGCATTCACAAAAAGCTTTCTTCTCCTTTCTAGACAACGTGTAACAAGCGGGAGGTAAGTATGTTCTTTTATTACCCATTTCACGTAATTCTGTTAATTCTGACCTTATTCTCAGTTCATGTAGGTCCAGTCTGGATTTTATCCCATCTTTAGTCTTACCTGGTATATTTAACAGAGTACCAATGATGCTATCACATACATTTTTCTCAATGTGCATTACATCGATATAATGCCTGACTGTCAAAGAACTCCAATAAGGAAGATCCCAAAATATTGACTTCTTCTTGAATGAAGACTTGTCACTCCGTGTGGTCATACTACATTGTGATTTCTTATCAAATTCATTAACAATGTCTTTTACTCTTTCATAAACAACATCCCCTGGTATAGGTTTAGGTGCACTCCGTTCATCATTCCATCCATTGAATGCTTTGCGCT
Organism: Alisma plantago-aquatica; assembly: GCA_963693085.1. Lineage (NCBI taxonomy): Eukaryota > Viridiplantae > Streptophyta > Magnoliopsida > Alismatales > Alismataceae > Alisma > Alisma plantago-aquatica. The sequence goes on from OY856412.1 coordinate 1,428,428,898, forward strand.
TCCTACAATATGGATGGAATTTTGAAAGAAACCTTCGATGACCAAGATATACAGTCTTGCCGCCATGTTTTAGTCTTATTGAATCAGTGTTTTCTTCACATATAGGACACGCTTTAGCTCCTTTGACACTATATCCAGACAAATTCCCGTATGCTAGAAAGTCATTAATAGTTCAAAACAACATAGCGTGCAAACGAAATGTCTCTCTTACTGAAGCATCATAGGTCATCACACCTTCAGCCCAAAGTTTCTTTAAGTCATCAATCAGAGGTTCAAGATAAACATCGATATCATTGCCGGGTTGTTTAGGGCCCGATATCAACAACGACAGCATAACGTACTTATTTTTCATGCACAGCTAGAGAGGAAGATTGTATATAACAAGCATGACTGGCCAAGTGCTATGTTGGCTGCTCAATGTCCGATACAGATTCATCCCATCTGTACAAAGCCCAAGTCTTAGATTACTATCTTCTTCACCAAATTTGGGGTACAATAGATCAATCTTCTTCCACTGTGGGGAATCAGACGCATGTCGTAGGATCCCATTATTATTTTTCTTAACATCTGCATGCCACCTCAAATTCTTCGCATCTTTCGGATTTGCAAACAAGCATTTAAACCATGATATTATAGGTAGATACCACATCACCTTGGTAGGAGAACCAATTTTGGACTCCCCCGAAGTCGTCAATTTATACCGTGACGCACCACATTTTGGACAATCTTTCAAATCCACATAGTCCTTTTGAAATAATACACAATCATTCAGACATGCGTGTATCGTCTTGGCCTCCATTCCCATTGGGCACAACAATTTCTTTACCTGGTATGTTGAGATTGGCAGCTCATTTCCTTCAGGAAGCATTTCTTTCAACAAAGTCAACAATGAAGTGAAGCTTTTGTCACTCCATCTATTGTTAGCTTTCAACTTATACAATCTCAACACAGCGCTAAGCTTCGTAAACTTAGCACAGCCTGTGTATAACGGTATCTCAGCATCATGCACAATGTTTCTAAAGATAGGAAGTGGATCGGTGTGCTCTACCCTACAACTATCCAACATTGCATCAATGATGTCTACTGGAACTGGTTCGTTCACATCAACGTCATCAGAGGCAATTTCTTCTTCCACCCAAGCACTGCTATCGACATCCACTAGTTTCGAGTTTGAAATCTCTCCATGCCAGTGCCATTCTGTATAGCCTTGTACAATCCCATTGCACATGACATGACTTTTGATTTTGTCACCAGTGCTGACTTTCAAGTTGTTACCGCAATGCCTACGTGGCCAGTAGAACTTATCTCCAGGTTCTTTCCTATGTTCCTCGGCAAATCTAATAAACTGATCAAGACCAGATATAAACTCTGGGGTGCAGCGATTGCGAATGGACATCCATGATCTATCCATTCTATGATCAAAGAGGAAACAAGTATATATTAGGATAAGATTAGGGTCTACGGTTAACAAACACATGTGTACCACCTATCCCATCCTTGAACACCTAATCTCACTAGTAAGTGTATAATGTGTATTGGGTTTTCAAGAAAATTTCACCAGCATTTCCCCGCTGTTCTCTAAGTACATATGTACTTAGAGAACAAACGGGGAAATGCTACTGAAATTTTCTCGAAAACCCAATACACATTATACACTTACATCCTAAGTGAGATTAGGTGTTCAAGAACAGTCCCAAACCGGGGACTATCCAAGATTTACTCCTAATGAGTAAATCTTGGATGGGTTTCTAGGCCAACAAACACATGTGATGTCATTCTTATATATAATAAATGTGTACCACCTATCCCATCCTTGAACACCTAATCTCACTAGTAAGTGTATAATGTGTATTGGGTTTTCAAGAAAATTTCGGCAGCATTTCCCCGCTGTTCTCTAAGTACATATGTACTTAGAGAACAAACGGGGAAATGTTGCTGAAATTTTCTTGAAAACCCAATACACATTATACACTTACATCCTAAGTGAGATTAGGTGTTCAAGAATAGTCCCAAACCGGGGACTATCCAAGATTTACTCCTAATGAGTAAATCTTAGACGGGTTTCTAGGCCAACAAACACATGTGATGTCATTCTTATATATAATAAATGTGTACCACCTATCCCATCCTTGAACACCTAATCTCATACTTAGAGAACACGGGGAAATGCTGCCGAAATTTTCTCGAAAACCCAATACACATTATACACTTACATCCTAAGTGAGATTAGGTGTTCAAGAACAGTCCCAAATCGGGGACTATCCAAGATTTACTCCTAATGAGTAAATCTTGGACGGGTTTCTAGGCCAACAAACACAATAATAGATATGTACATGTTAGGGTTTCATCACAATTATTGTTAGGGTTTCATCACAATTGATGTTAGGGTTTCATCAATGTTAGGTTTAATCAAATCAAATTAGGAAGCTACAATTGACAAGTTTAAATCTTATTTCAACATGCATCAAAATTTACTGAATTAGGCCAAACATTATGATTAGAAGCACAAATATATGAAAAATATATGCAAGAAAAAGATTTGTTCATATCCTAGGATTTACATACAACATTACATAAAAATTTATTCATATCCTTACCAACAGCAAGCACGACGTCGTGGCTGTGTTGGCCTACCACGGCCGTGCTGCCACGGTCGTGGTAGGCCAACACAGCCATGGCCGTGATTGCTATTGGTAAGGAGCTAGGGAGAAGGAAGCAAAGAGGTTAGGCTACCTGGAGCTAGCGTGGAGAAGAGCGGCGGCGAGCGGCGGAAGCAGTGGCGGCGAGCAGGCGAAGAAGCAGAGGGGCGGGCGGCAAAGAGCAGTGGCACCGGGAGAAGCAGCAACGGCGCCGGCCGGAGAAGCAGCAGGCGAAGAAGCAGCAGCGGCGGGCGGCGGGCGGCGGGCAGTGGCGCCGTCGAGCAGAAGAGCACCAGCACCGAAGAAGCAGAGGGGCAGAAACTGACGTCGCGATTTTGGGAGAGCGGCGGCGAGCAACAGCACAGGAGAATATCGTGATGAAATAGGAAGAAAGGGGGAAGAGTCGGGTGATCGGGTCTATTAAGTTGGTCAACGGCGTCAGTTATCTACAAAACCGACGCCTATTATGCTTTAGCGTCGGTTGATAGTAAAACACCGACGCCCAACTAGACAACCTTTATCCTAAATTATTTGGTGGAAACCATTGTCAGCGTCGGTTATCGAAGGATAACCGACACTGAAAGTGGGACTTTTCGTGCAAATTTTCATTTTAAATAGGCGTCGGTGAATCGTTAAAAAACCGACGATGTAGGTGACCTAAAATGTTTTCGCTCGAAAATTGGATTTTGTGGTCGATTTTAGGCGTCGGTCTGTTATAACCAGTCGACGCTGAATACAAAGAGGTACCTGGGTCTGGCTGGTCTTCGAATATAGACGTTGGTTTGCATAAATAACCGACGTCTAATATTATAGGCGTCGATTTTCCTAAACAACCGACGCCCAGAAAAGCGACACTGAATGTTATTTCTGTAGTAGTGACACTTGTGTGTGCCGCACTTTATGGCTTGTATATGTATCATGCTTCCCTTCATTGTGGCTTCTTTTGCTGTTTCATGGCTCTTTCAATATGATTTTGTTGACAATGATGAATAAAGAATAACTTTGTTCTCTCATAATTAATTTTGTGTGAATGTGAATGAATTTTTATGAATTGTGTGTGAAAATCATCAATACATGAATGTTTCTACATGTGTCTGAATGTGAACAGAGATGAAATAAATGGAACTGCAGGTTGCTACTGGTTTCTACATGCGTGTGATGAAAAAAATAATATGAGTGTGAATCACATATATATAATATTGTCCATCATGCTAATTTTGCAGGTTTGTGGTCTGTTGTTGGCTGATATCAATGGATGTCGTAAAACCTACAGTTCATAACTGAACTACAGGTTTCTCATCATGCGACCAGCCACACCAGATCTGCAGACTGATAGAAAATAAAAATAAAAACATAGGTGTCGGTTATTTGAACAAAACCGACGACATATGGTTACAATGTCGGTTTCCATACTAGTAACCGACGTCAATTTCCTTAATGAGGCCAGACACCACGACCGTGCTTCCACAGACCAGACATAAAATAGGCATCGGATATTTGCATAAAACTGACGACATATGGTAACAGTGTCGGTTTCCCTACTAGTAACCGACGTCTATTTTCCCTAGAGGCCAGACACCACGGCCGTGCTGGTCAGCACGGCCGTGGCAGCGGGGGAGATGGTGTCAGTTATCACTAATACACCGACGCCGATAGTGCCCCAGATGGTGCCCTTTCTGTGGTGCGAAGATATATGGTGTTAGTTTCGAAGCTAATAACCGACGCCTATACCCCCTGCTAGCACGTTTTCAGCACATTTTCAGTGGCGCGCGAAGGGTTATGGCATCGGTTTGAGAACCGACGCGTAACGGTTGGGCTTTTAGTGGCACCCACATAGGTTTCGCTTAGAAACCGACACTAAAGGCCTTAAAAAACTGACACTAAAGGCCGGTTATGTACTAGTGTATTCTTTCACCAGAAACTTGGTTGTAAGTCCTTGTATGTCTTGGTCGTACCAGGGTGTATTGTCTACTTAAACCGATGAGCTTCACTAAGAAGTTTCTGGCAAAGATATCCACAACCACTATTGGAAATGTACTACACCATCCACTCCAAGAGATAAATTAGATTGTGGCTTTTCTACTAAGGCTTTCATCTCAACAAGTTTTGGACTTTCTAACTAGGCAACAACAACTTCCTAGATCCAAGATGGTGTAATGGAAAAAATAGCGATGTGAACTCACAACTTCTCAACATCTTCTTCATCTATTAATTCAACAGGATGTGGTTGCCAACAAGAAACATACTCCAGAATCTTCCACATAGTGCAACTCATAGAAGCACAAGCAACATCTTTCTTCTGACTCAAGGCATCAACAACTATGTTTGCTTTACCAGGATGATAAGTGATGGTAAAGTTGTAGTCCTTGAGGTACTCCATGCATCTTTGTTGTCTCAGATTTAGATCCTTTTGAGTCAACAATTACCTCAACTTTTGTTATCAGAGAAGACTTCAAACTTAACTCCATATAATAAGTGTCACCAAATCTTTAAAGAATGTGTGATAGAGAAGAGCTCTAAATCATGTGTATGCCAGTTTTCTTTATTCAGTTTCAACTGGTGTGAAGCATAGGTGATCACTCTTTCATCTTGCATCAAGACACACCCTAATCCTTGCTTAGAAGAATTAGTGTATATGATATAGGGTTTGCCTTCAACGGGTAAAGCAAGAACAAAAGCATATGTCAAACATCCTTTTAGCTTCTGAAAACTGTCCTCACATTCTGGTGTCCACACAAACTGACTTCTTTTTGGGTCAACTTTGTTAGAGGGAGAGCAAACTCAGAGAAGCTATTGATAAACCTCTAGTAGTAACCTGCTAAACTGAGGAAACTACTATCTCAAACAGAGTCTTTGAGCTTTCCACTTGGTCACAACTTTTACCTGTGTAGGATCAACAACAATATGTCTGGAAAAAGTCACAGGGCCTAGAAACATCACTTCCTTTATCCAGAACTAGTCAATTGAGACACAGTTCATCAAATTTTTTATCAACCGAGAATCACCTCAGTCGAACATCTGAGCTCTGTTCAAAACCTTACATCTTTGTGCTCTAAAAAGGGTTTCGGTCGAAAATATATTCGATCGAGCAAACCTCGTTCCAAAGCTTCTGACCGTTAGAACAAGTGGTTGGGAGTTGGAAATATACGTTGATACACAATTACCTTAAACCCAGGATCAGTTGAAGAAATTCTCGACCGCGACATAATTCAGTCGACAAACTTGTCAACCGAGCAGGGTTCTAGATTATTCTTTTAAGCGCGAACAAACCAGTCATTGCTAGCCAACTATTGTATACCTAATGGCTATTTAAGCATTAATAACACTCTAGAGACTCCCTAAAACGTGCCTAAATACTTACAAACCATTCCTATAAATAGGATAGGCCTTAGGACACCCAAAACACCTAAGCCACACTTGTGAATCCATTCTAGTGAGAAACAAAGCTGAGCAACACTTGCCATCTAGTTCTTCAATCTAAAAATTCGTGTCCTATAGTCGTAGCCTCTTAGACACCATCAAGAAACCTCCATCCTAAGTGGTTTGAGAGATCTAACACTTGATATAGGATCAAAGTGCAATACTCTATTGGTGTCCTTCCTTTCTTCCAATCCCCATTCATAGGTTAAAGCTACTCGTGCTCCTTGGCTACTCCAAGTTGTGGAAGTTGCTTGAGGGAGCTTGATTGGAGCTACTTCTTGGTGGATAAGGCTACTTCAAGGTGTGCTTGAGATTACATTAAGAAGGAGGCTTCAAAGGAGGTTGAAGATACTTCTAGGTGAAGGCTATCTAAGGTGGTGGACCTACTTCAAGGAGAGGAAGGTTGCTCTAAGGACTTTGAGTTACTTCAAAGAAGGTTGCTTCAAGGAGGTTGAGGCTACTTCTAGCAGAAGGCTATTTCAAGGAAGGTGATTGTATTTTATTGTAATATCCTTGAGAGGTAAATAAAATTAATCACTTTCAAAATCCCAATTAGAGGCAATTGGGTAGTGGACTGACAACCTTTGATTCAAAGGTTGGAACCACTCTAAATTGAAGTTTCTTCCTTGTTTCCTCCTCCTTCTTTGGTTGAGTGTCAAATTATTTTTAAAGTATCAAAAAGCTCTATTCACCCCCTCTAGATCTTTCAATCGGTATCAAAGTAGGTCTTCAAGGATCCCTAACAGGTCTTGAAGAATGGGGAACAACATGCTTAGCAACATCAACCTTGAAGGAACTCATGTGACTCGACCACCACCCTTTGATGGAAGCAACTACACCTATTGGAAAAGAAGAATAAAATTATACTTCCAATGGATGAGCTTAGAGATTTGGAGAATGGTTTCTTCACCTTATCAACTTCCTACTACTGAATATGCAACATGGGATCCCGATACAGTAAAACAAGTTCAATTAATTACAAAGGCGATAATCATATTATATTGTTCTATTTCTATTAGTGAGTTCATTAGGATATCTTCATGTGATACAACTTATGTTATATGGCATAACATTTCAATTACACATAAAGGTCCCACTCAAGTTAAAAATACCACAATTAACATGCTTAAACAAAAGCTTGAACAATTTCACATGCAACCTAATGAGTCTATTAGTGAAATGTATGCAACATTTTCCTCTACTGTTTATAGCTTGAGTGCATTAGGTAAGTATATAAGTGATGAAGATCAGGTGTCCAAGATCCTTAGATCTTTGCCTCCAAAATACAACCCAAAGGTGACAACCATCGAAGAAGCTAGTGAACTCACCACAATGAGGATGTAGTAGCTTATTGGTAATCTAGAGACTCACAAAGTCACCCTTGTAGAAGAAGAAATATTGAAGGTCAAACATCAAAAAGGAAAAAAGGAAGGGAATTGCCTTAAAGCTACAACAAAGGCTCAATCAAAAGTCATCACTCAAGAAAGTGATGAAACAAGTTAAGGAGATGATGAAGAAGATGCACTCATTATAATTGGTAAAAATATAGAAGGTATAAATCTAACAAAAAATCTAGTTCTTATTCCTCTTATTCCCTTAGGTGCTTTGAATGCGCAAGAACGGACATGTAAAGAATAAATGTCCTAAGATCAAGAAAGGGAATAAATTATCGTTTAAGAAGAAAGACAAGGGAGACAAAGCTTACAAAGATTCTTCAGATGAATCAAGTGATGACACTGAAAGTGGAGAGGAAGAAGTTGAATGTCTCATGGCTAAGGAAGATGAAAATGAAGACTCAATTGATGAAAGCATTCTTAATTTATATAAAGAAGAATTAATTAATACTCTTCAAGAATTACATGATAAATATGTTGATTGTAAAAAGAAATTTAAGAAGCTTATAAAAACAAATGATAATTTGCATGTGGAATTATATATTCTTTCTTCTGAAAATGAAAGTCTCATATCTGAAAGAGATACTTTGAAATCCTCCATCAATTATCATAATATCTAGTTTCTTGTTGTAGAAACAAACTATAATTTTCTTTGCCAAGAAAAGGTTAAATTGCTTGCTAAAATAAATGATCTTCAAACTCAACGTATTCTATGTACTCATTGGGATTATGATGTTATTGTCAAAGAAAGAGATAGCTTGTTATCTAGTTTAGATCAAGAAAAGTTAGACATTAAAAGGAAAATGGATGAGATTGCTAAGTTGCAAAAAGATATTAGTAGCTTGAAAAATAATGACATTCTTGATAAAATCCTAAAAAGCTCAATTGGTCAAATTGGGAGGAGAGGACTAGGTTATGTACCCAAAGATAAATCCTATCAAAACCTATAGCTAGAAAGACACAAGTACCCAAGACCAAAGTCATGCATGTACCTAAAAACAATCTAGCTCATGACCACAATGTTAAAAAGAGAAACGAAATTGATTTCATTTGTTATCATTATTGTTTACATCTTAGACATTATTCATTTTCATGTACTTATACGAACAATAAGGACAAAGCTTTAGTTTGGGTTACAAAACCAAAAACTTAAAAATATGGAACATTTAGTTGATATTTGACCTAAACTTTAATTTGAAATCTATATTGTCTTATCTAAATGAAAATAAGATTTAACTTGCATATTTTTGTATGATTTGATAGGAAATGACAACATGTTCTGTTTGAAATTGATAAACTTACTGGAAACACACCGAATTTCATCTTGGTTGACAAAGTCCTTGACCAAGACCTCTTCTGGTCGAAGAAATAATCCATCAAAGGGAGTTTTTTCAAAACATGTATTTTTTGACAAATCATCCCGGATGACAAATATTTCGACCAAAAAAACTTATGATTGAAGAAATGTTCGACCGAGGATAGTTTTGTCAAGAACTGTTATTGAAATAATAAATGTGTGTTTATATTTAACCTTGTTGCTTTAAACCTGCAAAGAACACTTCATATGAAGTTGTTCTAAAACATGAAATGTTTTAATTAATGCCCCTAACCAAAAGGACCACCACATGGGTACCAAAATCTACCTATTTTTCCGGATTGGATGGTCGATAGTGCTCGTTCTGAACATATGATTGGAAAAAGGAGGCTTTCCAAACACTTGAAGAAAAGAAGAACAGAACAGTCACATTTGGAAATAATGCCTAACATAAATTATTGGAATAGTTAATGTCGGTACAAACGTTCAAATTAAAAATGTGCTACCTATTGATGGATTGCATCACAACTTGATTAGTGTTAGTCAATTATGTGATAGTGGCTATGATGTTGTATTTAAAAAATCATGTTGTAAGATACTCATTGAGAACACTAATGATGTTGTTTATGAAGGAAAAAAGAATAGGAAATCTATATGTACTTAGACCTAACTCTATGCAAGATATTGTTGGAAAATGTTTTCTTGCAAATAATGAACCTCTACAATTATGCCATAGAAAATTAGGTCGTGTAAGCTCACAAGTCATCAAGAAGTTGATTAAGTATGATCTTGTTCGTGGCGTATCTAAACTTTCTTTTGATGAACCATAAAATTGTGAACCATGTACTCTAGGAAAGAAAACTAAAACATCTTTCAGATCCAAAACCTTGCTTAGTAATACTAGATCATTAGAACTCATTCATATCGATTTTTTTGGTCATATGGGGACTCAATCTAGTGGTGGTAAAATATATTGCTTTGTTATTGTTGATATATATAGTAGATGTACATGGGTTCATTTTCTTTCAACTAAAGATGATTCTATTAGAATATTTATTCAATTTTGTTCTAAGATTGAAAATTAACTACTAGTAGTAAATACTACATTCTATGTATTAAACCGTGTAACAATTCACTCCCATCTTAAGAAAACTCCTTATGAACTCATCTTCAACAAGAAACCAAGAGTAGACTATTGTCATACCATTGGTACACCTTGTTACATCTTAAATACAAAGGATGATAGAGATAAATTTGATCCTATATCCCATAAAGGATTCTTCTTGGCATATTCAACTTCTAGTAAGGCATATAGAATCTATAATACTATCACGAGAAAAGTTGAGGAATCAATTCATATCACATTTCATGAAATGACAACACAAAGTGCTGAAAATCAAATTGAAAATGGAAGCGTAAATGATATTACTCATCAAATGGAGGACCTAACCATATCAAAAAAATATGATCAAAATTCTAAAATTGAACAACACAATAATGAAGCACAACAGTCTATTCCTAGATTAATCAAAGACCATCCTCGAGAGTTAATCATAGAAAATGCGTTTGATAAAGTAAAAACTCGATCATCATTTAGAGATGTTGCAAACACGACCTTTGTTTCAATTATTGAACCTAAAAAGGTAAATGAAGCTCCAAAATATGAGTATTGGATAATGTCTATGCAAGAAGAGATAAATCAATTTACTAAGAACAACTTATGGGACATAGTTCCTAGACCTCAAGATAAAACCATCATTGGAACTAAGTGGGTTTTTTGAAATAAACTTAATGACATAGGGGAAGTAGTTAGAAACAAATCTAGGTTGGTTTCTCAAGGATATAACCAACAAGAAGGGATAGACTTTGCTGAAACCTATGCACCTATGGTTAGACTTGAAGTTGTTAGAATGTTATTAGATCAGTTGCCCATAAAGACATAAAACTCTTTCAAATGGATGCAAAAAGTGCCTTTTTATATGGAATCATATAAGAAGAAGTCTATGTTGCTCAACCACCTGGTTTTCAAATTCCCAAAAAACTTGACCATGTTTATAAACTTAAGAAAGATTTTTCTGGTCTAAAACAAGCATCACAAAATTGGTATGAAAGACTTAAAAACTATCACTTTGATAATGGTTTCTCCACTAGAAAATCAGATTCCACATTATTTTTCAAAATATATGAATCAAACTTTCTTGTTGTTCAAATATATTTTGATGAAATCATTTTTGGTGCTACAAATGACTCCTTATGGAATAAATTCGGTGATATCATGCAAAAAGAATTTGAGTTGAGTCTTATGGGAGAATTAACATTTTTCCTTGGTTTTCAAATAAAACAAACAGCCGCCGAATTTTTTAATCTAAGAGAAATACAAAAAGGAACTCTTAAATCTATTTGGTATCAAAATTTGCAAACATGTTACTACACCCATGGCCACATCTACAAAAATTGACAAGGATGAAAGCGATAAACACATTGATGATTCCTTATATAGGGTCACGATTGGTAGCTTGCTATATTTGACTGCTTCTAGACCAGATATCATGTTTTCTGTTGGTCTTTGCACTATATTTCAATCAATATCAATATATTCTCATTTTCAAGCATTCAAAAGAATTTTAAGATATCTCGTCGACACTATAGACTATGGTTTGTGGTATCCCAATGGTCAATCATTGGATTTCAAAGCTTACACAAATGCCAATTATGTTGATCGTCAACTTGATCGAAAGAGTACAAGTGGTGGTTGTTTCTTACAAGGAAGAGCCTTAGTATCTTGGTTTAGTAAGAAATAAGAAATGGTTTCCTTATCTTTCACTGAAGCCAAATATGTGGTTGCTGGCTCATGTTGTGCTCAAGTACTCTATATGCAACCAGTTTTGAATGATTATGGCTTTGCATTTTCTTCTATGCCGATTTTATGTGATAATTCTAGTGTTATAAACTTGGCTCATAATCCTATTTCACATAGCAGTGTCAAGCATATTAAGATTAGACATCATTTCTTAAGAGATTATATTTCTAAGATTAATATATCTCTTCATCATGTCGATACAGAAGAGTAATTAACTGATATCTTTACCAAACCTCTTCCTTTGGATCAATTTCAATATACTAGAAAGAGGATACTTATTACTCCCCTAGAAGATGTTTTCTTTGATAAATATGCTCAAAATTCTTGATAATTTTCTTATTTGAAATTCATGTGATTTTTAGTGTATATAATTTTAGAACTATTCCCTTGTTTATTCAAAATAATTTATTATCATGAGAAAGCACTTAAACAAGCTCAATTCAATTATGCAAAACTAATCACAATATCATATTCAGACAGTGGTATAGTGGACTGAGAAAGTACTTGATTGACAAATTTCTCCACTGAGTTTCAAGCGGTAGGACCCTCGGCCGACTATGCAAATTGTTTTTCACATATGTGCCTCGTTTGAAAATATTTTTGACCGAGTCCTCGACCGTTGTGCCCATAATTTCAATTTTCAATGTCGACCGACTAGTTATTACAAAGAGTCGTTGGGGTCTAGGTCATGGTAGGAAGAAGCAAGTTGGCACAAGGAAGCGATGAATGGTTACTCTAGCCTTCAACATCATCAATGACATCCCCTTCAGTGACGTTGCTGCTGGAGAATGCTACTTAAAGCTCACCTCAAAGTCTCCACTTCCTCATCAACCAGTGAACCTCAACAATTTCATCACTCTTCTCAATCTCTCCCAACTCTTCAAGGTGCAAAAACTGATAGAGTTTCTTATCCCCTCCTTTTGTTTCAGGTCCACCCAAGTCGTTAATGAATTCTATGCTAACCTTATTAGGGACTCCAATGACCTATTTTCTTTCACTTTCATGGTTGATGGGCCATCCTTCCATTTATCCAAAAGTGACATTCTTAAAATTCTAGATATAGATGCGGAAGAATATGGAGAATTTCCACCCCTCACCACGGGAAATCCTAACTAAAAATTCTCCACTGAAGATAACATCATTAGCCTTAGTGATATCAAAAAGTTTATCTTCCTTCCCAACACCTCATCATATGAGCATAGGGTAACTTATTATGCTACATCCTTAACCCCTGAAGCTATGATAGTGAACCTAGTTATTTCCCAAAACATTTATCTCAGAGCCAATAAAATTAAAATTCCACAATTTAGGATGTGCCTCATCTATGATATACTTGAAAGCATTCCTATGAACTTTATTCACATCATCCTATCCAATATGTTTAACTTTTTTGGAAATCTTCCTTATGCTAATTTTGTTTGCCAAATAATTCAATATTTTCTTGACAAAAACCTATAGGACTTAGGATACATGTGTGATAGACGTCCCCAAAGAATTACCCAAAACATTGTTAACAAATGGGAATTGACTTTGGGCACAGAAGAGCTAGGACTGAATGGGAGACACCACTGAAGAAAATCCTCCACCTCCTACTCCTCCTAGCTATTCAATATAAAACCTTGTGAATGATGTTTCCTATCTTAAAGGGGCCACTTATAAACTTGGGAGACATCTAAATTACAACCACCATGACATGGCCTATCTAAACCAAAGATTACAAGCTATTTCTCCTAATGTTCCCGACACATACCTTTATGCACTCTATCTCGGGAGCATCTATCCTTTTAAACCCTACATCTAATACACCCAAGTTCCACCGCCACCATCCAATGATCTTTCCCATACCAGATACTCACCCATTCAACTTCAAGGCATAGTTGTTCACTTTAGATTTGATTGGGCACCTACATTTCTGGAGGCATGTGCTCTCACAAAGATAGGCGCACTTGATTAGCAAACACTGGTCAAGTACTATGGTGATACTCCATTCCTTGGGAAAGATCCTGAAGTTGATGTAATGTTGAACTCTTTCAACTGATCTTGTTATCCTATGTAGTGAGTAGTAAAGCTTATGTAATCACTTTATCATCAATGACCTTGAGCTTGTTTGTGTTCATTTGTTCATGATAATAAAAATTGTGGAATTTCAGGTGAATCTACAAGAAACTACACCGCTCGATACTATCAACTTGCATGTCGGTGCACAAATAGTTTATCAGAAAGGAACATGTCAGATCAAGAAAACTCAGTAGTACCAACAAAAGAAGTCAGTACTATCAACAACCTTAAAGGGATGACACACAAATTCTTAAAAATCTCGATACTACCCACATCAACTCGATAGTACCTACGAAAGCACTGGAGCTACAACTTATCGAGGGCGTCGATACTACCAACACATAGTCGATAGTACCGACACAGCGGGACCACATAGATGTAAAATGTCGTTAATTTGATGATTGAGACCGAATGATGCCCTAAGTCATTGATATGACTTAGGAGGACTTCGTCCAGACCTAATCATCATGTTCCATTAAGTTGTACAGCAAAGGCGAGCTGAGAAGAGAGAAAGAGGAGGAGAAAGCAACATTTCAGGCGGTTTGTGCACTACCGGTGGCTCGATTTGTAGTCGGAAGATGGAAAATCCCTATGTTCGTCGGGAGGAACCTTCCATACCTTCTTTCTCTAGGTATTTTTCCTTATTTCTCAATGTTTTCTTCCTTCTCTACTTTTTTATGTACAAAGCAATTGAAATCATGATGATGTAATCTCCTTTTTCTTAGGATCTGGGAGTAGCCTGATTTTTCATTGTAATTGATGATTATGATTTAATATACACATTTCTCTTAATTTCTGGACATAAATCTATGAGAACATCATGAATTATCTGTGCTCGATCACCATAACTAGTTGTTTAGACCGTTAATTACTTCGATAGAGGGATTAAAGTTTGAAAACTCATAGATTTACATATTTTATATTGTACCTTAAGAAAGGACTTACAAATGTGAAGGAATAACCTAGAGTTTGTGGTAAAATGCCTAACTAATAGCGCAATTTCTATGTGAGTGGGATTGGTATTAGATCAGGTAGTGAATTATGCCATGAGAGTGGCTAATTCTTGCTACAGGGCTCTTTGTCTAGTGTTAGGAGAGATTAATATTAATGATATAATGTTAATTACAGTGTGTGCCATGGTGAAACCACAATCTTAAGGAATTCATTCCACTTGTGATCACAACAATTAATCTTAGTTTTAATTCTTGCAAATTGTTTTTAATCAACCAAGTCATTTTTTTCTCTAGCCTAGCTGATTAGGTAATAGTTAGTAGTAGTCTCTGAACACCCATTTTACCCCATGTTCGATATCTAGGCCTTTTTAGGCCTATATTACATTGATGTGTGCACTTGCATTTCTGATGTGTAGTTTACGCACATCATGTTTTGTCTCTATTTCTGGGAACAATTGGTGTATAGGAGTGTTGTGACTGACCACTCTAGGACACCTTTTTTATTGTTCTTTTACAATTTATGAGGTGAACTCTAAATATTTATTCAATCACTCAAATCTGTTTGTCACACTGATATTATTATTTTTAGGTACAAGTGCATGGTTCAGACTAGAGAAATTGAATATGGAGAGTCAACTTCATAGATCTCTAGCCAAGAGGAACTCTTACATAGAACAAGAGAGTACAATGACTATGTAGGATGCCTCAGACCAACTCCACCACTGACAATTTCGATACCTCTAGAAGAACAACATAAACAACCATCGACACAGAAGCAAAAGACTAGGCCATCTGGAAAAAGATCAAGGCTTCATCTGCAACATCACAGTTGGGCATGTTTAAGATGTAAGCTATAAATGCGGGAAACTACAAGATAGATCCTGACTTGGTGGCACTGATAAAGTCACAAGCATTCCATGGCCATAGTAAGAGAAACCAATGATGCATATCAACAATTTTGTTGAGAGTTGTGACATGGTGAAGATCGATAGAGTGCCAGTGATACTCATCTATTTGAAGTTGTTCCTGTCATCACTAGCAGAGAATGCAAAGTCTTGGCTCTTCAATCTCCCATCTCAGTCAATAGAAACTTGGGAGGGGATAGTAGACGTTGTCTTTGAGCATTATTTCCCACCACGAAGATGAACTAGTTGCTCAGGAAGATCTATAATTTCAAGAAGTAGGCTGAAGAGTCATATTCTAAAGCATGGGAGATGTTTTAGATCATGATGAGGAAGGTCCCTCATCATGGGATCAATCTTTGTGGCCAAGCAAAGATTTTTTACTATGGGATGTATCAAATAGAGAGGACCACACTTGAAAGAGCAGGAACATCATTCTTCCTCAACAAGAAGACATCTAGGCATCATGAGATTTTGAAAAATATGACTAAGAATCAGTCATGGGGAGAACAAAGAGAATGTCCAACAACCATTAAAAGTGTGGGAGAATTTAAAGTTGTCACGACATTGAATGAGAAGCTTGACCTCATAGAAAAGAAACTATATCAAAACAATGGAAATTATTTAGGAGGAGAGGAAGAGGAATGCATGTTTGAGTGACGACAGAACTATACAGAAAATGATTATTCTTTGAGGAAAGACCCCAAGTTCTCTGGGAAGGATTCTAATAATTTTCAGCAAGATCCATCCCAAGTATAGCAAGCCAAGACACAACATGGTGGTGCACAACAACAATACCAATAGGACTGGGGCCCCAGTAAAATAGATCACATTGAAGACATGATAGGTAAGCTAGTCAGTCAGAATGAAATATTCATTGCCCAGGCCCAGAGGGAACTACAGAACCAAGGAGCAAAAATCCACAATATAGACACTAGATTTCTCAAATAGCAGCAGAAGTGGCTTCTTTGAAGAAACCCAACAAACAGGGGTTCCCAGGAAATAGTGACATACCATATGGAAACCTATAGATAAAGATAGTGTTGCTTGACAGTGGGAAGAAAGTATTGAATAAAAAAAGGGTAGTTCTAGAGGAAAAGGAAAATACATGTGACACATGCCTGACAGTGATTGATTGTATAGTTGAGCTAGATATTACAGCTGAGGACAAGACAACTGATGATGAAACGAATCAATCATAGTAAACAAGGAAGGAGGCATATGTCCCACCTCACCAAAGGAAATTGGTGACTCTAGTACCCTTCCCGATCATCTTAAAAGCAAAGAAAGTTGACCAACAATTTTAGAAATTTTTAGACAGATTTAGGAAGATTCATGTCAACATACCACGCATTGATGAATTGAACATATTCCTTCCTACGAAAAATTCTTGAAGGACATAATCCATAAGAAGAGGGGGATAGCAAACTCGTACGTGGTGGTGTTGAAGAGCAAGTTAGTGCTTTAATTTTGGGAACATTGCCACCAAAAAGACAAAATCTGGGCTGCTTTAAAATATCATGTTACATCCGGAAGACAAGGTTTGGGGAAACTTTATGCGACTCAAGGGTGAGTATCAACCTTATTCCCTTGACTACCTTCAAAACATTGGGTCTCAAGGAATCCAGAAGGAGTAATATGACCATACAACTAGCAGACAACTCCATGGTTAGACCATATGGTATCTATGAAGTTGTTCTTGTCAAGGTGGATAGATTTGTATTTCCAACAAATTTTGTGATAGTCGAGATGCAGGATGATCAGGATAATGAAATACTACTAGGGAAGCCATTTTAAGCCACAACAAATATGATATTAGAGATGGGAGGAAGAAGATTGACATTGGGAATCAAAGAAGACCGCTTTGAAATCAAGATGCCCGAGTCTGCATAAACGACCAAGGAGAACGCACATTCTCACATGCTACAACAGGTCTAAGGAAAGATTTCCCTATTTCTAGGGAATCCATTCCTAGGCATGGCTCATGTGATGACACAAGTTCATAAAGGCACACTGACATTGGACATCCTAGAGAATACAATGGAGATTTCATTGGCCAAGACAATTCAATATCATGATGATGAAGAGGAGGATTATTGCCCAATGACAATTAACGAGAAAACTTCTTCCATCCTTTCTCAAGCATGTCCACGGTTGCCTTTGGAGCGTGCCTTATGAATTTGGTGGATGACTATACTAGATGTTGTTCCCTAGAGGAGTTTGCCTTGTTTCTCAAGGCATTACCGTTTTACTACACAAGGCATTGTGCTGACTTAGGACCACCACCACAACCATTAATTCCATCTCTACTGACTCCTCCAGATATTGAGTTGAATTTGTTGCCGCCGCATTTTGAGTACACCTTTTTTCCAGAAAATGAGAAACTTCCAATTATTATCTCGACATCTCTAAGTATCTAGGAGGAACATTTGATGGTTGTGCTTAAGTATCACCGGGCAACATTTGGGTGGTCTGTTGCAGACATCAAGGGGATCTCTCCTAGCATTTTCCAGCACAAGATCTGCATTGAAGAAGGAGCCAAAATGATCATGCAACCTCAGAGGCATCTCAATCCTATCATGACTAAGGTAGTGAAGAAAGATGAATCCAAACTTCTATTGGTAGGTATAATTTATGCTATCTCTGACTCTAATTGGGTAAGTCCTACTCAAGTGGTTCCAAAGAAGGGGGGATACCTGTCAACACAAATTCAAATGATGAATTGATATCTACCAAGTTGGTGACCGGGGGGAGAGTTTGTATTGACTATCGTCGTCTAAATGTTGCTACACTCAAGGACATTTCCAGATTCCTTTCATTGACCAGATTCTTGAGCAGCTCTCCGGACACTCCCATTTTTGTTTTTTGGATGAGTATTCTGGGTATAATCAGATTGGAATTGAGCCACAGGACCAAGAGAAATCAACTTTCACTTGTCCATATGGTACATTCGCTTACCGTCAGATTCCTTTTTGTTTGTGTAATGCACAAGTGACTTTCCAAATATGTATGCTTGCCATTTTTTCTAATATGGGCGATCGTTGTCTTGAAGTTTTCATGTACAATTTCTTGATGAGTGGAGAGTCATTTTTGGACTGCCTTGACAGTCTGGATAAGGTCTTGCAAAGATGTGAGGAAACTCACTTGGTTTTGAATTGGGAAAAGTGTCACATGATGGTGAATGAGGGGATAGTATTGGGACATAAGGTGTCTCATAAAGGTATGGAGGTCGATCCAGTAAAATCGAGGTTATTTCTAAGTTATCTCCACCATGCACGGTGAGGGGAGTTAGGATGTTTTTAGGTCATGCTGGTTTTTATTGACTTTTTAAAAGATTTTTTAAAAATCACAAAACCGCTTTTGAAATTGTTAGAAAAATATGCTGAATTTAAATCCGATGAGTAGTGTTTGAAAGATTTTTAGGTGTTAAAGGAGAAATTGGTCTCTATACCTATTGTTCAGGTTCTAGATTGGAATCAACCCTTTGAGCTGATGTGTGACATATCAGAATATGCATTTGGGGCAATTTTTGGCCAACGTCAAGTTAAGAACCCCATTGTCATTTATTATGCATCTAAGATCGTGAATGATGCCCAATAAAATTATACAACCACTGAAAAAGAATTATTGGTGGTTGTTTTTTCTTTAGAAAAATTTTCTAGTATTTGATAGGGGCGGGGTCATTTTTTGGACAAATCATGCATCAATTAAATATTTGCTGCAGAATAAGGTTGCCAAACCTAGACTAATTAGGTGGATTTTTTTGATATAGGAGTTTTACATTAAAATCAAGGATAAGGAAAGCACTGAGAATGTAGTAAAAGATCACTTGTCTTGTCTTGAAAGAGTGGATGAAAAGGATATAGACATACATATAGTGTATGAATTTCCAGATAGGTAACTTTTTGCTACGAAAAGCAAAGATATGTGGCTTGCAAACATTGTAAACTACTTGTCCTGTGGTGCACAGCTAAAAGACTGGGGATATCAGGAGAAAAAAGAAGTTCTTCCATTCTTTGAGGTTTTATGTTTGGGAAGATCCCATCTTTCTCAAGTAGTGTTGGGACGGTATTTTAAGGAAGTGTGCGGCCCGACAATGAGTTTGAGAGTATTTTGGCACACAATTATTCCCTACCTAATGGGGGTCACCATGCTTGTTCTAGGACAACGACTAAAGTATTTGAGTGTGGATTTTATTGGCCTATGCTTTTTAAGGATGCATATAATTTTGTGCTTCATTATGATTCTTGTCAACGTGTACAGAATATCTCCAAGAGACATGAAATCCCCTTAAATGTTTTTTTAGTAAATTGAAGACTTTGATTTATGGGGAATATGTTTCATGACCCCTTTCATGTCATATAATTCTAATTTATATATGTTTCTTGCCATTTACTATTTATCTAAGTGGGTGGAAGCAATTCCAACCTGCACCAATGATGCCCAGGTCGTATGCATGTTTGTGAAAGATTGCATATTTTTCCAATTTGGGGTGTCAAGATTGACAATAAGTGATTGTGGATCTCATTTCCTAAATAAGAAGTTTGATGATTTATTAAGAAAATATAGAGTTAGACATAGGGTAGGTACTCCATATCACCTACAAACCCCGGGACAAGTTGAGGTGTCTAATAGGGAGCTAAAGAAAATCTTAGAGAAGACAGTCTCAACCAATAGTAAAAGTTGGAGTATGCAACTAAACGATGCTCTCTAGTCATATATGATAGCCTATAAGATACATATAAGAACCACTCCTTTTAGGTTGGTTTATGGGAGAGCTTGTCACTTACTCGTAGAGTTAGAGTATAAAGCTAAATGGGCCCTGAGAAAATTGAATTACAATTTAGATGATGCAAGGAAAAAGCAAATGGTATAAGTCAATGAGTTAGATGAGCTCAATGTGGATGCCTATGAATGATCTAGGATCTACAAAGAGAGAACAAAGAAGATTCATGATCGCCACATCTTGCATAAAGTCTTGACTCCAGGACAGAAGGTGTTTCTATTCACTTCTAGGTTGAAATTACACCTTGGTAAATTGAGGTATAGATGGAGTGGTCCATTTGTGGTGGTAAAGGCTTTACCTCATGGGGCAGTGGCAATGGGGCAGAGCCATTCCTTGTCAATGGCCACTGGCTTAATAATTAATTTGGAGGATATGTGGTACAGGAAGAAGAGGAGTTGAAGATCATTGAGCTTCACTGGTTGTTTGATTTGATCATCAAGCCTATGATGTAAAACAAGGGTGGTGTTTGTTGGAAGGAAACCCAACCATATTTTACTTCCTTAAGATTTTGTTCTATACATTCGAGTTGGTAGTTTTCATATCTCTAGTTTGCATTCTACTAGTTTCGTATAAAAAAGGTGGCTTGATCATTTTTGTTTGGTGTGCAGACTGAGCATAAGTTGGTAGCATTGATAAAAAAGTCAGTAGTATTGAAACATTCACAGGGATTCCATGGTTGATTTTCATAATATCTCAGTAAAATTGGTAGCAAAGCCGGTAGTACCAATGACATCATAGGGATGGTCGAGTCTAGTTTCAAAATTTCTTGGTGGTACAGACTATAAGCTCGATAGCACAAACCTTTTGCATAAGAGGGGCCAAGTTAACTGATAAGGTCTCAGTACAACTGCCATATGACTTGGTAGTATCGACACAAAGAGATGTCCCAGGTTCAAATCATCAATATAATGATCGAAAGTATCAGGAAAATTAAATGACACGGTACTACTGACACCAAGTTGGTAGTACTGACACTAGAAGGAATAGAATCTGTGGGAGCGCCATCAATGATCAAGATTTTTCACATCTGACAGTCGGTAGTACTAATCTGTCATGTAATTTTTTGAATTCAGTACTACTGACACTTTGATGATCCACGAGTACCAACATTGACCAATGAGGAGTGTCAGTATAAATGAATGGTATCAATTCGGATGGATCATGGAGGAGAAGTCAGAACTACTGACTTCATGGTACGTACTGCCCACACATCGGCAACAGGTTGGCCGACGGCTATATAAGAAGTGGTGTGAGTATTGTTTCATTCTCATCTCCACAACACCTCTCTTAAGCAAGATTGTGCAAGCACTTCTGAGCATTCAGAGTCTGCTTCGAGCTCTTTTCTTCTCCATCCTATTCTTGTACCAACTCAATGGCATCTAGGGGAGCAACTTCTTCATTAACAGGGAATGTCATGTTGGTAACCCAAACCAACACGCATAGGTCATATCAACAATGATGTGAATAAGGTCTATGACAAGCTAATGAAAAGATAGATCACCTCGACACAATATGGAGATTGTGTGTTCCTAGAATCTGTGGGATTCACCGACAATCTATGCCAAGTATGCGAGAATCAGGGGTTGGTGGGTGATCACCCTTCTTTAGTGATTGGCTCACCTTCCCAGATATTGACTACGAGTTCTTGGCCTCACTGGAGATTTGTTGCATCCCTGAGAATGGGGATGAATGGAAGGAAGGGTACATCAAATTATGTCTCTTCAACACCGATTATCAAATGACGGTGAGTTAATTCAACGTGATCTCTGGGTGGCCGCTAGGTGAAATATGTTTCGCCACCAGCAACTTCAACTACAAGGGTGCATGGCAACTTTTTGCGGATATGTTAGAGGTCTACCACATCAGCTGGCATACCAACTCCATCACCGACATTGAGCACCCATTTGCTCGTATCTTGCATCATTTCCTCACCAACACCATTTTCACTAAGTCCAGTCAGGGGAAGGAGAAGGTTCAACATGTGGGTCTCTTCTTCCTCTATAATTTCCTAAATTTAGGAAGGGAGTCATTGGATTTTGGTTCCTTCTTCCTCCAACACATGATGGAGGTGAAGCGACTGGTGCAAAAGATGCCTCCCATCCATGTTGGAGGACTTATCACTCCAATAGCTATGCATCTTAATTTTGATCTCTCCACTTTGAAGGCTTCTATTATAACCTCCATTTTCTCTTGTATTTAAATAAATGGAAATGCAACTATGCAAGTAAAAGAGACTTGAATGGAAATTGATTTGCTTTTTTTAAAGAATGGATTCCTTTGCAAATTTCCCTTGGATGTTTGATTTCATAGTTTATAATATTTTAATAATCCAATGATGGATTAAAGGGAAAAGAATAAAAGAAAATCCCATTTTAAGTAAAAGGAAAAAGAAATAGAAGATAATTGTGTGCATATATGAGAATTGTGTAGAATTCTCTAGAAAATGGCATGGATGGCCAACATTTATTAGTTTCCAATTCCACATAGTTTCTAACAAGAAAAGGAATCAAAATAAAGAAAATAGGAAAGAAAGAAAGAGAAAAAGATGAATTTTAATGCACAATATATGCCTTATAAGGGGATGCCTTGCATATGAAGAAACGTTTCTTTTATTTTTGCATTTTGTTTCCAATATTTGCACAAGAGTATCTTAAGTCATTAAAGACTTACTCTTAAAATTTGGGATTGAAAGGATGCATGTCTTGAGAGATATGGATTTTTGAAAATCCCTAAAGTGAATGGAATATCATTAAATGTCAAAATTTTTAATTCTAATCGGATTATCTTTAGAGATAATGTACGCGACCTGAGCTATTGATCTCAGATCCAAGGGCTCGTGATCATCTTCTAGCTTGCAAGGGAATAGGAAAGTCAGGAATAGTATCTGACTCTTTCCCTCTTAATCTCTCTGTCTCCTATGCATTTGACAGCTTGGAAATCCTTTCATTGGCTTTAGGAGGTCGAGACAAACTCACCTACCCTAGGTTTTACCAGGTTATGTAGCTTCTAGGGGTTTCTCCCAAACTCCCTCTACCCTACCGTCATGGCCAACTATATATAGGGGCCATAAGACCCCCCTGAAAACAAACCGAGTGATCTGGAATATCACCCTTGAATCCCTAAGCCTTCCTCTACATTCAGTTGGCCCAGAAGACTCGATCTTAACCTCTACCCCAACCTACCTTCCTTGATGGAGAACCCTTTCTCAGTTTTGGTGGATCAGATGACCTTCAGACCAATTGAACCCACTGTTGGATTCCTCGAAAGATGATGGAGGTGATTGTTCCTTCACCTTACAGTCAGGATGACAAAATCATGGAGTCAACCCCTCAGTTGACCGACTCCTCATGGAGATCAGATTAGATCCTTGCATGGTCTGAAACATAAGATCAAAGGCAAGGCACCAACAACAATCTTGACATTCAAATCACTGATGATTACGCCAGATGGACTTACTAAGAAGAATTATTTTTCTACCACTGCTATAGGTAACAACTCAGAACTACAAGTCATCTCTCATCTAAAAAATTGCCTATCTTTTCTGAATCACTAGATGTACATAACCACGACATCGCCATTGACAATATTGAAGATATTGCTTGCTGGCCAGACATACATACTTTCTCAAAATTTTCCAACTATCACCTTCGTTACAAATACGACAACATACTCAACATTAGATGATATAGAAACATTTATTGGTTGGATAAACCATGGAAATATCCACAACACTTATACCACTATGGAAAAACTACACATACGTCTACAAATTAGATCGGTACACATTTAGTTGTTTTCCTTTCAACTATATCTTGAATATATCATTATGGAATGTTTGTGGTGCGTCAAATGTTAAAAGAGGAAAACACATAAGTTGACACATTTATAAAGACAACATCAACATCATCACCATTATTGAAACAAAAACTACCTTGACTCCTTTTGAACTAAAATCCATAGGGGGGAAACACATCAATCAATGGTTCCAACTTCCCCTATAGGGCTTTAAAGGAGGTATAGTAACATGAATCAACAACAATATCTTTATGATTACAAATACTAAATATCATGATTACACTATCATTCTTCACATCACAAATATTATAGATGCCAAAGAATGGATCTTCACTGGCCTTAATGGTGAGCCTAGCACAAATAAACAACATTACATCACTAAAATTGCACATATCTTTCAAACTAACTCACAACAATCATTGTTTATAGGTGGAGACTTCAACCTTACCACATGTACATTGGATAGATTAAATCAAAATCATCAATCTAGAACATTGACTAGATTTGACAAACTTCTCATAGATAACATCATGACACACAATATGATCAACATCATACCATCAAATGCAAAGTACACCTAAAATAAACACCATTCATGGACCTTAATTGACCATTATATTCGTTATCCCTCTTGGGAAAACATCTATCCACACTCAAATGTCTCTACTTCTCATAGACCCATTTCTGACCATTTTTCCATCACTAAACCAAAAATCTCAGATGCGGACGTGAACCTTTAAGGATATAAAACTTCTGACTCAAGGATCCATCTTGTCTACAGATCGGTATATAAAATTGGTTGTCATACCAACAGACATCACATGAGCTAGGTTCACAACAACACCAAAAAGATTAGGCCAACACTCAAATCATGGCAAAAGAAAAAATACGACAGCTGATCTAGAACAACAACATCTATTTGTGGACAATGACCCCAAAGCTGACCCATCCTTAATCTTAGCCATCAAATCTGAGGTAGATGATGTACAAAAATATATAGACACTATCTGGAATCAATGAGCAAAGATTTAAATGGGCCATAAAAGGTGATAAAAACACAAAATAGTTTCACAAATGTTGCAACAACAATGCCAAAGAAAACATCATTACCAAACTCAATATTAATGGGGTAAACACATCAAATAAAAATATTATCACTAAGCACGTTGTCACTCACTTACAACACACTTTTAACACAAGACATGAGCCTAGAATTTTGAACTCCATTATTTGTAAACATGTGTCAAAAAACATCTTATCCCCATAAAACACCATAGAATTTTTTTTCATGGAAGAACTCAAAGATGCTACCTCCTCATTGGGAAAAAACAAATTTCCAGGAACAGATGGTCTCAACATTCTACCCGACCATGAGGGACACCACCAAAGAAGAATTCTTGCAACTCCTTAATACGATTTACATAGATGAAAACATCCATAGACACATCAAGGTTCTAAATCACATCAACATTGTCTTACTTAAAAAAGTAGAACAACCTGACATTATACAATAATTTAGACATACCAGTATAATGAACACTTCTTAGAAGATTCTAGCAAAAATTCTCAGCAACCACATCAAACCACATTTGAAATATATCATGTACAACAATCAAAATGCTTTTTTGAAATAGAACATGACACATTCATCATGGTTAACAAAATTCTTCACCTTTTCTACAAAACCAAGACCTATGTTTTAGCTATTAAGATGGA
Source organism: Alisma plantago-aquatica (assembly GCA_963693085.1). Classification (NCBI taxonomy): domain Eukaryota; kingdom Viridiplantae; phylum Streptophyta; class Magnoliopsida; order Alismatales; family Alismataceae; genus Alisma; species Alisma plantago-aquatica. The sequence continues at coordinate 1,428,454,736 of OY856412.1, forward strand.
CTTTAAAAAAGCATTTGAATGTGTCAATTAGAACTGTCTCATCCACACTATGTAGGGATATGGATTCCTCACCAAAGGGATCAACTAGATTCATGCTTGTATCTTGACTAACACTTTCACTGCCATCATTAATGGGTCACCATTTGGTCACTTCAAAAACACCAATGGACTCAGACAAGGAGACCTTCTAAAGGCTTACATCTTCATCTAGGTCAAATCTCTTCTCATGAATATGATCAAACTAGGTACTTCTCATGACCTTATTCAATCACCACATGAATGCTTTGAAAATATTATTCAATATACTGATGAAACTATGATTCTAGTCAAACCTGAGGGTCAAACCATTATCAACACAATTGGTATCATTGGATTATTCTCATGCATCTCTGGACTTATGATCAACCTAGGAAAATCATCCATTATAGGAGTAAACACACCACCAAAATTATTCTCAGATACCAAACCCTCCTTAAATATAAAACTAAGTCCTTCCCAGTTTGGTATTTGGGTCTTCCAATCACACCACATCCAGCACAACACAAATTTTGGTCACCCATCATTGATAAAATAAACCATAAACTAACATCATGGACGAACAATTTCCTCATTATGGATGGTAGGATCACCTTACTCAACAATATTATCACTCATATTGCCACACATTACCTCATTTGTATCCCTTTACCAGCCAAACCAAAAACATGATAGACTCTATTAGAAGAAAATTATGTGGAACAACTACCACTTGAACACGGAGTAAACCAAGCTACACTTGGTCAATTGGAGAACCATATGTACACTAAAGGCCTACGGTGAATGGGGCACCATACATATGTCTACACATGCAATATGTCTCATCACAAAAATAAGACATGCTCTTACGTCCAACACTTCAAAAATCTATAATAAGAAGAACCCATGGAACCAAACTCACAAATATATCACATCACGGCTGTGGTAATTCATAAATAAGCACTTGGACATCATCTTACATATGATGCACACACCCCCACGCTACCACTAACATAAACTTCTAGGATGATCCATGGTACAACAACAAAATTATTAGAGACATGTGCATCAACCTCCATATTCCTTAGAACTTAATCAGAATCAACACCGCCAAAGCTATGCACCTACTTACGAGCAACATACATAATAGACTCAGAACATTTCTCAAACAACATCTCAACTTTGATGCTATAGAGGATACCATACACACTCTCAAATTCAATACCGATAATAACACCTCATGGATATGGAGAAAACAATACTCACCGAAACAAGCTTACCACTTCCTCACATATAGAGGACTCATGACAAACCTCACACTTTGTTGGAATACCAAATGGCCAAAAAAATTTAAATTGTTTTTTTTACTCATCTCGCACAACAAAATACTCATAGGAAACAACCTTAGAAAGAGAGTCTTTGTGGGGCCTACCGGATGTTACCTTTGCCTATCAGATGAAGAAACCACAAAACATCTTTTTAAATACTGTCTTTTCACAGTCCAAATACTTAATGGTCACTACCATTCACATTTGCCAATGAAATTTTGATACCTACCATCACTCATCAAAGGAATCAGACCAACACAATCCCAACATGAACCACATTCTCTAAAGATTGCTATCCTATGGTATATCTAGTTAACCTGGAAGAACCGAAAATACAACAATGCTACACTACCATCTGACCGCATTAATGTTGAGATTGAACACACATACTCAACTCTTTTGCATTGCAGGACAGACCACGAGATAGCAGGTGAAGACACCCAGATAGCCATCTTTGACAACAACAACGGTGATGGCAAATACTACACCCTGAAGAGATTTTGGCTAATGATATTGGATTCTAGAACTTGCTCGGAAATTTTCTTCTAGATTTCTTCCAGTTTTTAATTTATAGTTGAGGCCTACTATTAAGAGCCCCCCCCAACAATACTACTCCTATCATCTCTCTTTCAACATCGTTTATCTTTCTCATCTGGTTTTGTTAAACCAAGTATACACGGCTAACACACTTCCAGTGATGTTTAGCTGTTGTGACCCTATTGTACTCTTCAAGTTTGCAGACATTCTATCTATATATGGAACTTCTTATAATAAAAAAAAAGATAGAAGTCTTAAAGAATTAATGATTATCATATTCATTACTTTTGGCCCGATGCACGTAAAAGTACAAGTTAAATTTTTACCATACCCTGCTTCCCATACATATGAGAAATAAGAAGATATATGACTGTCATGTGAATGGAGGGAGAGGTAAGTGAGTTGTACGTTAGCTGTTTTTTACGCGAGAGAGGATTTGCTACTCCCGTTTTCAAAGGGAGCATGCTACTCCTTCTTTAACCATCATACATTTATGCAGACAGATTAATTTCACTGGCCTTGATTAGATCTAGCATACAAGTGTCACTATTTCTAGCAAGGAGTAGCCTAGTCCTTGCACAACTGGGACCAAAAAATCCGTTGGCGTTTTTTCCAAGACTGTTGGAAATGTGTGAGGAGAGGACTCGTCTATGAAAGGGTCCCTACGGTAAAAAATATTTGTGTTGGTTGTTTGAAAGGAGAGAATCAAAGAACCATTTCTGTAGGATGGAGAGAAAAATATAGAATTAAATATAATAAAAGTTAATAGGAGAGTGTGGGAATAAATATTTGTAGGAGAAAAATTCCTTAAAAAAAGGAGAGAAGAGAGTCAATCAAGGAGAGCGTAGTATCAAACTCCCCCCCAACAATACTACTCCTATCATCTGTCTTTCGCCATCGTTTATCTTTCTCATCTGGTTTTGTTAAACCAAGTATACACGGCTAACACACTTCCAGTGATGTTTAGCTGTTGTGACCCTGTTGTACTGTTCAAGTTTGGAGACGTTTATGTTTGCAGACATTCTATCTATATATGGAACTTCTTATAAAAAAAAGATAGAAGTCTTAAAGAATTAATGATTATCATATTCATTACTTGTGGCCCGATGCACGTAAAAGTACACGTTAAATTTTTACCATACCCTGCTTCCCATACATATGAGAAATAAGAAGATATATGACTGTCATGTGAATGGAGGGAGAGGTAAGTGAGTTGTACGTTGGCTGTTTTTTACGCGAGAGAGGATTTGCTGCTCCCATTTTCAAAGGGAGCACGCTGCTCCTTCTTTAACCATTGTACATTTATGCAGGCAGATTAATTTCACTGGCCTTGATTATATCTAGCATACAAGTGGCACTATTTCTAGCAAGGAGTAGCATAGTCCTTGCACAACTGGGACCAGCAAATCCGTTGGCGTTTTTTCCAAGACTGTTGGAAATGTGTGGGGAGAGGACTCGTCTGTGAAAGGGTCCATACGGTAAAAAATATTTGTGTTGGTTGTTTGAAAGGAGAGAATCAAGGAACCGTTTCCGTAGGATGGAGAGAAAAATATAGAATTAAAGATAATAAAAGTTAATAGGAGAGTGTGGGAATAAATATTTGTAGGAGAAAAATTCCTTGAAAAAAAGGAGAGAAGAGAGTCAATCAAGGAGAGCGTAGTATCAAACTCGCCCCCCCCCAACAATACTACTCCTATCATCTGTCTTTCGGCATCGTTTATCTTTCTCATCTGGTTTTGTTAAACCAAGTATACATGGCTAACACACTTCCAGTGATGTTTAGCTGTTGTGACCCTGTTGTACTCTTCAAGTTTGCAAACATTTATGTTTGCAGACATTCTATCTATATATGGAACTTCTTATAATTTTAAAAAAAAGATAGAAGTCTTAAAGAATTAATGATTATCATATTCATTACTTGTGGCCCGATGCACGTAAAAGTACAAGTTAAATTTTTACCATACCCTGCTTCCCATACATATGAGAAATAAGAAGATATTTGACTGTCATGTGAATGGAGGGAGACGTAAGTGAGTTGTACATTGGCTGTTTTTTATGCGAGAGAGGATTTGCTGCTCCCGTTTTCAAAGGGAGCACGCTGCTCCTTCTTTAACCATCGTACATTTATGCAGACAGATTAATTTCACTGGCCTTGATTAGATCTAGCATACAAGTGGCACTATTTCTAGCAAGGAGTAGCCTAGTCCTTGCACAACTGGGACCAGCAAATCCGCTGGCATTTTTTCCAAGACTGTTGGAAATGTGTGGGGAGAGGACTCGTCCGTGTAAGAGTCTCTACGGTAAAAAATATTTGTGTTGGTTGTTTGAAAGGAGAGAATCAAGGAACCGTTTTCGTAGGATGGAGAGAGAAATATAGAATTAAAGATAATAAAAATTAATAGGAGAGTGTGAAAATAAATTTTTGTAGGAGCATTCTTCTTTAAAAAATGAGAGAAGAGAGTCAACCAAGGAGAACGTAATATCAAACTCGCTCTTTTTATAGTAGTATAGATATTGGGCAAAAAAACCTAAATGGCACATTTGCCAATTTTAATTACCAGAATGGCATGTTCTTGAACTTATTGCCCAAAATGGCACATTTTGGAGCAATACGTCCCCTGCTGGGACGCATTGCTCTCCCGCGAGGCAATGTGTCCCGGTGGGGGACGCATTGGTCCCACAGGAGGGCAATGCGTCTCGAGCCGTGACACATTGCTCTGTTGTGGGACCAATGCATCCCCCGCCGGGATGCATTGCCACGCGGGAGAGAAATACTCCCGGAAGGGGACGCATTGACCCCACAGGAGTGCAATGCGTCACAGCTCGGGACGCATTGCCCTCCTGTGGGACCAATGCGTCTCCAGGTGGGACGTATTGCTCAATGAGTCTCCATGCAGGATGAATTGGAGCAATGCGTCCCCATGCAGGACGCATTGGTTTTTTTAATCATTTTTTACAGTCACTGATATGTTATTGATATGTAAATTAACAATATTGATTAGATTTATACATTTATAATTCGTTCACTTGTATTTGGATGTCTATAATATACTCAATTATTATAAATTTGTCAATTTCAATAGGTCGTAACATGCATATGGAATATATAAGTGTATTGCAACCAACATTGGTTGGTTCCTAATTGAATATATAATACGAACTTAATCCAAATAAATGAGATAGCAATTAAAAACAAGGTTAAAACATGAACCAACATGACGAGAAAATAATACACAATAGAAAAATATGATAGATCCACAACAACATGATCCAAAATGAACCAATGTGATATCATAATATGATAGATCCACATACAATAGATGTCCTCACAAAGGCATACATACAAAACTGTACAATATATAAAAAACTAAGTATGTCGTCCTCACCCACGACGTCCTCGCCCACGTCCCTCTACATCAGGATCTTCTGTACCGATGTCATCTGGAGACTGCTGAACTGGGGACAACTGTGTAGGAGGCTGCTGGCAAGCATCAGGGAAGAAATGAAAAGGTGGAGGTGGGGTGAGGGGTCTAGGAAAACCAGGATAGGATGCATCAGGTGGGGTGCATCCTGAGAAATCAAACGGAGTAGGTGAATATGTGACATAAGATGGTGGTCGGCTCTCGGGAATAATTACTGGTGGGAATGGAGTGTATGGCGCAGAAGAAGAACTTGCTCCATGGTATGATGGTGGTTGAGGTGGGTTATGAATGAGGAATATGAAGCAGCTCCTGAAAAATATGGCCCTGTCGGTCCCCATGACATGAACTGAGAAGTGGGAGTGGGAGTGGGCTCAACAGTAGGAGTAGGAGTAGGAGTAGGAGTAGGAGTAGGAGTGGGCTCAGGGGCTGTGGTATGAGTGGGTATGGGATCCCACGCCCGAGCATAGTCGGGAAGACTATCAAAGTAACTCCCTTGGGTGGTATAGATGTTGTCTTTGATCTGTGCAGGGGCGTGCTGTACTGCCGCTCGGATCGCCACATGTGTTTGTACCTGTAAAATAAAGTATGTACACATAATAAAGACCAATTACATATATTACAAATAACAAAGATAAATAATAACAATTTGTAAAAGAAAATAATAATGATACTCACAAATTCCTGCTGACGATAACTTTGCGGGTAGTATATGCTTGGAGGCATAGCTGGAGGGGGCACAATGTATTGTGGATGATACCATGCATAGTGAACCTGAGGACTGTAGACTGAATCAGTTGGTGGAGCGGGAACTAAGCTCTCACGTCTGTTGTTCCACATCTGCACCTCCTGGCTATAATGAAGCATCCAATCCTCAGCCGCATGACCCCTCCCATCTATCCGGCTAAGCTTCGGCAGCTCAAGAGTATGTTGTACTTGAACAAAGCCGAACTGTCCAAGTACTCTGTCGGGAAAGTGCCACTCCACTATTGTGTAGCACAACAGAGGCACTCGTGCCAACCAAATATCACTACCATCTCTACAAATGGCAGGCAATCTCTCGAGAACCTCAGCAGTGTAAGGAGTCAACTCTATCTGTTATTCATATAAACAACGTGTATCATATAAAACGGAGTAAATTGTAAATAAATAAAACATATCAAACAACAGAGGTAAGTAAGTTATACCTGTAAGGGAAAAATCTGGTCAAATGCTGAATCGTAAAATTGAATTGTTCCCCTGATAGTTTGACTCCTTTGGACAAAGGTAGGCCACCTATTAAATTGAGAAACTAAATTTAGATAAACACTACATAATATTTAGACAAATAAAAAAGTTAATTGTGTTGATCTTTAACCTGTAGCCCAAGGGAACATCTTCTGGCCAATCATTCCAGCACATTCTAATTGTACCTGGGCGTCCAATTCCCAACCTCTCCCAACACCACAACTGTAATAGGCACACACAACCTGATAGATGGGCTATTCTCCTAGACCGGGTGGTTGCCTTATACAACTCCCTATATAAGAAAGCTAGAGTTGCAGCACCCCAAGATAGAGTGCCACAACGTTCAAAATCGGACACAAGAGGGAGATACCTAACATGAACTCTATCCCCTGTACTATCTGGGATAAGGTAACTACCTAAGAAATATAAGAGATATGCCCTAGTATACCTTGTCCTAATTTCTACTTGTTGTTCTTCATCACCCGCGGTCAGATCCATATCCTTGAAGGTCTCACGCAACCAAATCAAGGAGATATGCCCCTTAGACATCCCATCTGGTGCATCTCCTAAGAAATTCTCACAAAGGTGAGTCCATGAAGAAAATTGCCCCTCATCTACACCTAAAGGATATGAAGCTATAACCGGTGGGCCATCAATCCTCAGGCCTAAAAGAACTGCAACATCCTGAAGAGTGACACTCATCTCAAAAGGGGGAAGCCTAAAAGTATTGCTAGAGTTGTCCCACCTGTTAACTAATGCAGTGATTAAACTAGGGTCAAGGTGGATACATGGTAGCCTATGAACAAGCCCAAAACCAGCTATGGAAATATTGTCTAAAACATCCTGGTCAGTAATAGGCCATTGTGCCAACATAATGTGGTGCTGGGAGAGTCGGTAGGTTTCTTCTCTAGGAGCCATATCTATGAAAAGTGAAAATATTTCATTAAATGAAAAGTGCAAAAATTACATTACATGAAAAGTGCAAATAGTGTACAACATTTAAGATTGTCAAGATTCTTCATTAGATAAGATGAAATTACAACATGAACAACATGAATTACATGAACAAACAATATAAAAATACAACATGAACTACATGAAATTACTGCATTTGATTCAGTATCTCATCTAGAGGTTCATAAAATGGCCACACTTGATGTACCACTCGATGTATCTCTAGATGTGATACAGCTAACTGGTTTTTTACTTGTTCGTTGATTGGAATTGCTTTCTGTTTTGTGTGATCCCAATACCAACTAGGTAGCTCAAGAAGTTCTTCATACATGTGAAACATTTGCTTTAAAAATTGCCAATGAAATTTTGCTTGTTATTTTGTCACTATAAATCCTAACTTGTTGTGCAACAAATCTGGTACATCATTCCAGTCATCATCCAATAGAGTTTGATGAGACATTTTTCCATGTAGGCACTTCATAGCTATTATTTGGATTAACTCTACGGACATGTGAAATGTCCATGTCCTTCGATGAGCCATCTATAGAAATTGAAATTGCAAACATTACATGACTTTAGTGAAATTGAAATTACAACCATTACATGAATTTAGTGAAATTGAAATTACAACCATTACATGAATTTAGTGAAATTGAAACTGCAAATATTACATGACTTGAGTAAATTGAAATTGCAAACATTACATAGCCAACCATCATATGACATTAGGACAAGTGCGTCTATTATGGCCCTTTCTGCCACGCTTGTATTGGCAAACCTCTAACACCTTTTAAGACTCCATTACAACCTTCAACATGATTGGTAGTCAATGACCCATACCTGCAACCTCTGTCATATGTGAGAGCCCAATGTACTGGATTTTGGCCTAATAAATACGACTTCGCTGCTGGTTCTATGGTTTCTATAACAGTCATATGACGATCAAATTCATGTGTATCAGATGTGGATCCCACCTTCCACATAAGGTCCCTCAACTCCTTGGACTTGAACTGCCTATGGAATTTCTCCCAAAGATGTCGAAGACAATAACGATGTTGAGCCCAATGAAATTTTGATTGAAGGGCTGGAAAAATCCCACTCATTCGATCAGAAATAATACACAAGTATGTACGTCGTGGAATGATTGGAATACAAGTTTGTAGAGAACCAAAGAACCACTCCTATGAGTCCTTATTTTCTTTCTTGACAACAGCAAAAGCAAGTGGAAATAGACCATTATCAGCATCTATGCCACATGCAAGGAGAAGTATGCCAGTATATTTTCCTGTTAAAAATGTGCCATCAACAGTAAGAACAGGCCTACAATAGGCCCAACCCCTCACAGCTGGACCAAATGCCCAAAACACCCGCTTGAATCTACGAGTGCCTTCAGTTTGAAGGATATAATCATCAATAAGGTGGGCATATATAGTTCTTGGAATATATTGTGTCATAGAAATTAGGAACGGCAACAAACTATGATATGATGATTCCCAATCTCCAAATATTTTACAAACATCCTTCCTCCTCGCTACATATGCCTTCTTGTAAGATATATTGAGCCTTAGTTCAGCATTCACCTTGTCACGAATTTCTCGTGTCGACATATCCAGTCGTGATACTAGGATTGGCATTATCATTCGAGCAATATAAGATGCTGTGACTTGGTGATGATCATGATTCATAACAGTTAATTCACAATTGTGGCCTGCTTTACAACGTTTTATCTTCCACATGCCACCTGCTTTTTTGGACTGGAAAGCGGTCAATCTCCAAGGACATCGTTCATCATAGATACAAGCAAGTTTAAGATGACGATTATTTGAGCGTAATGTACGATACTGGACATTCTTTTGTACCGACCATTTTTGGAGTTGTTGGTATGTATGCCCATAGAGCAAGTCATATGATGATTGTAATGGGATACTTTGTAAATGATTTGAATAATAATAAAGGCAATTTCCAATCTATATGTTTAAACTATTTCTGAGATGATGGTGTAACATGATAGATGTCTAAAGATTGTTTTACTCAATGACGTATGCTTTTGGGTTGAGGACCTAAACGATGAGATCATACGGATGCTAAGAGTATTCTTTCTTGTTTAGTCCCTAGTCGGTTGTTATTGTGGAAATAACCATAGACATCAATAACACTAAAGACTAGATTGTGTGTTGGTTGATGACAGAATCTCATTAGTCATGATATGGTGATATCAAACCAAGCACATAGGTACTTGTTAGAGAACACGATACCGAACAGACCCACCGTGAGAGTGACACATGGAACCATGGCATGGTAGTCACGGTCAGCTCTCACAGTGATGGTGGTGAGTGTGATTCTTAGACCTGAAATCACTGCACTCAACACATGTTGTTGGGTACACTTTGACATCATCAAACGCAGTCCTGAAACATGGGTTGTTATAAAGGTGATGATTGGGTGGCTTTGACACTTGGGGCTTTTGAGGGGTGAGTGATAGATATGGGATTTGTCCCTCCTAAGAGAGTTTGATATCCTTGGCCACTTGATGAGTAGGATTGAGAAAGGCATGCGCATTCACGTATGAATCAATATGTGATATTGATGTCATACACATCTCACTCGGTCTACTCTGAGATCAAGGAAATGAATGAACATTGACAGGATGAATGTTCCATGCCTCGAGTTCATTATGGATATCAGTGACAAAGGAATTATACATTCACTGTAACACCATTCACGGATTGTAGGATGAAAGTTGTTCTCCAACTTTCTACTTTCACTTGGGTAGCAATGATGTGTGACTAGGCACCGCTCTTTGCTTGTGAAGTCATAAGTGTTATGGACTTTCACTGCCAACGTGAAATGGACCTGTAGGGTCACACACATAGGATTTATCCTGGAAGAGGATTTTTGTCCACAAGCAATGTTTAGATTGATTACTAAAGGAGTTTAGTAGTTCAATTAAACACTCAATTAATCGATAGCTCAATATCATAATGTTCAAGGTGTTGGACGCATTGATTGGAGTATCGGATTGATTGAAATCACATTTGACTGATTCTGCACAATCTGCATTCCCAACCGATCGGTTCATGTGATGAACCAGTCGACTGAGGTTGCTGAACCGGTCGACTCAATTGTTGAACCGATCAGCTCATGCATAGAGTGAAACGACCGGTTCAAGTGTTGAACCGATCGGTTCAACTGGTGCAATCGAGCAACTTGGGAAAGTAGGATTGGTGAGAATTTTCCTTTTGTTTCAAATTGCCCAATTCGATTGGGAATAATATTGGTATTCGATACCAATTGGGAAAGAAACAAGGAAAGTCAATCGGGAACCAACCTAGAACCCCAACCGACCGGTTCATGAGTGAACCAATCGGTTCAAGGGTCCCAAACGATCGGTTCAGTGGTGAACCGATCGGTTCAGGTCCCCAACCGACTGGTTCACTTATGAACCGATCGGTTCAGGTTGCGAGATGGTTGCTTTTTGTGGAAAATCCCGAACCCTTCTACTCCTGCTTTAGTCCCGTATTGACGGGCACAGAGAACCCTGTCCCATGACCCGCCTATATATATAGGGGTATTGGGGGCTTCTTAGAGTAAAACTCAGTGCAAGTTGATTGCTCTGCAAAGTTGTCATTCTCTCTGGTTTTGGTAACCAAGAGAGAGCCCGAGCAAGTGCTTCCTGCAAAGGGAGGTGCAGTAAGGGAAGGACAACTGCAGTTGCAATTGACAGCAGGAGAGTGTGTTGGCGACTAGTACGTCAACAGGAGGGTGCGACTCCTTCCACTTCCTTGTGGGATAAGGAGAGTGGAGTTCCGGGTGGTTCGTGTGGACTACTTCAGAGGCGGGAGGTCACTGCCGCTCAGGAGGACAACTGTCATCCGACAGTCCGGTAGGAGGAGGAGTCTTCAGTCCCGGTGCGACCAGGAGCTGCACAGACACCGTCCAAGACCGGAGGTGAAGACCGCGCAAGGCGCGTGGTATTGTCGCCGAGCAAGCCTCGGGACAAGGTATGATTCACAAACCATCTTTCCTATTATATAGATGTTGACGCGATTCCTTTTGTTCCGGGTTTGGGAGAAATTTTTTTTATTTCCGCTGCTTCTCTGCCTCCTCCGAAACCCAATAGTGGTATCAGAGCCAGGTCAACCTCTCTATATTTTAGGATTATCGATATGATCGATTTTGGTTTGTCGCCTTTATTTATTGCATGCGATGCGAATAATATCGGCTTTATACATGTCCAATCCACAAATCCCTAATATACATATATCATATGTAATATTAATGCACTCGATACGCGTCGCCCTTAAACGAGTTTTGTGGTGGATGTGTAGCATGATTATGGCCTATAAACCCCTATATCTGTGTGTGGTTGTTTGTGTGGTTGCTTGCATCTCGGTCTGCGCATCGATTCCCTTTCTCATATTCCTGATGTAACTCGAAATAATTCGAGAATTCTTTTCCTACCTTTGCTCCCCCCGAATGTAACTTGGGGTTTCTCAATTCAATTGTAAATAGGATAGATTTTATTTCCTGTTATGTCAAAGAACGGCGGACAACTTGAAGACGATCGGTTCAAGGAGTGAACCGATCGGTTGGTGATCCAGACGGCCGGTTCGAGGAACAAGATGAGCCGGTGGAGACCTGAGGAGATGCACGATGACCGGTGGACCGATCGGCTGGAGGCGCCAGTCGATCGGCTGGTGGCACCCGAACAACCTACCTGATGGCGAGCCGATCAATCATGGAGATGAGCTGATCAAACCCAGAAAGGCAGGCACAGATTTCATCTTGTACAGGTTGCATGTGATGTAGACCTAGATGACCGTGATTCCTCTTGGCTCGAGGAATCACAAATAGGATGGCCATAATCATTGCTTTTTTATCATTTATGCATGTTTTCTGTGGGATATAGCATGTATATGATACGTACTATATATTGTGGTGATTGGATATGTATATGTATATTAAAACCAAATCCCTCATTAAATATTAAGTTTTAGATGCCTTCCAAATGCGACACACATGAAAAGCTTGATCGACCAAGTGTGGGCACGCCCAAGCGTGGTGCACCGTCTATCTCGTGGAAGTGTGAAGGATGAATGTGTGGGTCTGCCCAAGCAGGGTGCATGTTCATCGTGTTGGCTTTGGGTCAGACTTAACAAGGTGACCTAGATAGGATCTAGCGCCTTGGGCATGGGGATGTTCATTGCAAGGAGTTGCACATGACATATTTCAAGAGTTGCATATGATGAAATTGGCAAGAGTTGCCTACCTGGAAGATCTGAGTTGTGGGTGACAACCCAAGCTGGTCCATGGCTCAGAGGATTTCAGGATCTTGACCCACTAGAAGATTGTACGCTGCAATCTTCTGAATTGATGGTGAGGGCTATCAATTTGAGTCAAAATAGTGGGAGCGGTAATTAATTAAAGGCCTAATTAACTATCGTCAAATTTTATTCAAATCAAATCAAAAAGGTTTTGACAAATGCAAATTTTCTCTTGTAGAATGGCAAAAGAATCATCTTTTAAAATGGGCAAATTAATTGAGAATAAATTTCATAACTGGTTGAGGATTGTGAGAAGTGTTCTGCACAATCCAGATATACCAGGAGCCTTAGAATCCACTCTATGTACGCTTAATGCGTTGGTGAAGAAGAAAGTAGGTAAAGGAGAGAAGTGTTCTCTCGCCAAACTAATTTCTTCTACATGGAGAGGATGGAAGGAACAATGGAAGAAGAAGTCGGAGATAGAGATCTCTACTTCTGGTGTATACGTAATAGAGATTAACTTTACTACTTCTTCGTCATGGGTACTTGATACCAGATGCGGATCTCACATTTGTTCAAATGTGAAGGATCTTAAGAGAAGTAGGCCTTTGGGGAAAGGCGAGGTTGAACTACGTGTTGCTAATGGGGCAAGAGTTGCCGCCAGTGCCGTAGGAACGTATGAGTTAACTCTACCTAGTGGGCTAATAATAGAGTTGAAGAACTGCTATTATGTACTTGCCATAAATAGGAATATCATTTCCGTCTCTTGTTTGGACAAAGATGGATTTGAATTTCTTATTAAGAATGGAAAGTGTTCCATTTCTAAAGATGGGATCTTTTATGGCAGTGCCCCTATGTCTTATGGTCTATACTTGATATACTTGGAGACAAGTGTATACAACGTAAACACCAAAAAGAAAAAACTCAACGACTCAAACGAAACATATCTCTGGCATTGTCGTCTAGGGCACATAAATGAGAAGCGCATTTCTAGACTCCATAAAGATGGTTATCTAGACTCTTTTGATTATGAATCAATAGAGACATGTGAATCTTGTTTGTTGGGCAAGATGACCAAGACTCCCTTTTCAGGTAAAGGTGAGAGAGCTAGTGATCTATTAGGACTCATACATACTGATGTATGTGGGCCTTTTAGAACTAATGCCAGAGGTGGGCATCAGTACTTCATTACCTTTACTGATGACTTCAGTAGGTATGGCTATGTGTACCTGATGAAACATAAGTCAGAAACCCTTGAAAGGTTCAAGGATTTCATGAATGAAGTACAGAACCAGCTTGGTAAAAGTATTAAGGCACTTCGTTCTGATCGAGGTGGAGAATACTTGAGCCAGGAGTTTGAGGACCTTCTGCGAGCCCGTGGTATTGTATCACAATGGACTCCGCCTGGAACACCACAACATAATGGTGTGTCTGAAAGAAGGAATCACACATTGTTAGATATGGTGCGATCTATGATGAGTTTTGCTGATCTTCCGATTTCTTTCTGGGGTTATGCTCTTGAAACCGCCGCGTTTACACTTAACCGTGTGCCATCTAAATCGGTTCAAAAGACACCATATGAGATATGGACTGGGAAGCGTCCCGATTTGTCTTTTCTGAAGATTTGGGGTTGTGAGGCTTATGTTAGGAAAATGTTTCCTGATAAGCTTGGACCCAAATCCGATAAATGTTATTTTGTTGGATACCCCAAGGAAACGAGGGGATATTATTTATACCACCCTACTGACAACAAAGTTTTTGTTGCCAGGACAGCTGTGTTCCTAGAGAAGGAATTTATTTCCAAAGGAAGCAGTGGGAGGAAAATAGAGCTTGAAGAGGTTCAAGCCCAACAAGAAAACAATGAACTGGTAGATGTACCAGAGGAAAATAGAGATTCACAAGGTGTTGTGGAATCTCAGTCTCCTCAGGTAACACAAGGACCTCGTAGATCTAGTAGGACCCGCCTTGAGCCTGAGAGGTTTGGATACCTTGTGACTCAGGAAGGTGGAGAGTTGATCATAGATGATGATCCAACTACCTACGTAGAGGCTATGGAGGGACCAGATTCTGAGAAATGGCTTGAAGCCATGAGATCCGAGATGGAATCCATGTACTCCAACAAAGTATGGACTTTGGTGGAACCGCCCAAAGGGGTAAAACCCATAGGGTGCAAGTGGGTCTTCAAGAAAAAGACCGACATGGATGGAAATGTGCAAACTTATAAAGGCAGACTGGTTGCGAAGGGTTTTCGACAAATTCAAGGTGTTGACTATGACGAAACCTTTTCTCCATTTGCCATGATTAAGTCCATCAGGATCATGCTTGCTATTGCAGCTTATCATGACTATGAGATTTGGCAGATGGATGTTAAAACCGCATTCCTTAACGAAAATATTCATGAGGATGTGTACATGACACAGCCTGAAGGTTTTGTAGATCCAAAGAATGCCAATAAAGTCTGTAAACTGCAAAGGTCAATCTATGGGTTGAAGCAAGCATCTCAGAGTTGGAATCTTCGATTTGATGAAGAAGTCAAAGTGTTTTGGCTTTATTCAAAATTAAGATAAACCTTGTGTGTATAAGAAGGTTAGTGGGAGCTCGACCACATTTCTCATATTGTATGTGGATGACATACTTTTGATGGGGAATGATGTCTTAGCCTTAGAGAAGGTAAAGACTTGGCTTGGGAAAACTTTCTCAATGAAGGACTTAGGAGAAGCATCCTATATACTAGGAATTAAGATCTATAGAGATAGATCTAGAAGGCTTCTCGGACTAAGTCAGAGCACGTACATTGATAAAGTGCTGAAGCGGTTCAGCATGGAGAACTCAAAGAGAGGCAACGTCCCTATGCTACATGGAGTTACCGTCTCTAGAGCTCAATGTCCCCAATCTTGTGAAGAGAGGGAGCGTATGAATGGGATCCCATAAGCATCAGCCATCGGATCCATCATGTACGCTATGTTGTGCACACGCCCAGATGTCTCGTATGCTCTCAGCATGACGAGCAGGTACCAGTCAGATCCCGGGGATGCTCACTGGACAGCCGTGAAGAACATCCTCAAGTACTTGCGAAGGACTAAGGATCAGTTTCTTGTGTACGGCGGCGAGGAAGAGCTGGTTGTAAAGGGTCACACCGATGCAAGCTTCCAAACCGATAAAGATGATTACAGATCGCAGTCAGGATTTGTGTTTTGCCTTAATAATGGAGCTGTGAGCTGGAAGAGTTCCAAGCAAGAAACAATTGCCGATTCTACTACAGAGGCCGAGTATATTGCTGTTTTGCATGCAGCAAAGGAGGCTGTGTGGATCAGGAAGTTCATTTCTGAACTTGGTGTAGTTCCCAGTAGTTGTGATGCAATTGAGCTTTATTATGACAATAATGGAGCTATTGCACAAGCTAAGGAGCCCAGATCACATCAGCGGTCCAAGCACATACTGCGGCGCTTCCATCTAATACGAGAGATCGTACAGCAAGGAGATGTGAAGATTTGCAAAGTACCAACTGAAGACAACATAGCTGATCCACTGACTAAGGCCCTTTCTCAGAAGAAGCATGATGGTCATGCTAGGTCACAAGGACTGCGTTTCCTTGGTGACTGGCTCTAAGTGCAAGTGGGAGTCTGTTGGTATGTATGCCCATAGAGCAAGTCATATGATGATTGTAATGGGATACTTTGTAAATGATTTGAATAATACTAAAGGCAATTTCCAATCTATATGTTTAAATTGTTTATGAGATGATGGTGTAACATGATAGATGTCTAAAGATTGTTTTACTCAATGAAGTATGCTTTTGGGTTGAGGACCTAAACGATGAGATCATACGGATGCTAAGAGTATTCTTTCTTGTTTAGTCCCTAGTCGGTTGTTATTGTGGAAATAACCATAGACATCAATAACACTAAAGAATAGATTGTGTGTTGGTTGATGACAGAATCTCATTAGTCATGATATGGTGATATCAAACCAAGCACATAGGTACTTGTTAGAGAACAAGATACCGGACAGACCCACCGTGAGAGTGACACATGGAACCATGGCATGGTAGTCACAGTCAGCTCTCACAGTGATGGTGGTGAGTGTGATTCTTAGAACTGAAATCACTACACTCAACACATGTCGTTGGGTACACTTTGACATCATCAAACGCAGTCCTGAAACATGGGTTGTTATAAAGGTGATGATTGGGTGGCTTTGACACATGGGGCTTTTGAGGGGTGAGTGATAGATATGGGATTTGTCCCTCCTAAGGGAGTTTGATATCCTTGGCCACTTGATGAGTAGGATTGAGAAAGGCATGCGCATGCACCTGTGAATCAATATGTGATATTGATGTCATACACATCTCACTCGGTCTACTCTGAGATCAAGGAAATGAATGAACATTGACAGGATGACTGTTCCATGCCTCGAGTTCATTCTGGATATCAGTGACAAAGGAATTATACATTCACTGTAACACCATTCACGGATTGTAGGATGAAAGTTGTTCTCCAACTTTCTACTTTCACTTGGGTAGAAATGATGTGTGACTAGGCACCTCTCTTTGCTTGTGAAGTCATAAGTGTTATGGACTTTCACTGCCAACGTGAAATGGACCTACAGGGTCACACACATAGGATTTATCTTGGAAGAGGAGTTTTGTCCACAAGCAATGTTTAGATTGATTACTAAAGGAGTTTAGTAGTTCAATTAAACACTCAATTAATCGATAGCTCAATATCATAATGTTCAAGGTGTTGGACGCATTGATTGGAGTATCGGATTGATTGAAATCGCATTTGACTGATTCTGCACAATCTGCATTCCCAACCGATCGGTTCATGTGATGAACTGGTCGGCTGAGGTTGCTGAATCGGTCGAATCAATTGTTGAACCGATCGGCTCATGCACAGAGTGAAACGACCGGTTCAATTGTTGAACCGATCGGTTCAACTGGTGCAATCGAGCAACTTGGGAAAGTAGGATTGGTGAGAATTTTCCTTTCGTTTCAAATTGCCCAATTCGATTGGGAATAATATTGGTATTCGATACCAATTGGGAAAGAAACAAGGAAAGTCAATCGGGAACCAACCTGGAACCCCAACCGACCGGTTCATGAGTGAACCAATCGGTTCAAGGGTCCCAAACGATCGGTTCAGTGGTGAACCGATCGGTTTAGGTCCCCAACCGACCGGTTCACTTATGAACCGATCGGTTCAGGTTGCGAGATGGTTGCTTTTTGTGGAAAATCCCGAACCCTTCTACTCCTGCTTTAGTCCCGTATTGACGGGCACAGAGAACCCTGTCCCATGACCCGCCTATATATATAGGGGTATTGGGGGCTTCTCAGAGTACAACTCAGTGCAAGTTGATTGCTCTGCAAAGTTGTCGTTCTCTCTGGTTTTGGTAACCAAGAGAGAGCCCGAGCAAGTGCTTCCCGCAAAGGGAGGTGCAGCAAGGGAAGGACAACTGCAGTTGCAATTGACAGCAGGAGAGTGTGTTGGCGACTAGTACGTCAACAGGAGGGTGCGACTCCTTCCACTTCCTTTTGGGACAAGGAGAGTGGAGTTCCGGGTGGTCGGTGTGGACTACTTCAGAGGCGGGAGGTCACTGTCGCTCAGGAGGACAACTGTCATCCGACAGTCCGGTAGGAGGAGGAGTCTTCAGTCCCGGTGCGACCAGGAGCTGCACAGACACCGTCCAAGACCGGAGGTGAAGACCGCGCAAGGCGCGTGGTATTGTCGTCGAGCAAGCCTCGGGACAAGGTATGATTCACAAACCATCTTTCCTATTATATAGATGTTGACGCGATTCCTTTTGTTCCGGGTTTGGGGAGAAATTTTTTTTGTTTCCGCTGCTTCTCTGCCTCCTCCGAAACCCAATAGGAGTGTCTCAACCAGTACAACTTTAGTTGCAAATAAAGCACCCTCATATATAACAACACTGGAAGGATTGTAATTGACACGAAATTCATGACAAAAATCTTCCACCCAATCATCATCTTGAAAAGCTTCATAGTTGGAATCAATGTGTTCATGTTGGGGCCATTGGTTGTCAAATATGGATGGAATATGACTCAATGCTGCAATAGAGTCAGGGAATGGATGTGTGTGTTGATCATCGGTTTCAGTCAATGACTCATCCTCAGGTGGTTCACTGTTATTACCACCTTCAATGTCACTATTGTTATCACCTTCATGATCACTATCATTATCACCTTCATGATCAATATCATTATCTCCCTCCTCAACCTCAACACCAATATTCTCAGTACTAAGATTTTGAGAAAATTCAGGTGGTTGACTCCACTCAGCAGTTAAATTGCTAAGACTGAATTGAGGTGTAGGACTGAATTGAGGTGGTTGACTCCATTCAGTAGTTAAATGACTTTGACAGAATTGAGGTGGTTGACTCCGAGAGAATTGAGATTGAAATTGATTCAATAGACTCATTAAATAAGGTTGTTGGTGGATATATGTTTTTTCAAGAAACACATCAATATAGGCATCAGCTGAAAGTGATAACAAGGTTCTGTATGCATCATCATCATCAACTTGTACGAGCATATGATTTTCTCCAGGGAAAAGATAGGATATTTTGATAGAGAAGTGGTTGAGATTGATGTCAAGTGTTGTATAGATATATGATTTTAGTTCAGATAGGGTATTAATAAGTGAAATGTTTATGGGTCTAACAGATCGACTAGAATAAGACCCATCAGAGAGAAATTGCCCATCATATCACATCTTCACAATTCGTGAATTTGAACTAGATGCCATGTTCCTATATTTTAGAATATTATATTAACATCAGAAAGAAATTCATATTTTATGACATTATATCAACATAAATTAATATTTTAGAGCAATGACATCAATTTGGAATTAAATTTATTGGATTATTTTTTCTATAACATTAACGGTGAACAACAATTTTGCTAATTTTTTCAGTAAAATTAACTAACATTTCAACTAACATTTCATAACAACAATTTTGCTAATTTTTTAGTAACACTAACATTTCAAAATAACAATTTTGCAATTTCGAACAATAATTTTTCAGGTATTAAGTAGCCTTCAATTGTCATTTTCTACATCATTATTTCAGTAATGTGCAATTAAAGAGTAACAATACAATTATTTCAGTTGTAATATTTCGTAAGTTCATATTTTGAAAATTAAAAATTTGGTAGAATAAATACCTGAAATGGAGAGTTATCTGTTGACAATCGAAGAATAGAAGAAGAAAAAGAAGAAGCTCCAAATAGTCTCCGAACAGTAGAAGATATCAGCTCCAAGATCGCCCGAAATAAGCTAGAAATCACCCAAAGCAATATAAATCCGAGAAAAGCTCCAGAGCAATGGGAGTATAGAGCTAGATGAAGAATGGTGTGAGTTTGGGGGGTTGTTTTCGGCCAATATATATAGGGGAGCAATGCGTCCCGGTTGGGGACGCATTGCGCCCACGTGGCACCGCCCGGCGCCGCGCGGCGGCCCCAACGGTAAAATAGCCGTTGCGCTGGGAGCAATGCGTCCCCGTCCGGGACGCATTGTCCGCGTGGCAATTTTATAGCCGTTGGGCGCGTCGCGGGCCGCGACGCATTGGTCCCACAAAGGGCAATGCGTCCCGAGCCGTGACGCATTGCACTCCTGTGGGGTCAATGTGTCCCCATCCGGGATGCATTACTCTCCCGCGTGGCAATGCGTCCCGGTGGGGGACGCATTGGTCCCACAACAGAGCAATGCGTCACGGCTCGGGACACATTGCCCTCCTGTGGGACCAATGTGTCCCCCACCGGGACGCATTGCCTCGCGGGAGAGCAATGCGTCCCAGCAGGGGACGTATTGCTCCAAAATGTGCCATTTTGAGCAATAAGTTCAAGAACGTTGCATTTAGGTAATTAAAATTGGCAAATGTGCCATTTATGTTTTTTTGCCTAGATATTGCTTGACCTTGTTAGCATGGACCGCCGATCTTTCAGTACTCACCAAGCTGGCGAACGTTGCTGTTGCTAAACATTACTGCTGGGTGTAATGCAAGTCGTGAATTCGCTCGACAAGACAAAAAAGATACAAGGATAATTGAGTTTTTTATCTCGGTTGTTATAAAAATGTAGTCCCAATATAGTTAAAGACTACCAAAAAAGTATAATCGGTTACTCAACACATGAATTTAATATTTTAAAAAATGACTTCAATAAGTTATGCCTCGTGTCTGAGTTAAAAAAAAGTAATGCCTCGTGTCAGCATCCAGATGGAACAAGTGCAAGAACTGAAAGTGGGGAATAAATAAATCTGTATCATTCTGGATAAGCACTACAATCAACTCTTGGTGTAGTGGTTCTATAAATATAAACTCTTCCATCGCCATTGTTGAAGCTCCTAGCCTCTAAACCGGTAGTCATGCTGCCTTCTTCGTCTCACCCTTTGCACACCCATTTTGGCAGAAATAACAATCAACAACCGCCCAATCCAGCAGCCACAACTATATTCTCGTATTGGTCTCTCATATATCTCCAACCCTTTCAAACACAATCGGCCAACTCGCCATACCCGAGAAGGCTGCTAATTCACAATCCCCTGCTGCACAACTCCGCTCGGCTACCTGCTTTAAGCGGATCAGTTGCTAGCAAAACCAGGTTAGGACTTGATGCAAGCGTGGTGTTGATCATGGCAGTTCTCATCTGTGCCATAGTATGTGCCATAGGACTAAACACCATCGTCCGTTGTGCGCTGCAGTGCTCTGATCGGATGGCCTTCTTAGCATACAACTCCACCAGATGCGATAGTAGCGGCGGAAAGAAGGCACTCAAGTTGTTGCCGAGCTTGACGTACTCCACCAGTTTGAAAACCACCAGTACCAACTCCGAGTGTGCCATATGCCTCACGGAGTTCAAGATTGGCGAGCAGGTAAGGCTTTTGCCGAAGTGCAAGCACAGCTTCCACGTCAAATGCATAGACCAGTGGCTGGCCGCCCATCCATCCTGTCCGAATTGCCGGCAGTGCCTCTCACTTGGTTGTCATAAATCCTCCCAAGGCATGGCCGGAACTGGAGCCCTGCAGCCACTTCCACTGCCACCACGCTCTGCCATCCGTCCACTGCATCCAGAGGGTGCCTTGATCAACTACCACCTGCAACGATCTATATTGATGTCCTGATTATGTGGTTAATCGATCGACAGTTTAATGCTTAGCACCAGTTGCTTTGCAACTTGGAGTTCCTACTTCCTACGGAAAGAAGTAATGGCTCCACACAATTGCTATATCATAGCTTTGAAAAGGTTGTAAACTAGGGCCTATATATTTGGTTGGGTGTAGTCTGATGACTAAGTGTGAGTTTTATGTACATTTTTACATTACAAACTCACACAACTACACCTCCTGGTTTTACCCAAACAAACTAGCCAGTTTTAGAGTACAGAGCAAACTGGAGTGTACAAAGTAGAATCAAGAAATTAATTGTCTGCCTTTTCATTTCTTTTTCCAATCTTCAAAACACAAGAAGCAACCCGAATGGAGCTCCCCGTGAATTGGAGTTTGAGAATGAAGGTAACGAATCTGTTTTGTGAGATTGGTAGAGGAGAATACGAATTGATTTGATTCGGAAAGCTGAAAACGACATTGCTGG
This sequence comes from Alisma plantago-aquatica, assembly GCA_963693085.1. Classification (NCBI taxonomy): domain Eukaryota; kingdom Viridiplantae; phylum Streptophyta; class Magnoliopsida; order Alismatales; family Alismataceae; genus Alisma; species Alisma plantago-aquatica. Next base: position 1,428,477,092 of record OY856412.1, read on the forward strand.
TGGATGGCAATTGTTAGTCAATGAAAATGGATCCACCGATAGTGCCTTTCAGTTGAAGCGAATAGAATGTACAGGACAACGACACCCACTCAGAGAGCTAGATGATTATCATTATAAGAAAAAAGAAAGCATAAGCAGACACAAAGGTAGTATATTCTTTCACTGGGAGACAGGTACTCCTTTCACTTTGGACACTGGTAGCCCTTGATCTCAAGCCATCATGTACGTGGCAGGTCGCGTGAGTTTGTCTTGTTTTGCAAAGTCTTCCAATTGGTTATGTGGTGTTGCAGTGGGTAAATATGCATACTATGCTTGATTTGGGACAACAGTGCTTGATTCATGTATTAAACAACAATTAGATACTGTGCTACAGGTGGCCTAATGTTTCTATCCCAGCGTAGAATGGAACAGAGAGGGAAATATTATTAGACTTGTCAAATGGATTGGTCAAATTGGATTTGATTCGAGTCATTCACAGGTCCCCTAAAACAGACAAGGTCAGGATGCGCTATAAAAACAGATATTACGTTTATGGATCAAACTAAGCACAAAAACCAATTGTTACAACTATTAACCATGGGCAAGATGTCATCGAATGAAGTTTAAAAGCGCCATGCGAAAAAGAAAGCCTAACAAGGCTTAAAAAATGAAAACTGGCTAAAAGCCGAAGCAACAAGTTTTACTATTTGTATTCACTGTTTGTCCCGTTCACATCTTAATTACCATAATGTCATGTTTTAGATACAATACATCTCCATTGTGGATACATTGCTCTTGGTAAAGCAATGTGTCCCTGATTAGGACGCATTGCCTCTCTCTAAGAAAAGAGTGACCTATTGGAACCATAATAGGCAATATGCCCCATTGAAGATATATATTGCCCCTAGAAAGGAGCAATGAATCTTTGACGGGGAAGCATTATCCATGTGACATCAATGAATCCATGTGGGGACTCATTGTCCTGAAAGAGAGCAATGCGTCCCCTTGTAGGACACATTAGTATCACATGATCCAAATGTGTCACATTTAAGGGCACATTTCCCTTTCATTTGAATTATCTATATAATTTTTTTTTCAAATATATATGTACTTTTTATGTATAAATTGTTGTTCATTTTACGTGCTATTTTCGTTTGTTTGAAAGGAAATTATTTAATTTTACAAAATCGATAGTATAAATGTGCATATTAGTCAATCATGATCCATATACGTAAAGAGTAAATGATGTAAATATATAAATCTAGGTACAAAGTAGATATGTATTTGAATGTCTACTTTGGGACTGGTCTACATGATAGTGCAACAAGGACAAAAACCAAACTAAGCACGTCCTCACCCGCATCGTAGTCTATCCTCTCCCATGATCCTATACATTTGGCTTTTTTGTAGGGATCTTGTGTAGAGAATCCTCAACGGTTATCAACTGTGTAGCAAGAGGCTGAGCCTAAGATGGAATGGTGGAGGCGGGGCTGACTCATCTCTCTATACTAGGTTTGAACTCCATTAGGGTGTTGCATAACTTGAGTGAGGACTCAAAAGTAGCATGAAGTAGTACAAGGGATGGCACATATGTTGCACCTCTAAAATGTTGTGGAGGTGGGGTGTATGGAACAAAAAAAAAGGCCATGCTTCATAGTAGTGTGTATTTAAAGGTGGATGTGGGGTGGCATATGGACTAGAAGGAGAGTGTGCTATAATATATTATTATGATTTCCCCCAACCTACTACCTGTGGAGAGAAAAGGGGAACTAAGTATAGTGTAGGAGTAGTAGTAGGAGAATGAGTACGAGTAGGAGTAGGAATAGGAGCAAGAGTAGGTGTAGGAGAAGGAGTAGGAGTGGGGTGAGGAATAAGAATGCGATGGTTAGTGCACGTGATATAGAAGAGTATACTCACGAAGATGATCAAAGTAGGCCCAGTGAATGTTGTAGACCTCATCTCTAATATGTGCAGGTGTATGCTCTACAAGTGCTCGGATGAGCACTTGTGAGACTATGAACTTAGAATACCCTAATATTACTTTAATCTATCTTTATTATCATAATTGTACACTTGATTGAGTTTTGATACCAATTGATTAAGATAGATCTCTAATTAAATTCAGTTTGCACTTTGGTACCCTAATTTCAAATTTCCTTACAAGTTGTAAACTTAATTGTAAATTTCACATAGTATGTGGATCTAATTAAAAATTGTGTAAATAATATCAAAATATGTGTTTTCCTTCATACTCATGCTCATTTGAATCTATACACTTAAGCTCTTTCATAGATGACTCTAACCTAACTTCAATTGTGCCTCATTTGCCTTGATTTACAATTTTATGTACAATTGTGGGTTGATATGCAATTTCACCCTAACTGGGGATCGAATTGTAAAATTCAGTATATGTAAGACAATTTCACAATATCCTACATTGTCATAAATAATTTTATTAACTTTGAACTTGTTTTATATGGGTTTTCATCCTAGGGTTTTTAACCCTAATTCTAGCTAGTCGTGGTTGATGAGGATTGATGGAACCCTCAACCAATGAGAGTCTTGGACATTTTGATCGATACAGTTCATGGACTCGTTAACCAATGAGATTACTTAAATAAAAAATGATGTGATCTATGGGTTTGGGAACCAATGCAAACCCTAGACATGGCAACCAATGAAAGGGTAGGCTTGACAACCGATGATGTTTTTGAGTTGTTAACTGATGGAGCTTCTGTACGCCCAAACCAATGGATTTACTAACGCATGGAAGTGCCAGACCAGCAGAAATATTGTATAGAATGATGATAATGATTCCCAAATTGATGATCATACTAGGAGGGTTGATGAAAGGGTTGATTTTACCAATGAAAGTCCTACTTTGACCACTACTAGCTATGGACACTAGTTAAGGGCAGTTTTGGACATTTTGATCCACTCTACTAATAAAACCCCTATCCTTTTTTTTTTGATAACGAGGAACCTCTCCCAGGATCGACCACTATTGGACCCCACCCAGCTAAGGGTAAACCCTGGAACCAACCACGTACTTTGGGGCACATCGGCATGCTCAGTTCGTGGGGCCTTGTTGCACCCCAAGGGTTATACAGCCAGAGTCGAACTTGGGTCCCTTCATTTGGGATTGTCGAGCTACACTGCTGGGCTACTCCCTCACCCCCTATCCTTTGTCCTTAAGGATCATTTTAAGCATAGTTTCTTTTGGAAAAATTAGTGAAGCCATGGTGGTTGATGACCATAGAGGGGAGCATGAATGTGGATGCATGTCAAAGATCAAGCAACTCCATGTTGTTCCTATCCTTTGTCCTTAAGGATCATTTTAAACGTAGTTTCTTTTGGAAAAATTATTGAAGACATTGTGGTTGAGGACCATAGAGGGGATCTTGAATGTGGATGCATGTTAAAGATAAAGCAACTCCATGTTGTTCCTAGAATCCCAACTATGTTTCTTGCAACAAGAGCATATGATCATCTCTTAAAATCTATTCTTCATTTTGTTCTTCACACATTGTTCCTCTTTGAATGAAGTCTATGGTATTCCATTGTGGTAACTTTCTCATGTATCTAAAGTACCTTCTTTTCTTCTCTTTTTTGTTGTTTTCTCTAGATCCACCATGGAGGAGTCATCTTAGAGCTAGAGAAGTCATCTTGGGCATGGAAAGGAGATTTATTGGATATTTTCTTATTATTATTCATCACATATTGTTTTTTTGGTCGATCCCCATGGACTACCTTGGTGGAACCTACCCCGTCAAGCTAAAGAAACTTCCATTTTGCTCTTGTTTATCTAGGGGAAGCTAGATCTTGCTTGGAGCTTTGGTTTGGGGTTGTTTGAGAGCTGATCTTGAATCTAGAAGCTTGTTTGTGACTATCTTAGATGGACCTCATGACAGTCACCATAAGAAGTGATTGATAGAATTTTTTTTATCATTCTTGTGCTTACTTGTACATGCAAACCCCTAAACTGGCTCTAAAATTGATTTTGATGCCTTCGGGTCGCATCTTTAACTTCTGCCTTGCTATTATATGATAATGGTTTCATATTTGCATGCCTCCCTCCATCTCTTTATAATGATCCTTGATTATATGGACCTTCTCTAATGTAGGTTTGAAGAATAAATTTTCAAAATTCACACAGTGGTGCTCTAATTACCCTAATCTTGTTTTATGACCCTCGAACATGCTAAATGATAATTTCTTGAGAAATTGTCTAAATAAGTGAAGGGATTTAAGAAGTTATCATGTCTTTCTTAATATTCTAAAAGTGACCCCTGGTGTTAATATCATGTCTATGTTACTGTAGAAATTCAAAATAGACGTAAATTATTACTAAATTTTTTAACTTTATGGTATCTTAGTGCCATATGATGTGGCCCTAATCTTGTTTTATGACCCTCTAACATGCTAAATGATAATTTCTTAAGAAATTCTCTAAATAAGTGAAGGGATTTAAGAAATTATCATGTCTTTCTTAATATTCAAAAAGTGACCCCTGATGTTAATATCATGTCTATGTTACTGTAGAAATTCAAAATACATATAAATTGTTACTATTTTTTTTTAACTTTATGGTATCTTAGTGTCATATGATGTGGAAATTAATATAAATATTATTTTAAATTCCTATAAGTGGATACAAAATGAACATAAGGTTCTTATAGAACTATTATGTTGTTGGATTTTCATTTAAGTTAGACTTATAATCTCAAGATAGGTCATTCATGCATAAGAGTGGTTCTTTTATGTGTAATCTTGTATTTGGTTTATCTCTTTCATAAAATTTAAGTTGAAATTTGGTATGGTGGTGTGTCACAGTAGTATGAGGTGGAATCTAGAATCTTATATGATTTTTATATTCATATATGCTCTTGTCCTAAGTATGGCCTTATGTGGTGAAATTAGTCTTTCTTGGCTAATACTAGTGGTTTGTACCCTAATGAGTACTTTGGGTTACATTGTGAGTTGTATTATATCTCCTAGAGTCATCAACACTTAAAGGATTTTAGATGAAGAAAAATGTCATTATCGATCAGGAAGCATAATCATATAAATGTAAATGAAATGCATTGCACTAATAAAATACATATGAAGTAACTCAGAGGTTTAGTAAGACATGTGATTTTTAATAGAATATTATAGTTCATTTATGTTAAATGGTTCTTAATGAACTAATTATCTTCCTCATATGATTACCTAGGTCGTTCATGTATCCTTTATTTATAATGGTAAGTGATTGAACACGTATGTGACAAAATGTGGCATTATAAGATGTATCTTGGACATGGGGTATATACATCTAGGGTTAATGCCTTGAGGTTGATGCCTTAATTGCAATGATATGAATATCATCATCAGGATGATGGTAGGGAACTAGGGTTAAAATCTCCTAATAATTGAATATAGATGAAATTTAAGATGATACATAAATGGTGAAATAGTTAACATACAAGAAATGATGTGACTATATGGGTTTTACAAGTTTGTCCTTAAATTATGGTGTAAAATTTATTATAACCTAGTCAACTCTTAAAGACACATGAACAAGGATGGTATTGACATGAAATAAATGTTCCTAAAACAAAGTAATATAACATATTCTTTTGAATCCCTTACCCTTGAATGGTGATGATTAACTAGGTCATGTAACCATGTGATGTGGTATATGATGATTATGAGAATTTTTATGTTATTTGATAATGGCATATATTATTTGATACCATTAGAACATTGAGAATGAAATAATATAAGGAGAAATATTCCTTTATATGCCTTGATTATGGTTTATGTTATATGACTTAATATAGGCCTTATGTTGGCTGAGATTCATATTTGAGGCCTTGTTTGTACAAAGATAATTTCATGTACCCTAATTTGGTGGTTCGATACATGTAAACATGTTTTACATATACATGTTTTGTTAGACTTTATTAATATGTCTTATATCTCTTTTCATTGTTTTAAGTGTTTGGTTTTTTCAAATATGAGAAATTGGCTTAATTAAACAAGTATAACCCTAATCACATACTTCCCTAAGTACATAGATCTATTTCCATGGTGTGTTAGGAATTACTAAAACAATTTAATCTAATAGATATCTATCAATTGTGAGAAGATAATCAGAGTGTATATATCGTAATATAGGGGTGTGTGAGGTTGGTATACCAAAACATCCACAAGTTTTGTAGGGACTCCATTATGACTGATGGTCTAGTGAGATGTGATGGGGATAGTCTATGGTTGTATCTCATTTTGTCAGGTTTTATGCCCAATTTTCTTAGTTTTATGACCTATGTACCTAGGGAAGACCTATAATACATATATGTGGACCCGCTTCTGAGAAATTTCACGGTAGAATCAACCTTTGAGCTGTCTACCTTTTGTTACCCTTTCTTCGACCAGAGGTATGTGGAGAGATCTAATGACGTTTGATAATCAATATCTATTATATGGATGACCAGAGAAGCTTTGTAGTGGCCAACTAGTTGTTTAAATTGTACACCTCAAACTACCTAGGGTACAATAAAATATGTAAACCAACAATGTAGTATGATTATTTATTTTTTATTAACAAATTCCATGGATGAGAAATTGCATTCCTTTATATACTGCAAGTATTATATATGTTTCTTACTTTGTACAGAAAAGCATATGGCTCTCAAGTATATTTACAATATAACCCTTTTCTATTTTATGGGTATGTACATGTGATGACAATAAGTACTTGATGCATATTTCTTGTGTAGAGATATTTCATTGTTGATTAACCTGTGAATAAGTAATTTGATCATCACATGCTTGTATTCAATGACTTTGTAGCTTTTATTGTATCATATCTTTGGGCCTTAAGGTCCTACCACTATGGTTATCCACATCATTTAGGTATTCTAAAGTAGCAAAAAGGACATGTTGGTCAAGATGGAACATGTAATAATATTGTAAAGTATATAGTGTCCATGTATTATAACTTTCATTAATTATTGGTGAGTAGTTAAAGATGTACCTCTCCAGTTATTTCTATTTTGTTTCATTGTGATCTTGAGTTGTAAACTAAATCAACCATCTTATGTTTGTATAATTTCACAATTATAGACAATTCTTGTAATTTATTTGATGAAAAAAATAGAGGCTTCAATTGATTGTCTATCATGTGTATGTATATATATATATATATATATATATATATATATATAAATTATATATGTATATCTTTTTCATGGTTTTTATGGCAGTTTCTTACAATCACATGTTTATATGGATCATTTTATCAGGATTTTTTCAACTCATTTTTTATGGTTGTTGGTTTTTAAGTTGGGTTTTTGTCTGGGGATATGTCCTAATGAATAGTTATGGTTTGATCAATGGGATGGTCATTACAACACTTGTGCCTATATTTGTTAACAATATTATATATCCAACACAAATCATAAAAGACAAAATGGAATATATTTGGAAAATAGATAACAAAAAGTAATAAGCAAACTCACAATGTCTTCTTTCCTATAACATGGTGGAGAATATGTCATCGGTGGCTGAGGTGACAGGCCCACTTAATGGACTAGATGATACTAGCTATAGTGAACCTATAGATTGACGACCATCTCTGGTGGTGGCTGGGAAACTAGATGTTCATGGCTAATATTCCAAATTTTCACCTCCAACCTATAGTGATGCAGCTAATCCTTAGTGGCATGAACCCCCCATACATCCTACTAAGTTGTGCCAATGCAATAATAGGTCTTACTTGAACAAATCCAAATTGTCTAAGTACTAGACCCTCTTGACGCTGCTTTGGAAACCTCAATATAGGATCATCTATGTAAGGCGTAAACTCTATCCACTAATTTAAATATGACAAATTCATATAATATTTGATGTAATCAATAGAAATCATATAAATAAATGCACTCAAACTTGTTATCACCTGATAAGGCAAATTTTATTGAAAGGAAACATCATAAAATTGGACATTTCATTGTACATTCTCATATTTTTGAGCAAACTTTGACCAGCAATTTGTAAGAAAGATAATGGTATATATGTTGAATTTGTAAAATAAATATGTTGAATTCTTTACTTGTACCCCAATGAAACACCCTTTTCCCACTCCTCTCAGCTCATAACTAGTGATATTGGGTGTCCCATTCCAATCGTCTATCAACACCACATATAAAGTAGACATAGACAACTAGACAAATGGGGTTTTCACTTTAATAAGGTTGTTTCCTTATACAACTTCCCATACAAGTTGTCTATAGTTGCATCACCCCAAGACAAGGTGTTAAGACTCTAGAAGTCATCCATAAGGGGAAGGTATCATATATTAACATATTCTCCCATACTACCAAGAATAAGGTAACTACCCAAGAAATAAAGGAGTCTGGCTCAAGCATACAAAACCTTAAGTGCTTCCTGGTTCTCAAGAGTCACTAGGATGAAATTCATACCCAAAAATGGCTCACACAACCATCTTAGACTAATTTGGCCCATGGACATCTCATCCTAGATGGCTCACCAAGTAGTTCTCACAAAAGTGAGCCCATAACTAAAATTGTCCCTGATTTGGGCCTATAGAATATGTAGCTATGACTAGAGAACCATCTACCCTAAGACATAGAAGGACTACCATGTCCTAAAGTGGATAGTCATTTCTAAATATGGAACCCTAGGTGTGTTTCTAGTGATGTCCCAACGGTTCATTAGAGTTGTCATGGGTTTGGGATCCAGGTGGATAGGTTGTATCTTATGAACTACACCAAAATCGCTACAAAAATCTTTTGTGATTTACCCTGGTTAGTAACTGGCCACTCTAAAACCAAATAGGTTCTAGGACAGTCAAAATGGTTTTTCCCTAGGATCCATGTCTATTTGAACAAATATATAACATTACATTACTTCACCAAATTGAGAAAATTATTTAAACAATCTGAAGACATGATTACACAGAAAAATTCAAAACATTACGTGAACTAACCATTTTGAGAACATTAATTTAAACAATTAGAGAACATTACATTACATTACCTGACCATATTAAAATTGAAAACATTTCATTACATGACATGACCAAATTTAATTTGAAAACATTACATTACATGACACAACCAAATTCAAATTTAAAAATTACATTACATGACGTGGCCAAATTCAAATTGAAAAATAATACATTACATGACATGACCAATTTGAGAACATTACATTACATAATAAAAGTACGCGTGTTAATGTTATGACCCTTTCTCCCACACTTATGACAATGGTATGTATCCCGATTTAGATCGATATCCATGTATGTGGAACCTTCTTTAAGTTGTTGGTATTCCTATCTTGTTGGAGGTAATAAGGTATATATTTTTCTACCATCAAAAGTTGGGTGATCCCTCTCATTAGGAACATCATGAAATTCAACTTTGTATGAACGATAATGTTCTTGTATTGCAAATATGCACTCACATGTTCATTGCAGCCAAAGTTGACCAAAGCAGTAGCTGATCAAATATGAGAGTATGGTAGCATAAATACAATTCCAATGAATAGCTTCATTTGGTCATACCTAGATCTAAAAATTGTGGCCATAAATGTCATCCATGAGAAACTTATCATTGTTAACTTGAAGTCTAACTCTCAAATTGGCTACATTATAACTAACTTCATGAAGTACATTTTGAAGGAGGAAAGGATTTGTGATCCCTCCGTTTCCCAATTCATGATTTTGTCATGCCTCTTCAACCACATCAAAATAGAACGATAGTATGTTGAAGCAATACGTGGTTGTATTGGTAAATTTCTAGAACCCTATAAGACACCATTCATAGATTCTACATGATTATTAATCTTTGACCCATATATGTAACCTCTTTCAAATGTAAGAGACCACTTGGTGGTGTCTGCTATTAGCAATATTGCTTAGCAACTAGAACAATGACCTCTATATTAGAAATGATATGATCAAATGCAAGGCACATTTTATGGATACCAGACTCCACATGAGTTATGTAACTCCAATTGTTGGAAATTGTTGTGGATGTTTGCACGAAGACGTCCACGACATAATTGATGTTGGGCTCAATAAAACCATAATCCAATATCTTCCAGAAATCTAGTCACCTTATCAAAAGCAATACATAGATCCACTCAACATTCAATAGATGGAGTCAACCCATATAGAGAACCACACAACAATGTCCATGGTCCAATGTTTTCTCCCTCTACAATAGAAAAAGCAAGAGGAAATATGCCATTATCAACATCTATACCACATGAAATAAGAAGACTGCCCTTGTATTTTCCAGTAAGGAATGTTCCATCAACAATAATAACAGGCAATGTACCCACTTGCAATAGATAGAAAGGATTCCCAAAACACACACTTGAATCTACATGAACCTATCTTTATCTGTTATAATCACCCCATGGTGCATACATACTATCCCTAGATTAAAGTGTGATAGATAGGTCATGAATGACAACAATGATATGAATCTTCCCACTCACCAAATATTTTACATATGGCCTTCCTCTGTGCTAAAAATGCATTTCTATATGAGATGTTTAGATTTAGTTTGTTATTCACCTTGTCATTAATATCTCATGTGAACATATCCAATTGTGCCAATGTAATTGGCATGATCATACTAGTAATATAATATGATATGCATTAATGATGGTACTCATACAAAACAATTAATTGACACATGTGTCTTTCACTACAATGCATGATTTTCCACATGCCACATGAATTTTTTGACTGACTAATAACACCCAAATTTATGCATTTATGCTAAGCATTTATTTATGGTTTTGTATCACTATAACTTAATGTGCCCAAAATAACCCATGTTTCTTATCTTTTAGTAATTTGTATCTTTTCATAGATAAAGTTGCTCAAACTAGCCAATTTTGGGACTTGTAGACACCGAACATGAAAAGACATCTATTCTCCAAGATTTCTCCCCAACACATGATTTTTGCAGCAGCTAGACTTCCATCCGTTGTGACCGCTGTGGACTAAGCATCGCACTATGTGCACCAGCTTAGTAGATGGTTCACCAAGAAACTTTTAATATCTTGGACCCTATTTTTGATGGCTAGTCCTTTATCAGGATGTATCCTCATTGTTTAGAAGGCTCATCGATGCAGGCCCGTCAACCACTAGTAATAGCCCACCCCCGTGGGGGTGGGTTTGGTACATGATACCGCGACCTACGGTATGTCTTCCAAGACCGCTACCGTGATGCTGGAAGGTAGACTGTGACCGTGATACTGGAAAGACAAACTGCGAATGCAATGCTGGAAGAGAGACCGTGACCTAGATTGTGACCTCAAGCATGACCGCGACCGCGACCTCGACCTCGACCTCGACCGCGGCCTCTACCATGACCATGAAGTTAAGTCGATGCACACCTCGACCACGGTACTAAGTCGGCGATCTGTGCCTATAAATACACACCCCCCGTGACCTGGAGAGGGGTTCCAATCTGGGGAGTTTCCACCTTGTGGTTCCAACCCCTCTTGGTTACCAGAGCCCTGTGGGAGAGTTTGAAGGACCTGAAAAGGCCAAAAAACTCGTCCTACACCCGTTTATTTAGTTATCTTTCATCCATCATCACGTCCACCTTCTTTCACCCATTTCCCACATTTCCAGTCATCTTTCACCTCCACACATCCACTAAGCTATTATTTGGGGTGGAATTAAGGAGAAAGGAGGTCGAGGAGTCCAGAAGATGAAGGAGGGTGACCCAAAGATGAGATCCGACCCATACAGAGACTAAGGAACGAGAGCCACCTCTCCTCTATGGGATAAATCTTTCCTTCTTCCCCTTTCTTCTACTGTTCTTTGTTGTTTCTATACAAATGATGTTCTTTTGTCTTTGTTTGGAGCCAACTATGCTTGTCCATGGCCAGTTGAGCTCCTTCTTGGCTATGTAGCCCATTTTGGGCAGGTTTATGTACTTTTGCCTTAAGCAAGAAGTTTTGTTTCAGATCTAGTATGTTTTCTGTTCTATCTTCTCTTTGTGGTTATGATTGCTAGTTTGGTTTATCTCTTTCTTTCTTGAACTGCTATTTCTGTCTATATCAAGAGATTCGTTGTAGAAATAGATAAGCGAAGGTAGTTTGAATCTGAATATGAGAGGAGGACTGTTCATGGGGATACCTTCTCCTAGCACTTTGGAATATTCTAGACCTAAGAGAGTATCTAGAATATCTTAGGGTGTTGATCTGTCATCCTCGAGAGAGGGGTCATGATGTTGATGGGATTTAGTCACGCTTCATGAGAGCGAGTGGGATGACCCCAAGGAACAGATACCACGGTACGTATTATGTTTGAATGTAGTTTGTTCGCTGAGGTGTTCGAGGTTTGTCTACATCCGAGAATGAGTGCATAAACTGCCCAACTTATGGTTACATAGCTAGGAACTCCTTCTCTCTGATTAGTAGAATTCTACATACTCTGTTTTGTTTTGTTTTAATTCGTGATAACCCGTTGGACTAGGTCTAGCTCCTTACTTTTATCGACTAACAGATTGCAATATTAGACTTAAGAGTGAGATCCTAAGCATCCCAACATCCCTGTGTTCGACCCCATATATCTACTTCAACCCCGTAATAATGTTGTGGGGGTCCTTGAAGGTTTCAGGTTATAAATCTAAAATTTCAATTCTTTATGAGTCTGTCTCCCTTCCGGACGTGATTCTTTTAGGTTGATCACTGACAAGCACATAAAATCAAAGGAAGTTGTTGATCTTAGACACATGCAGGGTTGATAAATTTATTACTTAAGAATTGAGTGCAATGTTCGACATTGTTATGTATTGGGCATGCATGAATTTTTGAAATCATCAGACTTTTTGATGAAAATAAAGAACCATTACAAATTTCATTATTGGAAGGGGTGTAATTTATATCAATTGGATTGTAAAATTCACCAACTCATTCATCATCTTGGAATGATACATGTTTATCACCTATATTTTGTCTACAAGATCATTTTCAAAGTATGTTGGTAGGTAACTCAAGGTGGCCACAATTTTAGGGATTAAGTAACAATCTAAATCAAGATCATTCATGATGAGGTTCATCATCAATTTCAATTGTTGACTCACCTTCCTATTCAATGTTTCCTTCCTCCTCTTCCACATGGTCAGTATTTTCTTTCTCATTAATGGGGTTTTGATATTTTTTAGGTTGTTCATTTGATAAAGAAGTTAAATAATTGATGTTTGCTTAAAATTGATTCAACAAAATCATGTGACTAGAATCATGATGGAAAAGTACTTTATGAAGGAAGTAATCAACATAGACATCTGATGGAATTAAGAATAAAGTTCCAAATCCATCATCATTCTCAATTTTTATGAGCATACAATGTTCTCTAGGGAAAAGATATGCCATATTAGTAAAGAAGAGATCTGGGTTGATGTCAATTATAATGTAGATGTATGACATAAACTTGACAATAGTATTCATTTTTTTAGTGTTTATGGGTCTAACAAATTGACTAGAGTGTGACTCATCCAACAGAAATTTGTCATCATAGTGTAGCTTCACGATTGAAGCACATCAACTAGATGCCATATTTCTATCACTAAACACAAATATTTTATCATTCTATTTTTAGAAATAATTTCTGTAAGTCTTGATTTATATGATCTTCATTGCAAAAATGTTCAATTACAAAGGTAGTTAAATATAAGAAAAGATAATTTGTTCAATTTTGTTTTTAGCATCAAAAGTTCAAATCTTAGAGAAATAGTACAATATATTTTTCTACATGTTTTTTACTCTTAGTTACAAATTTCTTTAGTTCAATGTAAGAAAATTGTTGTTTTTTATTTTTATCAACAAATAGTAGTTTGCTTTTTTAAATTTTGTAACAACAGTACGATGCATTTTTCTATGTGATTTATTCTCTTAATTGCAGAAAATTGATTATTTTTAGATGTTACAGTGTACTATGATGGATTATTCATTAATCATATCTTATATACAATCTAGTGAACAAAATTATAACATTAAAAGGTTCAAAAGTACCACTACTACAGAACACGCCTTTGGCGTCGGTTGTTTAACCCCTTTTAGCGACGGTTTTCAAGCGACGCCTATGTGGGCACCGCTAAAGGTCGAACACTTCGGCGTCAGTTTTATAACCAACGCCTATATAACCTATAGGCGTCGGTTATATATAGATGGCTGACGCCTATAGGGTTTGTGCCACAAAAAAGGGCGCCATCTAGGACACTATCTGCGTCGGTTTTCACCTAAAACACCGACGCTGTATTCCCAGACGCCACGGCCGTGCTTCCCTGCACGGCCGTGTTTAGTACTATAGGTGTCGGTTTTATACGAATAAGTGACGCTGTTTCCACCACGGCCGTGCTTTCCTGCACGGTCGGGTTGTTTGTCATATTAGGCGGCAGTTTTTATCCAATAACCGAAGTTGTAGGCCTTTGATGACGGTGTTCTATAAATAACCGACGTCTATGATTTAATTTTTTTTCTTATCAGTTTGCAGGCCTGCTGTGGCTGGTCAGCAGGATGAGAACCTGCAGTTCAGTTTTCTGAACTGCAGGTTTACGACATCCATTGATATCAGCCTACAAATAGGCCACAAACCTGCAAAATAAAAAAAAATACTTTTCATACAAGTAGATACATTGATACATTCAGACATCATTTCAATTCTCACATTCACACATGTAGAAACATTCAAATACATCTATAAACATTCAGATATGTATAAACATTCATATTCATATAACAAAATACATCTATATTCATTTATAAAATACATAAAGTGCAGCACGCACAAGTGCTTCAGATTCATATAACAACATGACAGACTAACACATATATAGTGCATAACAACAGCAACGCCGAATTTACATACAACACTGGCTTAGTACATATATAGTGGGACTAAGGTGATGATCCCACCTGCTAAAACAGGTTACCGACAACTGGGAGGTCGTGATTCAGCAACTGTATGCATTAGCAGGAGGACAAACAGATTTCACCACAAACGGTGGAATCTATTTGTCCTCCTGCTAATGCATACGGTTGCTGAATCATGACCTCCCAGTTGTCGGTAACCTGTTTTAGCAGGTGAGATCGTCATCTTAGTCCCACTATATATGTACTAAGCTAGTGTTGTATGTAAATTCGGCGCTGCTGTTGTTATGGACTATATATGTGTTAGTCTGTCATGTTGTTATATGAATCTGAAGCACTTGTGTGTGCTGCACTTTATGTATTGTATATGTATCCTGCTTCTGTTCATTGTGGCTTCTTTTGCTGTTTCATGGCTTGCTACCTATATATCTATATAACCTTTGGCGAATGCCTACATATCCTGCATAGCTATGTCATGGCCGTCCTGCATAGCCTATAGTCTGTGACGAACGCCTGCATATCTTCTTGGACCCATTGTGTGGTGGTAACATGTAGTTGTCATTGAGCATCGCTGATAGCCTAGTTTGTTAGCACATTGATTTGGTTAGTAACAATAAAGGTTAATCTTGAATAGGTGAATACATAAAAATGTATATTAATTAAATTGGGAGTGGCGCTTAATACCTTGAATTCATCTGTTTTTCTTTGGGTAACAAACTCCTCCCAGTCTTTGGGGTCCAAGTAGTTCCATTACTGTGTGGCTTCCTTCTTCCTATATTTATTTTTCAAAGAGAATACAAACAAAAATTATTAGTGTAGAGTTAGTGAAATACTGATCAATGTCTAGAATTGGAATCAATCAAGAACCCATTCTCAGCATCGCGTATGTAATCTCGGGTGAGATTGGTCCACCCTCCCATAACGTTTAGCATTTGTATTAACTAGAAGATAATGAAACATCAAATCATAAAATGATATTGATATTAAAAAAGCAAACATTTATGTTCAATAAAAAAATATAAACATGCATGCCTCTAAAATTGTGGTCTTTTATCAATTAACAATCCTTCATTGTGATCTCCGCGCACATATAAGTCATCATTAGCTTCAACATTTTGTGGAGTTGGCAACCCAACTGAGAATGGACTGGAGTCATCATATTTATCATAGTACTCTTCTTCATCTATAGGATCTTCAATGAACTGTCTTTTACCATGAAGAACAACTAACCATTTATCATTTGCAGGATCATCGATATAGAATATTTGTTTCGCATGTGATGCCAATATGAATGGTTCACCGTTCTCGCAAATCTTTTCAAAGTTCACTAAAGTGAAACCCAATTCATCCACTATAACTCCTTTGGTGTTATCAAACCAATTACATTTAAAGAGCGGAATTCTGAAATCTATGTAGTCAAATTCCCATATGTCTTCAATGACACCTTAATATGACATTTTTGCTTCACGTGGACTCTTATCCTTTGTACTTGCAAAATACATATTCGATGCTTGAAGAGTGACCCCACTGTTTTGGACGACACTCTTATCATCTTGGCACTTTGTGTAATATGTGAACCCATTAATTTCAAACCCTTCATAATACATAATATTCGGTTTTGGTTTAAAGGCAAGGCATTTGATAGTTTCTGTAATATCATTTGGTGTTTGAGATAGTTTATTTAAGACTTTATCTTCAAACCACTTAGTAAAAGTCTTGTTATGCTCTCTAGCAAGCCACATTGAACTTGCTCGAGGATGTTTTCTCTTGATGAAATTGGTATGTTCCTCGATATAAACACTCTTTTCGTCCATGTTGTGTAAAATATACAAGTGACCTTGTTCCAATTGCTCATGGCTGATTACTTTCACCCGTGATCCCAAAATTCCTTTGCCCTCCTCAATATTCTTGTCATTAACATGAGTGTTATTACCACTCAGAAAGTCATTGCAAAAATCCATAACCTCTCTCGCCACATAACCTTCAATAATACTCCCTTCAGGCCGATAACGGTTTCAAACATCACCTTTAAAAATGCTCATGTATCGTTCAAAGGGATACATCCAATGCAAGAAAACTGGTCCCAACATTTTCTCTTCCCTAGTCAAGTGGACAATAAGATGTACCATGATATCAAAGAACGAAGGAGGGAAATACATCTCAAGATGACATAGGGTAACAACCACTTCTCTTTGCAAATTATCGAGAGTATCAGGGTCAATAACTTTGCTGAATAGACTGTTGAAAAAGAAACAAAGTCTGGTGATTGCAAATCTTACATGCTTTAGAAATATAGATCGAATTTCCACGGGCAATATTTGTTGCATTAGAGTGTGACAAGATTAGGGTCTACGGTTAACAAATACATGTGATGTCATTCTTATATATAATAAATGTGTACCACCTATCCCATCCTTGAACACCTAATCTAACTAGTAAGTGTATAATGTGTATTGGGTTTTCGAGAAAATTTCGACAGCATTTCCCCACTGTTCTCTAAGTACATATGTTCTTTGAGAACAAACGCGGAAATGCTGCCGAAATTTTCTCGAAAACCCAATACACATTATACACTTACATCCTAAGTGAGATTAGGTGTTCAAGAACAGTCCCAAACCGGGGACTATCCAAGATTTACTCCTAATGAGTAAATCTTAGACGGGTTTCTAGGCCAACAAAATCATATCATTAAGAGCATGGTTTCATGTTAGGTCATCATAGGTCATAATAATCCACTAGAATGGGCATAAGAGTATTAGATCTTGATTCTAGAGTGTACAAGACATAATAGTGACTACTGATTTTGTGGGGTGATATCATTTCATAGGATTTATAAATTCAAATTTAACAAGTGTACAAGTTGCATCATTTTAATACTCTAAAGGTGACTAGTGGGTCATAGCACATAAAAGATGGCATTACAAGGAATGTAAGCAAGCTAGATCAATTACCTCTGTTTGAGCGTCAGCAGGGAGAGAGGGCGAGACGGAGGGTAGGCGAGTAGGCAGGCAAGCAGGTGAGTAGGCGACGGACAGGGAGACGGCGGGCAGCAGTAGATGATCAATTAATTCCTGAAACATAGTATAGAATATTCATAGATAATACATTAGTTGAACGCATAACATTAGTAGTAGGAAGTACATGATATGTACATTATACTGTTATATGTATTGCAAACTACATAGTACATCTACATATATAATACATTATTTGAACGCATAACAATACAAGAAAAACTAAGGTATGAATGTATGTATAGGTACAAGTATAATGTATCAGTAAATATTAGTGGTTGAGTTCATAGTAGAGAATCAATGTATGTGCAAATGATAAATATGTAATGTAGGTGCAGTAGTTCATACATAAAGTAGTTCATACATAAAGATGTAAATGGGTGCAGCAGTACATACATACAGAGCTTATATGAAGTAGGAACGATTTTGATGCATGTACAACTCAATTAAAAATGAGAAGAGCAGGAAAAGCAAGAAGAGGGGTAGGGGGCCAGGAGCAGGAGCAAGGAGGAAGCCGGAGAAACCCTATTGTCTAAGCAGGAAGAGGAAGAAGAAGGGTACCAGGTGAGCGGGTGACCAGAAGCAGAGCGCCGGCGAGGAGAGAGCAGAGCGTCAGCGACGGTGAGCGGCCGGGTGACCAGGAGGTGTGTCGGGGCCGACCAGGAGACAGTATCGGCACAGAGGGAAGGAGCGGCGGTGGCAGCGGGTGCTTGCTCATCGGAATCACCAAGCAGGGGGAAGGAGCAGCGACGGCGGCGGGTGCTTGCTCACCGGAATCGCCAGACCTAAAATGGATCGACGCTAGATTGTAGTGAAATAGAGAAAGGGGATCTGCTTCGCGGGGTGCTAATTAGTAAACAATCGGCGTCGGTCATTACAAAAAACCGACGCCATATCAAACAGTGTCGGTTTTTCTATAGATAACCGATGTCGATTCAGATAAGCGTCGGTTGTTAGGAAACAACCGACGTCCAAATTAGACAATCGTATTTGGTGGGAAATATTATCCGCGTCGGTTATCAAAGGATTAACCGACACCGAAATCGGAACTTTTCGCGGAAATAACCTTCTAGTATAGGCGTCGGGGATTACTGAAAACACCGACGCTGTATGTGACGCAAAATTTTTTTGCTCGAAATTTGGATTTTGCGGGAGGTTTTAGGCGTCGGTTTGTTATATCCAGCCGACACTGAATAGAGAGCGGTACCCGTATGTGGCTGGTCTTCGACGATAGACGTCGGTTTCCCTAAATATCCGACGTTGACTAATATAGGCGTCAGATTATCTTAATAACCGACGCCCAAATAAGAGACACTGAATGATGTTTCTGTAGTAGTGTACTTACCTGAACTGGGGAGAAATTCCTCATAGATCATAAATCTAGAGAAGACAAGAGAACATAAGTATCAAACATCACCTTAGGTAGAAATGTGAAGTGAAACAGACTACCGGAGAAGATCAATAGTGGGGAAGGCAAATACAAAAATATATTCTAGAATGAACTAGAAGTTCTCCCGCAATAAACTAATGTCCATTGTCACACCCCTAATTTTTGGAGCCTAGTAAGTATATGATTAAGTCTTTTGATGAATTCAATATATGACAGATTGATGGTTACATTAAGGTTCTATCAAAATTTCATGATGTTGGATATAAGATAAAAGTACATGTAGAAAGGATCTCTTGTGCAATTGGGTTAGTTTAATAATATCCCCAAAGTTTGATAATTTAATATCTACTTTGATGATATGAGGTGACAAGCAAAGTAGAACAATGAGAGGAATTTGTTGACTCTAGTTAATTGTTTAAACCTTAGACCTAGTTTAGATCTCCATGTTAAGTAAGTAAATTAATAATGATAAAAAATGTATCATATGATAGCATCAATTGGGAAATTATATTGATTTAAGCTTTATCTTCGTAATAATTCTTATGATTAGATCATGTACACTTCATAAGACCAAAGAATGAGCCATGTGCCCTATAACGAATTCAAGCCTTAATTTCCCAATTAGGATTCACATATGGGTCCTTGGAGTACAAATTTAGGAATTGAGAATTTTGTGTTTATAATAAGTAATCAAAATATTTTTAGTAGATGTATAATTGGAATATAAGATTATTGGGGAAACTTTTGGTAAATTTGATTTATCTAGTGTCATATGTAGTTAAATTGGTATTTATCCAATATTTATTAAAAGTACAACTTTGTATCAATTATCCAAGGATTTTTGGGCCAATTATTTGTCCAAAAGTGGATAATATCAATATGTACATAATTTTAAAATTTGTAATTCAACGACATCATAATATGGCTTATAAAATTATTTATAAAAAGTGGACTTCAATCCAAAAAAACAAAGAGAATAGGAAGAGTGTAGCCCAGTCCATCACGGACTGGGGAGCTCCTCTACATTGTAGGGAGAGACAATCTCATGATGTGTTAGGTTTTTGAGGCAATAAAAGCCTTCTATATTAGGGAAGTGAGGGTTGGATTCATGTTTTGGTAGAAAGCAAGAATGAGAAGAAATGAAAGGATAAAAAAGGTAGTCGTGTGGCGGTGTAAAGGGAGGTCGAATTGGGGTTTCTCAACCTTGATGGTGTGAGGCAGAAAGGAAGTGTCGAGTGGGTTGAAAGTTCTAGGTCAAACATGGAGAGATATTTCAATCATGGTCATATTCGTAGATCGAGAAAGACCTACTTGTTGGAGTTTGGCCTTGCAGGGGCCATGAAATAGAGCACACATAAAAAGAAGGGGGCTTCATCTGGCAGTCACCAAGGTGGAGTAGCATGGAAGGAGATGAAGATGAGAAGGAGTGGCATCCAAGAATCTCTATCGGGTCTATTTCCAGTCAGGGAGGCAATCTACACCTCCAAGAACATAGAACAATTATGCTTTATTCACACATACAAATGGAGGAGTCACAATCCCCATACAATTGCACACATCATAAAAAAAAGGAAGTCAGACCCCATTTAAATGTGTCGATGGGGTAGCAGATACCGTATGAGGATCCACAACCAAATAAGAGAAGGTCTAAGCCTTGGTTGACCAACATCCTCAAATCTCAAACATATGGCTAGGATCTCTCAACAAAAGCTAAATTAAAAAAAAAAAATTGAGATATGTAGCTCTGTTTGGGATAAACAAGGTATCAATAGAAAACTAATAATGTATAATATTTTATAAAAATACTCCTAAATAGTATTTTGGATGTATAGTTATTATGATAATTTTATTATTAAAGGATATCCAATTCCAATGTTTTGAACACTAAAAATAGCAAACGACTTTCAATATTGATGAATATTTTACCTAAGGTGTACTTTGATATATATATTATGACTACAAGGTCTGATCTATCCCATTTGAAGTCTCACCTAAGTTTTGATGTAAACCCTAATAAGGGTACTCTGGGAATTTCACCAATTGATAGACAATGAAATAATGTGAGATTTTTACCTAAACCCTAACATATAATGTTCTTACTATTTTCAAAAGCTTTTTTGGATTTTCATTCTTAATTGTATTAGTATTTAATATCTAGGCTTAAGTGGAAATATTGTAAGATAACTAATGAACATTTGTGGAGAAATATGTGATCTATATGCATTAATAGTATGCAATATGACATTAAGAATATTTTACTTATGTTTTACATGTTAGTTAGTTATAATAATGTGTGAGTGTCTTTGAGGTCTTCTTTCAGTTAATTATGTATATGGTCATGTATTAGAACATAAAAATACTTATTTAGTTCACAAGGATATATCAACATATAATTGCATATAATATGAGATTTTGGCTTTTAATATAATATTCAGAATTAAAATTAGTTTTAACTAAGGGTTAGTATCAGTTAAATATGAACCCTAAGTTGATATATAAGGTCAGGATGATGGGGTTTAACATTTAAAAATGAAAAAGGGAAAATATACATGGACTAATAGAACTATGATGATATCCAGGTTATTAAGTTATGGAACTTGGGATGAGGACAACCTTAAAGACACCCTTAGTGTAAAGGGAAGTGGGCCATGTCCATCGAATTTCATTATTATTTGTCCCACACATCCCTATAAATTAACTTAAATTTTAAGTTACTTCCAGACTTCTAAAATTTATATGCTATCATGCTTTAAGAAATCAATTTGTATTCAGTTTAACTTATGTTGACAGATTATCATAATTCAAGTATTTGAGATTTATGGTATTTTCATACTTAGTTCAATTTATTTTCTTAATCCTTTAAACTCAGATGTAAAATATCTAATATTAGAATTATGTTAAGTCCTCTAGTTAAAACAATGCTTCAGACTAAGATTTTATCAGAAAATAATATTATTAGATTTATAATTCAGAGTTGGATTTAGTGTAAAATTAAAGAACACATATATAGATACAGAGATAAAAGATCAGATTTAGAGATAGAAGTTAAGAACATAATCAGAGATAAGAGATTAGGATTCAGAGATAAGAAATTAAGAGACGATTCAGCGTTAAGAGATTAAGATTTAGAATAAGAAAATAACAACAGAGATAGAAATGACATCAAAACATTAATTATACATCATAGCATAATTGCTCAGTAGAGAGTCCCATAATGATTTGGAGGGCACATTGGCCAAACACAGTAGACGTCACAGAGGGCGCATTGTGCCAATAGAGGGTGCCTTTCACTATAGAGGATAATTTAGTGTCAACAAAGGACACGTTGTGCTGATAGAAGGTGCTTTCCACCATAGAGGACACTTTGGTTTCACAGAGGAGGACTTATCATATAATGGTGGCCACAAAGTTGATAAAAGACATAAATAAAAGACACATCAATTCAATATAAGATTATAGCTTTCAAATATTTGTTCAACTTTCAGTTATAGTATATTCTTTTTTATCTTATTAGAAATTAAATACCACTTACTCTAATATTAGCTTTCCTATTTGTACATGGTTGCAGGTGAGATGTCTGCAAGTATGGAACTTCAGGAGATAGTCATGACAAGATGATGCAGTGATAATTTTTAGGAGCTTTGCTTAGTGGTATGCCATCTACATGGTACCAGATTTGATATGATATTTGTATAAGGTAGTATCTATATTATGTTTCTTTTGTATTTGATGATGTAATGGAGTTTCCTTCCCAAGAATTTATAAGAATGGATTTTCACACTACTCTGTGTTGGTTCTTGTCTATTATGATTGCTATGTATAATATGTTTTTAACACTCCCAGTTGAAAACAAACTAGCTTCCTTTCATGTGATAATAAAATTGGGGTGTTACAATATGGTATCAGAGTAATAATGTAGATGTCCATCAGTAAAATTCTCATATTCTTAGTGTAGATTTCCCCAATATAAGCCAAGTGAGATTAGACAGATTGAGAAAGACAATTTCTAGACCTAGTTATAAAAGAAGTGAGTGGATGATAGTAGAATCCAAATTAGAGGTTTAATGAGGCAATAGAAGTTGAGATATGTATTCAGGTTTGTGTCTAGCTGCTTTAGACTTTTTATGTTAACTTTATATTTGTGCATATTATCCCCTCACTTTCTCCCACATGTTTTTGGTATGGGACACAAGATTTTGGAGTTTTATAGACGGTATGCATAAATCTAAACTTATTATGCTTGTCTTAATCTGACAAGTGCATATGGTATGGGAAATCTATACTTTTAGATGAGATAAATATGATAAGACGTGGCACATTTAGATGTATGATTGACTGACATGCATCGAGAGTGATGAAATAAAGTTTGACACAAAAGCATGAGGTAGATGGTCACCTAAACCTAATTGCATACCTATTAGAACCCTCAAATGTATACCAATGGTAAATATGTTGAAATAGATGAGTGGCATAGCTTTAAAGTGGAATAATGATTGGATGGATATGATGTCTTTTCCTACTATACATGATTAGAATTATAGAACTCTTGATGTCCTTAGGACCTTCATCCTAAGGAGGGATTACATCCCAATTCTAATCATGAGGGTTGTTAAGGAAAACACTTGAGGATAATAGAATTCATGTTATGAATTGAATTTAAGATGAAGATATGATGATTGGTAGAGGTGAGTAAAAGTTTTTAAGGTTATACATGATGATGATTTATGCATATGGTGACACAAGATATGTAGTAGTGTGGACCATTGGTCTATGATAGAAATAATATGGGGTTCTACCTGATGCTGACATAATATAGATCCTAGAAAAGATGATGGATTAATGTTTCCTTGGATATTTTTATGGATAATAATGGTTATAGGGTAAGATAGTGACCACAAATGCTTTGGGATTATCTAGCTGACAGAACCATGATAAGAGGAGGAAATTTCATTTTGACCTAATGGTGCAGTATATCATTAGAAGAGAAGGGAATATGCATGACTTTAGTGCAGGATTTCACAAACCAAAGCATGTAGTACAAGCCCATGGGTATTCTGTTATAGTTACACTTCATATGTTTACATGTTTTTTACCACTCAACAAGATGTCCATAATTTACTTGATATTATGATTTCACTCAGAATATGTAGTTAAGACTAATTAATGAATGTTAAGGTGTTGGTGATTTAGTTTCACAGTAAAGATATGTCATTATTATTTCTCAATATGATCATAATTTATAATGTAAGTTCATTAGGAGGTATGATTTAAGATTTCATGGTAACTGTTTATGAAACTCAACATATTTACATGATTCTTAAATGACACTTTCATCATTTAGGTGATTCGGTGTTCCAAAATTAAGTATAAGACATGCAATTAAAATTTCATCCCTTCATGGCTATTCTCTTACTATGCCTAAGATCTCAAGTAGAGACTTGTTAATAAGATTTATTTGAATGATTAAGACCTAAGAATTTACTACATGATAAGATATTAAGTGTTTATTGCATAAAGATCCAATTATGATTCCAAGATAAGATCCATGTGTTAATATTTAAGATCAGGGTAAGACCTATATGATTGAATGCATTAAGATTCAAATAAGATCAGATTCAATGATATGAAATGAGATTATGGACTTAGACCCATGCCTTAGTGCACGTCAACTCAAGGGACATGACCTACACACCTTAGTGTAGGCCATGAGGGCCCAAGTACTAGAATACATGTCTATAGAGAAAGATACTTAAAAAGAAAGAATTAAGAATAAAGAAAGAGTAGTTGTTTATGCCTAAGATCTTCCTATAGATTTCCATGTTGCTTATACATGCTAGATTGTTCAGGTTGATAGATATAGTTAGTTATGCACAAGAAGGTCATACTTTGAGGTGTCAATGAGACTTTGTGACAGTTGTAAAGAGTTAGTGTTTGTAACATATCTAAAATCCTAAGGTGGGCAACCTCCTTTAGTTGATTCAAATTTCAAAGACGAAATTCCCAAAAAGGTGGGTAGTGTTCTCACACCCCTAATTTTTGGAACCTAGTAAGTACATAATTAAGTTATCTGATGAATTCATTATATGATAAATTAATGGTTATAATAAGTTCTGTCCAATTTTCATGATTTTGGATATAAGAGAAAAGGACATGTAGAAAGGTTCTCTGCTAAAATTTGGTCAGTTTTGTTATATCCTCAAAGTTTGGTAATTTAATATTTACTTTGATGATACGAGGTGACAACCTAAGTAGAACAATGAAAGGAATATGATGACTCAAGTTAATAATTTGAACCTTTGACCTAAGTTAGATCTCCATGTTAAGTAATTAATGTAATAAAAATCAAATGTGTCATAATGTAGCTTTAATTGGGAAATGATATTGATTCAAGCTTTAGATTCATAATAAAGCATATGATTAAGCTCGTGGACCCTTCAGAAGACCAAATAATGGGCAATGTGAACTATTACTAATTCAAGACTTAATTTCCCAATTAGGATTCACATATCAGTCCTTGGAGTACAAATTTAGGAATTGAGCATTTTGAGTTGATAATAAATACTCAAAATATTTTACTAGTTGTATAATTGGAATATAAGATTATGGGGGAAGCTTTGTGTAATTATGATTTATCTAGTAGCCTAAGTAATTAAATTGGTATTTTTCTAATATTTATTAAAAGGACAAGTTTGGAGAAATTATCAAATGATTTTGGGCCAATTTCTTACACAAGAAAGGATAATCTCAATATGTAGATAATTTAAAATTTTGGAATTCAAAATATTCACAATATGGCTTATATAATTATTTATTAAATGTGAACTTCTATCCAAAAAAGAGAACATGAAGAGTTTCACCCAGTCCATCACAGGCTGGGGAGCTCCTCTGCATTGTGTGGAAAGACAATATCATGATGCATTATGTTTTGAGGTCATAAAAGCCTTTGGTTTTAAGGGAGTGATGGTTGGATTCATGTTTTGGTAGCGAACGAGAGCGAGAAGAAAAGAAATGAGAAAGAAGGTTGTTGCGTGGCGGCGTAAAGGGAGGAAAATTTGGGGTTTGTCAACTCTGAGGACATGAGGCACAAAGGAAGTGGAAAGTGGGTCGAGGGCACCAGGCTGGAGATGGAGAGAGATTTTGATCATGGTCGTATTTGTAGATTAGGCAATACCTGCTCGTTGCAGTTTGGCCACACGATGGCCATGAAATAGAACACATACAAATAAAAGGGAGCTTCATTTAACAGTCACCAAGGTAGAGTTAGCATGGACGGAGATTGAAGAGGAGAAGGAGAGGTGACTTGGCAACCTCTTTTGAGTCTATTTCTAGCCTAGTATGCAAGTTACACTACAAGGAACAAAGAGCAGTCATGCTTTGTTCTCACGCTCAAATAGAGGAGTCATAATCCCCGTGTAGTCATACACAACAGACACAAAAGGAAGATGCTCCCCAACTAAATGAGAAGAGAGGGTAGCGAATACCCTATGAGGATCTACAGCTAAATAAGAGATGGGCTAATCCTCCATTGATCCACAACATTAGATCTCAAACCAACGACAAGGATCTCTTCACACAAGGTCCATTTTGAAAAATTGTATCTTGAGAAATAGATATGTGTTTGGGACCAACATGGTGTCGATGGAAAGATAATAATTCCTTCTATCTTATAAAAATACTCCTTAATAGTGTTTTGAATGTTAAACTATTATTATAATTTTATTATCAGAGGACAGGAGATTTCAATGTTTTGAACACTAAAAATAGCAAATGTCTTTCAACATTCTTGAATATTTTACCTAAGGTGTATTTTGATGTGTTTAGTATGATACTAGGTCTGATCTATCTGATTTGAAGTATTACCTATGTTTTTATGTAAACCCTAATAAGGGTACTTTGGTAATTTCACCCATAGAATGACAATGAAACAATCTGAGATTTTTACATAAACCCTAACATACAATGTTCATACTGTTTTTCAAAAGCATTTCTGAATTTTCATGTATAATGTATTAGTATTTAATTTTTTGACCTATGTGGCAATAATGTAAGGTATTTTGTGAACAATGTGGAACAAGATGTTATATATATGCATTATTGGTATGCAATATGATTTTAAGCATGTCTTACTTGTAATTTACATGTTAGTCAGTAATGATAATGTGTGAGTATCTTTGAGGTCTTCTTTAAGATAATTATGCATATGGTCATGTATTAGAGCATAAGATTATTTATTTAGTCTGTATGGCTATATCATCATATAATTGCATATAATATGAGATTCTAGCTTTTAGTATAATATTTAGAATCAAAAGTTGTTTTAAAAGAGTTAGTTTTAGTTAAATATGAACCCTAACTCATTATATAAGGTTAGGATGATGGGGTTTGAGATTTAAAAATGAAAAAGATAAAACATACATGGACTTATAAAACTATGATGATATCTAGGTTATTAAGTTATGGAACTTGGGATGAGGACAAACTTAAAGATACTCTCAGTTTAAAGGGAAGTGGTCCATGTCCATTGAATTTCATTATTTTTTTTTTGTGAATCTAGAGGTTGATTTTTATTCCTCCCGCTCTCTAGTGCAGGTGAACAAATGTTTCAGATTTACACCGTTGCTCAAATTGATCCAATTAGGATAATCAGAAGTAAAAAGAAAGGAAGGATCGCTACTGGCTTGTGCATGCTTTGCAAGCGAGTCAGCGATTTGGTTTTTCTCCCTATTGATATGATATATCTCCGTATTAGTCTGTTCCTTCATCATAGCTTTGGCTCTGCTTACATAGGGTTTGTATTTGTTGATTGGCGTTAGCTTTGGTAAGATTAGGGAGACTGCTTGTGCTGAGTCTGTACATAGCGCAATGCGACCCTTGCCACAGACTGCCATAGATTCCAACCCAAAGATGATAGCTTGACATTCCGCTTCTAGAGCATCAGTACTAGTGCAACGTTTGCTGCCTCCAAAGCAGCAGCTTCCCGCCTTATTCAGAATATGGAAACCCAGACCTGATGGCTGGGTCTTGGATATGAACGATGCATCAACCAGGATGAAATAGTCGAAGTTGGATATGCTAAGAGGAGGGGGTAAAACTTCCCGAGGAGTTCTAGTGATTGTACTCAAGGAACTTTGCATACCACTAATGGTGGTGGCTCTTGTGCGGATGAAGGTGGCTGTGATTGACGGAGGTTTCAGTATTCTTGTATGGATTTGCTCATTACGACTTTTCCAGATATGCCAACAGGCAACTTGAGGGATAGGAGGGTGCACCATGGAGATCATGTTGTATTTGACGATGGACGGAATCCATGAGTCTTCATTCATATTGAAGAAATCAGCACTCGAACCAAGCTCGATCCAGATAGGTTTCGAGAATTGGCAGTCACGCAGAGCATGCAAAATGTTGTCTTCCCCATTATTACAGAGCTGACATTGGCCATTGACGTCAAGATGGCGACGGTGCTTTTCCATGTTGGTGAGGATAGCTTTGTGCTGTAAGAGCCAAAGAAAAACCTTTATTCTAGCAGGAAGCTTCCATTTCTAGACGTCTTTCCAAAGACCAGGCGACTGAACTTCCTTTTGTTCACAGATCCAGCGATAGGCCGATCTAGATGACAACCTTCCGTTTTGTTCCTTAGGCCAAGCCCAGAGGTCCGCCCCATTGGAGTTTTCAGGCGGAGGCAGCGAGCGGATCCTGTCCCAAGTGACATCTGGGAGTAACTGGTAAATGAAACTCCAGTCCCACCTTCCATTACCCAGACTCATAGAATTTACCTGAAGAGAACTCAGGTCAGGCGGAATGGTGATATTGGGTTGTAATTCGAGAATTGAGTTGCCTTGGAGCCACCTATCAGTCCATACATTCGTGGATTTACCATCATTCACCACCTTGTAACAGAGGTTTTGGATAACTGGGAGATACTTTTTGATGAACTGCCATATGGGAGAACCATGGCGATTCAAGATGACATCATTCCGAACATACTTTTGTTTCATAATTTGAACCCAAATTCTGTCCGGTTGATTCAAAAAAGACCAGACGTTCTTTAGAAGGAGGGCTTGATTTTGGTCCCTAGCATCTTTGATACCTAGGCCGCCAATATCTTTATTGCTGGTGACCTTTTTCCAGGAAACCAGAGATAATCTTCGCTGCTCCCAGTTGCCCGACCATAAAAAACGGCGGACATGCTTATTTATATCATCACAAAGAGTTGGCGAGAGACGGACAGTCTGCATAGAGTAGCCAGGGATAGCTTGGAGTGTCGATTTAGCTAGGGTTATGCGTCCAGTAAGGGAGAGATGGCGCATGGTCCAGCTATCCATACGGGACCGGATATTTGAGATGATGTATGTGTGAGTATTCTTGTTAACCCGTTTGTGCAAGATGGGCACTCCCAGGTATTTCCCAAGGTCCTACGTCCAAGGGATATCAAGCTTTCTACTGATAGTGCGAATTAAAGGCCTAGGAGTGTTCGAACTGAAGTAACATTTTGATTTGTCAAGTGAGATCGCCTGTCCGGAAACTTTGGCAAAGTTGTCCAGAATTTTTAGGATGGTTTTGGCCTGGTGAACCGAGGCGTCACCCATGAGAAGAATATCATCAGCGAAAAAAACATGTGATAGTTTTGTGCCTCCTTTAGATAAAAGAATCGGTTTCCAGCTACCATCAGTCACAGCAAGGGAGATCGCCTGGCTAAGCCTTTCCATGCAAAGGACGAAGACGTAGGGACTGATCGGATCGCCTTGTCTGACGCCTCTTGAAGCCTTAAAGGCTGTAAGGGGTGTACCTTCCCAGAGGATAGAAGTGGAGCCTGTGGTGATGATTTGCATGATTAACTGACATACTTTATCAGGGAGCCCCGTTCTGGTGAGAGTATCATTAATAAAAGCCCAGGACATGCGATCAAATGCTTTGGAGAGGTCAAGTTTAATACACATTCTGTACTTTTTTGTGCTTTTGGACTTCATTGAATGGATGACTTCTTGTACTAATAAGATGTTGTCGCTTATACTCCTTCCTGGAATGAAAGCCGATTGCGAGGGAGAGATCCAGTTATTTAGAAGGGGCTTGATACGTTCTACTAGAACTTTGGAAATTAGCTTGAAACAGCTGTTGTTTAAGGATATAGGCCTAAGCTCGTTACAACTCTCTGGAGATTTTGTTTTTGGGATTAAGACCATGAAGGAGTTAGCCAGTGATTCTTCAATACAGCCAGATGAGAAGGTACTGTTGAAAGTATGGACAATAGAGCCACCAATATACTCCCAGTTATCTTGAAGGAAACTGTTGTAGACACCGTCAGGACCCGGTGCCTTTGTCAGCGACATGAGGAAGAGAGTCTTTCTTATTTCTTCAGCAGATGGGGTAGATTGCATAGAACCAATAACGTCTGCGGGAAGAGGCGGGAAAGTGCCTGGGTAGTTGACAATCGCGGCTGTATCAGGAGGTGCGATTGATGTGAGCAAGCTCAAGAAGTAGTTGAGGACAAGGCTTTGAACTTCATTGCGGGAGGAAACCTAGTTACCACTATTATCTTTGAGGCGAGTGATCTTATTATGGTGCTGACGGGCGTTCACATGGGAGTGAAAAAATTTAGTGTTGTCGTCACCTAGCTTCAGCCAGTCAATATGAGCTTTTTGCTTCCAGTCAGCCTCTTCTCTAAAGAGAAGTTGGTTATATCGTTCCTGAAGGGAGATGGACATGTCATATAAGTTCGAGGCATTCTGTTGGGATATTACCTGGGAATTATTAATGCGTCAAAGTAGGGAATGCTTCTCCTTATAATGTAATCGCATCTGTTTCTGGTCCCAGTTCATCGCAGTGGATTGGAACTTGCGGAGAGCTGTTGAGAACTGAGAATTGGCGTCCCACTTTGGCATAATATCTTTGTGGAAAGAAGGCCTGAGGTTCCAGCTCGCTTTGGTGCGGAAGACCTGCTTACTCTGTGATCTTCTGCTACCGTCAGACAACAGGAGAGGGTTATGGTCGGAATCAACTCGCGGGAGGACAGTGATAGTAGCATTAGGATGAAGGTTGAGCCATTCACAGTTGATGAGAGCCATGTCCAGTCATTCTTGAATGCGGCCATGACGGAAGGTAAAAAACTGCCCATGACTCCTGGCTTCAGACAGTCTGGAGTTCAAGAGGCACTCATGGAAGAGGTTAGAGGCATATCTGTCGAAATAATTGCTGCCTATCTTCTCAGATGGGTCAAGGAGGGTGTTGAAGTCCCCCATAACTATCCATGCTTTGGATTTGCAAGTGGACATTTCTTCCAATCTTTTCCGAAGAAATTTCCTTTTAGTAGGGTTCGGGCTTGCGTAGACGATGGTAAGATACCAAGTATTGTCTACTAGGTAGTGAATGAACTGACGATGGTAGGAAATGATCTCAATGTTGCAGCGATGACTGTCCCAGAGCAACCAGATACCCCCAGAAAAACCGATAGCCTCCACTCTATGGGAGGAAGGAAAGCCAACTTTACCGATTATGCTATCCGCTACTGTCCCGCTGCATCTAGGATCAATGATGGTGAGGAGGTGCAGGCTGTGAATTAGCTTCAAATCTTTCATAAGTCTGATCTTATTGTCAGAACAGGCTCCTTGAATATTCCAACAACAGAACTTCATTAATCACAGATGAGTAAAGAGGGAGGGGGTGGGAGTTTAAACAATTGTGGCGCACAGACCCACCGCCTGTGCGTCCTCTTCATCTCCAGTGTTCATGGAAGCATCTCCCTGATTGGTTCCCTCAATATCAGGAAACTCTAGGGATCGAGCAGTGGATCGAGGTTCTGGATTTTCCTTGTTTGGGTCGTCAGTTGGAGGGGGTTGCTCAAAGAGACGACCCTTCTTCCTCACTCTGTCAGGGCTCTGGACAGACTGATAGATGATCTTTCTGTTCCGTAGCATGACGAAGCCACTTCCTTCTTGACCTTTTTGAAGGAATGTAGTACGTTGCTTAGGGTGCTCACCAGTAGCGACGGCTTTGAAGACTGGCATTTCAAGAGCAACGCTGGGACCTGTTCTGCCAACACATGTTTCATCCTCTCGGAGGGTAACGACAGTATTTTCCTTGGAAGCCGTTGTCTTGGACGTGGCTGCGTCTTTAACCTTGGCCTTTTCATTTTGCGTGGCAGCGTTCTACTTTCGTGCTGCCATCTTCTTCTTCCTACCCATGGCTGTCTGCCATTCTCCTTTGTCGCTGGAAACTTCACTATCCGATATGGGTATTGTGCTTTTCTCTTTCTGATTGGTGTTGTCTTCCTGTGTGGAGTTTTTTGTAGAGCCTTTGTTCTTCTGTTGTGTGTTGCGCCTAGCAGGCTTTTGAGTATGTATGGCCATGGTATAGGGAACATCAGGTAATGGGACAGCTACAGAAGACGACGCTTCATTAGTTTGTTGAATAAAAAACTTGCATTCATCATCAGAGTGACCCATCCTTCCACACTTCATACATACGGAGGGAAGATTTTCATATTGCAAGCGGAAATGCTCATTGTTAATGAACACAGCAGGTAGCAAAGGTTTTGCCGTCTCAGACCTCCACAACGATCCTTGCAAACTTCCCTCGATTACCTTGCGAGGTATTTGTATCAATCTTTATTGTCTTGCCTACAAGATTACCGATGCTTTGAAGAAGTTGGTTCTGGTATAAGAATATAGGTAGATCCGGAATTCTAGCCCAGACAACCAGTTTCCTGGGGATTGGGTCAGAAGGGCGGAATGAAGGAGACCAAGATTGTACTGATAAGTAGTTCCCAAAGACAGTCCAAGGACCGCCTGTCATGGCAACAATGTAATCAGCCTTGTTTGTGAATTGAATAATGTAATATCCCTGGTCAAGATCGATAACCCTGAATGAGTCCGAAGGGTTCCATAGGCTGTGGATTTTATTAACGAGGGTTTGGAAGCCGAGGTTGATGCCTATTGCTTTGACGACGACCGCGTGCTGCCAAGGTTCGATTAAAGGTTTCATGACTTCGCTTCTGACCATGATAGCTGGGAAGATGTCGGTGACATCTACAGAGATGTCGCTTTCCTTGATCAGATCTGGAGATATAGGGTTCAGGTATGTTAGCGATCCTCCGGACCTTCCAGTCATTGCTTCTTTATACGATGGCTTGGATTGGTAATGAGCCGTGTCCATATCCGCATCTTCCGACGGAATAAACGGAGCGTCTGTAGTCTTCCCGTGTTCTCCATTGACTTCCGGTTGTGGGGCTGTCTCCGGTGGACGATCCTGGTGGGAGAAACCTCTACCGCCAAAGCCTCTACCCCGGCCGCCACCCGCGCCGCCGGAGCCCCTTCCGAACCCTAGCGAAGCCATAACCTTATTGAATTTCATTATTAATTAGCCCACATATCCCTATAAATTAACTTAAATTTTAAGTTACCTCTAGAATTTTAGAAATTTATATCATGTCATACCTTGAGAAATCAAATTTTATTCGGTTTAACTTATGTTGACAGATTATCAGAATTCAGGTTTTTGAGATTTTTGGTATTTTTATATTTAGTTTAGTTTTTTTTAATCCTTTAAAATAAGATGGCAAACATCTGATATCAGAATTGTGTCAATTCATCTATCTAAAATAGAGCTTCAGATAAAGATTTATCAGATAATAAGATTATCATATTTTATATCCATAGTTAGATTCAGTTTAAAATTAAAGAACAAAGATATAGAAATAGAGTTAATAAATCATATTTAGAGATAGAAGTTAAGAACATATTCATAGATAAGAGACTAAGATTCAAAGATAGAAAATTAGTAGCAGATCAGAGATAAAAGATTAAAATTCAGAATAAGAAATTAAGAACAAAGATAAAATGACATCTGAACATTAATTATACATTATAGGATAAGTCCTCACTAGAGAGTCCAAGGACGATTTAGAGTGTGCACTGCGCTAGACACAACATGTGTCACAGAGGGCACATTGTTCCAATAGAGGGTGTGTTGCACCATAGAGGACACTTTGGTGTCAACAAAGGGCATGTTGTGTGAATAAAGGGTGCTTTGTACCATAGATGACACTATGATGTCATATAGGAGGACTTATCATATAATGGTGGCCACAAAATGGATAAAATATATAAATAAAAAACTTTTGATTTAGTATAAGTTTACAAATTTTGGATATTAGTTCAACTTTCAATTATAGTATACTCATGTTTACCATATTAGAAATTCAATTCCACTTACTCTAATAGTAGTTTTCCTATTTGTGCATGGCTGGGGACGAGATGTCTGAGACATGGAACTTTAGGTGATAGTCAGTACAAGATGTTGTAAAAAGATTTTAGGAGGTTTCCTTGGTGGTGTGACATCTATAGTGTCTAAGATTTTATATGATATTTTTATAAGGTAGTATCATGGTATTAAGTTTCTTTTGTATATGATGTTGTAATAAAGTTTCCTTCATGAT
The DNA here is from genome assembly GCA_963693085.1 of Alisma plantago-aquatica. Lineage (NCBI taxonomy): Eukaryota > Viridiplantae > Streptophyta > Magnoliopsida > Alismatales > Alismataceae > Alisma > Alisma plantago-aquatica. Next base: position 1,428,511,809 of record OY856412.1, read on the forward strand.
AATTTATGAGAATGCATTTTCACACTAGTATGTGTTGGTTCTTTTCTATTATTATTGTTATGTATATCATGTTTGTGACACTCCTAGTTAAAAATAATTTAGCTTCCACTCATGTGATAATAAAATTCTACTGTTACATCAACAATATCATTAAAGCACCTACTACGGAATAAGAGTGATTGAAATATGGAAGAAGGCGTTGAGGTTTGCCAAAATTTATAGGGCATCAATGCATCATCCCTGGGGATAGGTTGGCTTTATGTGGCATACATTGACTGTTGTGGCTCCAATTGCTATAAAGTTGTTGAGACACAATACTCAAATAACTTGCATAGCCAATGAGTCTCTTGGGGAGACATATTGCTCCCTTATTGTATCAACACATCCCGCTGGTGGGACCAATGTGCCCCTTGGTGGGACACATTGCTCTAGTGTGGAAACAATGCATCTTAGAATGTGACGTATTGGTCCCCAAAGAGATCAATGTGTCCCATCTAGGATGGGTGGATCATCACTTGGAGAAATGTGTCGCTTATGGAGATGCATTACCCATTGTGGGATAAATGCATCTAATACTGGGATGCATTTCTCACAAAAAGAGCAATGTGTCTCTAGGTTTGACACATTGGTCGCATTGGAGGAGATGCATCCTCCTTGGGGATGTCTTGTAATTAAAATGAGAATTGCAATAAATTGGTAATAAAAATAAAAAAGGTGTTATTTCAATTCTTAGCCTCATTTCATTCACTCTTATTCCGTCCTAGGTGCTTTAAGGATATTGTTGATGTGACACCCCAATTTTATTATCACATGAGTGGAATCTAAAATTGTTTTTAATTAGGAGTGTCACAAACATGATATACATGATAATAATAGACAAGAACCAGCACATACTAGTGTGAAAATGCATTCTCATAAATTTTGAAGAAAGAAACTCTATTACATCATCATATACAAAAGAATTGTAATCTCATGATACTACCCTATACCAATCTCATATTAAATCTGGGACAGTTTAGATGTCGCATTACCGAAGCAACCTCCTAAAATCGTGCTACATCATCTTGGCAGGACTATTTCCTGAAGTTCCATACCTTGGACATCTCGTCCCCAACCATGAAAAAATAGGAAAATTGTTGCTAGAGTAAGTGGCATTGAATTTCTAATAAGATAAACATGAATATACTATAACTGAAAGTTGAACTAATATCCAAAAGTTGTAAACTTAAACTAAATCAATGTGCTTTTTATTTATATCTTTTGTCTGTTGTGTGGCCACCATTATACAATATGTCCTCCTCTATGACATGGAAGTGTCATCTATGGTGCAAAGCACCCTCTATTAGAACAACATGCCCTTTGTTGGCACTAAAGTGTCCTCTATGGTGCAACATACCCTCTATTGGCACAATGTTCCCTATGTGACACATGTAGTGTCTGACACAGTGCACCCTCTAAATAGTCCCTGGACTCTCTGGTGCGGACTTATCCTATAATGTATAATTAATATTCTAATGTCATTTTCTACCTTTGTTCTAAATTTCTTATTTTGAATCTTAATCTCTCATCTCTTAATCTTCTCTTAACTTTTTATATTTGAATATTAATATCTTATATTTGAATATGTTCTTACCTTCTATCTCTAAATTTGATCTATTGTCTATGTATCGATATCTTTGTTCTTTAATTTTAAACTGAATCTAACTCTAGATCTAAAATATGATATTCTTATTAGCTAATAAATTTTAATCTGAGGCTCTAGTTTTATCCATAGGAATTGACATAATTCTGATATCAGATATTTTACATCTAATTTTAAAGGATTAAGAAAATAAACTATACTAAGTATAAAAAGACTATAAATCTCTAATACATGAATTCTGATAATCTGTCAACATAAGTTAAAATGAATAAAATTTGATTTCTCAAAGCATGAAAGAATATAAATTTCTGAAGTCTGGAAGTAACTTAATATCGTAGTTACTTTTTAGGGATGTATGGGATAAATAATAATGAAATTCAATGGACATGTCCTACATACCTTTACACTAAGGGTATCTTTAAGGTAGTCCTCATCCCAAGTTCCACAACTTAATAACCTGGATCATCATAGTTCTATTAGTCCATGTATATTTTCCCTTTTTCATTTTTAAATATCAAACCCCATCATCCTAACCTTATATACCAACTCAGGGTCAAATTTAACCAAAACTAACTTTTTTAAAACAACTTTTAATTCTAAAGATTATACTAAAAGTCAGGATCCCATATTATATGAAATCCTATGCTAATATACCCATATAGGCTAAATATATAACATTATGCTCTAATACATGGCCATATACATAATTATCTGAAAGAAGACCTCCAAGATACTCACACATTATTATTACTGACTAACACATAAAACATAGGTAAAATATGCTTAAAATCATATCGCAAACCAATAATACATATAGATCACATCTTGCACCACAATGTTCATTAGTTACCTTACATTATTGCCACATAGATCAAAAAATTAAATACTAATACATTTTACATGAAAATGGATCATTGGAGTCTCTAGTAAGTTTGTCATAGAATTCTTTTAGGGCTTGGGTGGACCATAAATGAAAGGAGGGGATAAGAAATTCCATCAATTTTTGTACCTCAAAAAGTAGGGAGAGGTTGAGAAAAGTGGTGAACTCGTTGAGTTCCACCGTCAAGGAAGAGGAAACTTTGAGGTAAGCTTCAAGTAGTGTTTTCTAGTAGTAGAATCTTTGAAAGGGATGTTGTTGATGATGCTTAAGGATTGAGTAAGCGTCCATACATTCCTTAAAGAAACTTGCTTCTTGCCACCACGAGATGAAGAGGAAGCTATCTTGATATAAGAGTGTTGAAAGAAGAGATAGAGATGATAGGAGAGAATTTTGTTGGAAGATATCTCTAAGAATCACTAGACAGGTCATGGAGAAGAGAGCACTTGAGTTGTGAAGAAAATGGGTGGATTAGGGTGCATTTATTGCAACATAGAAACTTAAGAATCACTAGAGAGGTGATAGAGAAGAGAGCACTTGAGTTGTGAAGAAAATAATTGGCAGACTGGGGTGCTTTTTATAGCAAAATAGAACCTTACTTAGTCGACAAACTCGTCGATTGAGACCCAAATTGTTCTCTTCTCTAACGTCTCTTTAATGGCTAGTCAGTTGACATTTGAATTTGAAATTTTGGTCTCAATGGTTGAGCACTCGGTCAAGAATATTTTTGATCGGGGGACCTATGTATAAAAAATTTCAGTCCAAGATGTATCTAGAAGAATTTCAAGTAAGATTCACATAGTCAGCCAAGGGTCCCACAAAGTGAAACTCGGCTGAGGATTTTCTCGGTCCACTATCTTGTCAACCTAATATGATATTGTTAGTAGTTTTGCGTAATTGAATTAAGCTTGTTTAAGTTCTTGTCATGATAATAAATTATTGTGGATAAACAAAGGAGTAGTTCTATAATTATATGCACTAAAAGTCACATGAATTTCAAATCAGAAAATTATCAAGAATTTTGAGCACATATATCAAAGAAAACATCTTCTAGGGGATTTATGAGTAACTCCTTTCTGATATATTCAAATTGAATTAAAAAAAGGGATTTGGTAAAGATATCAGCTATAATGAAGAGATTTACTATTCTTTGAGATATGATCGCTTAAGAAATAATGTCTAATCTGAATATGCTTGGCACGACTATGTAAAATGGGATAATGAGCCAAGTTTGTAGCACTATTATTATCTCAAAAAAATGACATAGAAGAAAATGCAAGCCCATAGTCATCTAAAAATTGTTGCATATATAGAACTTGAGCATAGCATGAGCCAGCAGCCACGTATTCAGCTTCAATGTTAGATAGGGAAAATATATTTTGTTTTTTGCTAAACCTAGATACTAAGGATATTCCAAGTAAGAAACAACCATCACTTGTGCTCGTTCCGTCAATACGAATTCCAACATAATCGGCATCCATGTAAGCTTTTAAATCCAATGATTAACCTTTAAGATACCACAAACCATAGTTGATAGGGCCAGTAAGATATCTTAAAATTCTTTTGACAAATTAAAAATGAGAATGCATTGGTTTTTATTGGAATCTAACACAAAGTCCAATGGCAAACATGATATCTTGTCTAGAAGTAGTCAAATATATCAAGCTAACAATCATGGCTCTATATAAGGGATCATCAATGGGTTCACCATCTTCATCATTGTCAATTGTAGCAGAAGTGGCCATAGGTGTAGTAACATGTTTGCAATTTTACATATTAAATTGTTTATGAGTTCTTTAATGTATTTCTCTTGGCTTAGAAAATTTCCAATGGGCATTTGTTTTATTTTAAAACCAAGGAAAAATGTTAATTTTGCCATAAGACTCATCTCAAATTCTTTTTGCATGATATCACTGAATTGATTACATAAGGAATTATTTGAAGAACCAAAAATGATGTCATCAATATATATTTGAACAAAAAAGAAAATTTGATTCACATGTCTTGAAAAATAATGTGGAATTTGATTTTCCAATAGAGAAACTATTATAAAAGAGATAATTTTCATTCATACCAATTTTGTGGTGCTTGTTTTAGACCATAAAAAGCTTTCTTAATTTTATAACATGGTCAAGCTTGTTAGGAATTTCAAAACTAGGTGGTTTAGCAACATAGACTTCTTCTTCTATGATTCCATTTAAAAAGGCACCTTTTACAACCATTTGAAATAGTTTGATGTCTTTATAGACAGCTAGAGTTAATAATATTCTAATGTCTTCAAGTCTAGACATAGGTGCATAGGTTTCATCAAAGTTTATCCCTTCTTGTTAATTATATCCTTGAGCGACCAACCTAGATTTGTTTCTAACTACTTCCCTGGCTTCATTAAGTTTATTTTAAAAAACCCACTTAGTTCCAATGATGGCTTTGTCTTGAGGTCTAGGAACTAAGTCCCATACATTATTCTTAGTAAATTGACTTAGCTTTTCTTGCATAGCCATTATCTAATATTGATCTTTTAGATCTTCATTTATCTTTTTAGGTTCAACAATTGATACAAAGGCCATGTTTGCAACATATCTAAATGAGGATCGGGTTTTTTCTTTATCAAACGGATTTCCTATGATTAAGTCTTGAGGATGGTCCTTGATTATTATAGGAATAGCTTGTTGTACCTCATTATTATGTTGTTAAATTTCAGAATTTTGATCATCTTTTTTTTATATGGTTAGGTCCTCAATTTGATAAGTAGTATCATTTAAATTTCCATTTTCAATTTCATTTTCAGCACTTTGTGTTGTCATTTCATGAAATGTGATATGAATTGATTCCTCTTCTTTTCTAGAAATAGCATTGTAGATTCAAAATGTGTTACTTAAAGTTGAATATCCCAAGAAGAATCTTCATGTGATGTAGGGCCAAATTTGTCTCTATCATCATTTGTATTTAAGATGTAACAAGGTGTACCAAAGGTATGAATGTAGTCAACTCTTGGTTTCTTGTTGAAGATGAGTTCATAAGGAGTTTTGATAAAATGGGAGTGAATTTACACATGGTTAATACATAGCATGTGTATTTACTACTTCAGCCCAAAAGGTTTTAGTTATATTATGTTCAAGTAACATTGTTCTAACCATTTCTTATAAATATCAGTTTCCCCTCTCTATTATCCCATTTTGTTGTGGGATGCATGGATCTAAAAAATTATGAGTATACTCTTGGGATGTACAAAATTCTTCAAATATGTGATTTTCAAATTCTCCGCCATGTTCACTCCTAATGGTGCATATATTATTTTGTATTTTATTATCAATCATAGAGAAAAATTGAATGAATATTCTAATAGTTTCATCTTTAGTTGAGAGAAAATGAACCCATGTATATCTACTATAATCATCAACAATGACAATGGAATATCTTTTTCCCCAAATAGATTGAGTCCTCATGGGGCCAAACAAATCCATATGAATAAGTTCTAATGATCTAGTAGTACTAAGAAAGGCTTTAGATTTGAAAGAAGTTTTATTTTTCTTTCCTAGAGTACATGGTTCACAATTTTTAGGTTTATCAAAAGAAAGCTTAGGTGAGTCATGAACAAGATCATACTTGATCAACTTTTTGATATCGTATGATCTTGCATGACCTAATTTTCTATGCCATAATTGTATAGGTTCATCATTTGGAAGAAGACATTTTCCAACAGTATCTTGCATAGAGTTTGGTCTAATTATATATAGATAACATCATAGGCACTATCACATAATTGACTAACACTAATCAAGTTTTGATGCAAACCATCAACAAGTAGCACATTTTTAATTTGAATGTTTGTACCAACATTACCTATCTCAATAATTTTACCTTTTGCGTTATCTCCAAATGTGATTGTTCCACTCTTCTTTTCTTCAAGTGTTTGGAAAGCCTCTTTGTTTCCAGTCATATGTTTGGAACAACCACTATCAACCACCCAATCCTGAAAAATAGGTATATTTTGGTACCCATGTGGTGGTCCTTTTGGTTTGGAGCATTAATTAAAGCATTTCATATTTTAGAACAGATTAATATGAAGAGTTTTGTATAGTTTTAAAACATCAAAGTTAAATGTAAGTACATGTTAGCGATTTCAATAACAATTCTTGACAGAAATATCCTCGATCGATCATTTCTTCGACCGGAAGTGTTTTCAGTTGAAATATTATTTGACCAGGAAGATCCGTCAGAAAATACAAGTTTTGTCAGAACTACCTTTGGTCGATTATTTCTTCGATCGGAAGAGGTCTCGGTCGAGAACTTTGTCGACTGAGAAGAAGTTATGCGTATTTTCAGTAAGTTTATCATTTCCAAATAAAACATGTTATGATTTTCTATCAAATCATACAAGAATGTGCAAATTAAAGCTTATTTTAGTTGACCTAAGACATTGTGGAGTTCAAAATTAAGTTTAGGTAAAATCTCAACTAAATGTCCCATATTTATAAGTTTGTGGTTTATGAACCCAAACCAAATCTTTGTCCTTATTTTTTTTATAATTGCATGAAAATGAATAATGTCCAAGATGTAAACAATAATGACATAAAATGAAATCAATTTCATTTCTCTTTTTAGTATTGTGGTCATGAGCTAGATTGTTTTTAGGTACATACATTACTTTGGTTTTAGGTACTTGTGTATTTGTAGCTCTCTAGGTTTTTTATTGGATTTATTTTTTGGTACATAACCTAGGCCTCTTCTTCCAGTTTCAACAACTGAGCTTTATATGATTTTATCAAGAATATCATTATTTTTCAAGATAATATATATCTTTTTGTAACTTAGCAATTTCATCCATTTTGCGTTTAATTTCTAACTTTCCTTGATCTAAGCTATATAAAAAGCTATCTCTTTCTTTGAAAATAACATCATAATCCAAATGAGTACATAGAATAGGTTGAGTTTGAAGATCAATTATCTTAGCAAGCAATTCAACCTTTTCATCAAAAAAAATTATAGTTTGTTTCTAGAGCAAGCAACTTGACATTATGATCATTGATGAATGATTTCAAAGTATATTTTAAGACATAATACTTTCATTTTCATAGGAAAGCACATATAATTTAGCATGCAAATCATCATTTGTTTTTGTGAACTTCTTCAATTTCTTCTTACAATCAACATATTTATCATGTAATTCTTCAAGACCAGTAACTAACTCTTCTTTATATAATTCAAGAATACTTACCTCACTCGAGTCTTCATTTTCATCTTCCTTATCCATGAGGCATTCCACTTCTTCCTCTCCACTTCCACTATCATCGCTCGAATCATCCCAAGTAGTTTTCTAAGATTTATCTTCCTTGTATTTCTTCTTTGAGGAAGATTTCTTCCCTTTCTTGGTCTTAGGGCATCCATTCTTTACATGACCTTTCTTTCCACATTGAAAGACCTAAGGGAAGAGAGGAAGAAGAACTAGAATTTTTAATAGATTTATACCTTTTATATTTCTTACCATTTACAATGAATGCATGTTCTTCATCATCTCCTTCACTTGTTTCATCACTTTCTTGAGTGATGACTTTTGATTGAGCCTTGGTAGTAGCTTTTAAGGCAATGCCCTTCCTTTTTCCTTTTTGAAGTTCATCCTCCAGTCTTTCTTCTTCTTTAAGGGTAACTTCATGAGTCTCTAAATTTCAAACAAGTTGCTCCATCCTTATTGTGGTAAGGTCATTAGCTTATTCAATGGAATTCACCTTTGGCTTGTATTTTGGAGGAAAAGATCTAAGGATCTTGGACACTTGGTCTTCCTCACTTATATACTTACTTAATGCACTAAAGATGTTAACAATAAAATAAAAAGTTGTAAACATTTCCTCGGTGGGCTCATTAGGTTGCATACAAAATTGTTCAAACTTTTGTTTAAGCATGTTAATTTTGGTATTTTTAACTTGAGTGGTACCTTCATGTGTAATTGAAATTTTATGCCATATATCATAAGTTGGTTCACATGATGATATTATATTAAATCCACTAATAGAAATAGAACAATATAATATGCTTACCGCTTTTGCATTTAATTGGGCTTGCTTTACCGTATCGGGATACCATGTTGAATTTTAAGTAGTAGGTAGTTAATAAGGTTAAGACACCATCCTCCAAAGATCTAAGATGACCCCTTATATGTAGAATTGCATTCGTATATTTCAATAGATGTAGTTGCTTCAATCAGTATGTGGTGTTCGAGTCACAAAGTTGAGGTTGTGAAACAAGTTGCCCCCCATTCTTCAAGACCTATTAGGGATCCTTGAAGACCTGCTCTGATACCAATTGAAATATATAGAGGGGGGTTAATAGAGATTTTTGATACTTTTATAAATAATTAAACACTCAACCAAATAAGTAGGAGGAAACAAGGAAGACACTTCAATGTAGAGTGGTTCCAACCATTGAATCAAAGGTTGTCAGTCCACTACCCAATTGTATCCAATTGATATTTTGAAAGTGATTAATTTTATCTATGTATCAAGGATGTTACAATTAAATACAATCACCTTCCTTGAAGTAGCCTTCCCTTAGAAGTTCCTCAACCTCCTTGAAGTAGCCTTCTTTGAAGTAACCTCAAGCCTTTAAAGAAACCTTCTCCTCCATGAAGTAGTTCCACCACATTGAGATAGCCTTCACTTAGAAATATCTCCAATCTCCCTTGAATCCACATACTTGAAGTAATATCAAACAATGTTGTAGCAGCCTTCTACACTAAGAAGTAGCTCCAAACAAGCTCCCTCAAGAAGCCTCCACAACTTGGAGTAGCCAAGGAGTACAAGTAGCTTAACCTATGAATGGGGATTGGCAGAAAGGAAGTACACCATTATAGTATTGTACTTAGATCCTATTTCAAGTGCTAGACCTCTCAAACCACTTAGGATGGATGTTTCATGGATGGTGGTTAAGAGGCTATGGCTATAGGACACGAACTTGGAGCTTGAAGAATAAGATGGAAAGTGTTGCTCAGTGTTGTTGCTCATTAGAATGGATTCTCAAGTGTTGCTTAGGTGATTTATATGTCCTAAGGCCTCTCCTATTTATAGGTATGGTTTACAAGTGCTTAGGGGTGTTATAGGTAATAGTTATAGTGTTCTTAGTGCTTAACTAGCTGTTAGATAGAACTTAGTTGGCTAGCAATGGCTAATTTGTTTGTGCTTGGAAAAGCAATCTAGAACCCTTCTCAGTCAACAAGTTTTCGACCGAATGTGTCCCAATTGAACATTTCTTCAAATGATTATGGGTTTAAGGAAAATTTGTACCAACATCTATTTCCAACTCCTAATGACATGGTCTAATGATCATAAGCTTTGGACCGAGGTTGGATCGATCGACTATATTTTTGACCAAAATACATTTTAGATCACAAATATGATGTTCGATTGAGGTGGTTCTCGGTCAAAAAAGACTTTGACCGAGGTTCCTCAGTCGACTAGTTTCTCAACTGAGGATGTTCCTATTTCAGACTTTTGAACCACCAATTAAATGTGTGTTCTAATAGATGATAATGACTTTAACTGTAGGGAGATCCTAACTAAGGGTTGTAAGTGGATTTGGAATATCTAACGCTTTATATACATGATATCTAAGTACTTGTAAATTATATTTTTGTACAAGTATTTACATTTGAGTATAATCATGAAAACATAAATAATTAAGTGCATTTGATCTTCAATTTTTATTCATCTTCAATTTTCCACGTAGTAGGATCTCCTTGTTTCCTTTAACCCTAAAATATTTAAGTACACTACTACAGAACACGCCTTTGGTGTCGGTTGTTTAACCCCTTTTAGCACCGGTTTTCAAGCGACGCCTATGTGGGCGCCGCTAAAGGTCTAACTCTTCGGCGTCAGTTTTATAACCGACGCCTATATGATTCATAGGCGTCGGTTATATATAGTCGGTCGACGTCTATAGGGTTCGCGCCACAAAAAGAGCACCACCTAGGACACTTTTTGCGTCGGTTAACAACTGAACAACCGACGCCATAATCCCAGACGACACGGTCGTGCTTCACTGCACGACCGTGTTTATTACTATAGGCATCGGTTTTAAACAAATAAGTAACGCCATTTCCACCACGGTCGTGGTTTCCTGCACGGTCAGGTTGTTTGTCACATTAGGCGACAGTTTTTATCCAATAACTGACGCTGTAAGCCTTTGATGACGGTGTTCTATAAATAACTGACGCCTATATTTTAATTTTTTTTTTCTTATCAGTTTGCAGGCCTGCTGTGGCTGGTCAGCAGGATGAGAACCTGCAGTTCAGTTTTCTGAACTGCAGGTTTACGACATCCATTGATATCAGCCTACAAATAGGCCACAAACCTACAAAATCAACAAATATTTTTTCACACAAGTAGATACATTCAGACATCAATTCAATTCTCACATTCACACATGTAGAAACATTCAAATACATGTAGAAACATTCAGACATGTAGAAACATTCAGAAATATTCATTTATAAAATATCATTCAGCATCTCTATCAGCATCCCAATTATATCTTACAATCGCCATTGCTTGTATGGCTTTTGCCCATTCTTCTCTTACTTCATTTAATGCTTCCATCGTATATGGAGCATGTACATTTTTTAAGCATTTACCTATAGTGTGGTCATTTTTAAACACCTGCAAAGAGAATGATGTATATATAAGTAATAATATAAAAATAAGATTGATTTATTTCATACTAACTAATGAGACTATATATAATACCTCATGTATGGTATTAATATCCAATGCGGCATGTCGGATAATCATCTGCATAAATCACATCACATAGTATGCGCATGCCCAGCCGTTGTCTTATGTAGCACACTATAAATTGAAACATACAAAATATTAAAAAATACAACTAAGCATAGTTCACATAAATAATATATACATTGGAGTCGGGAACTTACTTTTACGTTCTCCCAAATTATTGGCTGGTTCTTTCTCCTTGGGACATTTCCTCCAGCATTTTTTAATGCATCTAAACCCCTACATGTTAATGTAACACAGTAAATTGCATAATTAAATAGTAATGTAATAACATATGTTAATGGATATAAAAATGAAATATTTCTCACCAGAATAATGACATTCTCATTATGTGTCCAATTTTAGTGTTCAATGTACTTCCCGCAGGATCTAGATAATAAATAGTGAACGTCCCGGGGACAATAACTAGTAACTCCCAATGTCTACCTCTAGAGGTAAAAAAGTTAAAAATTAATAACTCAAAATGCACAATAAAAATGGAATTTTCTTAAGTCCAAATTATAAATAAAGTAAACTTACTTGACATTGAATGGAGCTATTATTATCGTCTTCTTTTGCTGACCGAAAATTGTAAAAGCATCTATACAGTATTGTTGAACACTATCAGGGTCTTTAGCTACCATACTAATCAATGATGGAATCAAAAATCTCACATGATCAAATGCAAATTGTTTGCATTGATCTTCGACTAAGTAGCTGCAAAACATGTATTACGTATGCATTAATATATAAGAAACCAGATCACCAGATCTTACACAAGGTATATGGATGTATAAACAAGATCTCACCTTATCCATGTCTCTATCATTGATGTATTCAGCCAATCATACATAAACAACTCAATAATATGTTGTATAAATAAAGAGCTATCGTATGATTGACCTACATAATTTTCTTCTAAAGAAACAATTATAGGGCAATGTATATTATGTGCCCGTAGCCAACATGCCATTCCCCTACAAGCAGGACCTAATGGGTATTTTAGGTCAGTTGGAACCCAACTTGGTAATGCAGGAAGTGGAGGTGGAGGCCTAGGTGCTCCGGGTGTCTTCTTTTTAACCTGTATATATAATTTCAGATCAGTTGACCTCAAATATACACATTAACAATATAAAGTAATGTAAATTTATCTTACAATTTCAGTAGTATAGACGAAATCTGCTTTGGGCCACAATATCACCCCGCCTTCTGCCTCAACAAGTGTATCAATATCCGGGTGGGGATATGGCAATGTAGCTTCCCTCCAATCGGATAACACATGTATCGGGCTCACACGAACGTAGCCCTGTGGCATTGGAGTCTCGTGAAACATTTCCCAGGAAGGGATGGGTAAGCATGCGCCTCTGCAACAACATAGTCTTGCATTCTTAAGCGGCATGGCTTCAATGCCTACAAATTTACGTAAAGAATATTATACATATATACATATCATCTTGAAAACATATCATCTTGAAAAGACTAGCTACAATGTCATAAACAATACTTACAGCAGACGTGTTAGGCGGTGGGTCTACATGATTACGTGTAGTCTGTACATTAGGAGAAGAGTGGGTCGCCATAGGCTGATTGGAATCCTGAGATGCCTGCCACCGCAGCAATTCTTCCTTGACCTTCTCAGAAACTATATCATTGACCTTCTTGGCAACTATATCCTCGACTCTCTTATTCTCCTATACATGGATAAAAGAAACATTAGCTTCTTATTATTGAATTCCCTTTTGTAGTAACATTCTAAAAAAATAATAGGTTACCTCTTCTTGTGAAAGTCCCACTCTAGGTTTGTGCTGGGATGGCCCAAAGAATGCTTTGATGCCCACACCAGCGCATACACCCCTAACACGTCCATGATGCTCTGGGTTACCCAGAGCAACTGTCAATCCATCCCTTATGCCCTGAGGGATGAACGTGCCTTGTTTCCTCTGCTCGTGCAGCTCCTGCTAATCACCATCAACAGAAATTGGTAAGTTAACACCACAAATAATCAATATTCAAATGATTGCTCTAAGAGTTGTATTTTACCATTTTCACAGCCGCCTCAGTAGTTACGGGCTTCTTTATTTCACCCTTCTTGTTTTGCCTCCCAGCTATCCAGATATCATGGCGAGGCATGGGTGTGGCAGACTCCTGAGTAGCAGCAGACTCCGCCTGTAGTCTTTGGCGAATGCTTGCATAGCCCTTTGGACCCATAGTGTGGTCATGCACATTCAGTGCATGCCTTGCTTTTTGCACCTCACTGAGGGCCTAGTTAGTATGCACATTAATGATTTGGTTTGTAGCACTAAATGTTAATCTTGAATAGGTGAATACAACGTATATTAATTAAATTGGGAGTGACGCCTAATACCTTGAATTCTTCAGATTTTCTTGAAGCAACAAAATTGTCCTAATCTTCTTTGTCCAAGAAGTTCCACTGTTCAAGGGCTGACTTCTGCTTCTTATCACCATCTTTTATGTATTCTCTGTTGAGATTTGTCCTATAGTTCCTAAGCATCTTTCCAGCGCGTTGCATCATGCTTTTACAATGCAGCTTCTCATCCAATGCAAACAGATTCTGTAAAATAGAATTGTTATTAACTAGTATCCAAAAATAGAATTGCAAATAATAGAATTTGTAATCTACAAAATAGAATTGCAAATAATAATAACTCACGCATAAATCCTTCCATATCAAGTCTTTCTTCGCCTGAGGAACTTTATGCCAATTATCATACTTAACACCACAATGGCTTCGAGTGACAACCCCAAGATAGTTTACAAAATTATTGTGGTTCACTCCAATTGCATTTCCTCCATTATTAAACTCCACAACCAATTTGGATCCACTGCCACTTAGCGCTATTAACTTGTTCAACAGAGTGATGCCCCTTTTCTTGTTAACTTTTTGGTAATGCACATCACGTTCCTGCAGTGCTTCAGTGGGTACATGTGCATCATCAACCTAAAATTTGACAAAAATAAACACACTGAATTAGCCCAATATAGAAATATGGGATATATGACATAACTAGAAGATAATGAATTTTATAGAAATATAGGATATGTTTTTAGAACTTACATTGGTATCCTCGCCATGCTCATCATGGACAACATGCTCATCATGGACTTCATGCTCATCATGGACATCATGCTCATCATGGTCAGCCATCTGAAAATGTCATTAAAAAGGAAAACATTTAGCATTTGTATTAACTAGAAAAAGGCAAACATTTAGCATTTGTATTAACTAGAAAATAGCAAACATTTAGCATTTGTATTAACTAGAAGATAATGAAAAATAAAATCTGAAAATGATATTGATCTTAAAAAAGCAAACATTTAGCATCAATAAAAAAAATATAAACATACATGCCTCTAAAATTGTGATCTTTTATCAATTAACAATCCTTCATTGTGATCTCCGCACACATATAAGTCATCATTAGCTTCAATATTTTGTGGAGTTGGCAACCCAACTGAGAATGGACTGGAGTCATCATACTTATCATAGTACTCTTCTTCATCTATAGGATCTTCAATGAACTGTCTTTTACCATGAAGAACAACCGACCATTTATCATTTGCAGGATCATCGATATAGAATATTTGTTTCGCCTGTGATGCCAATATGAATGGTTCACCCTTCTCGCCAATCTTTTCAAAGTTCACCAAAGTGAAACCCAATTCATCCACTATAACTCCTTTGGTTTTATCAACCCAATTATATTTAAAGAGTGGAATTCTGAAATCTCTGTAGTCAAACTCCCATATGTCTTCAATGACACCGTAATATGACATTTTAGCTTCACGTGGACTCTTATCCTTTACACTTGCAAAATACATAGTCGACGCTTGAAGAGTGACCCCACTGTTTTGGACGACACTCTTATCATCTTGGCGCTTTGTGTAATATGTGAACCCATTAATGTCAAACCCTTCATAAGACATAACATTCGGTTTTGGTTTAAAGGCGAGGCATTTGATAGTTTCTGTAATATCATTTGGTGTTTGAGATAGCTGATATAAGACTTTTATCTCAAACCACTTAGTAAAAGTCTTATTATGCTCTCTAGCAAGCCACATTGAACTAGCTCGAGGATGTTGTCTCTTGATGAAATTGGTATGTTCCTCGATATAAACACTCACTTCGTCCATGTTGTGTAAAATATACAAGTGAGCTTGTTCCAACTGCTCACGGCTGATTACTTTCACCCGTGATCCCAAAATTCCTTTGCCCTCTTCAATATTCTTGTCATTAACAGGAGTGTTATTACCACTCAGAAAGTCATTACAAAAATCCATAACCTCTCGCGCCACATAACCTTCAATAATACTCCCTTCAGGCCGATAACGGTTTCGAACATCGCCTTTAAAAATGCTCATGTATCGTTCAAAGGGATACATCCAATGCAAGAAAACTGGTCCCAACATTTTCACTTCCCTAGTCAAGTGGACAACAAGATGTACCATGATATCAAAGAACGAAGGAGGGAAATACATCTCAAGCTGACATAGGGTAACAACCACTTCTCTTTGCAAATTATCGAGAGTATCAGGGTCAATAACTTTGCTGCATAGACTGTTGAAAAAGAAACAAAGTCTGGTGATTGCAAACCTTACATGCTATGGCAATATAGATCAAATTGCCACGGGCAATATTTGTTGCATTAGAGTGTGACAATCATGAGATTTAAGACATATCAACTTCAGATCTTTCATTGATACCAATCTACGGATGTTGGATGAGTAACCATGTGGCACTTTAACATTTACCAAGCTTTCACAAAAAGCTTTCTTCTCCTTTCTAGACAACGTGTAACAAGCGGGAGGTAAGTATGTTCTTTTAATACCCATGTCACGTAATTCTGTTAATTCTAACCTTATTCCCATTTCACGTAGGTCCAGTCTGGATTTTATCCCATCTTTAGTCTTACCTGGTATATTTAACAGAGTACCAATGATGCTATCACAGACATTTTTCTCAACGTGCATTACATCGATACAATGCCTGACTGTCAAAGAACTCCAATAAGGAAGATCCCAAAATATTGACTTCTTCTTGAATGAAGAATTGTCACTCCGTGTGGCCATACTACATTGTGATTTCTTACCAAATTCATTGACAATGTCTTTTACTCTTTCATAAACAACATGCCCTGGTATAGGTTTAGGTGCACTCCGTTCATCATTCCATCCATTGAATGATTTGCGCTTCCTACGATATAGATGGAATTTTGAAAGAAACCTTCGATGACCAAGATATACAGTCTTGCCGCCATGTTTTAGTCTTATTGAATCAGTGTTTTCTTCACATATAGGACACGCTTTAGCTCCTTTGACACTATATCCAGAAAAATTCCCATATGCTGGAAAGTCATTAATAGTGCAAAACAACATAGCGTGCAAACGAAATGTCTCTCTTCCTTAAGCATCATATGTCATCACACCTTCAGCCCAAAGTTTCTTTAAGTCATCAATCAGAGGTTCAAGATAAACATCAATATCATTTACGGGTTGTTTAGGGCCCGATATCAACAACGACAACATAACATACTTATTTTTCATACACATCCAGGGAGGAAGATTGTATATAATAAGCATGACTGGCCAAGTGCTATGTTGGCTGCTCAATGTCCCGTACGGATTCATCCCATCTATACAAAGCCCAAGTCTTAGATTCCTATCTTCTTCACCAAATTTGGGGTACAATAGATCAATCTTCTTCCACTGTGGGGAATCAGACGCATGTCGTAGGATCCCATCATTATTTTTCTTAACATCTACATGCCACCTCAAATTCTTCGCATCTTTCGGATTTGCAAACAAGCGTTGAAATTGTGATATTATAGGTAGATACCACAACACCTTGGCAGGAGAACCAGTTTTGGACTCCCCCGAAGTCGTCAATTTATACCGTGACGCACCACATTTTGGACAATCTTTCAAATCTACATAGTCCTTTTGAAATAATACATAATCATTCGGGCATGTGTGTATCTTCTTGGCCTCCATTCCCATTGGGCACAACATTTTCTGTACCCGGTATGTTGAGATTGGCAGCTCGTTTCCTTCAGGAAGCATTTCTTTCAACAAAGTCAACAATGAAGTGAAGCTTTTGTCATTCCATCTATTGTTAGCTTTCAACTTATACAATATCAACACAACGCTAAGCTTCGTAAACTTAGCACAGCCTATGTATAACGGTATCTCAGCATCATGCACAATGTTTCTAAAGATAGGAGGTGGATCGATGTGCTCTACCCTACAACTATCCAGCATCGCATCAATGATGTCTACTGGAACTGGTTCGTTCACATCTACGTCCTCGGAGGAAATTTCTTCTTCCACCCAAGCACTGCTATCGACATCTACTGGTTTTGAGTTTGAAATATCTCCATGCCAGTGCCATTCTGTATAGCCTTATACAATCCCGTTGCACATGACATGACTTTTGATTTCCTCACCAGTGCTGACTTTCAAGTTGTTACCGCAATGCCTACATGGATAATAGAACCTATCTGTAGGTTTTTTCCTATGTTCCTCGGAAAATCTAATAAACTGACCAAGACCAGATATAAACTCTGGGGTGCAGCGATTGCGAATGGACATCCATGATCTATCCATTCTATGATCAAAGAGAAAACAAGTATATATTAGGACAAGATTAGGGTATACACTTACATCCTATCCAAGATTTACTCCTATTATCTACAATGAAGTTGGACTCCATACAAACAGTATATAATTTAGTGATTGTTCATTCTAATTTATACCAATGTACAAGTAATATAAAGAACAATGGTTGTTTACTTTCTAGGCCAACAAACACATGTGATGTCATTCTTATATATAATAAATGTGTACCACCTATCCCATCCTTGAACACCTAATCTCACTAGTAAGTGTATAATGTGTATTGGGTTTTCAAAAAAAATTCGGCAGCATTTCCCCACTGTTCTCTAAGTACATATGTACTTAGAGAACAAACGAGGAAATGCTACCAAAATTTTCTCGAAAACCCAATACACATTATACACTTACATCCTAAGTGAGATTAGGTGTTCAAGAATAGTCCCAAACTGGGGACTATCCAAGATTTAATCCTAATGAGTAAATCTTGGATGGGTTTCTAGGCCAACAAACACAATAATAGATATGTACATGTTAGGGTTTCATCACAATTGATGTTAGGGTTTCATCAATGTTAGGGTTTAATCAAATCAAATTAGGATGCTAGAATGGACAAGTTTAAATCTTATTTCAACATGCATCAAAATTTTCTGAATTAGGTCAAGCATTAGGATTAGAAGCACAAATATATGCAAGAAAAAGATTTGTTCGTATCCTATAATTTACATAAAGCATTACATATAGATTTGTTCATATCCTTACCAACAGCAAACACGACCGTGGTTGTGCTGGCCTACCACGGACGTGCTGGGCAGCACGGCCATGGTAGGCCAGCACAGACACGACCATGTTTGCTGTAGGTAAAGAGCTAGGCAGAAGGAAGAACATAGGATATGGCTACTAACTGGAGGCTACGGCGGGCAGCAGGCAGGCAGGCGACACGACAGGGAGGTCTGCGGCGAGCACGGAGCAGGCAGCGACGACGGCAAGGAGGACAGTGGCGACGGCAAGGAAGGACGGCAGGCGGAGGAAACAAAGAAGACGGCGGCCGGCGGCAAAGAGGACGGCGGAGGCGACGCAGAGCAGCAAGAAGCGGTGTCCGGCGTCGACGGCGAGAAAACAGCGGCGTCCGGCGTCGGCGGCGAGCGACAGCAGCAGGTGGCGAGCAGCACCGGGCAGGCGGGTGGCGATGCAGCAAGAGCAGAGGGGCGGAACAGTTGCTTCGCGATGAATCAGAAGAAAGGGGAACAGTGGCCGTTCGAGGGTTTATTAAGTGGGTATTCGGCGTCGGTTATAACATAAAACCGACACCTAAATTCTTCGGCGTCAGTTCTACTTAAACAACCGACGTCCAATTAGACAAATTTTTCCCTAAATAATTTGGTGGGAACCATTATCGGCGTCGGTTATCAAAGGATAACTGACACCTAAGCTGGAACGTTTCGCGCAAATTTTCATCTTATATAGGCGTCGGTTTGATGCTAAAAAACCGACGATGTATGTGATACTTTGGGGCCAAATTTGTTTCGCTCGAAAACTGGATTTCGCAGGCGATTTTAGGCGTCGGTTTTGTGTTACCCAGCTGACACTGAATACAAAGAGGTACCCGTGTCTTGACTATAGACTTCGGATGACCTACATCACCGACGTTGAATGTTATAGGCATCGGATTTCCTAAATAACTGACGCCTAGAAAAGTGACGTTGAATGTTGTTTCTATACTAGTGGTAGCACATTATATCCACAAATATGAAATGTTTGTCATCATCAAAACGAAGGGTATGTTAATGTCCAATTTAGCCAACAAGGTCGTAGGAAGTTCCCTTGGATCCTATTTTTGGGAAATGGATAGGGCTAGAAAGGATACTTGTTCTCCCCTAGTGTTATCAAATTCTGTTGAGAAGAAAGAAGATTATGAGTGGGAATGGGCAGGGAGATGTGGTGGTCTTGGCTCAAAAAGGAGGGGTATTGAGGGAGCCATACATCCTACTCTGATATAATGTTGAAGGTACTCTTCTTTTTATATCTTGGAGAGAGTGCAACCTTCTCCTATAAATAGGTGGGGATACAACAAGGAAGTAAAAAACACTAATTGCCCTATAATCTTTAGGTGTTATTCAATCAAATTAAACAAAGATCTAGAAACTTAATTAAAGGCTTTTATGAAACAAAACTTATTATTCTCATCTCTAAGAAAGAACATATATGTCTCACAATGTATTATAGGTGTGCTTATCAATAAATTCGTGGCTTTATCCAATACAATACATGCCATGGACACATGGTGACCCAATTCTATCTCCTTAGGAATTATGAATTGAATTTTATCCCATGAGAGAACTAAATACACCTTGATGAAACTTTATAACATGACAAATAGATTGAACAAGAAGTCATCAAAAGGTTTATTGAATGTAAAAAATATCATACATAAAGACTTCTAAGGTGTAATCAAGCATGCCCATAAAAATGGATGTAGAACTTCTTTGAAAAGTGGACGGTGTGTTGTATAGAACAAATGGCATCCTTTTGCAAGAAAATGTCCCAGATGAACATGTAGAAGTAGTCTTTTCTTCATCCTTTGGATGGAGTACCACTTTAAAATAACCAAAAAACCATCAAGAAAATAATAGAAGCTTTAACAAGAAAGCATATCTAGTATTTGCTCTATACATAGTAGAAAATTGTGGTCCTTCTTGGTATTTGCATTCAAATATGTAGCCACACACATTGTTCACTTACATTGCACTCTCAAAGTAGTTTTTTCTCCTTCCATCATTTAAAACCATACAAATCCCACCCTTTTTGGGAATCACTTGGATGAACCTTACCCAAGAGCTATCGTTTGGGTAAATGATATGCATATAAAGAAATTTCACAACCTCTTGAGTCATTATTTCCTTCAACTTTTGGTTTTAAATTCTTTGCATTTCACGTCTAGGGAGGGTATATATACTGAACACAAATGGAGGAATCAACTCACCTCAAATAAGATATTGGCAAACCAATGGACTCAATGTTTATTAGAAAATAGTGACAAGAGAATTTTTCTTGGTTTGGAGATATAACAAACAAAATTACCATTGTGAAGGTTTCAGTTGTATTGAGGAAATCATACTTTAAACATCGGGTAAGTATTTCAACTCTAGTATAGGAAGTTCATTAATAGAATGTTTTTAGTGGGTGAATATCTATGGAAGGAAGAATCTTACTAGCTTCCATTATATTAATGCTTAACTATATTCTTAAGTTCTTTAGGAAATTCAATAGTAGGATATACACCTTTCCTATATCTAACCATGTCAATTCACGTCGAAAGATATTCCTCAATTATCTTGTCAAGGTTATCAAGAAAATAACATCTTTTTCTATGGCCCCAATGACTTTGGGCTGTAAGGAGACTTAGAATATAATAAATCATATATTCATATGCATGACAGTAACATACATAGTGCATGTCCTAAAATGTATCACGACGTCATTTATGTCTAGAAAATGCCTTCGCAAGATGGTAGGAATCTCTATACTCTACTTCTTCATGTCAAGAATAACAAAATATGATGGAAAGATGGTCAAGATTGTGTCATCAAACTGCACCAACACATTACCTCTAGGAACTTTTGCAAATTGGTAAATCAATTGGAGAGTTCAATTAGCCGATTGTAGTTGGCCCAGGCCTAGCTCAGCATACACACCATAATTGGATATGATATTGACGCAAGTTCCCAGATAAAGAAGTGCTTAGTCAATGTGGTGTCTATCAATGTATCAAGAAATGATAGGAGCACCCCATTTGTCCCCTTTATGTGTGCAAAATGTTGAAAAATGGATATTACTTGCTCCTATGATCTTCATGTTTTGAGGCATCCTTCTATAGGATTTTCTCTTAAAGGTTTACATAAACTTGATATATCATTGTAAATGCTCTCTAGAATCTTAACTAGGGTTATGGAGACATTATGACCATCTGCCTCACCATGGTTGTTCTTCTCTATGAGGAGAAAAACAATTCCACAGTATGGTTGAGCAGCAAAATGCAGGAAAAGTCAGAGAACTCTTGGTGGTATTAGTACAAGCATTCTGAGGTAATATGACTATGGTGGACTTTACTGAAACAATCATTCTGATCAGAACAACCATGAAAGACTGAGGGTATCATGTTAGGGGAATCTGGGGTTTTGTAGATTTTCTAAAATTTTCATGGCTAGGAAGAATGATTACTCTAGCCTCTACTTTCCATGATTGTATTATGCCCTAGTGTTCTCATTTGGACACCTATTGGACTCAGCCGATTCTTGCATTTTGAGGGCTTCATGGAAATTCTATTCCATGTTGCCACAATCGTTCTAAGGGCTTATTGGTGCATTTTGGTTTCTTCACGTGTGTTCTGTTGAGTTATTTCCCTTATCTTGATTGTTGAGCATTATGGAAAATGTTAGGGATGACTTTGATTGATCGTTGGTATCCTTCAATGCTAGTGACTTCTTGGATCATCTTCCATCACCACCTCCCATCATTAGAGATAAATTACCTTAATATAACATGTAAATAGACCCCATAAATATAGTTTCACATAATTGATAATTGTTGAGAATAGGCATGCACTCTATAATTTTAAACATGATATATGAGCGTAAAAGAGATGGAAGAACAAATTAGGGCTCCATTGAAAATCACTGTAAGTGAGACCTTCCCAATTTGTATATATTGTAAGACTCTTATTCTCCATCTACCAATATATTTCACCCTTAAATGTTTGTTGTCTCTCTTGCTGAAGAGGTGTTCAAGTGCATGTGGTCCTTGACAAAGGAAGGCATTCCTTGGAAATAGAAACTCCTAGTGAAGTAGAGTCGGGGGGAAGGCTATCCATAACAAGGAAAGATGAAACTATGTGGTTGAAAGTATTTTTCAACTAAGGCATGTGAAGGGGAGGTTCCCCTAATTAAGGGAATCTAAGGTTCTTTACTGCTTATCTATTAATCAAGCTAGTTACCCTTGATCCAACATAGAAGTCACTTGATTTATGCTCTTAATCCAGAACAACTCTGAATATTGTGCTTCATTTTTAGTTATTTGATTTGTCTCTCTCCATTGATTTTTCAACTTATACTAATTAACATAAGATATATTTTAAAGGTTTAACAATTTGGTTTCACTTTAACAGTGTTTCACCCCTTCCCCCTGAGCCCATTAATCCAACACAAATCCAAGTGGTAGCATGTTTGTTCTAACATGTATGCAATGCACAAGTTGAAGATGTGAAGCAAACCTTCTCGATGTGAAGGACAATGGTAGACAACGGATAATATTGTGTTTTTTTAATATTTTTGATATATTTTTATGCGAAAGACTTCAAAACTCAATGGAGGATTATTTGTGTTCTGACCATATAACCACAATGTATGAGGTCAATTTACCGGTATGTGCTTTTGCCTATTCTTTTATTGTGAATTTCACTCATTTTTGTAGTATGTAGAATAAAACATACTACTTTTTATGACCTAGGGGTTAGAAGGGAAGAGAGAAGGTACATGTAATTTTATTTTTTCTTATACAAGGTAATTATTGCATGTTCATTAGTAGGAGTTATAAGAGAAAAGAGGGGTTGTAAGTTGTTTTCAGATTTTTATGGGATTAAGAGAGAAATATTTCTCTCCCCCTCTCCAATGTTTGTGGTGGAGGCTGAATGCCTAGGAGGGTGGTAAATCAAGGTAGAAACTAGGATTCAAACATGGGTCCCTTTTCTAGGGGACCCCATGTTTGTCCACTTGACCCACTCCTTGTCAGATGTTTTCAGATTTGTAAGAGAGGAATTGACTGGGAAATAGGGAAGGATAGAGAAGAGAGATTACTTTCATAGGTTTAAGGGGTGTGGGATGGTATCTAATAGAGTTATATTCCATATGTCATTCTTGTTTGAGATGTAGAAGACGATTGTCTGAGATATATGTAACCTCAATATCATATATTGATTCACATGTGCGTCCACATGCTTTTCTCAATCTCGCTTATCAAGTGGCCTAGATATCAAACTCTGTAGGAGGGAAAGTCCCATCTACATCACTCACAGTCATCCCCATGTGTCACAATGTACTTGAGCACCACCTTTATGGTAATCATTATCCAAGGTGACAATGGATTATGTTAAAGTACATTGAACTACATGTGATGAGTGCAGTGATTTCAGGTATAAGCACCACAATCACCACCTTCACTATGAGAGATAATTTTGACCACCAATTGTAGTTTCCATGTGTCACTCTCAAGGTGGGTCTATCTAAAACATCATTATCCAATGAGTGTATATGTGTTTGGTTTGATATCACATATATCATGACCAATGGGGTTTTTTCATCAACCAACACACAGTTTTTGTGGCCCCAATTTCTATAAAGTTATTGAGCCACAATAATCGACTAACTTGTGCAGCCAATGAGTCTCTTGGGAAGACATATTGCTCCCTTATTGTATCAACGCATCCCACTAGTGGGGCCAATGTGCCCCTTGGTGGGACACATTTCTCTAGTGTGGCAGCAATGCATCTTAGAATGTGACATATTGGTCCCCGAAGAGATCAATGTGTCCCGTCTAGGATGTGTGGATCATCACTAGGTGCAATGTGTCACTTATGGGGACACATTACCCAATGTGGGACAAATGCATCTCATATCGGGACACATTTCTCATAAAGAGAACAATGTGTCTCTAGGTTTGACACATTGGTCCCACTAGAGGAGATGTGTTCTCCTTTGGGATACATTCCCCCCAAATATGTCATTCTTGTAATTAAAATGAGAATTGCAATAAATTGGTAATAAAAATAGCAAAATGTTTTATTTCAAATTTTACCCTAAAAATTGTCTGCTACATGTCAAACAAGAATGTTGTATGGAATATTACTCTAGCATATCCCATCCCACACCCCTAAAACCTATAAAAGTAATCTCTGTTCTCTATCCTTCCCTTGTTCCCAATCAATTCCTCTCTTAAAAAGATGAAAACTACACACAACCCCTCTTTTCTCTTATAACTCCTACTATGGATAATGTAATAATTACCTTATATAATAAAAAATAAAATTACATGTACCTTCTCTCTCTTTCTTTCTAACACCCCGAGGTCATAAAAATTAGTATGTTTTATAGAGCATACTACATAAATGAGTGAAATTCACAATGCAAGAATAGGTTT
Source organism: Alisma plantago-aquatica (assembly GCA_963693085.1). Classification (NCBI taxonomy): domain Eukaryota; kingdom Viridiplantae; phylum Streptophyta; class Magnoliopsida; order Alismatales; family Alismataceae; genus Alisma; species Alisma plantago-aquatica. The sequence continues at coordinate 1,428,536,908 of OY856412.1, forward strand.
AGGTAAAAGCACATACCAGTAAGTTGACCTTATACATGGTGGCTATATGGTCGGAAAACAAATAATCCTACATAGAGATTTGAAGTCTTTCACATAAAAATATATTAGAAATATTTAAAAAACACTATATTATCCATTCTCTACCATCCTCCTTCACATGGAGAAGGTTTGCTTCACATCTTCAACTTGTGCATTACATACATGTTGGAATAAGCATGCTACCACTTGGATTTGTGTTGGATTAATGGGATCAGGGGGAGGGGGTGAAACACTATTAAAATAAGTGAAACAAAATTGTTAGACCTTTAATATATATCTTATGTTAATTAGTACAAGTAAAAAAATCAATGGAGAGAGACAAATCAAATAACTGAAAATGAAGCACAATATTTAGAGTTGTTCTATCTTAAGAGCATAAATCAAGTGACCTCTATATTGGATCATGGGTAACTAGCTTGATCTTTAGATAAGTAGTAAATAAACTTAGAAGAGACATATCTTCTATTAATCAGGGGAACCTTCCCTTCACCTTCTTTAGCCAAAAAAGAGTTTCAACCACCAAATTTCATTTTCCCTTGTTAAGGATAACCTTCCCTCCAACTCTACTTCACTAAAAGGCTTTCTCTTTACAAGGGATGTCTTCCTTTGTCAAGGACCATATGCACTTCAACATCTCTTCACCAAGAGAGACAAGAAATGTTCAAGGGTGAAAGATATTGGTAGACAGAGCATAAGAGTCTTATAGTATATACAAGTTGGGAAGGTCTCTCTTACTATTATTAATGAAGCCCTAGTTTGGTCTTCCATCTCTCTTATGCTCATATATCATGTTTAAAATTATAGAGTGCATGCCTATTCTCAACAATTATCAATTATGGTAAACTATATTTATGGAGTCTATTTACATGTTTTATTAAGGTAATTGATCTCTAACAATGGGAGGAGGTGATGGAAGATGATCCAAGGATTCACTAGCATTGAAGGATACCAACAACCAGTCAAATTCATCCCTAACGTACTCCATGATCTCAACACAAAATATAAGGGTAATAACTCCACAGAACACACGTGAAGAAACCAAAATGCACCAAAAAGCCCTTAGAACGATTGTGTAAACATGACATAGATGTTCCATGAAGCCCTAAAACTGCAAGAATCGACTGGGTCCAATAGATATCCAAATGAGTACCATACGGCATAGAACAATCATGGAAAGTAGAGGCTAAAGTAGTCATTCTTCCTAGCCATGACCATTTTGGAAAATCTCCAAAATCAAAAATTCCACTGACATGATACCCTCAGACTACCATGGTTGTTCTAATCAGAATGATTGTTTCACTAAATTCCACTATAGTCATTATACATCAAAATGCTTGTACTACTACCACCAAAAGTTCCCTAACTTTTCCTCCATTTTTCTACACAACCATAATGTGGAATTGTTGTTCTCCTTATAGAAAAGAACAACCTTGGTAAGGCAAATGGTTGTCATGTCTGAAAAACCATACATAAGATTCCTTGGAGCAATTACAATCATATACCAAGTTTATGTGAACCTTTAAGATAAAATATTATCGAAGGATGACTCAAAACATGAAGATCACAGGAGTAAGTAATATCCATTTTTCAACACTTTGCTCCAACAAAGAGGAGGGATGGGGTGCTCCTATAATTTCGTGATACATTGGTAGAATCTGCATTGACTAAGCCCTTCTTTATCTGGGCACTATTCTCAATATTATACCAAATTATGGTGTGTCTGATGATATAGGATTGGACCAACTACAATTGGCTAATTGAATTCTTCAATTGATTAACCAATTTGCAAAAGTTCCTAGAGGTAATGTGCTAGTGAAGTTTGATGACACAATCTTGACCATCTTTCCATCAGATTTTGTTATGCTTGACGTGAAGCAGTAGAGTACCGAGATTCCTGCCATCTTGCAAAGGAAGTTACTAGACATAAATTACGTGGTGATACATTTGAGGACAAGCACTATGTATGTTACTATCAAGCATATGAATATAAGATTGATTATATTGTAAGTCTCCTTAAGGCCCGAAGTATTTGGGGCCTTTGAATAAGATGTTACTTTCTTAATAACCTTGATAAGATAATTGAGGAATATCTTTCGACATGAATTGAGATGGTTAGATATAGGAAAGGTTTATATCCTACGATTGAATTTCCTAAAGAACTTGAGAATATAGTTAAGAATTGATATAGTGGAAGCTAGTTAGATTCTTCATTCCTTAGCTATTAACCCACTAAAACATTCTATTAATGAACTTCCTATATTAGAGTTGAAAGCCTTACCTGAGGTTTAAAGTCTGATTTCCTCAATACAACTAAAACCCTCCCAATGACAATTTCTTTTGTTCTCTCTCCAAACTAAGAAAAATCCTCTTGTCACTATTTAAAAAAAAACACCGAGTCCATTGGTTTGTCAATATTTTATTTGAGGTGGCTTGATTTCTCCATTTGTGTTCACTATATATATACCCTCCCTAGACATGAAATGCAAAGAAGTTAAAACCAAAAGTTGAAGGAAGTAGTGACTCAAGAGGTTGTGAAATTTCTTGATATGTGTATCATTTACCCAAATGGTAGCCTTGGGTAACGTCCATTCAAGTGATTCCCAAAATGGGTGAGATTTCCTTGGTTTTCAATGATGAAGGAGAAAAAACTATGGTGAGAGTGTAATATAAGTGAAGAATGTGTGTGGTTTACATATGTGAATGCAAAGACCAAGAAGGAACATAATTTTCTACTATTTACTGATCAAATCTCTTTCTTGTTATAGCTTCTATTATTTTCTTTATGGTTATTTTGGTTACATTAAATTGGAACTCCATCCAAAGGATCAAGGAAAGACTACTTTTACATATCCATCTGGGACATTTTCTTGCAAAAGGATGACATTTTTGCTATGAAACACATTGTCCTTTGTTCAAAGATGTTCTACATCCATTTTTATGGTCATTCTTGATTACTCCTTGTAAGTCTTTATGCATGATATTTTTTATGTTCGATAAACCTTTTGATGACTTCTTGTTCAATCTCTTTGTCATGTTATAAAGATTCATCAAGGTGTGTTTAGTTATCTCATGGGATAAACGTCAATTCATGGTTCCCAAAGGGATAGAATTGGGTCAACATGTGTCCATGGCATGGATTTTATTGGATAAAGCCAAGAATTTATTGACCTGCACGCCTATAATACCTTCAAGTGTGTGACATATAAGTCCTTTCTTATAGCATGAGGGGATTAAGTTTGTTTCATCAAAGCCTTTAATTAAGTTTCTAGATCTTAGTTTAATTTGATTGAATGACACCGAGTTCAAGTTTGATTTTACTTGTATTGAAGCCTTCTATTCAAATATGTTCATCTTCAGTTGTTGTATTATATTTATTTGTATTTTTCCCTCTACTTAAGTATTATTTTATATGGACCTAAATATCATAGGAAAAGTAGTGCTTTTTGTTTTCTACCTTGTTGTGTCCCCTCCTATTAATAGGAGAAGGTTGTATTCTCTCCAATATATAGAAAGAAGAGTACCTTCAACATTGTATCAGAGCAAGATGTATGACCACCTCAAGACCCCTCCTTTTAAAGTCGACATCACTACATCTCCCTTCCCATTCCCACTCATTATCTTCTTTGTTCTCCATGGATGTTGATTGCACCTAGGGAGATCTAGTCTCCTTTCTAGCCCTATCCTTTTCCCAACAAGAGGATCCAAGAGAACTGCCTACGACCTTGTTGATTAAATTGGGCACTAACATACCCTTGGTTTTGATGATGACAATCATTTCATATTTGTGGATCTAACGTGATACTTGAGTATTTTAGGGTTAAAGAAAACAAGGAGATCCTACTAAGTGGAAAGTTGAAGATCAATACAAATTGAAGATCAAATGAGCTTAACTGTTTATGTTTTCATGATTGTACTCAAATGTAAATACTTGTACAAATATATAATGTACAAGTATTTAGATATCATGTAAATCCAACGTTAGATCTTCCACATCCACTTACAACCCTTAGTTAGGACCCCCCCCCATAGTTAGAGTCATTATCATCCATTAGAACACACATTAAATAGGTGGTGACCACCCACAGTTAGAGTCATTATCATCCATTAGAACACACATTTAATAGGTGGTTCCAAAGATAGAAATAGGAAAATCCTTGGTCGAGAAACTAGTTGACCAAGACACACTCAGTAGTAGTCACTGTCGACCAAGAAACACCTTGATAGAACATCTGAGTACTATTCAAAACCATACATATTTTTTCACTAAAATGTGTTTCGATCGAAAATATAATCAACCGACCCAACCTCAGTCTAAAACTTTTGACTGTTAGACCAAGTAGTTGGGAGTTGGAAATATATGTTGGTTGATGAATGCATATTCAACTTAGTTTTAGTGTCCACTTTTGGTCCAGTTTTGCACTGAACGCTAATATTCACCCCTGCAATATGCTCATATACAATTTTCCTCAGTTCCATATCATTATTTAGAGTTTTAATGAAGTCCATTTGTCTCCATTGCAGGATCGAACATCACACTATGTGCGCCAGTGCAAGAGGTGTATGGGATGGTGGTCCCAAGAAACTTTCGATATTTTGTACCCTTTTTCGATGGCCAGATCCTTCATCAGAAAGCATCCTCATCAGTCAAAGGATTCATCGATGCATGCCATTTGACTCTCACCAATAGCCCCCCCCCCCCCCCTGCGGTGGTGGGTTTGATCCATGACGATCACGACCGCGATCCCAAAGAAGGACCGCGACCGCGGTCCCAAAGGAGACATCACGACTTGACCATAGACCGCGACCGTGACCCGGCTGCACCTCGACCTGAGGTTGGACCGCGACCTCAGAAGATCGTGATTGTGCACCACACTACGATCGAGGTGTAAAGTTGCTCAATCACGACTGCGATCGAGACACGCCCACATGACCACGATCGAGGAACACAAAACTCACCTCGACCGCAGCCAAGAAGAAAAGGTCCGCGACCGCGGCCAAGACACCTCGACCGCGACCAAGAAGATAACTGTGACCGCGGAGTTAAGTCAGTGTCCTGCACCTATAAATATGCCACCCACCCGACCTATCAAATCATCGACTCTAGATGTCGCTAGGCTGCCTCTTTGTGTCCAGCCTAAGGAGTACGATCTCCATAGCCAAGAGTCAACATCTATGGCATTCTTACGCCCCCGTTCATCCATATCTAAGGTGGAAACTGCAGATCTGCATCCATCCATCTTCATCTCCAATACCTTACATATGCCATCACATCCACGAGCTTCTCCTCCTGCTGTGAACAAGGAGCATGAGAAGAGAAGGAAGGTGGCGAGAGAAGATCTACCCCATCTGTCGTGGTGTTCTTTCCTCCTCATTCAGATCTTCCCCGATGTTTTGTAGAAGACCGTATCTGCACCAAGCTGTGATCATCTTATTCACCATGCCCAAGGCGGAATGTTCCTTCTCTCTTGTTCTTTTTGTTTCTATCACCATGAGCGAGTCGTTTCCTTTTGCTGGGGTGAGGGGACTAATCTCACTTCCCATTCTTACATGTCCTTTTATTAAACATTCCATGTCTTGTATATAACCTTTCATTTTGTTGTTAATTGTTAATGCGTGCTTGTGGATTGATCACCTGCTTGCATTTTTCTATTTCGTTCCTATGTTGCGAGAACTTCAATACATAGGTTTTGAATGTCGATTAACGTGGTTGACTCCTTGACGAGAGCTTCTGATGGGATTCCCTGAAGTAGTAAGTGTGTGATATGTGAGGGGATGAGCCATCTAGCCCACAGTGACACTTCTGTGTGCCTAACGCCTGTAAGGGGGCCCTACAACTTCAGTTGGATATATGTATCTTCGGAGCCATAAGTGTGTGATCTGGATGGTGACGAGACATCTGATGCCTAAGGTGACACTTACGCGAACCTATCCTAGTGGAGGGTTTGTAGTAGCTCTATTTGGATAGTTATGTCTTGCCTGGATGTTTGTGTCTGGATATGTTTGCATGCGTAGTGGTGGTGAAACCCAGGTCCATCCCAGTGATTCCCACCATTAATCTTTAATCAACTTTTAATCCTTCTCTTTACTTTCATACAAGTAGTTTAATTAAAATCAATCAACTCTCGATAAAAATATTAGTCTTGATTCAACTGGATTCGACTAGTAAAGATTCTTAAAAATGTTGTCCCTTGGGATTCAATCCTCAACTATACTACGATAAGACCCGTCCACTTGCGGGTGGTATTATTGCATAAGGCTTTGGTAAAAACTTAGGGATTTCATCCCTAAGTGAGTTTCTTAGTGCAGTAAAAGCCACATCATTGGTACACATTTTTCTAAAACCCAGGGTCGGTCGAAGAAATATTCGACCGAGACATGTTCGGTCGACAAACTTGTCTACCAAGTATGGTTCTAGGTTGTTCTTCCAAGCACGAACAAATTAGCCATTGCTAGCCAACTACTTTCTATCAAACGACTAGTTAAGCACTAATAACACTAAAGAGACTCCCTAGAACGTCTCTAAGCACTTGCAAACCATCCCTATAAATAGGAGAGGACTTAGGACATCCAAATTACCTAAGCTACACATGAGACTTCATTCTAGTGAGAAACAAAGTTGAGGAACAGTTGACATCTTGTTCTTCAAGCTCTAAGTTTGTGTCCTATAGCCATAGGCTCTTAGCCACCGTCCAAGAAACTTCCATCCTAAGTGGTTTGAGAGGCCTAATGCTTGATATAGGATCAAAGCGCAATACTCTATTGGTGTACTTCCTTTCTTCCAATCCCCATTCACAGGATAAGCTACTTGTGCTCCTTGGCTACTCCAAGTTGTGGAGGTTACTTGAGGGAGCTTTCCTGGAGCTACTTCGTGGTAGATAAGGCTGCTCCAAAATTGCTTGATATTACTTCTAGAAGGTGGCTTCAAGGGATATTGGATCTACTTCTAGGTGAAGGATATATCAAGGTGGTGGAACTACTTCAAGGAGGAGAAGGTTTCTTCAAAGGCTTGAGGTTACTTCAAAGAAGGTTGTTTCAAGGAGGTTGAGTCTACTTCTAAGTGAAGGCTACTTCAAGGAAGGTGATTGTATTTTATTGTAACATCCTTAGAGGCAAATAAAATTAATCACTTTCAAAATCCCAATTGGAGACAATTGGGTAGTGGACTAACAACCTTTGATTCAAAGGTTGGAACCACTCTACATTGAAGTTTCTTCCTTGTTTCCTCCTACTTCTTTGGTTAAGTGTTTAATTATTTTAAAAGTATTTGAAAGTTGTATTCACCCCCCTCTAGATCTTTCATGCCTCTCTATGAGTCTTATGTCGTGACCATCGATTGATCAGAAAGTTGTACAACATCCTTTTTGTGGTCACCTAGGACCATCTTTTTATAGGGATTTGTCTACATTTATTTTGATATGGTTGCATCTCTCACACATATATCTATTTCTATTGGTTCTCCATATGGTTCACTACCTATTTTGGGTCTTTTTTGGACTTATATCTGCTATTTTTTCACCTAAATGGCGTGTCCCTGGTCTAACATAGTGTGTTGTTGTAAAAAATCAGTCGATGTAATTCTGATGCACTTGACAATACGTGTCAACTTCCTAAAATGGTGTTTCAGTTACTTTCTAACCCTTTTTCTGGTTGTAGATTTGTTGTTCTACAATACCTTATTTTGGTATATTATGGATTGACCTTCTTCTGCAATTAGGATTCCCAGGACGAACCCTACGTATGTAACCTCAGTGAAGTTTAATGTCCCCAAGATGTAATATGGGCACAATCCTTTCATAACTATGCACTCCTTTTATAAAAATTGGAGCATCTTAGAGATCTACCACCACCACGAGAAGAAACATTAGACAAAAAGAAGTCTATCAAAGAAGCATATGGAAAAAGGAAGTATTCTTTTTGATAGAAAGTACATGCTAAATATTAAAATAGATGCTTACAAAAAGAGATGTCTGCAAGCATGAGGTGCAGAAATAGTTATACGTGGGCATACAAACATTGGTGCCAGCCCACATCCAGGAGTTAAAGCAAGATGAAAGTAGCAAAGAAAGCAGAAAGTAAAGGTGTACGTGGGGGAGGCACCCCTTAACAGTAGGCCTCAGCAACATGATGAAGCAAATATTGAAAGAAACACTAGGAAGATAGGGCTCTATTGCTCTGATGGTCAAGCAGAATCAGAACCATGTATCATTGCTATGATATCTTCCAAAGAAGTAGAATCCTCCACCATGATGGTCTATAAACATGTTGACTTGGTCGTCTTCAGCTGCTATCACATGTGTTGATGTGGACGCCAGCCCTACAATGCAAATGTATAAATAAGGAATATTCAATGTCAGTTAGCATATGTTGAGTAGGCCAGGAGGCGCTGATGGATTTCTGATTATTTCTCTCTAGATAGATGTGCCACAAGATGTGTATAATCAAATCTTTAGGGGTATATCATGTATGTTGGGGTATTGGTTTAATACTTGTGATATAATTTGGTAGGAGGAGGTTGTTGGTGATAATATGTGGTGGAAAGAATTTATAAAAAAAGTATTGCATGGTAGGGAAACTAATGAAGAGATGTTGTGTAGTTTGTTCAGCGGTAAGACATAGGTAACATCTGGTTGGCCCTGGAAATCCTCTACTGGTAACATGACAAAAGGAAGTCATATTTTAAACAATGGGATAAACATGACTCTATAGTTTTCCCTAGATTCTGAATAGCTATGAATGACATATCTCTACTAATCTACTCGTCATTGAAACAAACAAGGAGGAATGGGATAACCTTCCCCAATTACACTGTAGCAAAGGAAATGCGTCTTGCATACTTGATCTATGCAAACATTTGTTTTCCCTTAAACTTGAAGATAAATCAGCCTTTGCTTCACATTTTGACAATTTTAAAGGGACTTGGGGTGAGATCTAGATTCATCACCCCTTTTCATCTAGTCTTTCCAAAATACAAAAGCAGCAAGAGGAAGTACAACTGTGTCAAATTTTGGCATGTTTACCTCTTAGTTATGAAGCTATATACCAAAAAGTTCTTGCATTTGAACCCTTGCCAATGTAAGATGATGTCTATCTTTGACTATCTCATTCTATGTCTTCTTCTGCTACTACCAAGGAGCCTACTACCCTTGTTGTTTCTAGACGAGGTTGTGTAATCCTAGTCATGGATGGGGTGCCAAAAGTCTCAACAATAGTGAGAGAGGATCCTCTTCTTCCTCGGCCTAATTTAGATTCTACAATTTCTGCAAGAGTACTAATCACATTGAAGAGAAATTCTAGGTAAATCAAGGGAAACTAGAATTGGCCAATAAAGTGTCAAATATTGATGCAGGTGGAGAATTTACTTCTACTGTTTTTGTTGCTAATCATTAGATGGTAACACTATGTTGTATTGACCTTGACAAACAGATCAAGGCCACTTCTGCTGCTACTATACACCTCAAGCAAACATTGTCCAACACCCATATTACCCTCATGTCTTCAAGCTTCTTATTATTTAAAAAATGATTGTGTTATTGATTTAGGTGCTACAACCCATATTATTAGTAATAAGAAACTATTTACTTACCTAAAGAAATCTACTTGCCATCCTCCTATGAGTCTAGTAGATGGATCAAACTCTCTAGTTATTGGGAGACGAGATGTAAATAGAAATTTTCTTAAATCTATTTTTCCTATGATGAAATTTCCTTTAAACTTGATGTTTGTTAGCACTACTATAAAAATGCTTTTTACAATAGGGGAACACAATAATTCTATTGGTTGTGTTGTATTTAGCATATTTATCACAACAAGCCTATTTGTGTGTTGTATATTGTATATTTTCTATGACACAAGTTATTTACAATATGATAAACCCATTGTAGTATATGTGATCATACAACATGTGCTAAATTGTTATAATACATTATAGTATCACAACATACTCCAAGTTGTTGTAAAAAAATTTTAATTACACAACATATTGTAACCCACTGTAATAGTCACACATGATGACATGTTTTAATAGACCATCATTACAAAACATTGACTAACCCATTGTAGTATATCATAATCACACATCAGATATTCACCTATTGTAATTGGTATACATGTTGTAATAGACCATAATAACACAACATGTTGGAACCCGTTGTTATATATCAAGATCACACTGTAGACTTTGACCTCTTGTTATATATTATAATTACATAGCATGTTATCACCCATTGTTATAGCCACACATGATAAATCATTGTAATAGACCATCATTACACATTGTAGATTAACCTATTGTTATATATCATAATCACACAACATGAGTTTACTTGTTGTAATAGCTACATGTTGTAATAGATCACAATCACACAACATGTTGTAACCCATTGTTATATACCAAGATCATACAACATACTCGAACTTGTTGTTATATCATAATTACACAAGACACTCCACCTGTTATATAATCACATTTGTCCTTATTATTCAACAGATCCCCTTAGTACAAAAAATATAAAATCCTCCAAGCCACCTTGTCTTCCTCTATTTTTTAATTGATGTGATAAATACATCCTCCTCCTCTCTTCCATCTTTCCTCTCCCTCACTCTAACACTCAACTAGTCTCGTTATCACCCGTACCTCACGCCATTGTCAATTTTAGCATATGTTTGGTCAACCTCTAACACTGAGTAACCATGAACATTTAACTAAATCCTAAAAATTCTCAACTCTTATAAGATGGACCATAAAATCAAGATTAATTTTTCTTAAAAAATAATTGTCAAATCTGGCTCTAGGTTTGGTGCCAGATCTAACTTTCTCAATCTGGGTCGATTCCGGATTGAGAAGTCATTCAAACAACTACGAGTTAGATGTTTTGACCCGGAATGAACCTAATTTCTTAATAGAGAATCTAATCATGAACATGTAATCAGAGAATTATTTTTTTGTATAAAATTATTATCAAATGCGGGTCTGGGTTTTGTTCCAGATTTAAATTTCTCAATCCAGTAGGATTTCGATTGAGAGGTCGGTCGAAAAAAAATTCAATTTTAGGTTTGGGTTTGGGAATGATAGTAAATACTTTCGGTAGATGTTTTGACCCAGATTTGACCCCCACCCAATTTCTTAACATGGAATTCAATCAGGAGCATGTAATCTGAGAATTATTTTTCTATAAAATTATTTCCAAATCTAGGTCCGGGTTTGGTTTCGAATCTAATGTTCTCACTCTGTTGGTTCTAGATTGAGAGGCCCTTCAAACAAAATCTAGTTTTGAATTTGGGTCCGGGATTGATAGTTAAAGACTCTGGCTAGTTCATGTTTTGACCCAAAATTGATTAACCCGAATCCAATTATTTAACACCTCCATGTGATACTATTATAGAGTAACTAATTTACCCTACATGAAGTATACACATTGATATACATGTTATATGTATATAATACCCAAAAATATGTGTTACATGCATGTTAATTAAAAAAATAGAGCCTAGATAGATTTTAGACATGCGCACTTTCTTTTTTTCTCCGAGCGTGTCAACTTCTAATTCCCCAAATCCTTTGATAATTGGCCAATCTCTATCTTCGTGATCAGATCAATCTCCATCTAGAGTTGCAAACTGCCCGCCTCCAGGAGTGTGTTGTCGCCGCCTTCTTCCCCAGAGTGCCCTGCCTCTTCCTCCTCCTTTTCTAAATAGCACAATGTGGCTGAGTGGTGGCTCCGCTGCCCCGAAGAGACCATTGTGCATGAAGACAATAACGTCACCTCCCCTCCTTTTCCAGAAATCATGATGCGGCCTCCTGTTGCTTCAAAGCTCCCCTCAATCTAAGGTTCGTCTACGGCCAATTCCTAGATGAACATTATTTCTTGTCAAAGGCCGATCAAAGTAGAGTTCAACCTGGTGAGTATCTGATTTATTGTTTTTACCGGTATATATGTAATCTATTTTGATTATTTATTATTTGTGTGCCCAATTATAAGAATTACCTATGAATATTGCTGAGAAAGCATGCATTATTGTTTGTCTTGCTATTGCAATGTGATGCTTCTAATATTAATGTGAAACAAAGTCATGATTCTCAGTTCTTTATGAAAACTAAGCAGAAGTACTCACTCGTCACGTCATCAGCCACAACAAACTAGAGCAATGAAGACTTTATTAAGTTGAGGAATTATCTACATGAAAAATACTCACTCGATGATGTTAGCTTCCTGAGGAAATATTTTGTATGCATGTATCCAATAATTTTATTGTTTTCATGGTTCTATATGCCAAAAAGTATTCTAATATGTTTTTGATGAGGAATATAAATGACAGAGAGCCAAGATATGATATCGGATCCCTGACATTCGATTATAAAATACTATAAAAGGTATTATGAGTGGATAGAAGAGGGGGTTTAGTTATAAATCCCTTAAAATATCTTTGAGGTAGTTGTCTATAGGATTTTGAGTTGATCTCTATAGCACACTACCGCCTTCATAATTAGACTAGTCTTCCAACTACATCCTTTCTTTTGGGTTTGTTTTGTCTGGTTGTCTATTTTGACACTTCCTACTTTCTTTCTTATTTTCCTTATTATATTTTATTCTCTCAAAAGTGCACAGAAACTATAAAATTTTATAGGAAGATATGTAAAAATGAAAACTATGATGACGACCTATACTTGCATGTCTACAACGAACATAAATTTCAAATAAGAGTTGAAGTACATGTTTTGATTATTTTTGTAATGGTGACAAGCATCACTGTAGCTTTCTGAAGTTACTGCTCATGTTAATATTTAATGTTGTAACCCCATTCTCATATATTGATATTGACACATCATGTTGCTTTTGAACACGACCTGTTGCTTTTGGAAACGGCATGTTACATGTACCTTGATATGGTGTGTCATCTTTTGACACCACGTGTCACCTATTTCTACCCTGACATTCACTAGATCAACATCGTGTGTCTCTTCACTGACATGGTGTGTCAACTATTACTACTGCTACTGTGTTATCAAAAATGGTGTGTCTCATAATTGACAAGATGTGTCCATAGATTTATGTTGATATATCTTGGTGGTCTACATCCTCTATGCATGACGAAAGGTTCTATATATGGTGTGCTTTATTCCTTTCTTGTCAGCAACAATTATCTTCCATTTTCATCAATTATATATATTTTGTACAAACCCTGATCTTCCAACCCTACATACCTTTTTTCCTACCTCCTCAATACTTGTTCCACCCCCATATACATATTGAACCTATTGATCCTGTAATTTTTTTACCCTTAAAACATCCTTTTATTTTTATATTCGTATCTATGTAATTGTGTCATGTTGCATATTGACTCGAGTTGGCAGTTACTCCCTCCTTATATGTGTTTGGTAAGAGAGGCCATGAGACAAGTTGCACCCAATGAGGATATGTTTACACCTAGCACTTTGTCTAAGGAACATCAATTGACATCCATCTTCATGAGGATTAGCATCTTGTCCAAGGAAAGAACCTAGACATCTGGCTGATTGAGAGGAGCTTTTGAGGCTGCCAACAAGACTGCATTAGCATTTATGATGGTGCAAATGAGAGTTAACTATGAGGAAATCTCAAGACCCTTCTTCAGTCCAATGGAGGTCCAACATTCTTCACTTTCCTATCCTTTTGAAAAGATGAAATATATGTCAAATTTATCCCTTTGAGTTGTTTCAAAGTGATGGAGGAGGTATCCTTTATGCGAGCAAGGTACTTCCACAACAGCCTTCTCTTTGTATGCTTAGTAGTATCATTTAACACATGCTAGATGATTACATTATATGGTCTATGTATATGATGTCTTCCTACTGAGTGTGTCTGCCACAGTATCGCTTGACCATTGATAGAGGAGACCATCAAATCTAGATTCCCTTCATCTCTTGGGTTGGGTGGACAAGATATAGACCAACAATTGTTTCTCAATTAAGGTTAACAAACATTTATGTTGTTTCTTCTTCAACTCTCTAAATTATTCTACTTCCCTTATGTAAACGTTCTTGTAGTTTCTTATTCAAATCTCTCAATTATGCCAATTCCAATGGATGCAATGTTCTAGATGTAAGGTTGATCTCACATTTTATCTCGCTTGGTTGGATAATCCTAGTAGTTCAAAAGAAAATATGTTAGAATACTCTTGAATCATTAGAACATTGAAATGATATTTCTATTTATGTGATATTTATTTTATATAGTATCCAAAGTAGGTGAACAATACAGATTGTGGGCATTATGTGTTGAAGTACATAAGATACATCGTTGAAGCAAGAATTAGACACATTCTTGAAAGGGTAAGCTACTTATTATTATATTTTTTTAGTTTGTTGAAAATTCTAAATGCATTGAATAAATGGTAATATGTTTATAGTTGACATAGTTATTGTAGTATTATTCAAAGTATATCGGTCATTGTGACAATGAAGAAGAGATTGATGAGGTCTAAAACAAGTGTGCGACATGTGTTCTTGAACATATATCAGATTATGTGCCATGAGAAGGAGACATTTGATAGACCATTATGTGAAACCTTTTTAATTAATTCTCAGTTTGATTCTAGAGTGTGTACTCACTACTTTGTATTATTGAATCTTTGTATAGATGATTAATTATTTATTAAACCCAGTGCAAGTTTTTGTCAAGGTTTGATGGAATTTTGTTCAATTATGTTGTTGTTTCTGATATCAAAAAAGTATAATTTTATATTTGTTCTAATTTTTTTAAGATATGGTCAATTTGATCAGTAAATTTGGTTCGATATGAGCTGTCAAACTCTAATCAAATACCATAGTTATTGATATATTGTAAAAGGTGTGATACTACAACAAATAAGACATGTTTTGTTATCCACCTATTACATTGGGTGTGTCTGGAAAATAGACCCTATTACAACATGTGTGTGTATTGAACTACAACATGCACCACCTGTTGTATAAAATGCATATATTACAACATGCATGCCACATGTTGTATAAACACTCCTATTACAATGGGTGTTTTTAGTGAGGGACAACATGCTTCAATTTCAGTATAATACATATTACAATGGGTGCACCACATGTTGTATAAAACACCCATATTACAATGGGTCCTTCATTGAAAGACAACATGTTTCAACTATTATATAAAATACATTGTATTGCAACTATGTTGTATAAAGCACCCCTCATAAGACTACACAATCTAATACAACAGTTAAAACCTATTGTAAAATGGAAAAATGAACTATTGTAAAAAGCATTTTCTATAGTAGTGTAGTAAAATTTCCAAAACCTTAAAATGTAGTGGAACCTTCTTTCCTTACAATGACTCCATGATGAAATTCTAAAATGAAATAAAGTCTCAATTTTATTCTACTACTAAATTTGTTTGTGCTGATAATGTTTTTGAATATGTGCAACATAGTTTTCAAAAGATTTGTATCCCCAAGGGGATTATTCCCCAAACTTCTTGTCCCTATATCCCATAATAGAATGGATGTGCTGAAAGGGAAAAAAATGCATCTCATTGATGTAGCTCTTACTATCCTAATTTAAATGAAATTCCCTATGTTTTATTGGACATTGCATTCGTTTAGCCAATTATATCATCATTTTGATGCCCTCTTATGTTCTACAAGTTAAGATAACTCATAAGCTTATTTATCACCATGAAGTAATTTTTTCTTTACCACCAAAAGTTGTTAGTTGCCTATGTTTTGTTCATAGTCACCAACCTAGAAGTAATAAACTATTTTCATGTGCTTTCCACTATTTTTTCTTGGTTACTCTCATACACAAAATGGGTATAAATATTTTGATCTTGTTGCACAGAGTTTTTATATTAGTGCGGACATTACCTTTTTTAAAGATACATTTTTGTTTTCTAAACTTAGTAACCAGGTGACTCTTCCAACTGTGCACATTCTTGATCTCACTGTGCTAACACCTCTACCTAAAGTATCCCCTACTTTGGTATCTTATGATACTAATGATCTAACTCAAGACAATGTTAATATACTAATTTGATTACAACTTCTAATTTTGGCATTCCAATTGTATTACAAAAGGAGCATGGATATGTTACCATATATTATATTTCTTAGCTTGTTTCTATAGCTCATTTGAATGTTTCTAAGACTTAATTTCTAGTTGCTTTATCTACAATTTCTATCCCAAAGAAAGTTTAGGAGGCTCTACTACACTCTGTGTGGAAATGATTCATGGATGAGGATATGGATGCACCGCATTCTCATAAGACATGGGGCCTTGTTGATCTTTATACAAGTAGTGAATGTATTGTCTTTTGATGGGTTTTAATTGTGAAATACTTGCATAATAGGAAATTTGAGTGTCTAAAGCTAGACTTGTTGCTAAAGGATACACATAAGAAGTTGGGATTGAATACTTAAATAATGTTTCTTCTCTTTCTCATCTTAATTCTGTCCATATTCTGATTTTTGTTGCTATTAATAAAGGTTGGCACTTACATCAACTAAATGTTAGGAATGCATTTCTATATGGAGATATATGGGAGACTGTCTATATGTCATAAACTCTAGTTTGTGTTTCTCAGAGAGAGTACTCTGAGTAAATATGTTCTCTGAAGAAAGCCATTTATGGTCTCAAATAGAGTCCACAAGCATGGTTGACAAGTTATCCCTTATACTACACAAATTTGCTTTCACACGATACTAATGTGACTATTCTGTGTTGATCAAAACCACTACATCTGGCATAATTATTCTTATTTTTTATGTTGATGACATCATCACATCTAGAAGGGATGATACATGAATTGATGATACAAAGAAATATTTTATGAAGCATTTTCTAACCAAAGACCTTGGGTGTCTCTTGTATTTTCTTATCATTGAGATAGCACATAACAAGGATGAAGTATCTTTATCTCAGAGAAATTATACTCCAAACTTACTTACTAAACTAGAATGCTTGGTTGCAAGCAAACCTGCAATATCCTCTATGGATCAAATACGTGATTATGGGCAAAATCTACTCCATTCTTAAAAAATAAATTTAGCTATAAATGCTTGGCTAGAAAAATGTTATATGTTACTATTATTAAGCCAGATATATGCTTTGTTTTTGGTGTTCTTTGTTGATTTAGGGATTGTCTGAGGAAGTGTTAGTGGGAAGATGCATGCCGAGTATAAAGATATTTGAAGAAAGTACCTGGAAAGGGACTGTTCTATAATAGAATAAGGCATCTAGGTGTCACTGGATATCCCGATGTTGATTTTGTAGGGTGTAAATATGAAGGGAGATTTATCTATGGATATTGTTAATTTGTCGGGGGGGGTAACTTGGTTACCTGGAGAAGTAAAAAACAAAATGTTGTTTCCAGATCCTGTATAGAATCTAAGTAATATGCAATGGCATATACTACTTATCAGCTATTATGGATCGAATTTATTCTTTCTGACTTTGTGCTTCCTAGTACTCATGCTATTATGATGTACTATGATAATCTTTATGCTACCTTCACCACTAGAAATCATGTCTTTCATGAAAGGACCAAGCATATTGAGGTGGACTGCCATTTTCTCCAAGACAATGTGCTAACTACAAGGATCACTATCCCTTTCTAGCCTACACATGGGAAAACTATAGTTATTTTACAATGCCTCTCTCTAGAAAGAGAGTTGTGGAGTTTCATACTTCAACATGAGGGGGAGTATTAACATATGTTTATCTTTAGTTGTTGCATTATCTTAATTTCTATTTTTCAGTTTACTTAAGTTTTATGTAATATGGGCCTAAGTATAATGGGCCCATTAGGTTTTGTTGTTTACTTCCTTATTGTATACCCTCCTATTTTTGGAGAGGGTTGCACACTTTTCAAAATATATAAAGATGGATAATTTCAACACCCTGAATCACGTGAAGTTGAAAATGATTTTTGTGCCTAATATGTAGCCCATGGATTTCTCTAGGAAATTTTTCATTGTGATGGATGCATCAGATATGGTTTTGGGGATTGTTCTTGGATAGAGAATTTTACATGTTACTCATGTGATCTACTATGGGAGCAAGATTCTTTATGAATCCAAAAGAAATTATGTCACTGTTGAGAAGGAGTGGCTTGCCATAATATTTTCTTTCCCGTGTTTCTTTCTTATGTTATATAAACCATGGTCATAGTGTACACTGATCATGTTTCTCTCATGAACCTAATCTTAGAAAATTTTGAATTCAAGGTTGATTATATCGATCCTCCTTTTGCAATAATTTAACTTTGAAACTATTGACAAGAAAAGTTGTGAGAACTCTATTGTGAAAACTTGACTTTCTCTCTCCTAAAATGTACTCATCTATTTGTATCTTGTTCAATTTCCATCCTTTGTTAAATTTTATGTTTGGAATACTTTAGTGACTTGTTTTGCTCACATCCTATTTTAGATTCCAAAGTCTAACAATAAATCTAAAGTTTATCTTAGGTTCAATGTTTAATGCATCATGCTCTTGAAACTATACTTGTAGCTCATCATTATGATTTTTTTCTCTATAATGCATATTAAGTTATAAAGGATTCTATTCCTATTCCTACAATGTAGAAATTATCTCATTATGGACCACTATAGCCGATAACATGACTTTTGTGAGTTTACCTTAACTAAATTTGGAATAGGCTTTTTTATGCCTTTTCCTTTGTTTTTGGGATGGGCTCTCTTAGGGAAAAGAGCCTACATAATACATTCAGTGATGGGATTTCTCCATGTCTTCTATCATGAAATCAATCCACTTCTTATTCATTCAATTAATCTCATCCCTAGGATCTCCATGTAATGGATTCTAATCTTGATCTAATGGCCCATAGTCATCTTCTTCCTTCATAGTACTCATTTACCTATCTCCACAGTAGGAAACTCCCACAAACTGTCCTACCCCCCTTCGACCCTCTCTTTCTTCTTTTACTTCTCGTTTCCCTTCTTTCCATTCTTTTTCCTCCTCGTTTACCCCTTTTCTATGCCTCATTCACTTTCTAGCCCCTTCGTCTTGTCATCACAAAAATCATGGTGCCACTGGAGGCCACCTTAGTGTTTCTTACCCTCA
This sequence comes from Alisma plantago-aquatica, assembly GCA_963693085.1. Lineage (NCBI taxonomy): Eukaryota > Viridiplantae > Streptophyta > Magnoliopsida > Alismatales > Alismataceae > Alisma > Alisma plantago-aquatica. The sequence continues at coordinate 1,428,556,013 of OY856412.1, forward strand.
GCCAACATAACATCATCCTAGAGTGAAATTTCCATCACAAGGGTTGCCGAAAGGCAATCGGCTATGCCTGAGGAGTGTAGTGCCCTCCTCCTCAGTCGTCCTTGGTGGTGCCAACAACTGACCAACACTATGATTAGATGTCGACATCATGATATTGATGACCCCTAGATCTGTAAGATATGGGAAACCCCGGATCCAAGAAGTCCTTATTGGGTGCACCCACTATATCGCTTATCTATCTCACCCTAGCTCATACTAGGCAATAGGCGGACATTCATTGGTACAATGACAAGAATGAGATCTGATAGTGCAGCTGTCTAGCCATAAATGTAGGATGTGGATCCACCCTTAGATAATGCTAATGATGCTTGTTTGCTCAAATTTTCTTCATGAATATGTACTAAATTTGATAACTCTCTCATCCAACAACCAAATAATTCAAACTTATATATCAAATTGATCAAGTCGATGTGATCTACACAATGGACATGTTTGTAGGAACTATCTAATGTTTTATTTTCCTAATTTCCCGAAGTAATAAATTGTGACAATTTAGTATATATTTATTGCATGTTTATAATGAATCTTGGATCACTAATGCACACCTACCTTCCTAATCATCAAAATTGTAACCTTTGTACACTTTTGAACATAACAAAGCTCCTAATGACCCTTTTTCTAAATGGTTTACTCTAATATATGAATACTGACATGTTTTGGACTATAAATCATGGTGTTTGAGCTATTTTGCTGAACTTGCTTCATAATAACTTTGAAACTCATCGTAGCTTTGAAATTGAAAACTTTTATCCTCTCTTTGGCGCCAACATTAACCCTAAACCCTATTTTTATTGTCTAGATCCTTATGCCTTAATATTCATGAGTTGGACAACTTTATGATGGTACATGATTATATCTTAATCATATCATTGGCTTTGGTTTTCTTTTAAATAAAACAACTTTATACATTTGAAAATATATATCTTACAATGTGTTATGATATAAATACCTAATGTCAATCCCTCTTGTACTATGATGTTGTATGTGATTCTAGATCCACTAGTAATGGCATGTGTGACATATATGATGGAATTTTTTTTATCTACTATAAACTTGATAATGGTATAATTCATAGAAGTTATATTAAGACTTATGATTCCCTTGTTTTGGATATTCCACCTGAGCTCTATGTTGAACCTTCTTCACACAAATGAACAATGTTGATAGTTGCATCTATGTAGGAAATTTGAATCCAATGTTGCATCATGATGTGTAGACCAAGGAAGATATCCACCTATCGTTTAGATGTTCCATTTATATACCTAACTTGTTGATATACACCATCTTTCATTTTTGAATTACATGTATTTGTGAATCATGACCTTGGTTTCTCTATTATAGGTCTATTGACCCTAAAATATACATGACACAAACCTCATAATATTCACACATAATGAATGGTACCTTAGAATGTCTTGAAACATGAACCAAACCTTCATGATGGTCCCTAAATAAAAAAAATACCATCTAATATGTAATTATAAACTTTCAACCTAAGTTGACCAAAACCCTAATCATGGACCTAATAATTAATAAACATGTTGAACATTACTTAATGATTGATCAAATTATTAATTAGGTGGCTTTTTGTGATCTACATGGGCAAGTATAGGTTAAAGAACCTCCAAACCCAGGTATTTGAGCTTTAATATTTATACAATTGTGGTTTTATTGGTTAAATGTATGATCTATATGTAAGCTCTTGTTTACCAACACATATTGACATGTAGTATTGCAATATTGTAGTTGATATTTTTCCTCAATGATTTTATCACTTGAACGCATAGTATAGATCTCCATTATACAAATGTTGAATCCCCCACATAGTAACATGGTTAGGTATTGGCTTATAACCTTTAGGTCTCTGATAGAATCATTTCAGTAGGTACTTGGTCAAAGGCCTTATATTAATATATTCTCAATATCATGGAGTAAAAGGACTAGAACACTTTATCTCAATTTTCTAAGTATTAAATTTTTGGTATGTTGTTATTTGACTTACAAAAAAATCTTCACATTATGAAAACCTTAGATATTTGTATCTTTATATCCATTTACCAAAACCTTGTGTGTTAATATTCTTGTTCTTATATGTTTTAGGTTCATAAATATCTGGAGAATATTGTTAATCAATAGGTGTTGGTTAGATCCTAGTTTAGTGTACATGATCAACTTGTATAATTTTCTCCTAAATGAGTAACTATTAGTATGTAATTAATAAAGTTTATATTAATGATACTTGGTGAATGTTGAGAATTTTTTATGATGCATCTAGATAATTGTTCATCTATGCTAACAATTTCATGCTTCCACATTTGTATCATATATTATGTTTGTACCTTAGAGTCAGCTTCCCCCTCTTGGGGCCCCATGAGGATCAGGGGAGGTAGGCTTTAGTTTTCTAATAGATGGTATCAGAAATGATTAATATATAGAACATGCATTTTCTTATCATGAAACATGAACTAAAATAAACCCTACACATCAATCCTATATATTTAATAAGTTGTCCTTTATCAACTAAGTTTACTTAACCTCTAGGCTGGAACCTAGATGTTCTAAACTTAGGCGTAGACTTGTGTAGTTCTGAAATACTTTCCTTTCTTATCTTTCTATCCTTTAGTATGGGTTACAATATAGGAGGTTGAGAAGAGGGAAATCTTATAGTTGTTAACCCTATACATGTCTTCAATACATGTACTTAGGGTAGCTACATGAGTGTGCACCATGTTCTTACTTATTATATAGGTTTCATGGTATTGAAATGCCTCACGAGTGTGGTGTCTTGCTTTTGTCTTTGATTTTGTTAAAAAGGAGTGTGGTGGTTTCCATCACACATTTCAATGTTGCAGAAAATGGAATTCAAGTATAAGTATAATGGTATTTTTGAAAATGTCACCACACAAAGAAAGGTAATGAGTGTTAATGTAACATAAGAGAAAGATATGTAGCATCCATCTAGATGATAGTTCTTGGATAGTAGATGTAGTTTCTAGATTTATGTAGGGACATGGTAAAGGATATTCTTGTAAGTATCCCATATGATCTAAGTTTAATAATAATGATATGAGTTTTCTTTGTGATGATTTAAGTTTGATGTTGGAGGATTCAAATATTCTTTGATGTAATGAGAAGAGTATCAAACATGCATATAGATATTCTAGAACATGTATGGTGCATATGATTTGTTTTATGTTCTACACATTGCTAGTGGGTGGCCATGCTTGCATGTGCCTAGTCTTGTATGGTTAGTGATATATGGTTTAAGACCAACATGGGCCTCAATCTCCTAACAAAGAAGGATCTCAAGTATGTGATAGATAATAACAATGAATACTAGAGTGAGTGAACTGAACATGGGAGAAGGTTAGAGTCCCTAACCTCCAAAATATGTGATGTGTTGAAATATATTAATGACGAAACACATATCAATCAGTATCGATATAGATATATTCTTAGTATATGAGTTGGGTCACCTTATAAGGGGTTCCTTTTATAATGTTGAATCTTAGAATTCCTATGAAAATACATGACACTATAGAATATGTATTTGAGTATATGTATTTGTTGCATCTAGGTGAGAAAGATGACCAAAAGCATAGATGATATATATGAGGTGTGATCTCCATGATGAGCCTCGTACTCTAGTTAGTGGGTTCCATGTGAAGGAATCTAGTGCTTGCCCTTGTTTTTTAAATTTTGAGAAAAGTTTGGTATGGGCAGATTTTGGGGGTTAGTACATTTTTCCTTGAAATCGATACATCTTAGCTTGGTGAAACTCAGTTAAGCAACAAGTAAGATAATTATAAAACTTTGATATCAATGATAATGTTTTTTTCTCAAGGTAATTTATGATACATGAAAGAATATAACTTGAGTTAAAACTTGAAATATGTATAATAAGTCACTCTTATAAGCTAAACCTGATATGATATCACAGCATACATGAAAAAAATTGCAAATTTTGAATTTGCTATGGTGATTCTTTTGAGATATTGGTTGACTAAACATGGTGTATATATGCTTTGTTTCAAGTCTAATGAATATAAATGAATGCATTTTTGGTAATTTGTAACAACTTCACTTTTCAGCATCCCCAATTAAGGAAATATCCAAAATGTTGAGATCCATTACCTAAAATTCCCAAGGATCCAGATTTAGCAAATAGTGAATAACAACAAATGACTTCCATTAATTCAAATATTGTTTACGAGATGCTCCTCTAAGGAGATACATGAATCTCTATCATCAAAAATGTAATATGAGAATAAGTATCATATATCTAATCCTCATTGGTAAAGCTTTAATACCTACATCATACGAAAAAAATACAGTGAGCATATTGTTGTACTTTATAGGTAGGATGCAACCACAATGTGTGAAACTAAGATAATTACATATAAAGCATCAAATGTTGTGAATAAGAACTAGCATTTTCTTTAGATATTATGGCACTTACTGGCATCACCTCTTGGTACTCATTAGCATGGGGTTTAGAATATGATACTTGAATTTATGTGATACTCATAGTGGCATTATAGGTGAACAGAAGGTAAATAAACACTCAACAATTTATTTAGTCAATCCTCAAGAAACACTCGGAAAACATTAGCAAACTATTGTGGGTAGTCATAAGCATAACTATGTACCTTTTATAGCACCATACATATATCATGTAGTATATACTTCAAGTATATTCAAACAATCAAATCAAGGTATCCAAGCAATTCGATATTACATATATAGTTCTGTAAATCCTAAAGTGTCACCATCACATTAGTTGGATTAAACCCTACTCGGGTCCTAATATAGGGTTTTAGGGTTGTCTTGGGTTTGTATAAGGAATAAGGATGCAAAACCTATTTCCATTACATGTAAAACATTACATGAAACTATAATTACTATATTTGGCATATCCTTTCATTATGAACACTTTAATAAAATTGATTTCAAAAAAATTATGAAGGGTCCCAGGTTCGACTCCCGTTGGAAGCGATTGCTAGGAAATGAATTTCCCGCAGTGTCAGTCGACCTCTGATGTGACTTATTGAGATACCAGTGTGTTGATGCATGGATCTCCCAGGTCTACCATCCTTGCCATCTGGGCCTCCACTTGGTGGGGGTGGGTTTCCCCCGACAATAAAAAAATATTGAGTTCATTAATATTATCACAAGTTATGATCTTTGTCTTCAAAACCTAATACATGTATGGCATTATTGATCTAGAAACCCTAATTATAATATCATCATTTTTTTTCATCTTGGTCAAATTATAACATAAAAGAAGAGTTTTTAACATTTTCAACACTTCAATATTCAAAAGTAGGGTTTCCAGACATTAACCACCACTTTAACACATGGTATCATTACTTTTGGAATTGGGATCAAAATCTAGTCTCAATTATATTTTATTAGTGTTCTTATCGATTCTCTGATCAAAACCATATATAATTTCACAAGTCATCGTATCTACTAGTAATTTAACTAGGATTTTCACAAGATAATTACAAATAGATGAAGCATTGATAGCCAAAATAGAAAACTCTTTATTATCCAATTCTACATGGATATGGGCCCCAAACAATGGTCTTCAAAAACCTCAATACCTACTATGTGTTGGCTAACATGTTGGACTAGGTTGAAAGTACTATATTTCCCATACATTATGACATGCCACGCCATTTTAGGAGACGTGTAATTTCATAGGGGAAATTCTTCTCCCTCCCTGGTTAACTCGCGCCATGGATCTCCAGCCATGGACGAGGTCAATTGTAGGTTAACTCTCTCCATTGGGAGACTAGGGGAATTACAAAGGTGTGAGTCATGTTTGACGTGACCTTGCAATCTTGGAGGGAACCTCGATTAAAGTGGGGGACATGTACGGTGGTTGTTCATGTCCATATTTCATAACTAGAACATAGAGATAAGTCAACATCATGTTATCATATGATATTGTTCAGATGGTTGGGAAAGATATGCACTATTGATACAACCCTCTCAAAACTCGCATTTTGGTTAGGGTGGTTTGGAACCTTATCCCCAACGAGCTTCCCCATGATGGTACAACCAGCTTGCGGGTAATAACCCCTGATCCACATCAAGTGAGGCCAAAGGTTCTGGTCCCTCCGTGGTGGCTTAACTGTAGTCATGTATGAGATGATTGTTTGGGGATGATCCGTAGTGTTGGAAAGTAACTAGAGTTGTCTCTCATGATGGACAAAGTCATCGTCCATCAGTAGGGAGGTTTGGGCATAATTAATGGGATAGGAGGGTTCTAGGGGTTCTGATGGAACTCTCCATTTACTTATATAGGCATGGTTGACCAGGGCACTGGGAACCCTATGCAACCCTAAGTTCTAGGGTTACTGATGTTTTGGAAAATCCAAAATAGAGTGAGGTAGAGGCTTTGTGAGGGCTCATTTGATTTGTCTCTCTCCCCAATCTAGTAGGAGAAGAATTAGGAGAAAAGGTGAGGATCAGAGAGAGAAAGAGGTGAAGGAAACTCATGACCCTGTCAACTCTTGTTTCCTATTTAGACATGAGGTAAGAGATATAATTAGGAGTGTCAATTCCCAATATAGAGGCCACACTAAGTGTGAAACATCAAAATTTCTATGAGTTGATCAGCGCTAAGGTTAGGTTAATAAATATGTGCCCAAAAGTAACAAACACATATTTATTGAAATAAACCATCTTCGTTCTTGATTTTCCCTATGTCTTTAGAAATATCCACTTGATATGAGACATGGAGGGAAACGCATTAAAGGCTTTTCCAACCTTTATCTATTTTGTGGGATTTATTAGTATAACTTTTATGCATGAAACTTGCTCTTTTAGCATATCCTTAAATTAATTATACACACTACATGGAAAGTTCTTTTTCTTTTGAATTCTAGAAGTCTCTTATTTTAATTATTATTTTCATGTATGGAAAACACAATATTATTGCCTCATGCCTTAAACATTGTGTTGTCTATCCTGGCTAGGTAATTACTTCATTAATTATGTAAAACACCACATACCTTATTTTCTTTTGGATCTTGCACATTATCTCATATATTTTACCTAATAAACCATAAAACAATTATCCTTTAATTAAGAATGAAATCACTTATTTCTTAATCATATGGCCCAATCATATATTTACAAATAAAATATTCTTATGGGCCTCACTTGGGCCATGCATTGCACCCATGCCACAAAGTGAAAAGCATTATTATATCAAATATGATGTGGGAATTTGCTTATGAGATCAAGCCTTAAAATCTTATATTTTAAATTCACCAAAATTTGAGGATATAACATTCGCTCCTCCTTAAAGGAAGTTTGTCCTCAAAATTCAAACCTAGTACGGTTAAGGTGAAAGATAACTCATCTTAGGTTGCAACCTTAGGGTTATCAACCCTTCTTGGATTATCGTTAATGACTTTTATTGATATATAAATTCCTCATATTATTACTAAGATTGGTATTTGAGTAAAATTCAAGGTATATCCACATATTTAGCATTTACAAGATATCATCTCTTAGAGATTACATTTTCATTTTGTGATTTAAAGTTAACCTGGTGACTACCCTTTTCACCTATGTTTCCAACCTATTTTTCACTATTTATCCTTAAGGGTGAAGTAACACCTTAAACCCTACATCATATCATTAAAGTTAACTTAGGGTATTCATTCTCATGTGGAATATTAAGTATAACATATGTCTACCCCATCTATATCACTTATAGTAAGATGGAAAAAAATAATTGATTGTAGAAAAAATACAAAGTGCATCCCATTCCAAGAGCAGAGATGGTGTATCCACACATTATCTTAAAATTTCACATTTTGGTTGAATTATATTTAACCATAATCCAAACCATGAATGATTTTTTATCCCGCAATTTTCTTATATTTCCTGGAGTCAAGTGCCTTTCTAACTCGTGTGTTTGCCCACCACTTCCTTTAAGATTTCATTATTACATGACTTTTTATATCATTTATTCATACACATCATGTATCATTAGCCTTAGCCATGTCCTCAAAGCCTCTAGGGTAATAGGTACCTTTGGTGTGATCTCCTCCTACCATTGTGGGCCTTATGCATTCTAGGGCATGATCACCTCCTAATCTCATCAATCTTATGTACTTTTAATTCTTCCTAATGGACCTTAGGCTTGATTTAGGGCTCTCCCCTTCCTATATTTTATTGAGATATCACATATTAATTTTTTCTAGCTTTAGGTGACATTCAAGGTTACCTTATTTCTCAAACTGATTGGCCAAATCACCTTTCTAGGGAAGCTCCTAACCTAGGGTGTCATCTGGACTCACAGGAGGAGGTTAGGCTCTCTAGACACAACATGACCCATGGTTTAGGGGTCAGCCTCTTCCTTAGGTCCTTTTCCCACTCTTGAGTTGACCGAACCCCAAGTCAGGACACCAACTGTAAAAGTCAACTTTACATTTTTTATATAACCATAATATGATGAACATAATTTTTATATTATAACTTCTCAACCCATATTTTCTTAATCTCTAGGATACCCTCCCATGGGGTTTTCTCCCACAGTGGACTTAGGCCACCTTCCCTCCCAGGGGCTTGGTGTCATGTCGACCTTCCCCTCTAGGGGCATGACCTTTTGTCACCTTCTCCTCTAAGGGCTTGATCTTTTGCAAATTTCCCCTCAAGGGGCTTGATCTTTTGCAACCTTTCCCTTAAGGGGCTTGATGTTTTGTGATATTCCCATCAAGTCCTCTCAAGGGGCTTGATCTTTTTTAACCTTCCCTCAAGGGGCTTGTTCTTTTGCAACCTTCTCCTCAAGGGGCTTGATCATAGTCAGCTCAATGACTTTCTTTCCATATCCAAACTTCTAGAGATAGCATGGGCGGCTCTAGCAAGTTATATCTTTATCATGTGTTTCTCATAGGTTGCTTATGTTTCTTAAAACCCTTCTCATGAATCATGAATGGATTTATCCACATGCATGAATGCACATGTGGTTGTGTCACCTAAAGTTATTTATATTTCCTCATTCCACTTACCCTAATTAAGGTTCATATGGTCAGGGTTATTGTTTCACCCAAACTACTCCCATTTCATAGGATTATGGTTTCAAGTTAGAGTTAGGGGATACACAACCTACACCCTATATCTTAGGGTTATATGTTTCACTTGACCTACTAAGGATTTTCCTAGACCAACCCTCCCTCCATCTAGGTTTATCCTTACAAGGAAAAACACATAAGAACATGTTTCTTTACTTTTTCATCTTTTTAACATTACATGTATATTAATTAGGAGAGGATGAATTAATCCTACTTCTCAAAAACCCTAACTTGATATGAGGAAGAAAGCTCCTTTTAGGGTGTATTAAGCAAGAGGATGAGAAGTGGAATAATGACAAAAATACTTAGAGGAAACATTACTTCAAGTGTACCCTAAATCCTAGATAGGTGGTATCACTGTGGCTAAGGGATTCCTTGTAAACCAACTTAATGGTGTGGTGGGACATATTTCCATCCCACAAAGCCATGACCCCTTCTAGAAACCATTACCATTAGTCATGCCTTAATAACTTCCCTTATATTTCTGCATAATACTTTAAATTATAAACTATTAAATATTATTTGAAAAATATGGGGTTGTAATACCAAATATAACAGCCTCACTCTTCAACATCCCCCAATTAAGGAAAGACCCAAAAAGTTGGCAGCCATTACCTAAATTTTCCAAGGATCTAGATTTAGCAAATAATAAATAATAGTAAAAAAATGTCAATAATTCAAATATTTATTACAAGATGCTCCTCTTTGGAGTTACATGAATCTCTATCATTAAAACTATACATATGAGAAGAAGTATCATCTATCTATCCTCCTTGGTAAAGATTTTTTACCTTCATTGTCTTTCATCTTATTCTTCATTGTGTATCATATTCCTAAAATGCCAAAAAACAAAACATTGACAACACATTACTATATTGTGTACATAGGGTTCAACCACAATGTATGCAACTAATATAATCACATATAAAGCATCAAATATTGCAAATAAGAACTGTAATTTTCTTTACATATTTTGGTCCTTACTAGATATATTATCTTGGGTGTGATGATTGCTCCTTCTAGGGCTTATGCACATCACCCCTTGATACTAATCAATCTAGAGTTCAGAAAATGATATCTAAACTTATGTGATACTCATAGTAGTATTATAACTGAATAGAAGGTAAATAAAAACTCAATAGTTTATTTAGTCAATCCTTGAGAAATGCTCAGAAAACACCGATAAACTATTGTGGGTAGTCATAAGAGTAATCACATACCTTTTGTAGAACTATGAATACATCATGTAGTATATACTTCAAATATAATTCAATCAATCCAATCAGCAGATCCAAGCAATTCAATACTAAATATGCATGTATGTAAATCTTAAAGTGTCACCATCAGATTAATTAGATTAAACCCTACTTGCATCCTAATCTAGGGTTTTAGGATTAAACCCTACTTGCATCCTAAAATAGTATGTAACATATATATCATTTGGATGGGTAAACACTTGATATTTTACAACCATGTGATGACAAGCTAAGTGTCAATCCCATCGTGGTTGATGTCTTACCACCTAGGGTTGGTTACCTAAACATGAGGGATATTATATTTAAACTTTGACTACAATCTTGGAAGAATTTCAAGATGAAATTCTTTTTAAGGAGGGAAGGATGTGACAAATTGACTTCCTCCCTCACCTAAAATATTCCCTATTTCTCTCTACCATGATCAATTTCCATCCTTGGTGTTCAATTTCATGTCTGGAGTACTTTGATGCCTATTTACAGTCACATTCCCTAATGTATTTCAACATATGACAATAAAATCAAAGTTTGACCTAGGCTTAGTGTTTAGTGTATCATGATCTTGCAAATGAAATTGAACCTCATATTATGATATCTTTTCCCCTGATATATGTCAAATTTTAGAGGATTCAACGACAGATTAATTGATGCAACATCTCAGTTGGACCACTATAGCCCAAGGTATGAATTTTTGAATTTACCTTTATTAATCTTGCATCTAAGATCTTTTTATGCCTTTTTGGTATGTTGTTGGGATGACCCCTCTGATACCAAGAACCCAACAATCCATACATGGTATGTGCTTTGTTCCCCAATTCTAGCCTCAACTCAATCAAATTCTTCTTTATTCATTTAATATCATATCTTAGATCTCCATTCCATGAATCATGACCCCAATCTAGTGTTTCACAATCATCTTCCTCCTCGGTCGCACACTATACCCAACTACACAACAGACAACTCCCCCATGCCTTCCTAACACCCTTCGACCCTCTCTTTCTTATTTTCCTTATACTCTCTCTTCTTTTATTTTCCATTTCTCTTCGCTTACCCTTTTCCTAACCTCTTATACATCCTTGCCCCTCCTTCTTATCCTCATGATAGCCATGGTGCCACTGTAAGAAATGTTAGGGCTGCTTGCCCTTGTCCACCTCACTACCGTCTGAGTGCTCTATTGTCCTCGGAAGGTCTTGTCGAAGGTAACTAGCTGGTACGTGAGGATGTAGTTCCCTCCATCTAAGTGGTCCTTACTAGTGATAGAAACCCAACCATGTTATCTCAAATGTGTTTAACGCGAGAGTGATGGTCACTTGATTCATCAGATGTGTGAAATTCCATATATAACAATCATTGGTGGGTGTGCCTACTATCTAGCATGTCTCTCTCACTCTGGCTCAGACCAGTGAATAGGCATCCATTGACCCACCACACTGCCATGTAGGCATTATGAGGTGAGTGGGATCAAGACCACACTCGGCCAACCATAGATCTAGGGTGTGAATCAACCCTCACATGATGTTAATGATGTCGGTTTTCTTTAGAGTTCATAATCAAGTTGTCTCATCCTAAGGCCAAATAATATAAGCCTATATATAAATTGATCACTTTGAAGAGATCTACAAGATGTACATGTTTTGAGGCCCTAAGTCTATCATTGTAAATCCCTATTTTCTTTAAGTAGTGAAACATGACCATGTTTTATATTTAATGCATTTTTATGATGAATATTAGATCACTAAATCACCTCTATCCACCTAATCATCAAACCTCTTTTGAACGTAGCTACTAGTCACCCACTTTTCCAATGGTTGATTATAATGCATGAATATGACTTGTTTGGACTATAAATGGAGTTTGACCAATTTTACTCATCTTGCTTATGAATGACTTTGAGGCTCATCCTAAACTTGAAATCATCATCTTTATGCCTCTCCAATGCACTGATACTAACCCTTAACTATATGTATCTTGTCTTGGTCCTTGTGACTTATATGCATGAATGGTATACCTTTATGATGATACATGATTATATATTAATCATATCATTGGCTTTGGTATTATGCATCAAGAACCTTTATATCTTTGAAAATAGGAATATTATGATGTGTCATGATCAAATGGCTAATGTCATCTGCTCCTCTAGTATGAGGATTTTTGTGACTCTAAATATGAAAACCCCTGACACAAATGGAAATTTACTCAATTCTAGAATTTCAATCAAGAACTAATTAGCCATTTTACCAAAAAAACTACATAATTAAATATGAGAATAAAAATTCAAGATTACATATGAATGTTTGCACAAAGATGAAAACATCATATATATCTATAAAATGTATCTTTAAATGAGTATCATGGCCTCACCTACAACCATATAAAAATCATCTTCCCCATAATTACATCATTCACATTGCTAATTTTTACAACCATAAACTTGAGTCAATATACATGATATACAAATCCCCCTTTCGAGACTTGAGAGTACACGGAAGACTCTAGGATCTACATAAAACCACACCAACCTATCAACTCTAATGGTCTACAAATTGATCATCCTTGCAACCATGGATATTATTGTGTTGTTGATCACTTAGAAAGGCGTAGAATTCCACCAGGAGAGACACTAAGTCCCAACAAAATGATGTAGAATCTAATAAAATTTATTGCTTTCAAATAGGTAGGTAACCACATAAGTGAAAGAAAATAGTATTATTGATTTGAAAATTGAGCAATGTATACACAGTGAAAAAGCATAGTTAAAGTTATAGGTACTACTATTGTATGGATACAAATCACTTATGGCACTCAAAGGAAGAACAAAATAATAGTTACTATCCAATGTGATTCATAAAATGACCCTAAAAAGTATACTACATGACCAAATTAATATTTTATTAAGTCCTAGATAGTTTGAGGCACATCAATCAAACTACTAGATATTGAGTGAGAAGTCACAATCAACCCCTTATAAGATCTAGGATGACTAGAATCCTGAGGATCACATCCAATCGATCAGTACGAGTGAAAAAATATAGTGGCACAAGAGTCCAACCTACTAAAAACAAAACTTGGTCTGTATTGGGTACAAAGACCACGTGAACAAAACTAGGTTATAAAATCTCAAATCTAAGTTATGACTAGACACTCTCTATCATATATAATCTGAGACACGACCTCAACCACTCTGCAAAACCTTAGAATCAGGACGAGAGGGATGCAACTAGCCAACACATGCATATCTTCAATAGTATATGACTCTGAGCTCCTTTTGGATAACTCATTTCACCATCTAGCAAATTTTAACACTAAGATAGTTCTACAATCACTAGACACAACATGAATAAAGTCACTTGATTAATTAAGCCAAGTAAGTATTTTTTAATGCATCAATCAAGTTATATACAAGATCTTGAATGAACTTTATAAAATAAATAATGGATTGCAACTAAATAAGATATAAAATTGTATGAATAGTTTTATGTTACTCCATCATGGCATATTTATCCATCCATGACCATAAGAGGACTAAACCTCAAAGTAGGGTATATACCACCCTAATTTGTCATTGATACAAAAACTTTGACAACTCTTAATTGAAATATTTTTGGCATATGAAACAAATCTAAACAAGAGACAAATAAGGATTGACCTAAAAGATGTGAAAGTTATGCTATTTCCAAGAATTATGCAAATATACACATAAACCTAGCATGAATGAGAAACCTTGATAGATATGATCTTGTCCATCTATCATTACATACAATAACAATAATTATACCATTATACTTTTCATAAGATGATCATTATACATCAAAGATCAACATAAAGGTTGTATTACCTTTCATTGGGTATGAAAACACCATAAGAACTACATTTTTAATACACTTTGTTCTTATATTACGAATTTTAGTTCTTGCATGTTCAAAAGAAAAGTTCATTGTAATATAGGAAATGTACATAGAGCCTAAGAGAGACTTAAGGTGTAACATCCCAAAATTTTTAAGAAAATGACTCAAATTAGAATATGGTTAAAGTATGTACTCAAATATTTTTTTTTCTAAAACTGAGGTCCTTTTATGTAATTTTGTGCACAAAACAAAATGTAAGTGTAGATCTAAAAGATTAATTGGTCTTGTTACCATATGACGTGTCATTGCCTCGATCCCTAAGTCATTTGAATATATGTACTCTTTTTTAAAAGAGGGATAACTTGTAATAATGGGGATATTAAATTCAATCAAGTTTTAATTATATCTTGAGATACGGAAGTTCGATAGATTTAAAATTTGACAGAATTATACATAGTAAGGATTTAGATTGAGTTACCAAATTTGTTAAGCAAATGATTTATACATGATGATATAAGAATAATTAGAACTTAAATTATATTACTTCATTTAGTATTTTTGAGTGCTCATAACAAGAATCCAATGATATGAAAAATATTTGGACAAAATATCGAGCCTATGGTTTAATTTTGGTTGAGTTTGAATGAGTGTACATATTTTTATTTGATTTTAGGGAGGAAGGGATCCATTCAACAAAGCTTGATTTAGATATGCAAACTATACAAAAGATTAAATAGTTGGCCCAAAGTGCAGCCTTGATATTCATAAATTAGGCTATCACATGGACTCAGACTCACTCCCCAGCCATTGGATGGAGATCTGAGAGACCAAATCTCACCTCTCTCATCACCAGGATTTGAGTCCAAGGAGAGCATGAATCTCAGACTTCTCAGTGGATCACTCTGATCTACTCCGCTCTTCTCGCGATCTTACCGGTCTTCCTAGGATATAAAACTCCCTTCTGAACAAATAAAGCCCATACACAACCCTATATTGCCGTAATTGGAAGACGCATCTCCCGCAATCATCGTCTTCCTTCACCTCTTCTTATGTGATCTTTGTGTGAGGCCATACAAGGTCTGTCACCCTCCACCTTGCGATGTATAAGGCATCGCCCTTTTCTGATCAAGCTTCCTACACAAGTAGTTTCCTCTTTCTTGCCCGATTTCTAGAAATCCAGTCCCCGTTCTGCTTGTTAGAGTCGTCCATGGCATCAGGGTCATCAAATCGGATCTAGTTCAATGAGGACCATCATGAGGAGTCCGAAAATCTTCCCCAGGTCAGACTTAGCTGTGCGTTTTGGTGGTCGACTTGCCCAAGGAACCTACGCCCGTCAGCAGCAACTCCAGGTCAAGCGCCAACATCTTGACGCCAAGGAGACAGCCACTGGCCTTTGCTGGTTGAAGAAGGATCGACCAGTTTGTGGGGATCTGGGTGAGGAGTGTGATTGAGAGCGACTATTTTTTTTTACCACTCCTGAAGCTTCAGGGACAAAGCGGCCGCAAGAACCTGCTCCAGGTACTCTGTAAAACAGAGTAAACAGAGGGGGAAAACCCTCGTCTGCGAACGTTGGAGAAAGGGGGCGTGGGTCGGGCGGATTTCTCCCAAACCGGATCCTGTCCACGATCCAGTTAGCTCCACATCAAGTGAATAATTATTTGATTTACTCAAATAAGGCTCCATGTTGCATAAATCATAGTAATTAGTTGTTATATCCGATGAGGTCAAGTTATATATGTATTTTGTTCAGTTTTTCAAGATCTAGATAATGGACTCGGATTTAGAACTTGATCTTACTCTGAATCTCCCTAGTTTAGTCATGCACCATGAAACCCTAGAAACTACAATGAGTATGTTATTAATGAAAGACTATTGAATGAATAGGGTGATTAGAGCTCATCAACCCCAAGAACAAGACTAGGGTTTATTCAGCCTAAGAAGAGTGATTAGGTTTTCTTCAATAGAGGTAAGTGGTTCATGCCCATGAGTATTTATATTTATCAAACTCATCATATTTTCATAATCCATGATATATGTGATGTAGTGTTCTAATATTAAGATATGCAAGTGAGATTTTTAGACATTCATTGTTATGCCCTTACATGTGCGTGATATCTCGAGAAGAGATATGTTATTATGATTTCTAAGAATGATAGAGACTCATGAACTAGGTTCATGAGAAAATTAAATTATCATGTTTCAATAAAAACTATTAGTAATAATTCATATTGATGAATAAGACTACAAGATAAGATATGTGACCAAGATAGTCATACCTGATAATGTGGGATAAGAATGTATTAAGATTTCAAGTAGAAATGTAATATTAGGATTTCTTAGATAGATTAAGATCTAAGAACTAAGTGTTGACTAGATTTCTTAGAATGATTAAAGATCTAAGAATCAAGTATGTGATAAGATTATTTAAGTTTGCAATATAAGATTTTATAAGATTCTCATTTTAAGATTTAACAATTAAGCTCACATGAATGCATTAAGATTTATGTTAATATTTGATTTCATGAGACTTTCAAGAGTTTGAGTTATCTTGTCAGGAATTATATTTTAGATATTTTTCACTTTTGTATAGTTGATATTTATATATTTAGTTCAGATACTTTTTCCTAAGCCTTTAGGCTCAGTTGTGCTATATATATCAATGAAGTCAGTCTATCAAATCAGAGTTTCAGAATAAAGTTTATCCAAATATTAAGAATATTAGATTTAGATTCAGACTTAGGTTACTCATTGTGTTAGTAGCCAGATATTAAATAAAGATATATGATAAGCGTTTTAGACCCAATCTTAGTTATGCAGTAATTCTCAGATTCATATTTATATTCATATGTAGATTTAGTTCATATATTAAGAGCAGAGATTCAGATTCATAATTCAGTACATGATTAGTACTCAGTATTCAGTTTCAGATTAGTCCAGATTCAGAATTTAGTAAGCTTAGACTTAAGATAATTAACTCATAACCTTCACATAATATATTATATGATAAGTCTTCATTTAGAGAGTCCCAGGACATTTCAAAGGCATCTGTTGCCAATTCAGAGGAGTGTTTACTCCATTTTAGATGGCACGTTGTGCCAACAGAGGGTGCGTTGCACCATAGAGGACACTTTGGTGTCAACAAAGGGTATGTAATGCCAACAGAGGGTGTGTTGCACCATAGAGGACACTTCGGTGTCAACAGTGGAGGACTTATCGTATAATGGTGGCCAAAAATCAGATAAAAGTCGTAAATGAAATATACCTTAGTTCAAAACATGAACACAATCTCATTTATAAGTATAATGAAATAGATTAAGATAAGAGAGACATGACTTAGGCCCTTTGATCAAGTCATGTGGCCCGGGCAACAGAGTGCATGTCAATTTAGAGACATAACCCAGGTACCCAGGCACCTTAGTGCAGGTTATGAGACCCATGTACCATAGTACTGGTCTCCAGAGAAAGATAAGTAAAAAGATAAGAACTAAGTTAAAGTAAGAAGAGATACTTATGTTTTAGATTTTATATAGATTTTAATGTTTGCTTCATGTTTATAATATTCAAGAATATTCTATAATATCTTATTACTTCAGTTTTGAACATATAGAATACTCATGTCACTTACGCTAACAACTATTTTTCCAATGCATTGCTGGGAACGAGATGCCTACAGGTGAAAGTAGGAGCAGAGTAGATTGCAGAGAATCAAGCAAGGGTAGAAGATTACTCAATCTGGTGCGGTGCCAACTATAAGACGATCCCCGGGTTTATAGATTCACCAATATGTTTCCATGTTTAGAACTTTAAAATAGAGACTTTGCCTCAAGAGGTAATATAAGTTTTCCATGTAATAACATTTATGTTCCTTTTGTAAGAACAATCATGAGAATGTTTTAATAATTCAGTTCGTGTGATTGACTATAATGTTGTTATGTATGCTATTTTTAAGTAATGCCCCTTCGAGTGCACGAGTTATGGATAGTTCAGTGTTGCATCTGCTATGTGCATGTGTGTGCTTAATGAGGGCGTTACAATATGGTATCCGAGCAACATTATAGTTGGCCACCAGATGAGTTCTCATGTTCTACTTAAGATCACCCTATAAGAACTTAAGTTAGAGTAGAGTACCACTTTAGAGAGCTGACTAGTAGCCCTAGGTATAGAATAAGTAAGTGAAAGATATTATAAGTTGAAATAGATAACTATATATAGGAAAGAAAGTTTAGATAAGGATTAGGGTTATGTGCCTAGATGTTTTAAAGTTTTTTTGTTAATGCTATAATTGTATATAGCATTCTCTCTCTTTTTCCCAGATTTTTGTGGTATGGGACACATGCTTATGGGATTTTGCAGAAAGAATGTTATGTGCAAAATCATGTTTGTCTTATCCTTTCAAGTGCATGTGGTATGGGACATGTGCACGAGGAAATTTTAAGATAAAGTGTGATCTGACATGTCACCTATGAATATATGACCGGCCGACATGTATCCAAAGGCGACAAAGAAAATAAGTGTTGACATTAAAAGTTTGAGACATATAGTCACCTAAACCTAGTCATACATTGTAAAACTAGACATGTATATGAAGGGTAGATACTTTGACAAAGGTATGTGAGTTAGATCCTAAGTGGAACCAAACTGTAATTTATATCCCTTTGGAGAGAGGCAAGCTATGTTCCTTTCCATGTTACATGATGCTGTTATGAGGTAGATTTCAAGCTTCATTGCTACTATGTACCCATGTAAAATTCAGTTTAGCTATTTAACTATGACAAGTTAACAACATGAGTGTGCTAATGAGCCATTAAGGTAACATTAAGAGCTAGTATGCATAGAATATGTGAAAACCTAAGGTCAGTAGACTAGTAAAATTTTGTGGACCAAATTCCTACAAGGTGGGTAGAATTGTAACATCCCAAATTTTTTAAGAAAATGACTCAAATTAGAATAAGCTTAAAGTATGTACTCAAATGCATTTTTTTTTCTAAACCTGAGGTCCTTTTATGAAATTTTGTGCACAAAACAAAATGTAAGTGTAGATCTAAGAGATTAATTGGTCTTGTTACTATATGATGTGTCATTGCCTCGATCCCTAAGGCATTTGAATATAGGTACTTTTTTTTAAAAGAGGGATAACTTGTAATAATGGGGATATTAAATTCAATCAAGTTTTAATTATATCTTGAGATATGGAAGTTCGATAGATTTAAAATTTGACATAATTATACATAGTAAATATTTAGATTGAGTTACCAAATTGGTTAAGTAAATGATTTATACATGATGATATAAGAATAATTAGAACTTAAATTATATTAATTCATTTAGTATTTTTGAGTGCTCATAACTAGAATCCAATGCCAAGAAAATTATTTGGACACAATATCAAGCCTATGTTTTAATTTAGGTTAAGTTGGAATGATCATACATATTTTTATTTGATTTTAGGGAGGAAGGGATCCATTCAACAAAGCTTGATTTAGATATGCAAACTATACAACAGATTAAATAGTTGGCCTAAAGTGCAGCCTTGATATTCATAAATTAGGCTATCACATGGATGTAGCGTTGTATAAGTAGACTCACACCCACTCCCCAACCATTGGATGGAGATCCGAGAGACCAAATCTCACCTCTCTCATCACCAGGATTTGAGTCCAAGGAGAGAATGTATCTCAGTGGATTACTCTGATCTACTCCGCACTTCTCGTGATCTTGTCGGTCTTCCTAGGATATAAAACTCCCTTCTAAACAAATAAAGCCCAGACACAACCCTATATTGATGTAATTGGAAGATGCCTCTCCCGTAGTCATCGTCTTCCTTCACCTCTTCTTATGTGATGTTTGTGTGAGGCCATACAAGGTCTGTCACCCTCCTCCTTGTGATGTATAGGGCATCACCCTTTTCTGATCAAGCTTCATACACAAGTAGTTTCCTCTTTCTTGCCTGGTTTCCAGAAATCCATTCGTCTTCCCCGCTCTTCTTGTTGGAGTCGTCCATGGCATGAGGGTCATCAAATCAGATCTAGTTCAACGAGGACCATCATAAGGAGTCCACAAATCTTCCTCAGGTCAGACTTAGCTGTGCGTTTTGGTGGTCGACTTGCCCAAGGAACATGCGCCCATCAGCAGAACTCTAGGTTAGGCACCAACATCTTGACGCCAAGGAGACAGTCGTCAGCCTTTGTTGGTTGAAGAAGGATCGACCAGTTTGTTGTGGTGTGGGTGAGGAGTGTGATTGAGAGAAACTATTTTTTTTACCACACCTGAAGCTTCCCGGACAAAGCAGTCGTAAGAACCTCAGAGTAAACAGAGGGGGAAACCCCCGTCAGTGAATGCTGGAGAAAGGGGACGCGGGTCGGGCAGATTTCACCCAAGCTGGATCCTGTCCATGATCTAGTTAGCTCCATATCAGGTGAATAATTATTTGATTTACTCAAATAAGGCTCCATGTTGCATAAATCATAGTAATTAGTTTTTATATCTGATGGGGTCAAGTTATATATGTATTTTGTTCAGTTTTTTAAGATCTAGATAATGGACTAGGATTTAGAACTTGATCTTACTCCAAATCTCCCTATTTTAGTCATGCACCATGAAACCCTAGAAACTAGACCTTTGGACTTGACTCCATATTCTAAAACTTTTTTCATGCCATTGAGAGTAGTGGAGAGGATCTTCCTTATTCTTCTAGTCACACCCCACCTCAGTACCAATGATAGTGTTCTTGCCACATCATTATCCATGACCCACAACACACTGAGTGGAGTGGATTTAGTATATCCACAAGATCCTGTCATTGCTCCAAGATGCTTCCATGATCAACAATTGATATTTGTTCGAAATTAATGGTATATCCCTCCTCTTCCTCAAATACATGATTAATAGGCAAAACCACAAATAACTATTGAGAATTGTACTTTGGTCAAATTAAGTATATGGGTACTCTAAATTTATTTGAAAATGAGAGGAACATGAATGAAATATTATCATGACTAAGATCTACTTCCTACTCTATTGTAATTCCAAAGTATGCACTTTTGAATATCAAATAAATTGAAAATGCTTTTAATGCAAATCTTGGCCACTTTGACTTGAACCCTAATTAGGTTGGGAATTAGAAAGCTTTAGAGAAAATTAAATCTTAATCTTTATCATGATAATTGTTGGTAAGGTATGCCCAAAGAGCCAATCATATGGTGATTGACATGGCATATAACATAAAGGATTTGATTAATAATCATAAAGGCAAGCTTCCAATTCATTATGTGGCACTCAGTTATGAGACAATGAGGAAACATAATGAATGTCTAAAGAATGACAATACTCAATGATGTATATCTTCAAGTACAAGACTTGAACAATGAGATCATACAAATGATAAGAATATGCACATTCTTATTATGTCTGTAGTCGATTGTTACTGTGTGAACCAAGCACATAGATAGCTATTAGGGAACATTGTATCAAATAGACCCACCTTGAGAGTGACACATGGAAACCATCATTTGTGGTCATATTCATCTCTCATAGTTAAGGTGGTAATTGTGGTTCTTAGACCTAAATTCACTACAATCATCACATGTAGTTGGGTATACTTTGACATCATCAAATGAAATCCTTAAATATGGGTTGCCATAGAGGTCATATTGGGCAACTTTAACACATGGGGACAGACTGTGAGTGATGTAGATGAGATTCACCCCTCCTACTAGAATTTGATGTTATTAATGAAAGACTATTGAATGAACAGGGTGATTAGAGCTCATCAACCACAAGAACAAGACTAGGGTTTATTCAACCTATGAAGAGAGATTAGGTTTTCTTCAATAGAGGTAAGTGGTTCATGCCCGTGAGTGTTTATATTTATCAAACTCATCATATTTTCATAATCCATGCTTTATGTGATCTAGTGTTCTAATATTAAGATATGCAAGTGAGATTTTCAGACATTCATTATTATACCCTTACATGTGCTTGATATCTCAAGAAGAGATATGTTAATAAGATTTGTAAGAATGATAGAGACTCATGAACTAGGTTCATGAGAAAATTAAATGATCATGTTTCTATGAGAACTATTAGTAATAATTCATATTGATGAATAAGACTACAAGATAAGATATGCGACCAAGATAGTCATACATGATAATGTGGGATAAGAATGTATTAAGATTTCAAGTAAAAATGTAATATTAGGATTTCTTAGATAGATTAAGATCTAAGAACTAAGTGTTGACTAGATTTCTTATAATGATTAAAGATCTAAGAATGAATTATGTGATAAGATTATTTAAGTTTTCATTATAAGATTTTATAAGATTCTTATTTTTAGATTTAACAATTAAGCTCACATGAATGCATTAAGATTCATGTTAATATTTGATTTCATGATACTTTCAAGAGTTTGAGTTATCTTGTCAGGAATCATATTTTAGATATTTTTCACTTTTGTATAGTTGATATTTATATATATAGTTCATATCCTTTTTCCTAAGCCTTTAGGCTCAATTGTGTTATATTTATCAATGAAGTCAGTTTATCAAATCAGAGCTTTAGAATAAAGTTTATCCAAATATTAAGAATATTAGATTTGGATTCAGACTTAGGTTACTCATTGTGTTAGTAGCCAAATATTAAATAAAGATACATGATAAGTGTTTTAGACCCGATCTCAGTTATGCAGTAATTCTCAGATTCATATTTATATTCATATGTAGATTTAGTTTAGATATTAAGAGCAGAGATTCAGATTCAGAATTTAGTACATGATTAGTACTCAATATTCAGTTTCAGATAAGTCCAGATTTAGAATTTAGTAAGATTAGACTTAAGATAATTAGCTCAGAACCTTCACATAATATATTATATGATAAGTCCTCATTCATAGAGTCCCAAGATGATTCAGAGGCATTTGTTGCCAATTCATAGGAGTGTTTACTCCATTTTAGAGGGCATGTTGTGCCAAAAGAGGATGTGTTGCACCATATAGGACACTTTGGTGTCAACAGAGGGCATGTAGTGCCAACAGAGGGTGTGTTGCACCATAGAGGACACTTCAGTGTCAACAGAGGAGGAAATATCATATAATGGTGGCCACAAATCAGACAAAAGTCGTAAATGAAAGATACATTAGTTCAAAGCATGAACACAATCTCATTTATAAGTATAATGAAAGAGATTAAGATAAGAGAGAAATGACTCAAGCCCTTTGAGCAAGTCATGTGGCCCATGCACCATAGTGTAGGTAAATTTAGAGACATAACCCAGGCCCAGAGTGCAGGTTATGTGACCCAGGAACCTTAGTGCAGGTCATGAGACCCATGTACCATAGTATAGGTATCTAGAGAAAGATAAGTAAAAATGTAAGAACTACGTTAAAGTAAGAAGAGATACTTATGTTTTAGATTTTATACAGAGTTTAATGTTTGTTTCATGTTTATAATATTCAACAATATTCTGTAATATCTTATTACTTCAGTTTTGAACATACAATATACTCATGCGACTTATGCTAACAACCATTTTTCCAATGCATGGCTGGGGATGAGATGTCCACGGGTGAAAGTAGGAGCAGACTAGATTTTAGAGAATCAAGCAAGGGTAGAAGATGACTCAATTTGGTGGGGTGCCAACTATAAGATGATCCTCAAGTTTATAGATTCACCGATATGTTTCCATGTTTAGAACTTTAAAATAGAGACTTTGTCTCAAGAGGTAATATAAGTTTTCCATGTAATAACATTTATGTTCCTTTTGTAAGAACAATCATGAGAATGATTTAATAATTTAGTTTATGTGATTGATTATAATGTTGTTATGTATGCCAATTTTAAGTAATGCACCTTTGAGTGCATGAGTTATGGATAACTCAGTGTTGCATCCTCTATGTGCATGTGTGTTCTTAGGAAGGGTGTTACATAAGGATTTGTATTACCATATTTCTCAGGCAAAGTAGTACATAAAAGAATATCTTTTATCACATTGCAAATTTATAGTACAAGATTTAGATTATGCATGTAATGAGTGGGCAAAAAATGGATGAAACGTTATATTAGTAGCCTCAAAGGTGAATAAAACAAAGTCTAGGACAAAAACCATGACATGATCAACAAATATCTAAGATTCATTCTCTAAAGATTTAAGAAAACTCCTTTTCTCCAAGAACATGGTGTATCTATAGAAAAGAGAGTTATTAAATCATATGCAGAAGTTCTCAAACTTCCAACACCATGGATCTCAACCAAGTTACACAAGAGGATGGAAAATAGTAAAAAAAATAGGGTTTAAAAGCGCAATTCTTAGGTGTATGGGGCAACAAATAAGATAAACCGACTTAGATTTGTCCTGAAAGGGGTTGATCCATAGCATACATCCATGAATAACGACTTTCTTTGAGCTCCAATGAACGTTTTGTTAGTCTATAAACACAGTAGTGAAAACTTGCCAAAGATAGTTCAAAGAGAATGATAAGGGGCATTTAACATGGGAGGTTATAGATGAGTAATGTCATGTTTTTTTTCGTTGAAAGAGACCAAAACCCCATAAAAAATTGTGTCTAGAAACCCCATTTGTGTAAGTCATTCATCGGCCAGAAGTGTCTCATTGGGCTGAAGGAGGATCATTCAGAGTCGATTCCCATCAGTCTGGTTAATACCCAATGTTCTCATCGATCTATATCTAGGAAATCCATCGGTCATATTGGTTGAATCTCCATCGGGGTTGATTATATTTATATCAAACCTTCATCGGGGATACAAGCTAGTTTGTTGGTATGATGTTCCTACTATCTATTGGTTTTCTAGGATCTCACTGATCATGTGAGTAGAGGAGCATCAACATTTATTCTTTAATACAAAGCCTAATGTCAGAAAGAGGATGTGTGTATATTATTGATTATCAGACTATAATTTTGTCAATAACAAAAAGATACAAATTAAAGCTTTCCCAGATAGCCTGCTCATCGAGAAAGAGAAAGGATGTGCTTCACATGTCCTCCTGTCAAAGCAAGGCGCATGCAAAGCCCATATGTTGAGATCACAAGAAGATGAACCAAAGAATTCATTGCTACTAAAATAGTTATTTCATTGTCAGTTAAAAGGAGAAGAAAAACTCATTGGTCTTGTGGTTTTACCCATAATCATCGACCTTAGTATTTCATTGCTCCAAAGCTGCTAGTTTAGTATTTATAGACACTGGTACCCCATGAAACAAAGATCAAAAGCATATAAATTAGTGCAATATTAACATATTATGATAAACACTATGTACTAAAATGTCCAAGTGTTTGAATCATAGTTAGACCCCTAAAGATGAGTAAACTGCAAGTAATCTCTCAAAATACGTAAAATTGCATAACTTGAGCAAATGAAGTCAGATTTGGCTCAAATTTACAAATATATTTTTCAAAAGATACTAGATCATATTAAAATTTTAATTATGAAAAATACACATACAATCATGGAAAACAAACATGTTTAAAAATTAATTAAGTTTATGATCCTTACAACCGTAAACCCCTAACAATGATTTCACACTCAAAATCCTATGAAAACAAAGACGAATACTTCCTATGCATCTCACCCTCTACCTACCACGTGTCATCATCTACACCATGATGATGCCATAATACATTCATTAAATATATATCCTTCTTCCTTATATTTTATACACACCTATCTAAGATCCATAATTGGACCCTCAACATATAAGAAATCATCATCCAACTCCATTTCCACTAGCATTATCCTTTAATTTGTATCTAGGTGACACTACTTCAACACCAAAATGTGGAAGATATTGTGAAACTAGTGCAACTCTGGTAGTAACTCCAGCTTGTATGCCACCTTCCCCAATCGATCAATGATAGGGTAAGGTCCCATGAACCTGGGAGCCAGCTTACCCTTATTCCCAAACCTAAAAACATCTTTCGAAGGGGAGACTTTGAGGTATACATGATTTGCAACTTGGAAAAATGGTCTATGAAAATTGTCTACATATGATTCCTACTCCTATTGTGCTACCTTTAGCTTTGCATTATCACCTTCATCTCCTCTATAGTTTGTTGAAACAAATCATGACAAAACAACCTATATTCACCTACCTCTTACCAACAAAGAGCTTACCTACAACACCTATTGTACAAAGCCTCATATAGTTCCATTTCTATACTACTATATTAACCATTTTTGTAGGGAAACTCAACCGCACTCAAGTGAATATCCTAACTCCAATGAAACTAGAATACAAAAGCTCTCAAAATATCTTAAATATCTAAATGGTCCATTTTTACTGACCATATGTTTGTGGGTGTAAGGTCGTATTGAATCGCAAATGTGTTCCAAAAGCTACATGAAGGCTCTCCCATAACCCACTTGTAAATTGAGGACCTCTGTTTGATACTATGGTAATTGGTATGTCGTGCACCTGAAGCATCTTACAACATATATTTATGCCAAATTCTCTACAATGTAGGTGGTCTTAATTAGAAAAAAGTTAAAAGACTTTGTCAACTGATCAATGGTTATCCAAATGGCATCATGAACCTTGGTTGTCTAGTGTAACACCCAGGCCCACTGCCCAAAACTCTAGTAGAGTTTTAGGGAGCTCAAGGAATGATGAATGGCCCCACAGACCACCACTACCCTTAACTATGTGCTTTGTCCTCACTCATGTGCAAGGTAGGATCAACTTCTCGACTGGTCACCCATCCTAGTACTCCATGTTGAGCACGCTTAACTATGGAGTTCTTTAGAGATGAGATCCCTCAAAAGGAGGTGCTCCTTGGTGATATGTTATCCAATCATTCCTTTTAAGACCATTTTATCCAAGACCTCAAATCGTGGGATGTTATAATATCCCCCACTTGGACTCTTGACGTCCTCATCAAGGCTCATGGAGACCCAATTCCTAATCATGGAATATTAGTGCAAGGGTTGCTGCATCACCAAAGATAGCCCTTTCTAACATGCTTGGATCGCACGACTCAAGACTGGCATACCACATGCCCACGTGGACCCCACCTACTGAGGGGTTATGGCTCTGATATCATTTGTAATGCCTGATCCCACTACCCAAAGCTCTAGTAGAGTTTTAAGAATCACAATTGGAACCACTTCCCGACTGGTCACCCATCCTAGTACTACTCCAACGTGAGCATGCTTAACTATGGAGTTCATTAGAGATGTGCTCCCTGAAAAGGAGGTGCACCTTAGTGATATGGGTAGTTCAATCATTCCTTTTGAGATCATTTTATCTGAGTCCTAAAATCCTGGGATGTTACACCTAGGAAGACCAACCACAAAGTCTATGGTTATGTGAAACCATCTATAGAATTGGAAAAGGTTGCAACATCCTTCTATGCTTCTAATTCTCTTCATTAAATTAGTAACAAACTAGAAACTTGTCACAAACTTTGCCACATCATGTATCAGACTTAGCCACTAATATAAGTCTTTGATATTGTTTTGTATGTTTACCTTCCAGGGTGCTTCACATACATTGATGAATGAGCCTCCTCAAGTACCATCTCCTTCAGGCTGCCAACATTGGGAACTACCTTCCGATTGTGGAAACATGTTCTCCCATAATGTCTCATTAAAGTCATAATTCTTCATGGTGACAAGCTCTCATCTAATATTCTGTATCACAAATTATCTTTTTGTACATCTATGATTGATTGTATCAACGTTGGCTTCACATGTAACTCTACCAACAAACCAGTTAAAAAGGACACTTCCAATTGTACATTCATTTTCCAAAGCGACACCAACATGTCCCACTACTGAATGCATCAACCATTACATTCACCTTTCCAAGATGATATTCTCTTATATCTTTTTAGTTCTTGATCAGCTCCATCCATCTATCTCCATTGTCGTATGCTCATCTCCTACTTCTAAAAGGGGTACTAAAGATTCTTGGGAGTTGTGTAGATTTGATACTTCTCTACATAACGGTAATGCCTCCATAGCTATAAGGAAAGAACCAAATCTTCCAATTCTTGGTCATGAATTGGGTATTTCTCCTCATGTTCCTTAAAATGTAGAGAAGAAAATAAATCATATTCCTATCCTCGTAGCCTTTCTCAGGCTCTATTAACACTAACATTGGATCACTCCTCAATTTCTCCTTAATCAACTAGAAATAATGATGACACTTCTCATCTCAAATAGATGAATAACACTACTAGTTAGTCTGGTCAAATTGAGAGTTATTGCACTAAATTTCTTGATGAGACTCCTATAGTTTCCTGCTAAACTTAGGAAGCTTCAAACCTCTACCAATGTTTTGGATTTTTCCCACTCCAACACTGACTCCATCTTCTTGGGGTCTACACAAACACCCTTTTTTGAGACAATATGACCAAGGGAAGACTCATCGGTCAGCCAAACATACACTTATTGAACATAGAATATAACTTATGCTAGCTCAACAACTCCAATGCATGACAAAGATGTTTCTAATATTGCTAACTATCTCTTGAGTATATCCAGAATATGTCTTTGAACAACTTCACAAAATGGCCAAGGTACAGTCTAAAATTTTTGTTTATCAGAACCAGAAACCTTGTCGGTGCATTGGTTAGCCCAAACAACATAACCATAAACTCATAATGACCATACCTAGTCCTAAAATAAGTCTTAGGTATGTAATTTATCTTGATCCTCAACTAGTGATATCCTGACCTTATTTCTATCTTGGAAAACACTTTAGCACCTCTAAACTGGAAATGAATCATTTGTCCTAAGAAATGGGTACTTTGTCTTCATTGTAACCTTGTTCAAGTGTTGGAAACTATGCCAAATCTCATGGATACTTAAAAAACAACACTAGAGAACCCCAAGGGAATGTGTTGGACAATATGAAACCCTTCTCCAACAAGTTCTGTAACTTCTTCTTCAATCCATTCATCTTAACTAGAGCCATCCTACAAGGTGTCTGAGCTGTGGGCTATGTGTCAGAAACTAGATTTATTTCAACATAAATCTTTATAGGGAGGCGGAACAGTAGGTTTTTAATCAAGATCCTAGACATGTAGGTAGAATCTCCCCATATCCCTCAAATTTCCAAGAGATATCCCCTACATAAGATGTCACAAACTTGGAACCAAAATCTAAAACAACCTTGTACTTGTCCAAGGTATCCATCCCTAGGATCACAATAATGCATTTATATCGTGTGTTATAAGATCCACTCAAATGTTATGTCATGACAAAGAAAGAACACTATATGGACACAACTTCTACATCACCACGAAACCATCTAAAGGGGTTTCTAACAAGAGGATAATGGTTCAACTACAAATAGGCAAGTTACAAATATTTATCATCTCTCTGGTGATAAGCAATTGTGTCACACCTCTGTCAACCAAAAAAAAATAAAAGGTAGATGTGGATATATCAAAATGAAAAAGTTTGATAAGAATATGATGACTTGTTGCTTCATTACTCCTTCCGGATGACTCATGACATAGAATCTAGTTGTCACCTATTGTTGTGGATTCTGAAGACCCTTCCAGAGATATCTAGCTATGCCCGCTACCACCTATTCTATTATATTTTTTTCTGTGAGCCATGTTGGATCAACCTTAGTTGTTGTGTAACTTCTTGGTTCTTCATTGGGAAAGTCCATTTAGCATGACCAACATGTCCACATATGCAGCATGTCCTCATATATATTGCAGCCTAAATGGCCATTTCGCAGACATAAATACAAATTTGTTCGTTCCACCTAGTGGAAATATACAACCTCTCCCTTTTTTAGGAGACCACTTTGGTTTAACATGTGTCCTCATATAAAAAATGATATCTTGTTATATGAATACTGGTACTGCGGCACTAAAGACTTCTATTTCTTATAGCTATGTAACTACCACCCCTAGAAATGAGTTGACCTTTTCCTTAAACTAGCCTTTCACTGGTCCACAACTATGCTTTATATCCTCCTAACAGACTCCACAAAGATGAAGAACTTCTCTCGAGACTCCAAAGTTGATGTTGTTCATGCCAGTCACTGTTCAAGCCCTTCTCTAACCTTCTAATACTCTCCTTTTCCATCAATTCCATGTGAATATTGATCCTTAAAAACTTATAAACTTTGCCCAATACTCAATTTTAGACCACAACCCTTGGCACAATCGCTCGAACTTTCCCATTGTCTCTTTTAAATACATCCGTGGGAAGTAGCGGTTGGCAAACTCTCTCCAAAATGATTCCCATGCAATCACTTCTCTTGGAGTCTTCTCCTCTTCAACGACACACTGGAGTCTAACACTACTCTTCAAAAGGTAGATCGCATGCTTAATCTTATCCTCCTCACCAGTATTAAGGATTTGAAATGCCTTCTTCATGTTTGTCAATTACATATTTCGTTCTTCCATATCTGCTATTCCTGCATACTCGATGGCACCAACATGATTCAAAGTCTCAAAGCTCTTCCCTAGACCATGTGACTTAGTATTTGAGGCAGGTACCCTATGTTGAGGTACATGTTCAATGTGATCCAAATGCGTGAGTGCCACCATTTGATATCCAAAAATATACTGGCAGGCTAGATCAACTAAGCTCATTGGGTCAAAAGGATGCGGGATGCGTTATTTCTACCCCATTCTAGTGCACCTCCTTTTAGTGGTTGTCTCCAATCGATACCTCTAGGATCCACATAACTGCTCCCAACATGTTCTTCATGCTCTCTAGACATATCCATATAACCATAAACCATGGTTAGTATGTTGGATACATGAGAACAAACACATCAACCTTAGTCTTATGTCCATGTGGACTCAACAAACCAAAAGCTTTGATACCATCAAATATGACTACCCGCTACACAAAATGAAATTTACTCAAAACCAAAATGTTGATCAAACACTAATTAACTATATTACCAAAAATGTAAATTATTAAAACAAAATTTAAAAAGTTAAACATTCCATAAGTGTATTTGCACAAAGGCCCAAAATATTACATATTTTTCTAACAAGTCTCATTGCATGATTATCCATGGACTCAACCACGACCTATTTCCAAAATGTATTTTCCTTATATTACACCATTTTAATTTTTCATGATATACAACCAAAAACACGTGTCATTATACATCATACTAAAATACTCCTACCCAGACCTGAGAGTATAAAAATGAATCTAAGGCTCTATAAAAAACTACACCAACCTATCAACTCTAGTGTCTACAAAATGAGCCTCCTTACCATCATGGGTCTAACTACTCTGTTGATCACCTAAAAGGTGTGGGAACCCATGAGGTGAGGCCCCAAGTCCCAGTGAAATTATTTTACTTCTAGTAACTTTTATTGCTTACAAGCAAGTTAGGTAACCAAATTTGTTAAAGCAGATAGTATAACAAATTTAAAAATGAGTAGTGTGCATCCAATGAAGAAGCATAGCTAAAGTTATAGTTACATGTAACTACACATGAAGGGATATGAATCACACATGATACTAGTAGGAAGAAAACAATAGTAGTCATAATCCAATGTGATTTGCCAAAGGACCCTAACAAGAATAATACATGGATGAGTTACATATTGTATTAAGTCTTGGTAGTTTGAAGTATACCACACAAAGTACTAGTTGACCACTATAAAATCACAATCAACCCGGTATAATACCTAGTATAACTAGAATCCTAGATAACTATTCCCCTAGGTCAGTACTAGTGACAAATTGTAGTGGCACAATGGCCAACCAACTAAAAGCAAACCATTGTCCATCTTGGGTACACATTCCATGGCACAAAAACTAGGGTATGAATCCTCAAATTTGAGTTATGACTAGAGTCTCCCTCTACAACATTCCCAATTCCAGACATATCGCTTAACCCATTATTTCTCTCATGACTTTATTATCATAATTATAGGCCTTTTTCTCAATAATGTACTAAAAGGAGATTTATAATATTGAAATTTAATCAATAACTAGTAATATACATAATTATGACAAATGGCTAATTAACTTGAATAATAAGATTAATCACATAAATCCATTTATTGTGGAGTATAACCCTAATCTCTCTAAGACTTACCTAATTGTGTTGGTTTAGCAAAGAGCAGGTATTTGAGCTATGCATTATAACATAGTAAAGAGAGTAATTAATATACACAGTACATAACTACTATACAAAGTAATCAAATTTAACCCAAAAGTCCCTAGAAGACAAGATTGCATAATCCTATTTATCACACGTAGATTAGCTACAATGTCAAATTTCATATTATTTAAGCATCAATTTTAACCTGATTAAATTAGATATGAAAAGGTTTGAAATAGCCTAACTTTGTTGGATGAAATATATATTTACATTTCTCATCCACCACTTTTTTTCTATGGTCACATAGTTGGCACCCCTTGCTTGTATCCGTCTTAATGACCCTCTTTGTTCTGTGTGACCTCCTCCTTTCCTATCATGGATCTTGCGTTGAGGGAACGAACATAGAAAGTGGGCGTCATTCTTCCCCTCTACAATTCTCCTCATCTTCATCCTCTCTTCTCTTCCTCAACCTAGCCTCATATTCTAGGTCTCCATTATCCTAGAGCTAAACTTCCACAATATAAGGAAAAGTATTATTTCCTTCTTAAGTTTTTGGTGAACATCCTACTAGCACCCAAGTGGATAATGGCCGATCCCTTCTTCACAACCGCACATCCCCTACCTCTGGATTACTTCTAGCCATCATAGTAGTAGAGATACTATTTTTGGTTGCAGGTGCCAGAATCTAGTGGAATCCAACACCTACTAGTCTTCTGCAACCTTCATGACAACCCTTACATTGATTCCAACTGTCGACCAGATAATCACAAGGTGGATCCACCACCTGCAATGCCATGGAATCACTAGTCTGGACTTAGGGTCCTCCTATCAACCTCTCTTGTATGTTGATTTGGTGACCGTCCCCATTGGTTTTTAGATCCCTCCATTTTCATCTTCAAACCCACAACCAATAGATATGTTCTTGAGTCCATTCACCCCACTAAAACTTAGTCCTTCTCCTTCTATAGCAATCCTCAACACCCTGCTCATCTAGAGAGAGTGTCGATGCCCTAGTCTAGAAGCACGGCTGGCCACCAAAGGAGTAGGTTGTCACCTCTTGTATGGTTGACATCCTTGTTGATCCAAAACCCTATTTCTCCCAGTGAAACTCTTGCCTCATAATATATTCCTATACATATCTTTGACCAACTCGACCCCCTACCCAGACACCATGTTGTTTGTAAATAGAACTCGACCTTCTTACTAGTTCCATAAGATAGGTAGATCACATACAATAGAGCACCATCTAGAATGATTGTCTTCTAGTTTTCCCTTGAACATGCATAATGACCATGGCCTCCAATACGGCATAGACTGCATCCACCTTTCCTATGAAGATTTCCCCACATCAACCTCTACCAACCATCGGTCTAGTTCAAACTTGAAGACCTTATACCTTCATTCGAATCCATCTCAAAAGTCTACTACAAACACGTTAGTGACTCCCTACCACCCAACCTCCTGATGAACTAAATTCTACCATTGAAATACACTTGACTTTGACCTCTTCTCACCATATTCACCATTACATAGATTGTAGATTTGTAGGTCACATTGTAGCTAAAAAAAATACCACCAACGAAGATGCCAACATCTGTTTCTTGCTTCAACACCTTCTTCTCCTTCCTCTTTACAAAACACTATGTACCTTCACCTAGTGTAGTGGTGGCAACTAATTCCAAATATCCTTAAGCATAGAAGGATCACTCCCTTCATGTTCTTCCTAATCACCTATAGTTAAGATCCATTCAGTCATCCACCTAGACATGTTGTGGCTTTTTGTGACAACCATCACCAAGTGAACTCCATGCCATTATGAATTTGAACTAGTGGAGGTACCAAAGATGAGTAGACCTTCAAACTTGTAGATCGTTGTTCACCAATCATTGATACGTCAGTTATAATGTCCTCTTTTTATAATTTACATATTTTAATTTAATGGATCATTAATAATAATAGATTGAGTAGTAACTATGAAACCCAAAGAATGAATATATTCAGTAGGATATGCAAATTATCATTATCTGAATTACATCATAGTAGGAAATAAGTATGTTAACATGCTTATAAAGTAAGCAAGAATTTTGGCAATCTTATAGGAACATTTATGAAGTAATAAATTTTAAACTATAGTCTAAATGAAAATTAAATGCACATCATGGATATATAGAGTACATTTATCTAGATTGATCAAATTTTAATAAATTAATATAAGAGAGAGAATATATATAAAGAATAATAACTTTTGAAATATGTATGTTTTGGTAACTTTATGTTCTGAAAAACCTACTTATATATGAATATGTGTCAGATTTACACCCTATACTCCTCTAATAAGAGCATTTTGATCCATTAGCATCTCATGTAAAACATCCTTGACATGAAATCAAAATATATGATTCCAAGTTTACCTTCTATGATCCTAGCTATAGTTGAGTGGTTTTGTCAACTAGGAGCCCCTTTCTCTCTCAAGCTTACTACTAATCTACATCAATATGAGTGAGATAGAATTCTTATAAGAGAGTAGTTCCATTTTACACCTTGTGAAGCTCTCAACTTCCCTTGCCCAATCTCCTTCTCTCAAGAAAATACTGTGAAAGCTTCCCCTTGGTGAAGGGGAAGAAGAAGGTTGAAGATCCAAGATAAGAGTGGGTAAATCCTTCAAGGCCAAAGACTTGGCGCAAGAGTAGATCTTCTTGGTGAAGGTGGCTAGTTCGTTGTAAAAGTCAGTAAGTCCTTGTGAAGGTAGAAGACTCTTTCTCGTGCATGGGTAAGTCCTTGTAATATTATTGGTTCCTTTAATCCTTAAAAAGAAAGCTTGGTACCCTTGACCTTGAAATAAGGTGGCCATATTGTATATCTTATAATGGAATATAAGAAGTGTGCAATGGTTGTGAATCCTAGATATTGACCCCTTTAGGTAGTAGATGTACATCTCCTAGTTTGGAATTTGGAACCACTATACATATCTTGTGTTTTTGTACTTTTTCAATCTCTCTCATCCTTGCTATGTATGCTTAGTTTCACTCAAGTTCCATTTAAGCAACCTTATCTTTTGTGATATAATATGAATCTATAATCAATTTTTCTTAAGTGTTTTTAGCTGTATTCACCCCAACC
This sequence comes from Alisma plantago-aquatica, assembly GCA_963693085.1. Lineage (NCBI taxonomy): Eukaryota > Viridiplantae > Streptophyta > Magnoliopsida > Alismatales > Alismataceae > Alisma > Alisma plantago-aquatica. Next base: position 1,428,591,440 of record OY856412.1, read on the forward strand.
CCCTCTAGAGCCCATTGATCCAACAAGTGGCACCAGAGAAAGATCTTATCCAACCTAGTGCTCTGACAAGATGAGAAGATGGGTGAGATTTTGTTGGGGTACATTAAAATAGAAGGTAGATTCTCTATGCGTCAACCCATATTTAACAAAACAAAATTCCTCTATTAGAGGAGAAGGATGCAGTTCAACCTTTAAGAGATGATGTACGATATGTGGAGAGTGGTGGATTCTCCATACAAAGAATACAAGGGAGACATGGCTACACTAGTACAGAAATGGTCTGTAGCGTCGGTTTTTTAAAGCCTGCAGCGTCACTTTTTAACCGACGCCTAGGTGGGCGTCGCTACAGAATTTGGTCTATAGCGTCGGATTATTTAACCAAATAAAACCGACCTTACAGATTAAAACACCGACGCAAGAGGTTGTTAAAATTCTGACCTAGGCGAGAAAAAAGAAGCCTGTAAGGTCGGTTATTTCATAAAAACCAACCCTGTAAACATTCTCGGTCGAGAAAATTATTGACCGAGAACGTTTACAGGGTCAGTTTTTATGAAATAACCGACCCTAAAGATTGAATACCATTTCAGTGGTAACTCTCGGTCGAGCAACTTGTCGACTGAAAATATTTCGGTCTCGACCGAAAACTCTCTATAAGGTCGGTTTTATGAGAAAACTGACCCTAAAAATTGAATAAAACATTTCAGTGTAAGACTCGGTCGACAAACTTCTCGACCGATAATATTTTGGTCGAGAAGTTTGTCGACCGAGTCTTACACTAAAATGTTTTATTCAATCTTTAGGAAAAAACTGACCTTATAGAGGACATGTAGACTCGGTTTTTTAAAAAAACCGACGTTAGAAGTTTTATTTCGGTCGAAAATTTTTCAACCGAAAAGTGTACAATGAATTCAATTTATAGGGTCGGTTATTTAAAAAACCGACGCTAGAAGTTCTATTTCGGTCGAAAATTTTTCGACCGAAGAGTGTACAATGAATTCAATCTATAGGGTCGGTTATTTAAAAAACCGACGCTAGAAGTTACGATTTTTTTTTTAAAAAATTCTGCAGAAATTGATATAGAACAGAAGAACAAGAAGATTCATATATTCTGGGAGAGGGGAGCATTGATGCTCAACCGTCACCATTCAAAACCACACATTCATAACAAAAATGATAATAAAATATCATAATTTACAAAATGATAGAGTGCAAGTCTGAGATGACATATTACAAAAGTAAAAATATGAAAGAGTACGTACTCAGACCACATACATAAATGGAGCTGACATATTTAAACCAATGCTATTTCGACTTCACTTATAAAACACTCTGACCACTCTTCTCGGAATTCATTCAAGTCCACATGTGTGTAAGGCTAAGTTGTAAAGATCTGTAATAGAAAATGCACATGCTAATATTTTATAAAAATGACAATCACTTGTAAATTTATGATGTTATTCTTTATTACCTGACTTATAGTCTGAATGTCATGTGATGCTTGTTTGACAATAGCTTGCATGTATTTCATTACATAGTAGCCACAAGCCCAGTCATTATTTTGCATAGGACACTACAAATAACGAATTATTACTTAATGTTAGTAAAATACTATAAACAGCAGTTGAGATAAGACTATAAGAGTTGACATATTAGAATTGAAAAATTAATACATATAAGACTAAGCAGTTGTCAAAGTAGCTACCTTGACATTTTTCAAAATCAATGTCTTTAATTTTGTGGGTATTTGTCCTCCAGCTTCACGAAAAGCCTTTATACCCCTATCAATTAAACGATAATTGGTAAAATAGAAATTCTAAATAAAATATCATGTTGAAGCAATTGATTAAATTTATGCTTACTCCATAGCTGACAATTTCAGTTTGTGACTCCTTGTTGTTTTACCCATTGGGTCAAGATAATAAAGAGTCATCAATTTTGGGACAATCACCAGTAATTCCCAATGTCTACCTCTGAGTAAGAATAAAACAAACATTAAAATAAATATTTTCATTCATTATTAAAATTATATTGAATAATAATACTTACGGGACGTTAAAAGGAATTAGGATAATTTCCTTCCCCTCACTAGCAAAATATTTGAATGCATCAGAGAAGTAGTCATTCACTTCCTCAATATTATTTGTCTCCACATGACTAGTGACCGAAGGAACTAAGAATGCAATATTCTTTATATCAAAGTTGGTGACCTCGGTATATAAATGGCTGTTAAACATTTGTAATTATTTTCATATGTAGAAATAAGCTAAAAATTTGTATTGGAATTTTCTATATATTGATAGATCCTTACCTTATCCATACTTCTATTATCGAAGTGTTCAGCCAATCATACCGGAACAACTCTATAATATTGTCAAGAAAAATAAAATTCTCAAAGTCCCTCCCAACTGCATTTTCTGTTAACTTGACCATCATATTTGATCCCGGTCTTTGGTTAGCTAAGTATCGACACAAACATTTAGATTTGCTTCCCAATTCGTCGAATGTAGTTTCGGGAATGAAAGATGGCTTGGGCATAGGAGGACGACTAGCAGAAGTTTTACTTTTTGGTTTACAAACCTGTTAATTAAATTACATACTTATATTACATGAGTTCATATATGCAGTCAAATATGAAAAATATGGTAGAAATAAGGTATACCTTGTCATTGATAACCAAGTGTTTAGGCCAACCCACCATAGCACCCTCAACTTCTTCAACTATACTATATTCAAGATTAGGTATGGGTAGTAGTTTGTCCCCCATTCCGTCATACACAAGATGGATGGACACACGGCAGATATCATCAGTAATTTGTTGGCAATGCAATGTACCACCAAGGTTGTACACTTTGCCCGCTGCCACAACATTATATTCTGTAACCTCCACTTCAAGTTTACATTTCATACCAACCTAGATTGAAATAATATAAGTTATATAAGAAACAGTAGAACAGATACATGTTACAACTATATATTATCATATATTTATCATACTAATAACACAACATATAGAACAAAAACTTACTGCAGATTGTTGTGGTGGTTCATCGGGAGTGCTCCCATGACCTTCTACAACTGTAGCATGGGCTTGTACCTCATAACTTGAGAGACGTGCAGTATGAATAGGTTGAGAAGGTTGAGTAGGCTGATATGAAGACATTATTTCTTTTACTTTCTGCGCTACTAATGCTTCAACATCCTCTTGTGTAAGACCTCCTACACGACCTCTTTTAGATTGCGAAGGGCCAAAATAAGATTTGAATCCTATGCCAGCTCCTAATCCCCTAACACGACCAGGATGCTCCTTTGTACCAAGAGCAACTGCTAGTTCATCCATGTAGCCAGTTGGGATGAACTTTCCTTCCTTCCTTTGCTCGTGGAGATCAATCTATTCATAGTTAATAAAAATATTAAATCACAATATCAATTAGATATAATTAAATCTAAGTTTGTGGAAGTTACTCTTTACTTAGTTGGGATAAACCTACCATCTTTTGTGCCACCTCCTTAGTTGCAGGGTTGACAATTTCACCAACTCGATTCTTTCTAGCATCAATCCATGTCATGTGTCGGGGTGGTCGCTCAACTTGAGTTGTACTAGATTCTTCTCCAGAAGATGATTGCTTCTCTTGTAGTTGGCGGCGTAAGGCATAACCACCGGGCCCCAAGCGATAGTCATGCACATTTTTAGCCCGTCTTTCCGTTTGAGCCTGGTGAATAGCCTGATGATTTAAAACGAGGTATTGCAATTTAGACTTGGCAAACATGTATAAAAAGATTCACCTCCTTAATTGTATAAAATTAAATATTCATACAATACATCACAATCTTTATTACCTGAAACTCTTCCGATCTCCTAGATGCAACAAATCTTTCCCACACCTCAGGATCAATAAAAATATATACATCTGTAGCTTTCCTTTTTTGTTTAGGATTATTTATAAACTCCCTTACAAGATATGTCTTAAAACTCCTCCATCGTACACCACAACGTTGTAGCACTCTTTTCTTGTGATCTTTTTCATTTAGATGAAAAACACCCTATACATACAAAATAAGTAATTAATAATGTTGTTTTGAAAAGGAATTAATTCCAAGCAAACTAAATTAGAATCAATAGATAAAAACATATCACTTCCACTCACAGATATATCTTTCCATATGAGGTCTTTTTTGGCATTAGGAACATCATGCCAATTTTCTATATCTATTGGCACCTTAGTGCGTGCAGTCGCCCCTACGTAATGCTTGAAAGAACTAGCATGTTCCCCAACAGGTGCTCCTGTCATATCAAACTGGACTGGCAATTTATCCCCTTTAGCCCTGAGCTCCTACAGCCTATGCATCAATGTAGGACCTCTATAGTTCTTAGCATCACCACTACCATCCTCATGGTGCTCATGCTCAGAATGTTCATCTTCAGTCGCCATTTTAGAACCTGCAAGTATACATGATAAAAAAAATAAGTGATAATAAAAGCACAAGTGATAAGGTATACATGATAATAAAATAAATAATTCAAAGAATACATGCCTTTAGTATTGGTTGAGTTGTTAGTCAAGGAAAATTCCTTCAGCATGGTCTTGACGTTTATAATATTCATCGGTGTTATCTTCAACATTTACACTTGGCAAACCAACTGAGAATGGACTGGAATCATCATACTTTTCGTAGTATTCTTCTTCATTTATAGGTCTACAGTAAATTGTCTTTTTCCATTAAGAACGACATACCAATTTTTATTTGTCGGGTCATCAATATAGAATACTTGTTTTGCTTGGTTTGCCATGATGAATGGCTCATCTTTGAAACCAATATTTTCAAAATTCACCAATTTGAAACCCAACTCATCCACTAAAACTCCTTTATTGTTGTCAACCCAATTACACCTAAATATAGGAACTCAAAAATTTGTATAGTCCATTTCCCATATGTCCTCAATGACGCCGTAATATGACATCTCAGCTTCGCGTGGTCTTTTATCTTTGGCACTAGAAAAATACAATGAACAAGCTTTAACAGTGACCCCACTATTTTGAACTACACTACTTTCATCTTGACGCTTTGTGTAGTATGAAAATCTGTTAATGTCATAACCTTCATATGACATGACATCCATTTTTGGCTTAAAGGTGAGCCATTTTATGTTCTCAGCAACATTATTTGGTGATTCAGATAGTTGATTAAATACTTTCTCTTCAAACCACCTAATAAATGTTTGATTATGCTCTCTTGCAAGCCACATTGAACTGGATAGCGGATGATTTCTCTTGATAAGATCATTGTGTTCTGTGATGTAGCTACTAACTTCATCGATGTTGTGTAAAATATACAAATGCGCTTGTTCCCACAACTCACGACTGATTCCTTTCACTCGTCCTCCCAGAGTTCCTTTTCCACAATAAGATCCAGTGTGATGGGAATTTTTTTGATCGCTACAAGTTTCATTGCAATTCAAAAAATCATTACAAAAGTCCATCACCTCCCTAGCCACGTAACCCTCAACAATACTCCCTTCAGGACGATAACGATTCCGAACATCACCTTTAAAAACACTCATGTAGCGTTCAAATGGATACATCCAGTGTAAGAAAATTGGACCCAACATCTTCACCTCCCTTGTAATATGTACTACAAGATGAACCATGATATCAAAAAATGAAGGAGGAAAGTACATTTCAAGCTGACACATGGTAACAATTACATCTTTCTGTAATTTATCGAGAGTATCAGGATGTATCACTTTGTTGCATATTTCATTGAAGAAGAAATAGAGTCTTGTGATTGCAAACCTTACATGCTTCAGAAATATAGATCGAATAGCCACAGGTAAAATTTGTTGCATTAAGGTGTGACAATCGTGAGATTTGAGACCTATCAGTTTCATATCCTTCATTGATACCAATCTACGAATATTAGAAGAGTATCCTTGTGGAACCATAATATTATACAAGCACTCACAGAAAGTCTTTTTCTCTTTCCTTGACAAAGTGTAACAAGCCGGTGGCAAATATGTGCGGCGACCCCTGATCTCCACTGATAATTCTTTTCTAATACCCATTAATTCTAAATCTTTTCTAGATTTGATGCCATCTTTAGTCTTTCCTGGTATGTTCAATAGCGTACCGATGATGCTATCACAAATATTTTTTCAACATGCATGACGTCAATGCAGTGTCTAATTGCCAAAGATCTCCAATAAGGAAGATCCCAGAATATTGACCTCTTCTTGTATAGAGATTTGTCACATGCGAGTGTATGACTACTTGAACTCTTTCCAAATTCATTAACAATATGTTTCACCCTATCATATACAACATTTCCTGGTATAGGTTTAGGAGCACTTCGTTCCTCAGTTGACCCATTAAAGGTTTTTCGTTGCCTTCGATAAGGATGCATTGGTGGGAGAAATCTCCGATGACCAAGATATACGATTTTACCACCATGTTTCAGTCTGATTGAATCAGTATTTTCCTCACAAACATGACATGCTTTGTATCCTTTTATGCTATATCCAGACAAATTTCCATAAGCTGGAAAGTCATTAATCGTGCAAAATAACATAGCACGCAAACTGAAGATATCTTTACGTGAAGCATCATATGTCATAATACCTTCTTCCCATAGTTTCATTAGGTCATCAATTAGAGGTTGAAGGTAAACATCAATATCATTTCCAGGTTGCTTGGGCCCTGATATCAATGTTGACAACATCACATACTTATTTTTCATACACAACCAAGGAGGAAGATTATATATAACAATCATAACAGGCCACGTGCTATGTTGGCTGCTTAATGTACCATAGGGATTCATTCCATCTGTACAGAGTCCAAGTCTTAGGTTTCTTGGTTCTTTACCAAATTGAGGGTATAATAAATCAATTTTCTTCCATTGTGGTGAATCAGATGCATGTCGTAGGACGCCATCATCATTGACCTTTAACTCCCCATGCCAAGACAAATTTTGCGCATCTTCTGTATTAGCAAATAAGCGTTGAAATCATGGTATTATTGGTAGATACCACATCACCTTGGCAGGAGAGCCATTTTTAGCCTTAGCTGAATTTGTAGTCTTATACCTTGACGCACCACATTTTGGACAATTTATCAAATTACTATAGTCCTTCTGAAATAACACACAATCATTTGGACATGCATGAATCTTCTTAGCCTCCATTCCCATTGGGCACATTATTTTCTTTGCTTGATATGTTGAAATTGGAAGCTCGTTGCCTTCAGGAAGAATTTCCTTTAACAAAGACAATAGTGAAGTGAAACTCTTATCGCTCCACCGGTTTTGAGATTTAAGAGTGTATAATCGCATCACATCACTCAACCTCGTGAACTTAGTACAACCCTTATATAATGGTTTTTCAGCATCATGGACAATGTTTGCAAATAAATAAGGTGGATCAATGACATTGTCCCGACAACTACGTAGCATCTCATCAATCATATCATCCTGAATCTGGTCATCTTGAATCGGTTCATCATTAACATTATCATCATTATCTATATCTTCTATGCCACAACTATTAGTATCGACATTTTCTGCTCCATAATTCAATTTCTCTCCATGCCAATACCATTCATTATAACCTTGTATGATCCCATTGCATATGACATGATTCTTAATTTCCTCACCAGTATCAACTTTCAAATTGTTACAACAATTTCTACATGGACAATATAGCCTATCTGTAGGTAGTTTCCTATGTTCCTCAACAAATCTGATAAATTCATCAAGACCTTTGGCAAACTCTGGACTGCAACGGTTCTTGATAGACATCCAACTTCGATCCATTTTCTATATCACATTAAAATTAATTATAAAACTAACAGTTTAATATTGATACTATAATAATCTGTAAGTTTTTATTGATAGAAAGTTAATTTTATATACTAAAGTGTACCACCTATCCCATTTTTGAATATTTAATCTCACTAGTAACTGTATAATGTATGTTTAGTTTTGAAGAAAATTTCAGCAGCATTTCCCCTAAGTTCTCCAAGTACACCGATGTAAATGGAAAATAACCACTCACATATGTACCCAGAGAACAAATGGAGAAATCCTACTGAAATAATCTACAAAACTAAACATAAATTATATAGGTACATCCTAAGTGAAATTAAAATATCCAAAAACAGTCCCAAACCGAGGACTATCCAAAGTTTACTCATAATGAGTAAATTTTGAACGGGTTTCTAAGTTAATAGATAAATGCATTATTTTCATATTTATATATTAAGTTAAACATCATGCATAAACCCTAAAGTGTCAATCTAGGAGTACACATGTCTAATCTAGTATTAATTTCTAAAATTTATATTATGACTACATATGAAAAAACACATGCATGTTTTTATTATTGAGTTATCATATCATATAAAACGGAAAATACTTGTACAAATTAGCAAAGTAAGGCCGTTTCCAACAGTCCAAAGATTGAAATCATTATAATATTCAGAACTATTTGTGAACATTACAACAAATATGATTAAAACATTTAAAGCTCCAACATAAATAAGTTCCAGGTCCATCTCGGTCGACAATTAGTCGACCGAGAGCCCACCTGCGCGCAGCGTCCAAGTCCACTCTCGGTCGACTAATTGTCGACTGAGATGGACCTGGAAGCAGCAATGGCGGTGGGTGGGAATGAAGGGGAACAAGGAACGATGGGCGGGAATGAAGGGGAACAAGGAACGAAGGAAGCTCGAACTTACTTGGAAATGGCAGTGAGCTTCGTGGAGAAAGAGAAGAACTTCACGGAGAGGCGGCGACCTTCGTGGAAGAGTGGAAGGCGGCAACGGCGAGCTTCACGGCAACGAAAAGCTTCACGGAAAAGAAGAGCTTCACGGCAACGACGGGCTTCGTGGAGAAAGAGGGGAAGGCGGCGACGACGAGTTTCACGATTCTCTTCACGGCGACGACAAGCTTCACGATCCTCTTCGAGACGACGAGAGGCGGCAACAGCTTCACGGAAAAGCGTTCACGGCAACGGTGGAAAAAGGGTTTCGCGGTGCCGCGGGAGAGGGAGAGATTAGAAAAGAGAAAAGGGTTTCACGGGAAGGAAGAAAGACTAAAATTTTGGCTTTTTGCACAGAGCGAAAAATTGTAGCGTCGGTTAACAAACAAAACCCGACTCTATAGATTAATGGTGCCCGTGTCGGGTTGTTTAATAACAATAAAACGAAAACTCAGTCGACGAATTTGTCGACCGAAAGGACCTCTAGGGTCGGTTAATAGGTAAACCCGACGCTACAAGTGCTAATACGAAGAAATCTGACTCGTTTCGGTCGACGATTTGTCGACCGAGAAGGAGCAAGATTTCCTTCGTATTAGCACCTCTAGGGTCGGTTTTTTTCGTATAACTGACCCTAGAGGTGCTTATACATGTGTGAATAACTAAATTGGATATTGTCGGTCGACGAATTTGTCGATCGAGACCCCCTATAGGGTCGGTTATTAGAAAAACCGACCCTAGTGGTGCTTCCAAGAAAGAATTCTGGCTTCATTCGGTCGACAAATTCGTCGACCGAAATATTCGGTCGACGAATTTATCGATCGAATGAAGCCAGAATTCTTTCTTAGAAGCACCACTAGGGTCGGTTTTTCTAATAACCGACCCTATAGGGGGTCTCAATCGACAAATTCGTAGACCGAGGAGCTCTAAAGTGCTTCCACAACCCTAATAATTATGTTATGTGAAACTTTAATATATGGTGATGTCGTATGAAACCCTAATATTGGATAATGTTATGTGAAACCATTATATGGAATGATGTTTTGTGAAACCCTAATATGGAAATGTTATGTGAAACCTTAATATAGGATGGTGTTGTGTAAAAACCCTAATATGGGATAATGTTATGTGAAATTTCAATATGGGATGATGATATGTGAACCCTAATTGATAAAGATGGGAAACTCTAACCCTAATGAGGGAATATAGATGTTATTTTTGTATTGCATGATGTTGATATGAAATTGATATGATTGTGTAACAAATATCCTGAATACCTTGGTCAGATGACCTGAAGTTAATAGTTACCTGATAGGTGATAACCATGTTTAGTGATGAACTAAGGGTTTGAATACCCAGAATCAGCAAATGTGATGATGGTGGTATTGAGGGATGTGAATTCCCAACAATGAGACAAAAGATTGAGATCCCAATGCTTTATAATGTTTTGAAAAGTACTAAACTCTATTCAAAAATTCAGTCGGTCGACTATTTGTCGAACGAAAGAGCTCTAGGGTCAGTTATAAGGAAAAAAGTGACCCTAAAGTCATCCTCGGTCGACAATATTGTCGACCGAATTTGTCTCGGTCGATAATATTTTCGACCGAGATTAACCCTGTTTCAATGTTTTAAATTAAGTACCAAGTGTGTGTGTATGAGATTAACCAAGTGATGCTTTGTCAAATTTAGCCATAATTTATTTTTCAATCATTTGAAATAACAATATTCTTATATAACATGTATATGTCCAAATGAAGCCATGGAAAACACTTTTATTCATAACAATTTAATGCCCATACACTTTATAAGATGAAACATGACATACTTGCTTTATAAAAAGATATACATTACATCATTACAAAGATATCTCATAATCTCACTAGAAAGACCGAAGGATTACATAAATGTCTGGGTCTTTTCCAAGAAAGGGCTCAGCTCCATAATATTTGACCAGTGTCTGCCACTCCAAGGCACCTGTCATGGTTAAGGCATAAGCCTCCAAGAAGGTGGGAACACGATCAAAGCGAAAGTTGGCAGCAATGTCTTGAAGTTGAATTGGGGAAAACTGAGTATGTGTGAGATCAGGAGATGGTGGAGGTGGAGTTTGATAGTAGTTGTAGGAAGGATTGTAGGGATTTATCATGCCAGGATTAAGGGAATAGGGATATTCATCAGGTTGGTTAGGAGAGAAAGTTTGCATCCTTTGGTTTAAATAAGTCATGGCATTGTGATTATAATCCAATTGCCTACTTAGGTGATATTGGGAGCCAGCAATGTATGTCAAGGTATTTGTAATAGGATCATGGGGTAGGTTGGTAGGAGGAGGTGGTGGAGGTATGTCTTGGGTGGATGTCTCCCTTTCAATCCTATCCCTTCTGTGGCCAAAGTCAATTCCCATCTTTTCCACCGTATTTTTACTTTTTTTTTGGGGGTTTTCTATCCCATGTGTAACCTAAGTCGTCCTCAATATTCTTCTTAAGAAAATGTTGAGTGATTTGGCATATAAAGTCAGCATATGGTGGATTGCCAGAAAACTCAAACATATTCTTAATGATGATACGAATAAAGTTTATGGGAATACTTTTGAGAATGGCATAAATAAGGTACATACGAAAGGTGGGTACTTCAGATTTGTTTGCTCTAGGATGGATATTGGTGGCAACAATGAGATTTATGATCCTAGCTTCAGGTTTTAAATTTATTGCATAATAGGTACCCCTATCTTCATGACAACTCGTATTTGATTGAAAGATGGCTCTTTTGACATCACTAAGGCTAATTGTAGTGTTATCTTGGGAGAGTCTGTTGAGTGGAGTTCCTCTAGTGAGATCAATAAAATTTTTATATTCTTCTATATCTATGTCAAGCATTTCAAGAATACCCTCCTCAGTAAAATGGAATCCATACCCACCAACCATAGAGGAGAAGGAATCATGTTCAGGATGTTCGACTAAATTGGCATAGAATTCATTAACTAGTTTGGAGGAGTAGGATTGGAAGGAGGGATTTAGAAAATCAGTCAAATGTTGCACCTCGAAAAGTTCCTCCAAATCGAAAATGCTTTGGAAGTCCATGACATCGACTGGCCATCGTGGAAGATAAGTTCTTGAGGAGAGCCTGAGGTAGCGGTAGACTGCATCTTGGTCGATGAAAGGGACGTCGTTGATGACCGGCAGCGGTGCAATGCCCGTCCTTCCTTTCCTACCTGCAACTTGCTTCTTTCCGTGCGAAGATGATGAAGCCATTTCGTTGCTTTGAAATGGAGAAATATCAAGCAAGAATTGGATGTAGAGAAGCTGAAGATTTTCACAAGAATACACTAGAGAGGAGCTAGAGAAGTAAGAATGTGAAGGTGTGAAGAAATGGATCGTTTTGGGTGCTATTTATAGCAAAACAGAGCCAATTTCGGTCGACAATTTGTCGACCGACAGCTGCAACGGTCGTCTATCGGTCGGCCAACGGTCGATCGAAAAAATAGCCGTTAGGAGGTCAACGGTCGTATTTATAGCCGTTAACGGTTGAAATTCTAGCCGTTACGACGGTTGATTTTTTTAGCCGTTACGACGGTTGATTTTCTTAGCCGTTACGACGGTTGGTTTTTCTAGTCGTTCCTCGGTCGACTAATTCGTCGACCGATATGTTTCGGTCGACAATATTGTCGACCGAATGTACTTCTAAGGTCGGTTATTAAGAAAATACCGACCCTAAAAGCTGCTTATACACATGAAAACTGACTCTTTATCGGTCGACAAATTTGTCGACCGAGAAATGCTCTAAGGTCAGTTATAAGTGCAAATCCGACGCTAGAGGTGCTTATACATGCGTGAACTATCTGGATCCAGAATATATATCGGTCGACGAATTTGTCGATCGAGAAAGAGCCAAATTTCCTTCGCATAAGTACCTCTAGGGTCGGTTTTAATGAAAAAATCGACCTTAGAGGTACTTATCGGTCGATGAATTTGTCGACCGAATGAATCAGTCGAAATATTGGTCGACCGAGGAAGTCTCTAAGGTCGGTTATAAGTGTCAATCCGACGCTATGTGTGCTTATACATGCGTGAACTATTTGGATCCAGAATAGATATCGGTCGATGAATTTGTCGACCGAGGAGGACTATAAGGTCAGTTTTGTAAGAATAACCGACCTTAGAGTTGCTAAACCGAAGAGGACAGTAAGGTCGGTTATAAAGAAAAAACCGACCCTATAGGTGCTTGTATACGTGAAATTCAGCTCTTATTTGGTCGACGAATTTGTCGACCGAGGAGCCCTATAGGGTCGGTTATAATGTAGAACCGACCCTATTGATCGAGGCGGGAGGCCAAAACAAAGCAAATTTTTGCCGCCGGAAAAATTGTCTATAAAGTCGCTTATTTTAGAAAAACCGACCCTATAAGGATGCACTACAAGGTCGGTTATTTTAAAAATAGCGACTCAAAAGGTCTTAAGTGGTGCTCGTGTTTTTTATAGACATATAAGGTCGGTTATTTGGAAAACCGACCCTATAGAGATACACTACAAGGTCGGTTATTTTAAGAAAAGTGACCCAAGAGGTCTTAAGTGGTGCCCGCGTTTTTTATATACATATAAGGTCGGTTATTTTGAAAACCGACCCTATAGAGTTACACTACAAGGTCGGTTTATTTAAAAAAACTGACCTAAGAGGTCTTAAGTGGTGCCCGCATTTTTTTAGACATATAAAGTCGGTTATTTGGTAAAACCGACCCTACATGTAGTGACGTTATAACCCATTTCTGTACTAGTGCTACTTGGAATGAAGCTTCCATGAAGAAGCATCAACTAAGTGCCAAGGTAATAAGTATCATCTATTCAGCCCTCACTTTCATGAAAAGTTCTACTTGATCTTTGCTTGGCATACAACTCATGAGATATGAGATAAGCTTTGTGTTACCTATGAAGGCACCAAGAAATACAAGGAGTGAAAGGTATGCATGTTCAACAAACTTCTTGAGAACTTCAAAATGGTAGAAAAGGAAGATTTGGTAATATGTATGGTAGACTCAACATCATTGTAAATGGGCTTACAACATTGGGACAACCCATAGACCAAGGGAAGATCAACTCAAAGATTCTTAGATCACTCCCCAAGAGATGTCCATCCAAGGTGACTACCATTTAACAAACAAAGAGCCTTGATGACATTCCTATGGAAGAACTCATTGGGAATCTCCAAGCTTTGGAAGTAAGGCTTGACACTCAGGAAGAAGAAGAAGAACTAGAAGAGAAGGAATCTGAGTAGATCAAGGATTCAGCCTACAAGTCTCAAGTGGAAGCCATAGTACTTCAACAACAACTTGCTTTCCAACCCACACCTCTTGATTTTGAAGATGAATCCCCAAGTGATCTTGAAGCTCATTACTCCAAGGGAAAACACTTCAATGGAAAACCCTCCTCCTCCTCTACTCCTAGATGCTATGAGTGTGGTCAAAAGGGACATTGCAAGAATGATTGTCCAAGTCAAACAATTCCCATCACAAGAGAAGCTTTAGGAAGAAGGAAGACTACAAAAAGGAGAGCAGATTCAAGAATAGGGAGAAGGAAGAAAGAAAATCCAAAGATCATTCCCATGTCTCTTGGGAGGAGTCTTCCTTAAGTGATTCCAACTCAAATGAAGAAGAGTGTCATCTTGCACTCACGACATCAAAAAGTGAAGACATAGATGAGGAAATTGAGGTAAGTTTGAATGAACATTAACTCTTGTTAACTTGATTCATAGTTCCCCTTTTTCTTACTCAAAATGCAAATATAAAAATAAGATATAAGGAAACACCATTGATGATCTATATGTTGGGAAATTTGAGTGACAGATAATGTTGCAGAAACAAAAAATTAATGTTAGATTTCCTAAACAGAAAGATTGAGTCAACAATAATGTATCTAGAAATGAAGGATTGCAAGGTTAGACCTGGTCCTAGAGTAGGTCCAGTGATAATACTGTAACACCCCTCCCTAGGGTTTCATACGTAACCAGTAGAAGCACAGCCTAATCCCCAGCATTATCCATAATGTGGGGTACTTGGCATTTTAGGGAGGGATTGTCGCATGCATGATCTCCTATCAAGAAATAAATAACACTTGGCATTATAGAAACATAGATTCATACATAAAGTTCTTCTTGGAAAGATAACTGCATCATGATTCTAAAGGTATGCTAAACATGAACTAGATAATATGAAAAAGATAGGATCTCCATAGATGGACGTCCCACCAGGCAACAACTTCTAAGGTCTTGGATCCTTGGAACCTTCTCAAGATGTCACCTTCCCTTTAGCTCCAACGTCTGCGGACATCTCGTACCCAGACATGCAAAGGAAAAACAAACATGGTAAGTAAGCGGCATTGGCATGTTATAAAGCATAAAAATAAACTATAAAGGTGACTTGACATAAACGTGGACATACATTTAACATTAATCATTTCTTGACATCTTTTATGTAAGGAACTTGACTAGAAGTATATGATCCTCTCTTAATGCCCCATAAGGAGCCCATAATTGCTCGAAAAGCCCATAACAAGGTGCATATAAATCTAAATCAATTTCCATTAACCATGATCTTTCTTAGACTTAATGATCTTCTTAATAACTTAAACTTGATCTTAATTGGGATTTCTCCCTCTTGAACATAATTGGGATTTCTCCCCATGAAACATAATGGGATTTCTCCCTCTTAAGCATGGATGGGATTCTCGTCCCTCTTAATCTTAAATTCATGTTCCTTAACCATAATTCATAAGATAAATGTGGTTTCTATACTTAGACTTAGATTACAGCAAACAAGCATTCAATAATCATATACTTGGAGGAAAACATGCATTTATCATGACTTTAACATAAAGTGCTTAACAATATTCATAAACATTCGATAAACCAAAGGTTATCTATGCTAAGGGCATGGCCCTATTACCTTGAGCTAAATCACCTAATTCAAACCTAGTTTTACTGGTTGGGTTCTCTTAATCACCTGAAATAACATGTTTATCATTCATTATACAACATGAAACCCTAATTTGTGTCATATACTTATTGAGATGTGAAAACAACAAAAACTGTTAATAAAAACTAGAAAATCAGATTCCTCATTGAAAATCCTTTCCAAAACATATTTTTGTAGAATTTTATGATAATCAGGCGATTTAATACAAATTCCCAAAGTATCGACCAATCACAAATCGAGATAAAGCCACGTATATAAATATATATCCAAATCTGGAATCAGTGGGCCAGCTTTTGGTTTGGCCCAATCGGGCATGGCCAAATCGGCGACGAGGCTTGCCTCAGTGATCAAAGAAAACAGGGTGTGAAATTTCTTAACTACCCTTGTGGTTTAAATGCATCACAAAAAAAATGTGAGGGCTCAGGGGTCATTACGCACCCTGGTTTCTTCCCCTGTGAGCCATGGCTCTCACACAAGAACCTGGAGCTCCACACTTTGACCAGATTGTGGGGCAAACTCCACGGCTAGACTCAGGAGCTTATCATAAATGATTCATTGACCCTTTTTGGTCCCAACGACCTTCAGAACACGTCCAGTGATGGCCTGGAGTGTAAGAGTGCACCTCCTCTATGGCTAGAAATAGGGGGGAAACTCAGAGGCATACACGACATCGGGGAAAGCCTAAGAATGCTAAAACAAGATGCGGAATAGGTAAAGAAGGTTGGGAGAACAAGTTCTGATACCGTGCGAAGGTCAGGTGACCAATGGTCAGTTCTGGAAGCTAGCACCGGCAAGCACCTCAGGGCTGGTCTATCGGCCACAACGATTGGGGCCATCACGAGTCAAAGGGGAGATACCAGAGGGAAGAACAGAGCTCAAGGATGCTCACCGTGATTTCAATTGGACCGGGATGCTCAGAGTAGTGGGCACTGACCCACCATTTTTGGAGATGGAGGAGGAGTAGGTCAGGAAGAGTCTGGGCTCTCGGGGCCAAATTGGCGGTGGAGGAGTGTAGCTCGGGGGCCGGTGATGATTTTGGGTGCAAAAAGGAAGAGGTGGGCGCTCTGTGGTGGAGGCTGGGTGCCCATGCAGCGAGGGGGGTCAAATCCCTATATGGGGCATTTCGTCAACTGAGAGAGATGGAAAGTGAGTGATGGCTCATTTGAATCGGGGGAGTCTCACAAATTCAAAATAGGAGAAATCTCTGGAAATGATCAAGGGATGATCGAGAAACGGATTGGGGAATGTCAATCTGCGTAACTGCTGTTGTTTTGCAGATTGATCGGGGTGTGGGATGATCAAGGGATGACAACTCCAGTGTCGTTGGATCCTGATCTAATGGTCACATACGTGCGTGAAAATAAAATGGACGGATCGGCCTGTGTAACAGTGTAAATCGAATAACTGTGACAATTAACACATTGATTGGTACTCAATAAACAATATAAAATGTATAATTAACATTTGGAGGGCCATTTGAAGTCCAAATGAGTTCAAATTTCACCCATAGGTTAATGAGGTGCATTAAAACACAATTGTTCAGTTAATTTCGTCTTTTATCCCACCAGTAATCCTAATTAGGCAAAATGCATTCAATACACTTAAGTGAATATATTAAAGCGTATAGAGCTATTCTTTAAACACTAAATGGAGATAATTCGTGTAATCAGTCCAAATATCAACAATAAACATCTTTAGGAATATTAAGCAAGCTTCTATGCATAAAAACCACTAATGATAATAAGAGAGAGGAAAGATGATATTAAAACATTTATTTCTATTTTCTAAATAAGAGTGCATAAATATGCAAGGAAATACTTTCTAAAATTAAACCATAGATAATAAAGTAAGTGAACATAATTTTCTTCACATGAAACGGAGTTGTAAAGCTAATATGGGCAAATTGCATAAAGGTCCTCAACAATTATGTAAAGAATAGAATAGTTTGAAAATTTGCATAAAAATAGTGGGATGTTACAAATACCCTTGTAGTAGTGTGCACCTTTCTTCAAGTTGCACCTAGATAGCGTCAGTAGCAGCCTCCTAGTTGATCACCATAGATGGTAGTTTGATTTTATCCTCTTAGGAGAAGGAAACAACCTCCTCATCTCTACACTGGTCTGCACGAACCATTAGAAACTCCACATTGTGCTACCAAAGCCAATAGGAAAGAGTTGTCCCTTAGAACTTCAACCTGTTAGGGTTGATTTGCTCTCCCATTATCTCTCCCTTGATATCCCTCCCTTCTATTGGTAGGAATTGCTTGAACTCTCTTGTTTACCACAACTAGAGAGGACAATAATGGTCAGAGCTTATTGTTGAGTATGGGAAGCCCCCAGTACCCCTATATTTCTAGAAGGGCCAAGTTGAGGGTTTCCAGTCAATTCGGGAGTCAGAGAGATGAAAGTTCATGAATTTTCTTGGAATCTACAAATGGGGAACTGGTTGCTTCACTGTTGAACCATGTTGTTCACATGTGAACCAGTTGGTTCAAACCTTGAACTGGTCGACTCATATGCTTTCCTATTTTCAAACATACTGGAAATCAATATTTGATTAATTTACAATCATGACATCAACATCAATCCTTGATCCAATTGAATTGATCATTGAACCAGACAATCTAGATAATAAACATGTCATTTCACTTTTAAAATGGTCATTTCATATCATGAAATGGCCTTTTCTTATCATGAAATGGTCGTTTCATATGTGAAATGTGATGCCACACTACACAAACCACAAGATTAAAACAAACATTACAACGAATTATCAAAAAATAGTAGGAATTAAAATTGATTACAACTAGAACCAACATCAGGAAACTTATTACATCATTATCCAAAAAACTTTCTATCTATAATATATATATCATAAAGCATCATTATTTACAACATGTCTAGATAAGAATACCTATCACATGTGATATCTATTCATATACATAAACATATACAACAACCCACTATATACAACGAGCCACATAAAATAAAAACGCATATCGATAACATCATCAAGGAATGTATGAAACTCCTCCCAAGACCAGCGTATACAGGGATCACTCTAGGACTCTAACCACCAAAGACCACAAGAAGTATTCCCAACCATATCTACTACAACCCTCCTTGCTTCTACTCTACCTTAGTTGCACAATCTCTACCTTCTCATGCATGCCCACCTAAAAGATGTGAGAAACCCATGGTGTGAGATTCCAAATCTCAGCGGGAGATATAACTCTCCACCAAAACTATTATTAGCACTGATAAGGTGATAGAGAATAAAAGTAAATCTACAACTATGATAAACAAGTAATCATCATTAAAAGTATAAGAAATTGCAATTGGATTATGAAACATCTTATCATCATAAAAGGAATATGAAGAACATCAATATTCACTACCAACTATACTATACAAAACCACACAAGGCCTCATCTCACATTTTTGTATTTTATCCTAAGCAAGTATACTACACTGGTGATTATGTATTTTATTATGCCCCGAGGATTTGAGTCGTACCACCCAAATCCAATCGACCACTACTAAGTCAAAATTGATTCCATACAAGGTCTATGGAAGAGCTAGAATCCACAATCTCACCAAATCTCATGGTCAGTACACGAGTGCACACCATAGACATACCAGTCAACTCCATCCTATGACATATAGTCAACAATGAAAGTCATATTCCACCTTTATACAAGTCACAGTGCTGAAACTGAGCTATGACCCACAACCACACTCCTTCTAGGGCATGGCCCACAACTAATCCTATCAATCCTCATAAGCAACTTATCATTGAGCTACAACCCGCAGCCGCACTCCTGCTAGGGTATGGCCCACATCTAATCTTGTGGATGCATATACTCAACATTATATAACTCAGGACCTCCTCCATGGGAAGGCTCATTTCACCATCCAACAAGTGTTGACAATGAGATGGATCTATGGACATGGAAAAACTACTTGTTCAAATTCCACTTGATTAGTTAAACCCATATAAAGCCTTTTAGCATCAATCAAGTTACAACGCATAAAGTCATTATAATTTCTACAAAGATAAGCTCATAACACACTCCAGAAGATATAAAATGTATAGGATGTGATCTTATCACACTATTACCATAAGATGAATTATTATTGAAATTCAAACCATCATTAACAAGGTCATACATCATGCAATATCTATCCCTTAACTCATTATTGATAAAAGCTATCAACCAATCACAGCCAGGTCACATGACCTATTCACATTATTCCAATATCACAAGTGCCTCAACATGCCTCACAAGGGCATACTCAACCTATGTCATATCATAATCATCATACCATACACTAGTTATAATTGTCAAGATCATAACACCTGCATGGTTAGATAAGTAAGAGAGAGATAATCACTTAACATAACAATACCTTCATGATAGAGAAATAAGGAAGACCAGTTATCATTATCAAGGTTAGAGTTTTTCTTTAGCCAATTAGGTCTTACAAATCTATGTCCAAACAATAACCCTACACTCATCACCATCCACTATATGGAGTCTATAAGATTAGGAGACTTCACATAAATTAGATTACATGACATTCGAAACAACACTATACATGGTTATGAATTGTTCATAAATGAATATCATTAGATTTTTAGATGTGCTACACAACCATCTACCTTCACCCCATATTGACCACTTAACCATATAGGTCATACCCTCCCACCAGGATCCATGTCACGACCAACTCACCATGGTCCATGTCATGACTAAAGCACCATGGTCCATGCCATGCTACACAACCATCTACCTTCACCCCATATTGACCGCTTAACCATATAGGTCAGACCTCCCACCAGGATCCATGTCACGACCAACCCACCATAGTCCATGTCGTGACTAACCCACCACGGTCCATGTCACGACCAACCCACCATAGTCCATGCTGTGCCCACAACACTAGGTTTAGGGTTTCACCTCCTTCAAAATACCTCGACCAAACCATCTCAAACACTATCACATATCACGACCCAAGACCCTCATGATCGCGACTCAATGCACTAAAGGGTGTCTCAACCCAACCAAGGTAGGAACACATCCCCAAAATCAAGGGTAACTAAGACACTACCCTCCAAGGGTCTCAAACCTACCATCACTCAATTAAACTTCACCATTAAGGGGGTATCTCAACCAAAGGCTAACTAGGTTGTGACCATCAAGAAGAAGGTGTCGTAACCACACCAAGATACACCACCTAGGTCACCAAAATAGAAATGAACCCAAGGGTGAAACCATAGATATTAAGAGGAAAAGACCTCCTACAAACGGTCGCCAAGACCCTAAGTAATAGGTCAAGAGGCTTCCAAAGAAAAGAAAACCATGCTCAAGATAACCAAACCCAAACCTAACATTCCTCCAACTTCTAAGTGTTCAAAAACCATGCATGAGAGCAAGATAAGAGCAAGGTATAGAAACAAACCATCATGACACATAATCGACCAAAATGGGTACAAAATATTAGGGTTTCAAATTGCTTTCTAAACCAAGAAAGATAACTCTACCAAAAAAAGTCTAGAGGTTACCACTAAGCAAAAGCATTTAAGAGAGAGAAGTCAGCAACAAAATGTATGAAGAAGTGCAATAATAGATTATGTTTAGTTTTATATAACCCCCCTTAAGATGATAACCACCAAGAGCTCCAAACTCAAATATCAAGAGCTCCAAGCACACAATCCAAGGGATGAAGAAGCTTCATCAAATGCTCCACACTCGGCTATAAGAGTACCTCAAGTAGGAGAAAATAACAAGGTCAAAGCTAGACCAAGGAAAGAAGCAAAGAATCTCCTATCCAAACCAAAAGAGAAAGGGGGAAAGAAAGGAGAAATCCTCTTCAAACTTGGGTCTATCTTGCCAAGACATGGTCTATGACCCTTGTGATGAGGGGTTTCTCTCTCAAAACGACCACCATGGAAGAACCATGGTCTAGGTCTGATAAAAGAGAAGAAGTGAAGTAGGAGATGAAAGGAAACATCTTAGAAGTCAAAACACTTACCAAGGATGGAAGATGAGTTCGGATCACCACCACCACCACATGTAAGAGGAGATTGATCAACAAGGCTCCTAGGACAAACCTCCTTGTTCCACCAAGCACCAAGAACAAGCAAAGAAGGAAGAAGAAGATAGAGGGTTGAAAGGGTTGCAAACAAGGAGAGATAAGGAGTTACATAGATGAGGGGTGAGTGATGAGAGAGAGAGCAAAGGGTGAGGTGTCAACATGCTAAGGAACCCTAGGGACACTTGTCCTCGCAAAATACCAACATGGAACTACATGAAACCACTTAAGCATGACATGTAAGACATGGTGATATACTCTAGGTAGTGTCTCGACCACCATGAACCCCACATGGTCGTGGTCGTGACTCCCCTAAGGCGTACCATCCATGGTCGCAACACCACCATCTAGGTCGAGGCAAAGAACCCCAGAAACCCTAGGTTGAGATATCACAAGCTAGGTCACCCACCTTGACCCAAGACTATATAGATCATGACCTTGTACTATATATAAGGTCCCTCGACTGTGACACTCTCCAAACCAAATTTGGGATGCAACCCATGATCGAGACAACCCAACATACACATGGGTCGAGACATGCAACAAGCATGGAAACCCTAATCACCCATATGGTATCAACTCCTCAACCAGAGTTGAAACAAGGCACCCTCCTATTTTTTTATCCTCTAGATTATTCCAAGAAAAAGAGGGAGAACTCTAGAGGTAGAAAATTGCACATTAACCCCCTATACTAGGTAAGTTTACAATTTCCACCAAAACTCGCAAAAAAAGTACAAACAACCTCCAAATAAGCTCAAAATTGAAACTTAAGCACACCACAAGTGCTAATTACATATAAACATATTAGAAATAGGTTCTAAGCATGTAATCAAGACAAATATAATAGGGTTACACCAAAACTCAGGTCAGGGTCCTTACATGAAATGGTCGTTTCACTTGTCCAACTCGGGCAATATTCAGCCAATGTTGTTGAATTGACCTGACACTTGAATTGATCAGTTCAATGCTTGAACCTATTAGTTTACCATCCAATCAATCATTTTTCAACCTCAATTTTTTAAATACAATACATAAACACTATAGTAATAATTTTAAACATCATTCATGAATAAACTCCCATTCTAAGTGCATCCTATGTGTGTGATCTTATAGGTCCCAAGTTATAAAAACATCGGCAGTGAATGTTCATAACCAATTTATGATATCACAAGCAATGAGAGATATCTAGCACACATCATTTCTACCCAACTAATTTGGAATGTTGGAGGCTAAGTACAATCTACAACCCATGATCAATGTTATAGTGATCATATAGTTCCTTTGTCTCTAATATCTAGATTGAACTCAAAACATGGAATCAGCATCCCCTTCAATGTCTAATCGATATCCCTTGAACTAGAGCAGGCTCTCTAAGATGCACATGAGCTCACATATCACATATTGAGTCACTTGAGTATGGCCATACATTTATCAGTCCCTCTTATCAAGTGGCTTGGATATCAATCACAACAAAAAAACAATGATTTAGCTACGATTGCTTCAGTTACAATTAATTTATATGTAGCGAGAACCATTTTTACTTATAAAATATTTTTGTATAATTAAATGATTGTATCCACCTCAGTAAATAAGGTGTAGCTACAATTTTTCACTCCATTTTAATTGTATGCAAAATAATTGTAAGGAGGTAAAGCCCGCACTCTCTCCCCCATTACGCAGCACAGCAGACAGTTACCCCCACCCCCCGTCCCCGATCCCCTGACCCCAGTCTACAATGGTGCCCTCCGCACACGGACTCCACAACGATGTCCACCGTCTACACCCTGTGCAGTGGTGGACTCCTAAAGCCCGACACTTGAAGCCACCTTGCTTCCTCCGACTCTGAAGCCATTCTCCTGATCTCTGCACCCCCTGCTGTCCGATTAGTGAGGTTTCCCCCCAGCAGCAGGCCTTCTCCGGCGGCACCCCTCTTCAGCGGCGCACCTTCCAGTCTTTTCTCTGGAGGCATCCTTTTCTGGCTTCTCTCCGGTGATGCTCCTACTGGTTTTCTCTCACACATCGCTCCCCTACTTTGTGCACTCTTTGGCGGCGTCTCCCATCTGGTCTTCTCTTCGGCGGTGCTCCCTACACTCTCCGACATATGACGGTGCCTACCCTCTTCTCTTCTCTCTGTATATATCATATATATTTTATATCCAGTTCTTGTTCTTCCTCTCTCTATCAATCCTATAACAACAACAAGATAAATATTCAATATTTGTATCAGCCCCTTCCTCTATGAAATAGGAGAAAGACTATTACTCGATGCTTGTTGTGGATACACAATACCTGTAAAAGTAGGCATTAGGAATACCATTGAATACTCATAGGTTTATCCCATATTAGAAGTGGCACATAGACCTTAGGCTCCGTTGAATACCATCCCTCTGTAAGGGCCCTCCATTTTTTCCTACACTTGTGAGAGAAACTATTCTTTTTATTCCCCTCTATATCATTTGTACATCTCCAACAAGAGGAATGTTTGAAATTTCTATCAGCACATTCTTCTATTAACTAGGAGAATGATCTTTGCTTGATTATCATAATGGATACACCATACCTCTTAAATAGGCACTGGGAAGAAGAATAATTGCCTAATTATATAATGTATGGCTAATATATATATTAAGTAATGATAATCATGTTACGCCTAATAGGCCCACTAATACTATGTAACCTCCTTTTCACTTTAAGGTTCCCCCTTATGCTGGACAATATACATTAATCATGATCGGCTTGTCCATGAATATGACTACTATTTGCCTATTTGGATTAGGTTGAAAATTTATATAGATAGTTTGCTTTGAGTCATATGGCTTGTTGAGACTTACATGACCTATTGTACATAGTTTTTTGTGTGTGTTTCTTTATAGTATTTCTTTTCATGGCTCACACCAATGAATTATGAAAACTCACCTTTTGATATATACAAAAAAAGTAACAGGGGATAAAAAAAGGAGTGTACTCATTATGGAAGAAAAGGACACTCCACAAGGAAACTATGCTATAAGCTGCATGGTTCTCCTTCCACAACATACATGCAACTCTCATTTTTTTAACATTGAGACTAAGTTATGGATTGTATTTTAATCATACTATATTCTCCCTACAACGATAAACAAGTGGGATAGCTTTGGAAAGTGAGTAGTTGATGCTTTATTCATTGGTAGAGGCTGAACTGGCCTCTGTGCCACTATCTCTCATCACACTTTGAAAAGTCCAATTTCTTATTGGTCTGGGCAAACTCTGCACAAGATTTGAGAAAGAGCTCTTAAATATTATTGAAACTAAGTTATGTAACGATTTTTTATACTTCATATTCTTATTCTTTTTTTTTCTTAATTGTTATAGGTAGTCATGATAGATAAAAGT
Organism: Alisma plantago-aquatica; assembly: GCA_963693085.1. NCBI lineage: Eukaryota > Viridiplantae > Streptophyta > Magnoliopsida > Alismatales > Alismataceae > Alisma > Alisma plantago-aquatica. Next base: position 1,428,616,613 of record OY856412.1, read on the forward strand.
TGGATCCATGATGAACATAGAACAAGTACGACATATTAACTTGGAGTGGTTAAATTTATAGAGCATGCATTTTTAAAATCCAACAGAGATGGGACTATCTTATATCCTTGTAAGCAGTTCTTAAATGTGCATAGGCAAAATCGGCAAGTCACAACTGAACACTTGTTATGGAACAGATTCTTGACCACCTACACAAATTGGTTTTTTCACGGTGAGGGTTCATTTGATAGCTCTAAGAATTCACAAAGACAAAATGACACGTTCAAAGATGATATGAGAGACATGTTGCATGATGCGTATGGAGTATCATAGGATGGAGAGAATATGGAAGACGACGACCATCGATTTGTATTTGTTGATGATGTAGAAGCTGAGCAATTTTACAAACTGTTAGAGATTGCTGCACATGAATTTTACCCTGGAAGTAAGAAGTACTCTAAATTGTACACTGTTGTGAGGTTGTTTCACATAAAATGTGTCAATAATTGGAGTAATAAGTCATTTTCTGAGCTGCTTGAGCTTTTAAAGGAATTTCTTCTATAGGGTGAGACGTTGCCCAGCTCTTATTATGAATTTAGAAAAATAATCAAAGACCTTGGACTTGACTATGATAAAATCGATGCTTGCAAAAATAACTGCATTTTGTATCAAAAGGATTTTGCAGATAAGACTGCATGTCCGAAATGTGGTGCTTCTAGATATAAAGAAATTGAAATTGATGAAGCTGGTGTAGAAAACATTCGTACAAACAAGAAAGGAGTTCCTTGTAAAGTCTTTTGCTACTTTTCCTTGACTCCTAGGTTGAAGAGATTGTTCATGTCTTCAAAATTATCACCCCTAATGTGATGGAACGATGAAAGTCATACCAAGGACGGGATTCTTTGACATCCAGCAGATTCTCCAGCATGGAAGACGTTTGATAATATGCATGCTGAGTTTGCTTCTGATTCTTGCAATGTTCACCATGGATTAACTTTTGATGGATTTAATCCCTTTGGCCTCATTTAGTCTATCATATAGCATTTGGCCCATCGTATTGATTTTGTGTGCATGAAGTCTCCCAATTTTATCCTGTCGATGATTATTCCTGGTCCAACTCAACCATGAATGGACATAGATGTCTACCTACAACCGTTCATTGAGGAGTTAAAAGAACTGTGGGAAGCTGGTGCTGATACTTATGATGTTGATCGTAAAGAGGTATTCAAGTTGCATGTTGCCTTACTATGGATGATAAGCGACTTTCCTGCATATGGTTATCTATCTGGTTGGAAAACTAGTATGTATCTTGCATGTCCTTTTTGCAACAAAGACTCGTTCTCATGGAGACTACCATATATTAAGAAAGCATGTTTCATGGGTCACAAGAGGTTCCTCCCAATGGATCATAAATTTTGTAAAGATGCTTCATCATTTGATGGAAAAGAAGAATTTAGAAGTGCTCCTAAGATGTTGTTTGGAAGTCAAGTTCTAGATCAAACTAGAGATGTAGATAATTTACCGTATAACTGGATAAAGCGAAGTATTTTTTTTGAGTTGCCATACTGGAAGCATAACCTTATACGTCATAATCTTGACGTGATGCACATAGAAAAGAATATATGTGAGAGTTTGATTCACACAAGGCATAGACTTCTCAATACGACCTCGAAGAGATGGGCATAAGGCATAGACTTCACATTATCAGGGATGGAAAAAAATATCATCCCATCTTCATGTTTTACTTTGAAGAAGGAGGAAAAAGAATTATTCTTTAAGTTGTTGAAGTCTGCTTGAGTTCCTGATGGGTATTCTTCTGATATAGCTAGAAATGCATGTGTCAAAGAAAGAAAGTTGATGGCATTGAAGAGTCATGATTATTATGTATTGATGCAACAGTTTCTCCCATTATCCTTACAAGTAGTGTTGCCCAACAAAAATGTTAGATCTATTGTAATTGAGTTGTCCAAGATTTTTAAAGACTTATACTCTAAAGTCATAAATCCAAATACTTTTGAGAAGTTGGAATCCAGAATAGCAGTGACTCTTTGTAACCTAGAGAAGATTCTCCCACCATCATTCTTTGATGTGATGGAGCATGTGGTCATTCATCTTCAATGAGAAGCAAAGATATCTGAACCGATATTCTATCGTTGGATGTACCCCGTGCAGAGGTAATCTTTCTAACAATTAAATTTGTTTAGACTTTGCATCCGATCATATGTGATGTTCTTACATAGTCTTTTCTTCTTCTTATTGTAGACACTTAAAATTTTTAAAAAGATATGTGCAAAATAAATCTGCTCCAGAAGCTTCTATAGAAGAAGGTTACTTGGCAGACAAATGCTTAACATTCTGTTTGAGATATCTCTCACGAGTTGAGACAAGGTTCACGAAATTGTCTAGAAATGATATGGAAGATGAAGATATGGATAATGATGAAGAGTGGTCTATATTATTTCATAAAGGGCGTCATTTAAGAAAGAAGACTTCTATTACTCTTGATAGCGCAATGCTCAAAGCTGCGCATCAATATATTTTAGCCAACTGTGATGTCGTTGATCCATATGTGAAGTAAGATTGTTGTTTACTTTTCATTATGTAATTTCATATTTACGTCTAGGTGTGTCACACATGTTTGTTAACAAGAAGCACATCTGATACTTGGAGAAAATGAATCCACGTGTACGACAATGGGAAATCAGTAATCTTCATATGAACAGTTTCAATGAATGGTTTAAGAAACATGTAAGTTTAAATAAGTTATTTCCATTAGCATAATAACAAAAATATATAAATAATAAAATTCATAATATTTTTAGATTGAGGAGAAGGCAAAGTTGACAACTGTGTCACCAAACCTTTTAGTGTTGGCTCGAGGACCGCATCAAATGACGATGCAATATGCAGGATATGTAACAAATGGTTATAGATTTCGTACCAAGGATCGAGAATGCGGTAGAAAAACACAAAATAGTGGAATTATGGTGAATGCTCAGACAAAAAGTTTTTCCAGTTCCAAGGACAAAAATCCTGTATCGGGTCAAGTTACATACTACGGGGTGTTAACGGACGTTTTTGAGATCAGTTATTATGAGCAACTTAAAGTTGTATTGTTCAAATGTGACTGGGTCAATGCAAAAAGAGGCATCAAAAAATCTGAAAATGACTTCACATTGGTCAATTTAAAACATATTGTTGTAACTGATCATCCATTTGCATTGGCCTCCCAAGCACAACAAGTGTTTTATGTGAAAGACATAAGTCAAAAAAATTGGAGCTTTGTTGTACACACTACACCTCGTGATACTTATGACATGGAGGAGAAGCTTCATGATAATTTAATGGATGGAACCTACTTATCTGAAGATAAATCTCCAAGTGATTTGGAAGATATCTTAAGTGACGTTTGTGATGACTTTAATTTAGTCAGAGAAGGCATGGAGGGTGTGACATTTTTTGAAGGGGGTCACGATCCCCATCATTGATCTTATGTAACTCTTTTTATTTTATTAGTTGGGTCAAATAGTGGAAACACTTTTGTTATTCTTTTATTTATAAAATGGTCATTTATTCTTTTGCATCATTATATATTTGTAGCATAATTTTTTCCTTTTGGGTTAATTTGTTTAATGAGTTTGCTTGTTGGATGTTTTCTTCATCAACAATATATAAATATTATTGAAATTTTTTATTTTATGTGAGGAACACAATTAGAGAATGTATGCCATGATTTCAGTTTGTAATTCAATATTTTTGATATCAATTGTCTTTTAAGGAGAATGAAAAGTTGCAGTTAGCTATTATCTCCACTTACTGATGATGCCTGCAATGAAGGATTAACTCATGGGAGTATGACAGGTAAAATAAAAAATTACATCATTTAATATCTTTCTTAGAACCTCTCATATCATCATTTTAGTTGCATTTATTTCCAAAAGACCAAAAGGAGTATATCTTGGTTCGATAAATGTTGATTGGGGGTGTTCAAGTGCAAAAGAAGGACCTAGAAATAGTAAAACCATGGCAGGATCAACTGCAAACAACAATAGAAGTTCTTCTTTGAACCTTGCAAAAGAAAAAAAATCCCTCTGTGTCAAATGATGGAGTTGGTACCATTGGTAAAAGTCATGTGGTCGCAAACTCAAATAATGCTAGAGAAGGAAGTCATTCTAAAAGACACTTAGAAAAAAGAAGTCATCCATGAGTACCTGTAGGAGTTAGTATGCAACGTTTGGTAAATGATGTCAGTAACAATCAAGAGGTTGAAATTGATAATTTAGATAATGATCAACATTTTGTTGTTGATTCTCCTACTGCTGATCCTGGGCAGAGTGAATGTAAGAAAATTTAGATACAAAGATACATTACATTTTTCACAAACTATTACTTATTTATATGTGTATAATATGTATATCCTTGTAAATGCTTGTATTATATTCATGATTTTGTAGGAGGAGCTACAAATAAAAAAATAAGGGGCTATTCTAAGTGTATCCGATTATGGGGTAAGACAGGGGATAAACTACCAATTACTTTGGATGAGAATGGAGATCTAATAGGGCCACATCAGAATGACCTATCTTCCTTTTTGGGAACTATTGCTAGAAATTCTGATCTTGCACCATTAAACTATCTTGATTGGCGACAAGTACCTATAGTATGAAATTGTGTGGAGGTAATTCTAGTCTTAGAGATATAATATAATGCTGTGAATTTTTTATTTAAAAAATATTCTTTTGTTACAGACCAAGTTTGTTATCGACATAAAGGGGAAGAATTCAGTTTTGTGAACAGTGAGGGATTGTTGGAGAAACTTCAAAGTAGACATAAAAAACCACTATATGTGGCACAAAGAAAAATCTGACCGACTAAATGATTGCCCCGCCCGTGTTGATCCTGATTAATGGAAATTTCTGGTTAATTTTTGGGATTCTGACGATGAAAAGGTAGACAATTTCTTCTTTAACTCTATAGAATTTAATAGTGTATATTGCATAAAATTATATTATAATTCATTGTATGTGGTTAAGGAGTGCTAAAAACATTATGAGCAGAAAGTTCGTAATGACGAGAGATACATCAGGATCAACGTCGTATGCTTGTATGAAGGCTAATGTGAGTTATCTTCTTGTTGAAATATGCATTACACTTTCATACTAATAAGCTCATATATGCTACTACTGTTAAAAATAGTTACAAGAAAAGAAAATTGGTGGCAATTTTAGCAGATTAGACTTGTTTAAGGCCACCCATTTGAAGAAGGATGGTATTGTTGTGGATGTGAAATCTATAGAATTGATTGCACGTAAGCAATCGTTTAACAAATTTATTTTTCATTTAATGAATATATTCTCATTAATATTGTAATGTAGGACAAGTTGAATGTGGCACTTGTAAATAATGTTGAAAATCTCAATGTTGACGAGATATTTGATCATATTTTGGGTCCAAAGAAGAATCCTGTGAAACATGCGATACATGTGTCTCATAATTCTTATGAAAAAAAATCAAAGACTTAGAAATGGTTGTTGATGCTCATACCCAGATATACGAGGCTCAACAAATGGAGTTGTTAGAAATGAAGAAAAATATGAAAATCTTGAAGCTATGATGCTGAGAAATTCTAACATGAGTGGTTCATTTCAGCCCAATGAGGTAAAATTTCAAATTCTTATATTGTGATATCATAAAAAAATTGATTTTCTTATAGTGAATAATTTATTTTGTAGAATATCACAAGGACCACCAATAAAAGACTACCCAGACCAAATCAATCAAGTAGTGGAACACCCATTACCGAAGGGCAGGTTATTATAGCCAAACATTTATTGATAAAAAAAAATTTCAATCTGATTTTTAAGTAAAAATAATGTTTGACACAATGTTTATAAATTTAAAGGTCATTTCCTTGTTAAGTTTTGATGATGGTAAATCAATTGTAGCACAAGGACACATTACTTCTGCAAGTCCAACTTATGTTGTAGGAGGAGCATTGTTGGGTTCCTCATTTGCTGCCGTGTCCATTACTGTACCAATCCAACCTCAAGAGCAGTTGATTAGGCCTTTTGGTCAACACCAAGTCATTGAGGATGTAATTGGGATGAGGATGTAATTGGGACAGTGATAGCTTGGCCAAAGAAATTACTCATTGTCAGGTAACATTTTATAAATTAATCTCAATACTACAAGTGTACTTCTTAACTTTTTCTTCATCATTGTATGTGAACTATTTGGAGACGTGGAAATGAAGAGTAGGATGCATTTAATCAATATAGATATTCACATATCATATGAATTGATAGGATTTAGTAAAAATAGAAGTCATTCATTTTTTATTATATTTAGTTAGTTTTAAATAAATGTGGATGTCACACATATTGTAGTCCCATTCATTATTTCATTGTCTTGGTTGTAATTTGTGGACCTTTGAATCTTATTTTCTTATGTTATTCTCATTATGTTTGTATTGGTTACATGCAGTCTTGGAGATTACCTATGAATCCTATTTTCTTGTGTTATTTGTCCCCTAAGAGGGAAGGTTGTTCTAATGATTATGGAGTTATTGGCTAAAAAATACTTAATATGAAAATTTTAGGCTTCCTGTCACCTACAGATTGTGCATCTTATATCTTCAAATATATTATGTTGTGGATGTTAACTGGTGCATGGCTATTTTTTCATTGTTATTTCTCATTGGAACCACAAACTAATATCACAATCTATCATTGATTACTATACTCACAACAAAGTCTATGTTGTATCTTGTCTATTACTGCCTCACAACAAAGTCTATGTTGTA